>OX451739.1:48710640-49910640 GCA_948472305.1 Vicia faba | reverse complement strand
AGTTGGCTAGATTTTGAGGCAAGAAGAAAAGGTTATTCAACCGCACCAAGAGACTATAGAGTTAATCAACTTGGGTACCGAAGAGAAGTCAAGATTAGGGCCACCTTAGAGGACAATGTCAAGATATGATTAATTGAAATGCTCCATGTGTATGCGGATATCTTCGCTTGGTCTTATGAGGATATGCTTGGGCTGTATACAGATATTGTTGTGCATAAACTGCCTTTTAAAGAAGAATGTCCTCCTGTTAAACAAAAAATTCGCATAACTCATCCAGAGATGTCTAAGAAGATCAAAGAGGAGGTTCAGAAACAGTTTGATATCGGTTTTTTGAAATTAACTTCTTACCCGTTGTGGATCGTGAATATTGTACTGATGCCTAAAAAGGACGGTAAAGATAGAAAGTGTGTGGATTATAGGGACTTGAATAGAGCAAGCCCTAAAAATGATTTCCCTTTACCACATATTGGTAATCTGGTTGACAATACTGCTTGAGCTAAAGTGTTTTCCTTCATGGATGGGTTTTCTGGTTACAATCACATCAAGATGGCACCAGAGGACATGGAGAAAAATACTTTTATTACACCTTAGGGAACATTTTGTTATAAAGTGGTGCCCTTTAGTTTGAAAAATGCAGGGGGCAACTTATCAACGTGCAATGGTCACTTTCTTTCATGACATGATACATAAGGAGATTGAGGTATATGTTAATGATATGATTACCAAGTCCCAGACAGAAGAGGAACATCTTGTCCACCTGTTGAAATTATTTGAAAGATTAAGCAAGTTCAAACTAAGGTTGAATCCTAATAAGTGCACCTTCAGGGTGAGGTCAGGAAAACTACTAGGCTTTATCATAAGCGAAAAGGGAATTGAGGTTGATCCTAGCAAGGTAAAAGTTATACAAGAAATGCCTGTGTCGAAAATAGAGAAAGAGATTCGTGGTTTTCTCAGGAGATTGAACTACATTTCTAGATTAATTTCTCACCTTACAGCCACTTGTGTACCAATCTTTATATTGTTGAAAAAAGATCAAACGGACAGGTGGAATAACAATTTCCAAGTGGCATTTGATAGAATTAAAGAATATTTGCTATAACCTCCAATCATTTCACCTCCGATGAAAGGTAGGCCCCTGATAATGTATCTGACAATATTAAAGAAGTCAATGGGGTGTGTATTGGGGAAACATGACGAGTCTGGTCGAAAAGAGCATGAAATAAACTACCTTAGCAAAAAGTTTACTGACTGTGAAATAAGATACTCACTGCTCGAGAAAAATTGTTGTGCTTTGGCATTAGCTGCTCGCCGACTAAGGCGGTATATGTTGACTCATACCACTTTGTTGATCTCTAAGATGGATCCAATCAAGTATATCTTTGAAAAGCCAGCTCTCACTGGAAGAATATCCCGTTGGCAGATGATTTTAGTTGAGTATGACATCCAGTATACTATTGGAAAGGCCATCAAAGGTAGTGTGTTGTCTGATCATCTTGCTCATCAACCCATGGAAGATGATTATCAACCGATGAAGTTTGAATTTCCTGATGAATACATCATGTACATGCGGGATTGTAATATCCCAGGCCCCAAAGAAGGACCTGAACCAGGATCGCGATGGACGATGGTGTTTGATGGTGACTCCAATGTGTTAGGAAATGGTGTCGGTGCTACGATCACTTCTCCTGAAGGTTTCCATACTCCATTCACCGCCAGAATTTGCTTTAATTGTACGAACAATATGGCAGAGTATGAAGCTTATATCTTTAGGTTAGAAGCCACTATTGATTTACGAATCAAAATCTTTGAAGTATATGGGGACTCTGCTCTTGTGATTAATCAAATCAACGGGGATTGGGAGACTCGTTACCCAAATTTAATTCCATATCGTGAGCATGTGTTAAAGCTGACCCCTTATTTTAGTGAGATTACTTTCAATTATATTCCAAAAGAAGAGAATAACTTGGAAGACGCCTTGGCTACTCTACCATCTATGTTTAAAGTTAGATGGGCAAATGAATCCCCCTCTATCACCATCTTCAGGTTGGATGAGCCAGCGTTTTATTATGAAATATAAGAGGGTGCCGCCAATGAGAAACCATGGTTTTACGATATTAAGAGATATCTTAAGACAAAAGAATATCCATAGGATGCTTCTGCCACTGATAAGAAGACTCTGAGGAAATATGCAGCTAAGTTTTTCTTTGATGGGGATGTTTTATACAAGAGAAACTATGATTCGGTTTTTCTCATATGCGTGGATACACACAAAGCAAACAGGATTATAGAAGAAATTCACGAAGGTTCCTTCGGAACACATTCCAGCGGGAATACTATGGCCAAGAAAATATTGAGAGCAGGTTACTATTGGTCAACAATGGAAAACAATTGCTATAATCATTCAGGGGTCTGTTACAAGTGTCAGATCTATGTTGATAAGACGCATGTGCCGTCCAATCTTCGGAATGTCTTAACTTCACCTTGGCCCTTCGCAATGTGGGGAGTTGATATGATTGGCTGGATTGAACCAACTACTTCCAACGGGCATCGCTTCATTCTGGTGGCCATTGAATACTTCACTAAGTGGGTTGAAGCAGCATCTTATGCCAATGTCCCTAAGAAGGTGGTTACTCATTTCATCAAGCATAATATCATTTGTCGATAGGGGTTCCCGAGAAGGTTATTATCGACAATGGGTTAAATCTCAACAATAAGATGATGAAAGAGCTGTGCGAGAGCTTTAAGATAAAGCATCACAATTCTTCTCCTTACCGACCCAAGATGAATGGCGCGGTTGAGGCAGCTAATAAGAATATCAAGAAGATTGTGCAGAAAATGGTTGTCACCTATAAGGATTGACACGAGATGTTTCCATTTGCTTTGCATGGTTATTGTACCACTGCGCGTACTTCAACTGGGGAAACCCCCTTTTCGCTTGTTTATGGCATGGAAGCAGTCTTGCCTGTGGAAGTGGAGATTCCTTCCTTGAGGATAATGATAGATGCACAGTTGGATGAGGCTGAATGGGTTCAAAATAGATTTGATCAGCTGAATCTCATTGATGAAAAGAGATTGACAGCTATTGCCACAGGCAGTTATACCAGAGAATGATGAAAAAGGATTTCGACAAAAAGGTGCATCTGCGAAATTTTCAAGCTGGTGATCTCGTGCTGAAGAGGATCTTGCCTCCCAATAATACAGATGCTAGGGGTAAATGGGCTCCTAAGTACAAAGGAATGTATGTTGTAAATAAATTCTTTTTAGGAGGATCCATGATGCTCACAACTATGGATGGAGAGGATTTTCCTCACCCCGTCAACGCAGATGTAGTGAAAAGTACTTCGAATAAAATGATTACTGAGTTGATTGGCTCAAGCAAAAAAGGTATCCCGGTGAACCTAAGTGATCATAGGTTCGGGAAAATGTTAGGGATGAAAGAAAGAGTGAATGAGTGAAAAATAATTATACACCCGCTAAGTTGAACCTATCAAAGGCAATTTATGCAAAAAAAAGGGTATCCCGGTGGATTGAAAACCCGAAAGGGCAATCCAGGAAAAAGTTAGGGATTAAAAGCGAATACTACAATCTGTATTGTATTTGTAAAATCAACTTACATTGTTGGTAGGTTGGCTCGGGAAGCAGCAGTCCAATCAGTTATTCAGAAAGCAAGATACTGATGAGTTTTAAGGACATAAGAGTTGTAGCAGAGTTGTCCTCAATAAATCCGCACTCACATTGCCATCTTTGTTTTCTCCTCTATATACTTTGTATGCAATTGCCTCTTTTCAAGAATTGCTTCTTGATGTAAATGCCTATTTACAGGCCAATCAATCAATAAAAGTGTTTTTTTCAAACTGCGCCAATTCTTTTTATGTTTGCTGTTTTGGTTGCAAAAGACGTTCGGAATTTTTTATAAACTTTGCATTTAAAACATTAAGGACTTTACAACACATGATACTGATAAATAAAAATTTCTTAGAAATTTCAGGTGTCTGACATAACATCTAAGGTAGACATCTCATACTCGGCCTTTACTAAAGGATTATTGACATCCTCCCCTTGAAGCCGACATTTTGAAATTTCCCCGGTGAGGTTTGCCCTTGTTTTCTTTGTGAAATAAGCATGCTAATCCTCAATCAATTTTTCACGCTTTTCCCCAGTGCAATCTTCCTGTGTCAGAGTTTTCTTGAAAAGATTCCCAATTAATTGTGGGAGATTCTGGTTTGGCATTCACATGGAGGCGTTTCATTCTGCTCAATTTAAATTGATTTCTGCTCCCCAGTCGAAGCCAAATTTTGAAGACCTGCCAGAGTAATTTATCTATTATTTCCTAGTGAAGCAGGTTGTTTGTCCCTAGTGTTGTCTCCCCGATGGTAGAAGATTTTGTGGAGATATCCCTGTTGAAACTTCTTCCCCCAAGATGCTTGTTTCTTCTCATGTAAAGATTTATATCCTATTGGTGTTATCCCCGGTAAGGTTGATGTTTGACTCCCTGTGAAGTTTGTCTTTCCTTAGGAAATGTTGCCCTATCAAGTGTCTTGACCATCAAGCTTGTTTATTCCCCAATGGGTCAGGTCCCTAGCTTTTCTTGAAACAATATACATTGGCGTTTTTCGTTCAAGGGTCTCTTATCTTTGGTAGGAGAGTATTGCTGGAGAATTCCCCAGTAGAGCTCTAAATTTTAAATCGAAGTTCAGAGAACTTCTGTGATTCCCAGTGAAATTTTCCTCATCTGGAGGGGATTGGATTTGTTCCCTGGGAAATTGCGGATTTTCAAGATTCTTTTAGAATTGCGATTTTATGTTCGCAATTTCCTCCCCAGAAAGTTATTTACCCAGTGGTAGCAATCTTCGAAATTTGATTGCGTGTGAATTATGATTCCCCACTGAAATTCAGGCTGACCAGATATGCAAAGATATTTGTTTGGGAGTTCATTGTCTTCTCAACAGTTGTTTGTTATCGAATGTTCCTCATGCATTGCTAAAACATGCATCATTTCATTGCATCTACCAAAACGCGTAGCATTTCCATTGTATGGAGCATTACGCTATAAAAAATCAAACATGCATAAGTATAAGCCGGTTGTGTTCACCTTTGGTAACCGGATTGTTACACGTTCGAAGATGAATTATCTCCGCAGCAAGCCTAGGATGATTTTTTTGTTGCTTCCCCAACAGAGTCTGTTTTGATTTACCACCAGTCGGGTCTTTGGTGCTTTCCATGCCCCTAGTGAGTCCTGGTTTTCCCTTGAAATCCCTCCTTCATTTTACTCATGTTTTCTTAGTCGCCAAAGTGCAAGAATGAGTCGGTGTATAACCTGTCTTATTTCTCAGATATTCAAGTATCCATGTTTGTTGTGCGGTAATGCAAATAATTGGCACTCTCGAAGAATTGATACCCCACCTTTTGGTTTGGGATATTGAAGTTCTCACGACCTCTTGAAAGTCCAATATGTTTTGGCAATTCTTGTCAGAGTACCCCTCGACTGGTCTCTTTTCCTGTAAAGTTTTCCTTTGATTCAGTGTTCACTTTTGCTTCGGTCAAAATTCTCGACCAGTTTCCTCAACAGGATTTGTCATATCGTGTCTCCCGTAAGTCTGCTTTGGTCGGTCTCTATTCCATATATTCAATATTACCTTCTGTTAGCGTAGCTAACATTTCCAGTTAGGTCATGTTTTGATCATTTCCTTCCCTTGGTTAGGTTCTATTTTGATCAATTCCTTCTCTCTGGTTTATCTGTTTGGATCGGGTTTACCTTATGTTATCTTAGCTAACATTTCTGGTTAGGTCATGTTTTAATCATTTCCTTCCCTTGTTTAGGTTCTGTTTTGATCAGTTCCTTCTCTCTGGTTTATTCGTTTGGATCGGGTTTAACTTTTGTTAGCTTAGCTAACATTTCCGGTTAGGTCATGTTTTGATCATTTCCTTCCCTTGTTTAGGTTTTGTTTGATCAGTTCCTTCTCTCTAGTTTATCTGTTTGGATCGGGTTTACCTTCTGTTAGCTTAGCTAACATTTCCAGTTAGGTCATGTTTTGATAATTTCCTTCCCTTATTTAGGTTCTGTTTTGATCAGTTCCTTCTCTCTGATTTATCCGTTTGGATCGGGTTTACCTTCTGTTAGCTTAGCTAACATTTTCGGTTAGGTCATGTTTTGATCATTTCCTTCCCTTGTTTAGGTTCAGTTTTGATCAGTTTCTTCTATCTGGTTTATCCGTTTGGATAAGGTTTACCTTCTGTTAGCTGACATTTCTGGTTAGGATATGTTTTGATCACCCTTTTCCATGTTAAGAGCTTGTTTTGACCAGTATCCTTATACGCATATCCTTATCTCCAGCAAGATCGCATACGCTCGGCTGGCTACAGAGTGATAATTTTATGGTTCTATTGAGTATTCAATCCTCTTTTACCATGATTGTTTGAAAGGTTGTCGTCAATCTCACCTCTGGTTAAAGAAGATTGAATAGGGGCAGTTTTTGCACCCCAAAATGTTCCCTCTTCATTTTTAGTTACATGGATTATGCTTCATCATACATATTCATACATTTTCATGGTAAGGATTAGGGTATCTTGGTTCCCAAGTTCTTCTACAAGCTCTAGAGGATGTTTGTTTGGTCAATCAGTGAAAAAGAGGATCTCATATCTTCAATCTTCAAACTCTCTCAAGCTACAAGGTTTTCTTATGTTGCAAGACATCTCATTTATCACATATGATCATTAGAAGTTGGAAATTTGCAATGTTTGGGGAAGAATCACATTTCTACTGTTCATTTTTCAAGATTAGGGTATTGGTCAAGTGAAATATTTGAGGCTTATATGATCCAAATTCATGAAGTGTCGTCTTCTCATCATCATATGAGGCATCTTTGTTCAAGGAATTTCTCAAACATGTCCAAAAGAATTAGGGTTTTGAAGCTTGGTCATCATCTCCTAACACAAAGAGCAAAAATTAGGGTTTTTGATTTAATCAAGAAATCTTTAATTTTTGGGGCAATATTTGATTCCATGCTTCTTAAAATGTTTACGAGCATCTAATAATGGAAGGTTGACCATCAATTTTGATTGAAAAAAGTTCAATTGATCAAAATGGGCAAAATAATCATTTTGACCAAAAGTCAACCAAAGTCAAAGTTGACCAAGTGGACTTTTGGTCAACCATCAACTCAAGTATTATATTTTCATATTTCATGATCATTGGTGTCACAAAATCAAGAGAAAAGATCAAAATGGATATAACTTGTTCAAGAAGTTATTTGGACATTTGGAAAAAAAATTCTAAATCTTTAAGCCCAATAGTATTGAATTATGGACATTCATAACTCTCTCATTTTTTATCCAATGGGGGAAAACCTTATATGCTTGGAAAGCTTGAGAAAAACCCTACAAGATTGTCAATGTATGCTCAAACATTAAAAATGAAGCATTTGGGAGATATTGAGCTCAGGAGTTTAGGGCATAAAGATGACAAGTTGCAAGCCATGCTTGCACGCCCAGGCCAGCATTTCCACAAACACATGGTGTGCCCCCATTAATGATGATCTATCTCTTTATACAAGTGATAATTGAGTTTTAAATTCAAAGAGAATTTTCAAAGAGATATGTAAGCTTCATGTGGATATTTGAATCACTTCATTTGAGCAAATAATAAAGATGATGTGATAATAAGAAGAGGAGGTCACAAAGTTGAATTTCTTGCCCAGCATGCAAGTCATGCACGCGTGCGCCCTGGCTTGACAGGTCTTGCTTTTCCAAAACTTCACATGTTAGTTTCTCCATGATGCAGGCATCATTTTCAGTAATTCAAAGTTTCATAATGAAGCTTATCATGATATCTTTTTAGAGGCCTCTCAGGCACCAATTTTGCACGTATGAATTTTGAGTTATTTAAGCTGCAAGCTAGCTGATCCATGAGGTCATGTTAAGACAGTTTTGCATAATCTTATTTTGGGTTGGAAATTAATATTTTAAGTCACATGTTTGGCATGTGCACTCTTTATTTCATTTCCAAAAGCCAGATAAATGACTCACCTCATAAGCATAAGACTTATGCCATCACGAGTTACCATTTTGGGAAAATATATTCTCTTTCAGAAATCACCCATGTGAAGATGTGGACAACTCTTCATTATATGCTTACTCTACCTCATTTCCACGCCTGACTTCTCACTAAAACAACATCCTGAGCCTAGCAGAAGCAACACCAAATGCAGGAATCTTGTTGTTTCACTCAAATCCGCAAGCTTATGTAACCTCCCTCCAACGGTCTGCAAAACTGCAAAGACCTTCCTACCTTCACTGAAGCTTCCCCAACACACTTTCCTTATCTATATAAATTGTTCTTCACTTTCATTTCAAAAGGGGAATTGATGCACACATTAAACCTCTGAAAAATTTCTCTCAAGAAGCAAGAATTGGTTCTGCGTTTTTCTTCAAGATCTCTTCAATTTATTGTTGTTTCCTTCTAATTCAAGTTTGAACAAGTGATTTTCCTGGCATCTAAGCCTACAAGCTCGACTTCAAGAAGTCAGTGGAGTTGTTTCCACTAGGTAACTTTTCAGAATTCCATAGATCTGGATTCGAGCTTGCATCTACATCTATAAGTCTTTTCAATTATTGAATTTGTATTCATTGTGCTATTAGTTGGCCGAACAACAGGTTTGAGGTATAATTTTGCTTGAATCTGAGTTTGTGTTGTGTTCTGATTTTTTGCGCAAATGTGAAAATTTGTGGATATTTTCTCAATTTTCTGTGAGATGCTGTGATAGTTTGATGTAGTTCTTAATATCATGTTATAGATCTCCGTGAGATCTATAACTTTGCTTCAGATCTTGAGTGTTTTCATGGAAGAACGAGTAAGTTGTGTGGATTTGAAGTTCATTGCATAACCATGTTTCTAGGGCTCACTGGAACTGTTGCATTGAAGAAGATGAAGCCTGATTGGTTCTTTTGAATCAACGGGTCCCACGCGTGCGCCATTTTCTTGCATTATTTTTGAATTTTTGTTTTATATTTTCCCTTTTTTATTAACTTCTTGATTTTATTTTAAATAGTTTCTCTCGTCCAAAAAATAAAAAAAAATATAGTGGACTCTATTTTTAGTCTATTTTCATATTATGAATTTTATTTCTTTTTTTAATCATTTTTAGAACATTAAATAAATCAATAAGATCGATCAATTAGGATTTTTATCATCTTTTAAGTTCTAGAATTTTATTTTCCAAGATTAACTAATATAAAAAATCCACAAAAAATAAAATAGGTTTCTATTTGAATCTAATTCATAAAAATGATTTTTGTTTGATTTTATAAATTCTTTTGACAAGTAAATAAAACCAACCTTTAGTTATATCTTTTTTCTTTACTTTTTTTTATTTGTGTGCAAATAATTTTCTTTTGGTATCGTCCTCCAACAAAAAATTCCATAAAAATGATTTTACTAACCCTTAGGTATTAAACCAATTTAATATAATTTTTAATTGATTTTACATTTTTATTTTCCTATTTTTCCAAATTTTAGAAACTAATATTAGTTTTTGACCTTTCTTTTTGCTTAAGTTATAAGAAACTTTTGAAACCCTAATTTCGTATACTTGAAAAAATCAAATAAAATATGTTTAATTTCCTTGGATGCTTTAAAACCATAAAAATCATTTTTGTTAATTTTTAACTTTTGATTTTGCATTTTTTCACAAATGTTATACTAAAACCCTTTAGTTTGCCCCTTTTATTAACTAGTCTTAGTAATTCCTAATCTTTTCTAACCCCTCAATTAAATCCAAGGACTATTAATCATGTTTTTGATATTTACAAGCCTTTAGAAAGTTAGGTTTTAAGTGGCTCAATTTTATCAACTTTTCTTCATTTTTCAAAGTTAATCTTGATTACGGAACATATTAGGGTTTTACCTTGACCATTTGCTTGTGTTTAGAAGTTTAGGGTTTGACTATATCTTTCCTCATTCTCTCATACCTCAAGAAACTTTCTCTCCTATCCATTCTTGGTTACTTCTTATCCACCTCTCTTGGTGTGCTTAATATTTTCATCCCTTGTTAGTGTTGATTGATCTAGATGCTCAGCCATCTCTTTCCTCTTCTCTAGTAGACCCAGTTCTTGTATGCTCCCCTTAAGTTTTCAATTCACTCTACTCCAAGTGTGGATTGAATAGACCTTGGGCTTATATCCATGTATGCTAACATAGGATAGCGGTTTTCCTTCAAAACTCAAACTATAGGATCAATCTTGGTATGATAACATTAGGGATAGATTTAGGTTAGTCTCGCCTTAGACTTTTCTTTCCCCTTTTTCATTTTCATTAAAACAAAACTTCTTTTTCTGGCAAACTTCAAAATACCTTAAAAATTACTGATGAGAATCATATCTTTGTTGAGCTTGGGAAATGATAAGTGGGTTTCTTCTTGATCTTATTGCTTTTCCATTCTAGGCTTTGGTGTGGTTCAAATCTCAAATACTTATTTCATAAATAAGTGAAGAAATGGCTAATATCTCTCTCTTGAGATCAACTAGTTGTCATCTGCAGCAAAAAACACCAACCAACACAAACTCTTTTGCCTTTGGGCTTTTCTTTCAAAACTCTTTTCAAAAGAACATGTTAATTTGTGCTGACATGTAAGTCTCCAAAGGTCGAGTTGCGGAAGAAGGCGAAATTAATATTGTTCATTAAAAAATACAAACAAAAAAAACTTTTGAGCCGAACTACAGCTGCCCTGATTCCTTAAAAGGGATACATAGGCATTGGGGTAGGGCCCGAACGAGCACAAATTTTATTTTCCCTATATTATTTTATCTTTTCTTTTGCATGCATTCCTTCTTTGCATTTTTCTTTTAGCTTGTAAGCTTAGATTTGAAACACATCCATAGATTAGAACAATAAGAGTGGATACCATAGAGTACTACAGGCGTGTGGGGTGTTAATAACTTCCCCTTGCGTAACTGACTTCCTTACTCGATCTCTATGGTCGCAAGACCGTGATTTCACCCCTTCGGGTTTTCTCGATGTTTACCTTTCCCTCCTCGCGGGATAAAAGACGTTCGATGGTGACTTCATTGAATTTTATCTTTGATGATTTTTCGCTGATTGTTTCAACAGGTGCGAAAGCACGGCCACTGTGAATCACTCAGCTGGCTTCAGCAATATTGTTGACATCAGACAAAGCTTGGGTGGGAATTTCCATACCATCCTCCAGGATTGTCGCATTGTATTTATATGGCACGACTGTGTCTGATTCATATGGGACAGGACCCGGTAAGCAAATAACCACTGGAGCAACAACTGGCTTTTTATGGTACTCAATCTCTATAGGGGCGGGAAAACTAAAACACGAAACAATAACATTCACCCCTTCTTCAGAATACTTAGACATCACAAAATCATTGTTGGAGGACACATCTTCATCAGAAGAAAACAACTCATCTACGGAAACATACTCATCGTCTGACATGGTCTCGGTCGAGCAATCTTCAATCAAGTTAATTCCATTGTAAGCATCTATATTGCTTGAGACTTTAATAGTACCATTATCTAACAATGAATAAATGCCCATTTTCATAATGGAACAACCACGAGAATTGATGCAGCAAATCTGGAAAGACGCATAATGGTGTTCTTCTTGGCCATCCGTATGACAGAATATAGTGTGCAGCTGCACCAAATCATCATTCATATAATTCACGTCAAAAATCTGAAATTCACTGGGACATCCATAAATCATATTCGCATCTTCTTTGTACTTTGCCCTTGGCCTGATTATATGAATGAGGCCTTCGTTCATCATTTCTTGAAGATCAACTTTTATCTTATCACATCCATGGATATTTGTATTGCAAATACTACAACCAACATGGTCGTGCATATAGTAGATGAATTCACAGAGATCATCATGCATCTTCACCAAATCCCTTCTAACCAGATTGATATCAAAAATCCGGAAGTCCCTAGGACAACCAACAACCATGTTTATAGCATTTGCACATCCATGTTTAGGCAAAGGATTATCTTTCACGTTAGGGCCAACACTTTAAAGGATAGGAGGCTAGATCACACCATCTTTCGTACTTCTAATTTCAAAGGATAACAGTTCTCAATGTTGTGCCCTGGGGCTCCTTGATGAAAAGCACATGTCTAATCTGCCTTATAATACCAGGGTAAAGGTGAAGGTATAACAGAGGGGCCTGGTTTGAACCAACTTCTTCTGAATCAAAGCCAGGAATAACTCTGCATAGCTCATTGGAGTAGAGTCAAAAGCTTCTCTCTTCTGAATTTGCCTTTGATTTCCCTGAGGATATGGCCTATGATAGGCAACAGTGGTGAGAGCTACATTGATAACTGGAGTCACAGAAGCAACTTGTTGCTGGTATCGATGATGTCTTCTAGGTGGTTTAATCTTCCTTTTCCTAATAACAACATTCGTCTCACTTTCTTTCTTTCGAGAAAACCCGTATGATGACTTCTTCGTCCCTTCGTCTTTCGTCAAGCGTCCTTCCTTGACAGCTTCTTCTAAACGAACACCCATGCTTACCATTTCGGTGAAATCACTCGGCGCACTGGCAACCATCCTTTCATAATAAAATGATCCAAGGGTTTTCAGGAAAACCTTGGTCATTTCTTGTTCTCCCATAGGTGGTACCACCTGGGCAGCTATCTCGCGCCAGAGCTGCGCATATTCTTAAAACAACTCCTTGTCTCTCTGAGCCATCATCCTCAATTGGTCACAGTCTGGTGCCATGAACATATTGTACTTATATTGTTTAATGAAGGCTTCCCCTAGATCATTGAAGGTGTATATATTGCTACTGTCCAAACTCATATACCACTTTAAAGCGGCACCGGTTAAACTATCCTGAAAGAAATGAATAAGCAAGTGTTGATCATCAGTATGGATGGACATTTTTCTGATATACCTACTTAATATTGTGAACCTATTTGTGTGGTCTGAAACTCTTATAGGGTTTAATCATTGATATTCCATTTCCGACATGAAAATCTATGACTGGCCTATAGATGTTCTATTTGCATTCAAGAATTGAAAACTCCTAAACACGTCTTCTTAAACTTTAACCACACTATAGAATTTTAAATATAACTGAAATCTTTGTTATGCATGAAACTTTAGGAACTACATTTGTGATCATATTCAACATTTTTACTCGAGAGTGGAGTCCTTAGCTCAAGAATCTTGCTATCAGAATCATTTCCTTAATTATTTGGAAAACTTGACACAATAAACTGACTTAGATTTAATGATGCACTAATTAACTTTGGCAAAGAATTTAAAGGCATAAAAAATTGACTCACTATGCTACTATCTCTCTCAAAGGAAAAATGTAATCACCATTGAATGAATTCACTATCTTGAAATATTTTGATATCAAATTCCCCCTTGGATTATGCATTAGTCATATCAATTGGGAATATCCACACCTTCATTGTGTTAAGTATAACACATATGAGGTGTTTAGAGGGAGTCCCGACCTTGCAACCTAAGCACTATGTCTTCTTTTCTAGATGAACTTATAAGTATCATGATGGCTATAGATCATGCTTTTCTAGGAGAGAGTGGACCCAATTATGGTTTGAAAGTAATTATCTACTTGTGGTTCGAGAATTTACTAGTACAACCATTGTTGTCCCTTGGAAGCTCCTATTCAAATAAATGAATTTGTATAAATAATATAGGTTTTTACATAAGAGATAGGTTTGGTTAAGCTAATTTCTTTTTAAATGTATGTTGACGTGTTAGGTTTTTGTTCTCAATATTTTTAATTCATTAAAACATATTTTTATTTAAGAGTGTTATGGTTCATGAACTACCTTGAACCAAACTATATTTGTAATTTGGTTTAGGTTCTAATAACTATTTCAATAAAAATTTAATTAACTGTCAAAATAATTTCAATTCAATTTTAAATTAGTATAGAATCAGTTTATATTTATAAACTAGTTTATAATCAGTTTATAATTTTAAGTTTTGAATTATTTTAAAATCAATTTTTTAATTTCATAAAAAATTTATATTAAAAAAATAATATTATCAGAATATTTATTTTTGAAACTTTATTTTTCAGAAAAAAAAAGTTTTCAAAATTTTATTTTTCAGATTTTGTTTTCGAAATTTTTTATTTATATTGGAATTTTTTTTTTCAAAATTTATCACACGCGTTTATTTGATTTTTATTTCGTTTTTAGTGACTATGAGAGTTTCTTATGATCAATCCTTAAACATAAGAAAACTATAAAACTATTAGTTTTATAATTATACATTAAAAATCATATAAAAATAAATGAAAACCGGTGCATACCTCTATGAAGAAGGTTTATAATAATGTTAAAATTATCCAATTGTTTTCTACAATATAACTAATTCTAAAATAGTAATTCAAATTATGACGTCAAAGATAATAAGAAATAAATATAAAATATATGAAATAAAGAAAATAATAATTTTAGCCTATAAGAATAGATCTTTCAATTAAATTTTCAAATATATATCCAAAACTTATAAAAAATATTTTAAAAAATAAATGATTATGAAAATGAAAAATAAAATATAAGGAGAATAGAATTTTAGTGATACAAAATAAACATATAAATAAATAAAAGTTAGAGAATTACTCTATGTCTCTTAAATCTCTCTTAAATAGCATAATAAATTGATAAAAATATAATCATAAATATGAATTAAAATAAAAATATAATATTGAGTAAATTTTACCTAAATAACATAGTATTAAATATATCATTATAAATCTGAATCAAATAAAAACGATTATAATAAAATATTAAAACTTAAAAAAAAAGTATTATTGAAATGCAATTATTTTTTTTTAATAAAATAGATAATTATCAAATTAGTCGATCATAAATGAAATTTAAAAATATTTATAATAATATATTGTTTGATTTATTATTAAATTTATTTAATCAAACAATTAATTTTAAATAATTTCTTACATTTTCTGATCCTTTTATTTTAACTATCTTTATTTTCATATTTCTTTCTAATAACTTTAGTTTTAAAATTATTTCACTTTCCTTTAATTCTATTTTTTTTTTCAATAATGTAAATTCAACATAGTATTATTGTTATCTTCTTCTTATCCTTTTGATCTAACCTTATCAGAGTTGGACCGTCACAGCTGGCTTCGGGCAGAGCTTGAATGAGATGGGAGGGGTACCTGTAAGACACTCTGATGGTAAAGTGAGAAGCGGAATGAGCAAACAAGTATGATTTTTAGGTGTGAATGAATGAATACCTGACCCTCTTGTGAGAGAGGGTATTTATAGCCCTTAGCGCTGGGCCAAGGTCCCCACTATTGGATCACACAGAGGCCCAATAACGGGAACTTCCAGGGTGTACGTGAGTATGGAGTCCAGCAAGTGGACTCCCCCCTAGTCAACTGCTCCGCGAGAATAGGGCTGGACCCGAGATTCCCGGAGGGCAGTTTGAGATGTCTGTTAAGAGGTTGTGAGCCACGTCCCCCAACGGTTGGATGGGGAGTTGCCCCATAGTCCCTAACTTGGGTTGTCTTTGGGCCTCTCGCTTGTAGGGCAAATGTAGGCCCAGTCTAGATCAGGAGCCCCCCAAGTTATTGTCCTCGAGTTAGAGGGCGATGACTTGAGTTCAGATCTCGCGACCGGAGGCTTGGTCGAGGTAGAGGGTCAAAATCCCCGAAAGAAGTGGGTCGTTGCCCGCGGGGAGCCAGGCTCAAATACGTCGGGGAAAATCATGGACGGATGGGGATCGGGACGAGAGGTTTTAACCGCTTGCTTGAGGGGACATATTGGTGATGAGGGGTCTCTGCGAGGTTCCCTTTGACATGCCTGTTTCCTGGTAGTTGTTAGTTTGTCGAGTATTTCCTCGTCTTCGAGATGGTTAAATAGATGTGCCCATTCGCGCACCCTAGTGCTGAGCACTTCCTCGTGTAAGTGTTTGCCCCCTATGTTTGTGGGTGACTTGTAGGAGTCGGGAGTATGCTCGCCAGTCTAGAAAGGACTTCGTGTTTGATAGTTGAGTCATGTGGCTAGTGCTTTGGGGTGTCATCCCTTCAAGGAAAAAGCAAAAGGGGCCAATGAGGTGATGACCCTTCATGTGGGATCCCTTGGGGTGTGGGTCGCCTATAAAAAGGGGCCCTTGGGACTCATTTGTCACCTTCTCAAGCTCCCTCTCAATCCTTTCTTTGCTCGCGGCGTGAAGCGGTTCTCTCAACCTCTCAGCTTTTCTTCGCTTGTGGCGTGAGGCGACCCTCTTAACTTTCCAGTTTTTTCCTCAAAGTTCTTCATCCAAGTAAGTTATAACCTCTCAACACCATGTTTCTTGAGCTTTTTTGGATTAAATGTCAAAAATTTGTCTTGATTGGATGAACATCCTTGAGTTTTGTGATGAATGTTCATAAATGTTCATCGGAATTCATAGGTTTCGTGTCGAGCACTCATGACTGTACCGGGCACCTATGAACAAACACTCATGAGTTTCATGAATGTTCATCCGGGTTCATGGGTTCCGTGTCGAGCACTCATGAATGTGCCAGGCACCTATGGAGAAACACTCATGAGTTTCATGAATATTCACGAATGTTCATCCGGGCTCATGGGTTCCGTGTCGAGCACTCATGAATGTGTCGAGCACCTATGGACATTCGTGTTATAGTGTCGGGGGGAATCCTTATGTTAGTATGTATCCGAGTTTATGCTCGGTGAGTGATTCCCCGACTACATGTCCTCAGACTGTAATGGTTTGCTTTAGCATGTCGAGGGCTTGGGTCGAGTTCGTCGCCCTTTCACTTGATCTGCGGTGGAAGGATGGATTTGATAATGTCGAATTCACTAATTTCCCCTGCTTTTCAGGTACAATGGTACGCTTCCAAGGGGGCGACATTCCATCCGCCCATCATGATGAAGAACCCCGTAGCGATGAGGATCCTTTGGCTTGGGTTGCTCTAGAGCCCAGGGACAAACGGTCGTGCTTTTCGCGGAATGCAACAGACGCGTTTAACTTCCCAGAAGAACACACAGAAGGGGCTTCGACCAACTGGATTCTTCAAATTCCTCATGGGGACCGAAGGATATGCTCGACGTATCCGGCAAAACGGTTCCCCATGTATGAGTTTGCTCTCAAGGAGGCGGGGATGCGCCTGCCTTTTAATGATTTCCAGGTTGGGGTTTTGCAATGGCTCCAGTTGGTGCCTCCCTAACTCCATCCAAATGCGTTGCCGTTCATACGGGCGTTCGAGCTCGTCTGCCAATACCTGAGGATAGGCGCCACGCTTCCCCTTTTCTTTCGCATCTTTCATTTGCAGAAACAATTTGTCCAAGGGAGACAGGCGTGGGTCTCCTTCAAGCAGTTCGGAAACTCTTTCAGCATTATCTGGAGTCCGTGCAAAATTTTAAGGAGAGGTAATTCGTCGTGATGCCCTTGACGGACGCGGCCATAGATTCTCTCTATGCCCGCATGGAAGAGGTGGAGGACGGGCATCCAGTTACCCGACTTATGGCCCGATTCTCACTTGAATGGCAGTGGAGGCATTACGAGCAAAGGCCTGAATACTATGCGGTGAGACCCGAGGATTTGGATGTCCAAGATCATCTTTCGTACGAGAAGCTTACTGCTTACGTTAAAGGTTTCTCCCCCGCAAAGTGCGTGGACGTGAACGGCGCCCTGTTGTTTGACGAGGAGGGGGAGTATCTCTTGGTCAATAGGTTGATCAATACTAAGGCCTTGCTCGAGTGCTCCTCGAATGGGGAAGCCATGAGGCTCTTGGGTAAGGCGTAGCTGTTTATTTTCTCCTTTTATAAGCGGGGACATGCCCGCTCTGTTTTTGATTTTTCTAACTCGACTAACGATTCTCTTTGATTGCAGGTCGAATGGCGTCTCTTTCCGAGCATTTGCTGAAATCGAGGCCCAAAAATGCATCCACCTCTGGACCACGAAGCAGAGTTGCCCAGCTTCAAGAGCAGGCCAAGTCTACTGGTCGGAGTAGTGGTTCCCCCTCCTCCTCGAAAAATCCAGCTTCTTCTTATCCGGCCCAGATTCGGGTCAACGAGCCCATGGCCAAGAGGAAGCGTGCAGATAACGCTGTGGGCACACCGTCCGAGGGTGACAAAACATCTGCGGGGGGGTTTCGTGTTGCCTCCATGATATCTAAACCGCGACCTCTTCCGCGATGGGGACTCCCTCGACCTGCATGAGGAGGAGAGGAAGGCCATTTTGACTGAAGACAAGGAGCTTCGTCGGCAGCGCTTGGCCGAGGACGTGGCTGCTGTGATGAGGGTGCTAGAGACGGCCCTTTTGCTCAACGACGAGTCCTCAAGCGCTCAAGCCGCTCTCGACGCGGCCTACGCCAAAATCCACAAGCTGAAGGTCAAGAATGAGAAGTTGAAGGGCGGCATCCTCAACCATGAGTCAAGGTATGAGGCCCAAGTGCAGCTTCTCAAGGATTTAAATGAGCTGAGGCCTAAGCTGGAGACAACCACAAGGGAGAACGAGCGTCTGGTCGCTCGTAATTTGGAGCTAGAAGGGATGACTGCATCGGTCGAGGATGAGACCGAGACGGAGAAGAACATGGCGACCCGGGTGGATTTGATTGCTCGTATTCGCTTGCTCGAGCAAGACGTGATTGATACTCTTGGATACGGTTTCAACGTCGCCGTCGAGCAATTGAAGATCTTAAATCCCGGGGTCGAGTTAGTGGTTAAGGGGGCGGGGCCATTCAACCAAGTTTTTGACAGAAAGATCCTTTATCCCCCTGACGACAACGACGTGGAGGATCAAGTTTGAATGTATTCGGTTCAGGGCCTGCGTGTCCGTTGTTATTTTAGGGCATGCGTGCCTGCTATTATTCTTTTGATTTTGAGGTCGTCGTGCCTAAATTGTAAATTTGAACAACGTCGGCCCTTGTGGTCGACATATTATAATTGCGTTATTTGTTTCTTGAGTATTGATAACTTTTGGATGTATGTTCCCGACCATTGTTGTGGTCGTTATGAATATTTTCATGAAGTTCGTGTTCGCGTAGAGATGCCTGTTCAACCCTAATATCGGTTTGACACACTCCGAAATGTGTCGAGGGTGCAGAGTGGCTGTCCGCAGGACGGGCGTATGATCGTGATCGGGATCCTACGCTCGTGGCGTGAACTTCCCATCGCAAGCTGGGTGTTCTGCCATGTTGGAGTACTTTGACAACGGGGCTCGATCGAGGTGTCCCTGTCGGGCAAGGATGCCGCTCGTCAATGTGAGCAACATTATGCTTTCGTTGGTTGGTAGGCAGCGTCCGTACCTCAACACGCCTACGTGGTCGAGATTTTCCCTTTGTCGACTAAAGGTGAATATTCGACGGAGAAAGTCCTCAGCTGGTGAGGGACTTTAGTTGTAATATTGTTTCAGCTTTGCAACATTCCAGGGTCGAGGAAGTGGTTCTCCATTTAATTGCTCGAGGTAATATTCTTCGGTGCCCGTAGCTCCCTGGACGCGATAAGGTCCCTCCCAGTTTACGGCCAACTTTCTTTCGCGGGAATCCTTCTGGTTTCTCCGTAAGACTAGACTACCGACCTGAAATTCGCGTCTTATGACTTTGCTGTCGTGGTGTAGGGCTACATGTTGTTTCATAGTGGCCTAGAGCAGGGCTGCTCCTGACCGTATTTATTTGACAAGGCCGAGCTCGTCTCTCAGAGCCTCGTTGTTCATCTCCTCGTCGAGTGGCATCTCAGTTTGCCTCGATGGCTCTATGATTTCTACCGGGATGACTGCCTCGGTGCCATAGGTCAGTCGAAATGGGGTCTCATCAGTCGTCGAATGGGGCGTCGTGCGGTAAGCCCATAGAATGCTATGTAGCTCTTCGACCCATCCCCTTTTTGCTTCGCCTAACCTGCGCTTGGGTCCTCGCAAGATGACCCTGTTTGCGGCCTCGGCTTGCCCGTTAGTTTGGGTGTGCTCGACTGAGGTAAAGTGTTGTTTGGTGTCGAGTTTGGCAACAAAACTTTGAAACCCTTGGTCGGTGAATTGGGTACCGTTATCTGTGACGAGCGCCTGCAGGATTCCAAACCGGGAGAGCACGTTTCGCTTGTAGAAGCGGAGGATGTTATGTGAGGTGATTTTCGCGAGGGCTTCGGCCTCTATCCACTTTGTAAAATAATCTAAGGTGTGATACGGTGGGATAACTGACTTGGTTGTTTTGCGTTTGATCGCAAATGTTGCGGATAGCAAGAGTCGCCACCGACTTTTCTTTTATCCAATAAGGAAAGGCTTAAAAGAACAGGAAAGACCTTTAGAGATATTTTCTTGAGTTCGAGGGGTATATTATGAAAAGGGAAGGTATTAGCACCCTTTTCATCCATGGTTTTCCATGGGCTCTTAGTTGCTTGCTATATCACTTGCTTTGTTTGAGAATATGCTTTGTGTTGTGAGTTTGAAAGTATTTTGAAAATGACTTTGTAATGATTCTCGTTTCTATAAGAACGCGTACAAAGTGTTGTTTCGAAAATAGTTCAAAGAGGTGTTTGTGGAATTTGTTTTTGAAAGTGTTCTTGAAAAGATGTTTTTGTAATGGTTCTCGTCTCTATAAGAACGCATACAAAAAGCTTTTGTCTTTTCAAAAAAAGGTTTTAATGTGAAAGTGTTGGTGTAAAATGTTTGGTTGTGAGCAAGCGAGCAACTAGGAGCGAATCTACCTACTCAAAAGGGATTAAGTGTTCTTTCCCTCCTCCTTTAGATGTTGCTATCTTACCATTGATTTGGTAATAAGCCCCATCGTTGGATGTGAAGGGACGGGCGCGGGTCAATTGTACGGTCATAGAAAGCAACTTATGAGACGCTTTAGAAATTTTTCGTAAGGGACTAGATCGTTTTATCGAAGGCAGCATCGAGGGTCATCGAGGGACTACGATCCTTATATCGAAGGGTCTTTGCTAAAGCGTCCCATATTCGAGGGACATGATTGTTTTCCGAAAGGCAAACAAAGTGAGATTACCCTAAAGGTGCTAGTGTGCAAGTGTGTTTGTTTGCATGCATTTTGTCTTGCATTTAAAGGTTATCTATTTGTTGATTTTATCTTGCCATACATCCTAATTAATAGCAATATATGAAAGCAAAATAAAATATGGAAAATAAAATCTTAAGCTATTACATCATTAGGGGAATGGGGGTACAATTTGCAAATAGGTAAGAAATAAGTGTCTAATTATTACAACCATATAGAACAACTGAGCAGCAATGAAAATATATGCATAAAAAGTGTAGAAAATGGGAGAAACTTCCTTTTGAACTATTATGTGTCGACACATGCTGTTATGCATCGGCACATAACTTTTCCTTGCTCCTGTAAAGAAAAATCAGCTCAGTATAAGCTGACACATAATGAGATGTGTCGACTCATACATCTTCTTTGTATCAACACATACGTATTTTCTATCGACTCATAGACTTTTCAACCTTCTGTTTGGGACCTGGAATCAGTATGAGTCGATGCATGGGGTTTATGTGTCGATTCATACCCTATTTTTTTACTAGGATGAGTCGACACACGTGTGTATGTGTCGATCCATATTGTATTTTTCTACCTTAAACATTGTTTTACTGTCCATACATGTCAGTTTACAGCATATGACTGATAAACATAAACAGCAAGCAAACAGTTAGCTAAAAGGGGAAATGGTTACTATATCTTATCTCCAAAAATAAATCATTAATGATGTATGAAAAATACCAAGTCAAGAAGACTTACCTTGAAATTACACTTGGTGTTTGAAATCTGAATACTTTTCAAGATGTTGTGAGGGCTCCAATGAATCTCCAGACAACTTGTTCCAAACTGTTGAAACCCAATCAAGTTGTACAATATTGTTTTTATGTTTGGAAGATGAGGATAATGACACTAACAAAAACTATTTTAGTGTTTTTACAATCTGTATGTGCTAAGGTGTTTGGTTTATGGGAGAGTTTGTAAGATGGAATAATGGATTGAAGTTCTGTTTTGAATGAGATTAGAGCTGGGTTTTTTCTTGAATGAGCTAAAGTTATAAACAATATTGTTTTTCTGTTCAAAGACTCTATATCCTCTCCAAAAATTCCAACCCTTATGTCTTATGAAATAACTCCTTTTGTAGACCCTTGACTGAGGTTTAGGGGGGAAACAAAATAAGTCATTTTGAATTGTTTTTGCCTACTATTTTGATACTTTATTCACACAATTTTCTTTTGCCATTTTGATGAAATTTTGGGGCTGTTGTGATGCAGGTTGGAGCAGACTGCATAAAGCAGTTTTGGACTGTAGGACAACAAATGCAGATTTGTGGTGCAGCATAGCACAAGGTTTTCTGTAGGACATCAAAGGAGCGGGTTTTTAGGGTGTTGGGGCAATGCAGCATATCATCATTTGTTCAACTTGGACAACAAAATTTGTAACATGAAACAAATTTGTTCTTGTGGAGTATTTTATGCACATTGTATCAAGGACAAAACAATGTAGCAAGGTTGTTGTTTTTTTTGTTAAATAGAAATAACCCAAACAAGACATAGTTTTAGAATTTGTAAATTTGTAAAAATGTCACTTGGTAATAACTTGAATTATTTGCCCCATTTTAAATTATTTGGAATTGTAGTAAAAATATCATGAAGCAAATGAAATTAACAAGTATAAAAAATACTTAGAAAATTTTCAAAGTCTTGCAAAAAGTTAAATTTTTTATTCTCTTGATTTTTTTTCTTTGATGATCAAATTTCACCTTTTGGATGTCTTGACGCAATGTGATTTTTGGGACTCAAATTTGGTCAAAAAAAGGTCAAAGTTTGACTTTTCAGTGTGCTTTTGAGCATTTTGCCCTTATGAATGATTTTCTTGAAAAGTTATAATTCTAGACTTGAAAACTTGATAGAAGCAAACTTGAGGGTCCAAGATGATCCTTTGAGAAATGAGAGGGCAAATTTTGGGGTACAACAACTGCCCCTGTTCAATCATCTTAAGCCTGAGGATGTAGATTGGTTGGTCTGCCTTTCGTGATCTGAATGTGGAAGATGATTGAACACTAGAGTGCCCTGAAATTTGCACTCGCGTAAAATAATACTGATTAGTGATATCGGGAATAGGCTTACAGATGCCATTTGGAAGGCGGCGGAGAATCGTCAGAGATGGGCTTAAAGATACCATCCAGAAAAGATCGGTTGCATAAGAGATTCCTTGGCGAGAATTCTTGTACCTGCTATTGGGGAGGACTTTGCCGAGGAATGTTGATTTATGTCCTGGGAAGTAGAGTCTAGGAGCTTCGGTTTTCCATTACTCTGTTGGGGAATTAACTCTTAATTGAGGAGGTGAAAGTAGAACGCATATTTGGTCAGGGTCCAGGTTGTACAGCGACTTACTGAGGAAATGTGAAATCGTCTGTATCTGGTCGGGTCCGGGCCTTACAATGTTGTAAACTGTTGTCTTGAGGTAAGGGAGAAGGAACCTGGATAGTAGGGTTACTTCAAGATGAAAGCCTGGGTAGTAGGGCCATGAGAAGGAACTTGGGTAGTAGGGTTACTTTGAGATGAAAGCCTGGGTAGTAGGGCTATGAGAAGGAACTTGGGTCATAGGGTTACTTCGAGATGAAAGCCTGGATAGTAGGGCTATGAGAAGGAACATGGGTCATAGGGTTACTTCGAGATGAAAGCCTGGATAATAGGGCTATGAGAAGGAACCTGGGTTGTAGGGTTACTTCGAAATAAAAGCGTGGGTAGTAGGGTTGTTTCGAAATGAAAGCCATGATAGTAGGGCTTATGGGAAGGAACCTGGATAGTAGGGTTACCTCAAGATGAAAGCCTGGATAGTAGGGATTATGGGAAGGAACCTGGATAGTATGGTTACTTCAAGATGAAATCTTTGGTAGTAGGGCTATGAGAAGGAACCTGGGTCGTAGGGCTACCTCAAGATGAAAGCCTGGATAGTAGAGCTATGAGAAGGAACATGGGTCGTAGGGTTACTTCAAGATGAAAGCCTAGATAGTAGGGCTTTGAGAAGGAACCTGGGTCGTAGGGTTACTTCGAGATGAAAGCCTGGATAGTAGGGCTATGAGAAGGAACCTGGGTCGTAGGGTTACTTCAAGATGAAAGCCTGGATAATAGGGCTATGAGAAAGAACCTGGATAGTAGGGTTACTTCGAGATGAAATCCTGGATAGTAGGGCTATAGGAAGGAACCTGGATAGTAGGGTTACTTTGAGATGAAATCCTGGATAGTAGAGCTATGAGAAGGAACCTGGGTCGTAGGTTTACTTCGAGATGAAAGCCTGGATAATAGGGCTATGAGAAGGAACCTGCATAGTAGGGTTACCCCAAGATGAAAGCCTGGATAATAGGGCTTATGGGAAGGAACCCGGGTCATAGGGATACTTCAATTGAAAGTCTGGATAGTAGGGCTTATAGAAAGGAACCTGGATAGTAGGGTTACTTCGAAATGAAAGCCTGGATAGTAAGGCTATGGGAAGGAACCTGGACAGTAGGGTTACCTCAAGATGAAAGCCTGGATAGTAGGGCTTATGGGAAGGAACCTGGGTCGTAGGGTTACTTCAATTGAAAGCCTGGATAGTAAGGCTTATGGGAAGGAACTTGGATAGTAGGGTTACTTCGAAATGAAAGCCTGGATAGTAGGGCTATAGGAAGGAACCTGGACAGTAGGGTTACCTCAAGATGAAAGCCTGGATAGTAGGGCTATTGGAAGGAACCTGGATAGTAGGTTTACCTCAAGATGAAAGCCTGGATAGTAGGGCTTATGGGAAGGAACCTGGGTCGTAGGGTTACTTCAATTGATCATGTAGATTAGTTGACCCGTTTGGTTTCGGGAACTGATTTTTCATTAGCTGTCTGCAAATATGACATGTATAACTACTGGAATCGTTGGTGATAATTGTCTTTCCTGAAAAGATAACATGGTTAATTATATGTGATGCATGAAATGCATTGTGGGATGATGTTCTCAAAATAAATGAGACTATGCTGTATGTGATATGTATGCGCATGTCATGATGCATGAACATGAACTGCTATTATGAGATGTCCGAGTCTGGGAAAATAAATCCCCGACTGCTGCTGGAGAGTATAGCATCCCTGACTATTATAGAGGACTGCGGTTCTTCTACTTCCGCTGGGGATGGTGACCGGAAATAACTATGCTAGAGGTTTACTCCTTGTTGTTTGTGATTATTCTGCCAGGGAGATACTGTGTTTGAGAACAACTCTGCGGGGGAATAACTTTGTTGGAAGGTGAACTTTCGTAGCTGAAGTAATAAACTCTGTTGGGGTTTAAACTTCTGTATTCAGGGAAATAGACTCTTCTTGGGAGACAAATTTTATGACCCACTCGCGATTATGAGATTCAGCTGGGGTATATAGATGTCAGATTCTTGAAAGACCCTTATTGGGGAGATTACTTCCTGTTTTAGGAAAGCTGATATCAATGCTTTGATTGCTTTCACTTTGTGGGAAGTGTAGATGTCACAAGGTCGTGGGTACTGATGATTATGTTTCAAAGTTGTCTATGCCTCGGTACCTGTTGGATAGAGTAACTGTCGGGTTTTGACATTTCTTGTTTTTACCCCTGTTTCTTAAGCTCTGAGCAATTGTCTTTTCGTTTCTTATGCAAACATTTGTGAGTAGCAATCATATTCAAATGCATATGTCAAGAATAAACCATTGGACGTTCTTGCAAAACAAAATAGAAAAGGAAAAACACATAGTTTTTTTTTTGTAAAAATGATTTGTATTGATTTTCGAAGTTGGCCTATAATAGGAGTTTTTGTACAAGGAGGCTGACGCTCTAGTAAGAGAACGCCGCCATAAGAATAGAAGTTATACAATATTGTGTAAAAAGAAAATACTTATGCACAATAATCCCATTGGGTTCCAATTCTGCTATTTCCGCTATGTCTTCGAGCGTCTCATCACTTTGCTACTTGTCCGAAGCTGACTAGATTGATTAGTGTCGTTCGAGCATGACAGTTGATACTGAGGTCTGATCGCAAGGTGATCCAATGGGACATAGTGATACGCTTTACATACCTAACTTTTTCCTAGACCGTCCTTTCGGGTTTTCAGTCCACCGGGATACCCTTTTTCTGCCCAAGCCGCCTTTTCAGGTTTTCAACTTGCCGGGTGTACAGATTTTTCATTTTCATCCCTTATTTTTGCCCGAATCCTTTTGGTTCGCCCGGAAGCCCTTATTTTTGCCTAGGCCAGTCAACCTAGCGGGTCTTTTATCATGCGTAGTATCTTTTTACTATGTCTGTATTGACAGGGTGAGAAAGGTCGTCATCGTCCATGGTGGTTAGAATCATGGCTCCACCCGAGAAAATGTTCTTAATTACAAATGACCCTTCGTAGGTGGGAGTTCATTTGCCCCTGGGATCACCTTGCGGCAGTATGATGCACTTGATTACTAGATCCCTGACTTGATACTCTTGACATCTGACTTTTTTGTTAAAAGCCTTGATCATCCGCTTTTGATACGTCTGACCATGACAAACAACAGTGAGTCTCTTCTCGTTGATCAGATTTAGTTGATCAAGTCGAGTCTGGATCCAGTCGTCTTCGTTCAAACCCGCATCTTTGAAAATCCTTAAAGAAGGAATCTGGACTTCAATGGGTAGGACTTCCTCCATGCCGTATACCAGAGTAGGGTGTTGCCCCTGTCGATGTCCGTGCTGAGGTGTGGTAATTATGAAGAGCGAATGGTAGCATCTCATGCCAGTCTTTATAGGTCACCGTCATCTTTTGTATAATCTTCTTGATGTTCTTGTTAGTTGCTTCTACAACGCTATTCATCTTCGGTCGGTAGGGAGAAGAGTTATGATGTTGTATCTTAAATTGCTTACAAAGTTTGGTGATCATCGTATTATTGAGATTCGTACCATTATCCGTGATAATTCTATCTGGCACACCGTACCGACAGATTAGGCTATGCCTGATAAACTGCGCCACCATGTTCTTGGTCACAGTAGCAAAAGAGGCAACTTCAACCCACTTTGTGAAGTAATCGATAGCTACCAGGATGAAGCGATGCCCATTAGAAGCGGTAGGCCTGATTTCTCCGATCATGTCAATGCCCCACATTGCAAAGGGCCACAGAGCTATCAAGACGTTCAAAGGAACCGAAGGCACATGCACCTTATCAGCATAGATTTGGCACTTATGACAGGTTCGGGAGTGCTGATAACAATCTGCTTCCATAGTGGACCAGTAGTATCATGCCCGTAGGATCTTCTTAGCCATGGTATGTCCACTGGAATGGGTTCCGAAGGTACCTTCATGTAGATCTGTCATGATCCTCTCTGCTTCGCTCTTGTCTACACACCGCAATAAGGTAGATTCATGGTTGCGCTTGTAGAGGATTCCATTACTGAGAAAGAAATTCGCAGCGAACCTTCTCAGAAACTTATTATCATTGACAGATGCCCCTTCAGTATACTCTTGAGTCTCGAGGCACTTCTTCACTTCATGGAACCAAGGTTTACCTGCTACCTCTTTGGTATCAATCTCGCAACAGTGCGCTGGTTCATCCAACCTCTCAATGGTGATTCGGGGAGCTTCGTTGTTCCACCCGACTTTGAACATATAAGACAGCGTAGCTAGCGCGTCCGCTAACTGATTCTCCTCTCGCAGGAAATGTTCAAAGGTTACTCCCTCAAAGTGTGGGAGCAATGTCAGTATATGCTCTTTGTATGGGATCAGATTCTGATGTTTCGTATCCCATTCGCCTTTGATCTGACTTATCACCAAGGCTGAATCCCCGTAGATATTTAAGAACTTGATCCTGAGGTCGATAGTATCTTTGAGACCCATGATGCAGGCTTTATACTCCGCCATATTGTTAGTGCATTTGAAACATAGTCGGGAAGTGAAAGGAGTATGACAACCCTCAGGAGATATGATTACGGCACCAATGCCATTACCGAGTGCGTTGGAAGCTCCGCCAAAAACCATAGTACATCGGGATCCCTCCTCGAGTCCTTCATTCGGTCTAGATTCTTCATGGTCAGTCACCAGCATGATATTCTCGTCCGGGAACTCAAAATTCATGGACTGGTAGTCATCCACGGCCTGATGAGCCAAATGATCAGCCAATACACTTCCCTTGATTGCTTTCTGGGTTGTATATTGTATATCATATTTAGTTAAGATCATCTGCCATCTCGCTATTCTTCCGAGAGGGCGGGCTTCTCGAAGATGTATTTGATTAGATCCATCTTATATATCAACAGAGTAATGTAGGTCAGCATATACTGTCTTAGTCGGCGAGCAGCCCATGCTAAAACGCAGCAAGTTTTCTCAAGCAGTGAGTATTGTGTCTCACAGTCGGTAAACCTTTTTCTAAGGTAGTATATTGCATGCTCTTTTCGACCAGACTCGTCATGATAACCTAACATACACCCCATTGAATTGTCTAGCACTGTTAAATACAATATCAAAGGTCTTCCTTCAACTGGAGGCATCAGAATTGGTGGTTCGTGAAGGTATTCCTTAATTCTTTCGAAAGCAGTCTGGCATTTGCCATTCCACTTTACCACTTGATCTTTCTTCAAAAGTTTGAAGATGGGCTCACAAGTAGCAGTTAGATGTGAAATGAACCTGGCGATATAATTCAAGGGTCCCAATAAACCTCTAACTTCCTTCTCTGTACGGGGGGGCGACATCTCTTGTATGGCCTTTACCTTTGCGGGGTCTACCTGAATACCCTTGTCACTGACGATGAAACCCAGAAGCTTACAAGACCTTACCCCGAAGGTGCACTTGTTCAGATTCAAGCTCAACTTGTATATCTTCAACCTGTCAAACAGCTTTTGTAGATGTCCGAGGTGCTCTTCTTCAGTTTGAGACTTGGCTATCATGTCATTAACATAGACCTCTATCTCATGGTGAATCATATCATGGAACAAAGTGACCATGGCTCGCTGCTAATTTGCCCCAGCATTCTTCAACCCAAAAGGCATCACCTTGTAATAGAAGGTGCCCCACTGTTTGACGAAGTTTGTCTTCTCCATGTCTTCAGGAGCCATCTTGATTTGGTTATAGCCAGAGAAACCATCCATGAAGGAGAAGATTTTGTGCTGCGCGGTGTTGTTAACCAGAACATCAATGTGAGGAAGCGGGAAGTCATCCTTGGGGCTTGCTCTGTTCAGGTCTCTGTAGTCCACACACATTCGTACCTTGTCGTCCTTCTTAGGTACCGAAACGACATTAGCAACCCACTGCGGATAGGAGGTGACAGCTAATAACCATGTGTCGAATTGCTTCATGAGCTCTGCCTTGATCTTATCTGACATTTCATGGTGGATACAGCAGACCTTCTATTTAACCGGAGGACAATCCTCTTTAGTTGGCAGACAGTGTACCACGATGTCAGTGTCTAAACCAGGCATGTCTTTATATGACCAGGAAAAGATCTCAACGTAGTCGTGCAACATCTGTATCAATCGCTGTTTGATCTTAGCTTCTAGATTTATCTCGATCTTGACTTCTTTTCTGTCCATCTATGTGCCCAAGTTTATTGTCTCAACTGGCTCTTCATGAGGCTGTATAGCCCTCTCTTCCTGTTGTAATAGTCTATCTAGTTCTCCAGGCACCTAACAATCATCCTCACCTTCGTCCTCGGCTTGGTTGATCAGATTTTCGAAGTCATAACTGGAAATAGCAGGATTGTTATCAATGGGATCCAGAGTGGATATGAATCTGCAGTTTGATACGTGAGTGTGTGTAAGATCATAGCTGTATTGATAAAGTAAAAACAGAAAAGAAAAACAGAGAGCACAAAATTTATATGCAAGGAACGTCCAATGCTTTATTGATGACATATGAAATGACATATAATAACTCTCGCAGATAGAACCGTTGCGCTTCGGGTAAGACACAAGGCCAAAAAGTTAAAAATTGTTTATTACAAATTCAAAACACAAGTAAGACAATTACTGCGGAATAAAAGAAACTGGTATGAAATCCCTAGTCGTCCAGTTACTTGGTCCACCGTTGGTAGTCAGGTAGATCCAGCTGTCAATGTCAGAGTCTTCCTCACGGTCTTCAATAGTGTTGACCCCACGATTGCTGATGCATATGGGAGGTCCTCCAGCCCGAGCGCGTCGAACAACCCTTTGAGCTCCCGAAGTAAAACCCAAACCAAATTTGTCAGTTTTGTGAGTAAAATCAGGGAGTTGTCCCCATTTGGTATACCCATCTTCTTCAACCACTGCTCTGGCGTCTTTGAGAGAAGCCATCTTCAGAGGAGGTTTGGTGCCAGTAGTAGTCTCAGTTGACGCCAAAACTTGGGGAACTTCTTCAAAGTTTTGACAAGGGTTCTCTATGAATTCCGAGTCCATCTCCACGTACCGGAAGGAGTTCAGGTGGCTCACCATATACTCCTCTTCGCCATGCACAGTGACAATCTTCCCCTTCACCGGATATTTCAGCATTTGGTGCAGTGTAGAAGTAACAACCCCGACTTCATGGATCCAAGAACGACCCAACAAACAAGAGTATGATGGCCTGATGTCCATCACGTAGAAGGTGGACTCAAAGGTCTGAGAGCCTACCTTGACAGGGATGTCCACCTCCCCATGCACCATTCTCTTTGACCCGTCAAAAGCCCTTACCACAATGTTACTGGGCTTTAGGGTCAAGCCTTCACAATCCAGCCGATCAAGAGCCTTCTTAGGAAGAACATTCAGTGAAGACCCCGTATCCACCAGCACATGAGCCATAGTGGTACCCCTGCATTCGATTGAGACATACAAAGCATCATTGTGCTTTCTCCCTTTCGGAGTTAAGTCAGCATCTGAAAAACCCATCCCATTGTCAGCAGTCAAGCTGGCCACACAGTCTTTGAATTGATCGGCTGAGGTTTCTTGCGGCACATAGGAGGTCTTGAGGAATGCAATCAAAGCCTTTGCATGGGCCTCAAAACATAACAACAAAGACAACATCGATATCTTCGAGGGGGTCTGCCTCAACTGCTCGACCATATTGTAGTCGCTCTTTTTGATTATTTTTAAGATTTCCTCTATCTCTTGCTTAGAGGATTCCACAACAACTTTTCTAGGTGCCTCCGTCCGGGTAGGCTCACCTACAACTTCTTTTCCTCGAGTCCCAGATGACTCATTGGCAGGGGTAACAACTAGAGTAAGAACAGGGGTTGCAGTTGAAGTATCAGTAGGAATAGCAGGTGAAATAACAACAGGCTTATTGACAGTCCTCGGGGAAATCTCGGGAGAGAAAACCCTTCCACTTCTGGTAATCTTACTGGTCCCGGCAATGTTACTGATATTGGGATCAGCCTCTTCATTCTCTAGGTCTTGTTTAACACCATGATAGTAAACATCAATTCCATAATGCCAAGGGACATCTTTGTCTGAGGCGTACGGGATAGGACTGGGAAAGGTGATTATTAATGGAGCAACTCTCAGAGCGGGTTTAATCCTAACAGGTCTTCTCGATGAGGCCCTGGAAGGATTGGAAGAAATGGTTATAATAGCAATATCTTTACACGGAACAGTTGGAATCAAAGTCTTTTCGAACAAAATTTCTCTGATGTCCATCAGGTATTGGACACCTGTCTTCAGCAAATAGCAACCAGAAGGTAGAAACGAACACATGTAGCAACCTTCACCACAACCCGGAAATAAACCAGCCAGTAACAAATTCTTCTTAACAGTCATAAGGGGAGTAGAAACGTCATCAACTGAGGTCATGAACATATCGGTATCAACGATATTAACTCCACGGTTGTGTTTAGGCATGGGAGTAATTATGATGTTGGGCTTCTCCGGAGCATCGAACTCAATCTCCTTGGCTTCAATCAGATCTTATACTTTATTTCTTAGAGCCCAATAGTCATTTGTATCGTGACAAGGACTGTCAGAATGGTAGGCACATCGAGCGTTTGGATTGTACCGAGGAGAGGTGGTATTAGGATTCTTGGGAGCCTCTTTCAAGGTTGCCAAGTTGGATCTCAGCGGATGGGGTAGAACCTCAGTCAATGTCATGTTAATCTGAGTAAACTGCCTTTGCGGTCTTTCTACCCTTTGCTGATTGTTGCGTTGTGGAGTAGCCGCAGGCCTAGGTATCATTACAGCACTTATCGTCAGACGGTGTTCAACTCTGCTATGACCTCTTGGGCTATATATGTCATTGCCTTCCTTCTTACCAGTGAAGGGCTTCTTTATTAAACTCGAGGAGGTATCTCTCTGTATTTTACCGCTCTGGATCCCAGCTTCTACCCTCTCTCCAGTTAATATCAACTCAGTAAAACCAGCCGATGAGCTACCGATCAAATGGTTGAAGAATGGACCAGACAGCGTCCCAAGGAACATGTCGACCAACTCCCTATCAGACAAAGGGGGTTTGACTCTCCCAGCCAAATCTCTCCACTTCTGCGTATAGTCCTTAAAGCCTTCACCTTCACCCATGGACATACTCTGAAGTTGAGTACGGGTAGGGGAAAGGTCGGCATTATATTGACACTGCTTGTAAAACACAGCAGCCAAATCCTCCTAGTTCCGGACATTTGTTCCCTCCAATTGGTAGAACCATTCAAGCTGAGTCCCTGACAGACTGTCTTGGAAGAAGTGAACCCACAAGTTCCTATCAGCAGTGTGAGGCTGGATCTTTCTCACATAGGAACAGAGATGAAGCTTGGGACAAGACACCCCATCATACCTTGCGAAAACCGGAGCTTTAAATTTTTGTGGGATGACTACCCCAGACACCAATCCCAGCTCTTCAAAATCCAGCCCTGGTATTCTCTGGATTTCCATAGCACTTAACTGATCCTCTAACTGCTTGTACCCATCCTTAATGGGAGGATACTTCTCATTATTGTAGTCTGTATCATTGTTGGAGACTTCAGGACTGGGGTTCTCCTCCCTTGTTTGTCTCTCTTGATTCTCCCCTTCTTTGGATGAGGAGGTCAGGTCGACTGGTTGCCTTAGCAGCCCCCCAAATCTTTTGCCCATATTGAGGGCACCAGAGAGCTTCTTCTTCTTCTTCTTCTCTTTCAGGATGAGGGCCTTCAGATCCTCCTGCCCTTTTGCCAGAGTTATGAACATCTATTGAAATTGGGCATTTTGTGCCTGAAGATCTTTGATGCTTTGTTCAGAAGACATTTTTGCTGAAATAAACAGCGAAGAAGATGAGAAACCTGTAATGGTACCTGCTTATGTGATGTTATGGATGATATGTATATGCAATGATTTCAAGGAAATTAGAGATTCAAATTTGCTTTAGACAAAAAAAAGGAACGCACGTTATATTAATAAATCAAAGCTTGAGTACATCATGCCCCTTTGGGCTTACAAAGAAAAACAAAAACTCTATGATAAAAAGGTTGTGCATATCCTCTTTGGTGCAATGTAGGCATTTAGAGTCTGCTCCTCATGAAGCTTCTTAGTGAGTTCCAAAACCTTCTTCTTGCTGGCGTAGAATTGGGCGTCGAAAGTGTCTCGCTCCCCCTTAAGTTGTATCCAATCCCTTTGTAAGTCTTCAAGAGAGGTGGGCATCTCAGGATGTAGGATTGTGTAGGGAACATCTCCCTTCACAACAGGCTCTATGATCACCGAGAGAATGGAGGGGTAAGGCATCATAAGACTTTGAGCATGAGCTCGTACCCATTTAAGGTAAGGCTCAAGAGGGATGGAATTCTTGTGCCCTAATGTCTTGCTATCTACCTTGTTCAAAATACTCCAGGCTCGAATAAACCTCTGGCGATGACCTTGATTTTCACTCTCGTAGTCAAATACTAACCCTTGAATTAGCATCTCATGTGGACCATCCCTTCGGGCATAACCATATTGTCTTAAGGCTAAGCAGGGGTTATAGGTGATACCTCCCATAATGTCGAGTAAGGGGACAACAGGGAATTCTCCATAATGGTCGACGAGAATAATATTCTCTATAGATTGGGAACACCAATGGATGTCTGAATGTTTGAGCGTCATCAACCTATGTGACCACCTTGAACCTTGCTCGTTCTTCAATACAGATTGGGGAATATGTGAAATAAACCATCTTGCCAAAAGAGGAGTACAACACATAAGGATACCTCTTTTCCTCATAGTGCGAGTGTGAAAGAAATGTAGGATGTCTCCAAGCAAAGTAGGCATCGGGTTATGAGACATGAAGATTTTGATGGTGTTCACATCTATGAGTTGGTCAGGATTTGGAAACAAAACCATCCCATAGATGAGGAGAGTCACAATTTCCTCAAAAGCTTGCAAATCTAAAGAGTTCCAACAGTTTTGGGCTTTCTCAAACAAGAACTTTGCTAGGAAACCTTTGACACCACTCCTTGTCTCCTAATTAGTTGCGATATCAGATGGTTTCAAGTGCAGAGCTTGAGAAATCTCTTCGGGCTTTGGATCTCTTTCCGTACCGTTGAAAGGTAGTTGATTGAGAATGGGAATCCTCAAGAGTTGTGAGAATTCTTCCAAAGTTGGCACAAGTTAATAATCGGGAAATGTGAAGCAATAGTGTAGAGGATCAAAGAATTGGAAGAGCACCTTCATCATATCTTCATCAGTTTTGGAGGTGACCAATTTTAGTAGGCGACCTTGTCTTTTGGTGAATGGAAAATTTTCAGGAATCCTTGATGCTAGCTCTTTAACCTGAGGAGGGATCCTTACAAGGTTGACTTGAATAATTTTCCTGCGAATAGAATCCATGTCCTACAAAACAGAATAAATATAAATCCCAAGATCCTTGAAATGGTTAGTGAGTATGATGTTATGATGTTTATGATGTTATGATGTTATGTATAGGTATAGATACACAAACAAAGCAAACAAGTCCTTAGGTTTAGGCTTGCATTAAGTCTCATAGGTAAGTACCCTCTTGAAGTTTAGTTGGCTCAAACATGTCCTAGCAATAGTAACTGGGTTCTAAGGAGCTCAATATCACTAGTTTGTTTCCTTGGGCATTATTTCAGTGCGATCCTCTTTAATGGTGACTGAAATATCCCAAAAAACCAAACCTCAATGAGTGTAGTATCGAGTATCTACCAACTTCGAAATGCACCAATGCCAGTCATCTCACTACGTCCTAATGGCCAAGTTGGTCAAGTAAAGGTTCTATAAGTTAGTTAGTGCTTCACAACATCACTCAGCGGCCCCATATTCTCCATGACTACTCAATGGCTACCGGTACCCACAAATATGTCGCACTAACATACTTATTTCTTAGACTATGTCGGTATACCCCGCACAGTTTCCACAACGTATTGCTACTTACCTATAAGGTATCCCAAATTTGAGTAGAGGATTCAAACCCAACCAAAGAACCACAATGTAAAGCATACAAGTCAAACAATAAAAGAAAATAAATGTGATCTAGCCCTAAGGTAACCCCACTTTTAAGAATGTCCCCAGCAAAGTCGCCAGTTCTGTGATACAATGGGAGAACTGACTTGGTTTTTTTGCGGTTGTATTCGCAAATGTTCCGGTTTAACAAGAGTCGCCACCGACTTTTCTTTTATCCAAAATGAAAGGCTGAAAAGAATAGGAAAGACCTTTAGAGATGTTTTCTTGAGTTCGGGGGGTAGATTATGAAAAGGGAAGGTATTAGCACCCTTTTCATCCATGGTTTTCCATGGGCTCTTAGTTACTTGCTAGATCACTTGCTTTTGTTTGAATGTGCTTGTGGTGTGGGATTTGAAAGTATTTTGAAAATGTCTTTGTAATGGTTCTCGTTTCTATAAGAACGCGTACAAAATGTTGTTTTGAAAAATGGTTCAAAGGTGTGTTTGTGGAATGTGATTTGGAAAATGTGTTTCATTGTAATGGTTCTCGTCTCTATAAGAACACGTAGAAAGTGTTGTCTTTTGAAAATGTTTCAAAATGAGAGTGTTGGTGTATAAAATGTTTTTGTTGTGAGCAAGCGAGCAACTAGGAGCAAATCTACTTACTCAAAAGGTCCTAAATGTTCTTTTCCTCCTCCTTTATATATTGCTATCTTACCATTGATTTGGTAAGAAGCCCCATCGTTGGATGTGAAGGGACAGGCGCGGGTCAATTGTACAGTCATAGAAGGCAACTTATGATACGCCTTAGCAATTTTTCGTAAGGGACTAGATCGTTTTATCGAAGGCAACATTGAGGGTCATCAAGGGGATACGATCTTTTTATCGAAGGGTCTTTGCTAAAGCGTCCCATATTCGAGGGACATGATTGTTTTCCGAAAGGCAAACAAAGTGAGATTACCCTAGAGGTGTTAGTGTGCAAGTGTGTTTGTTTGCATGCATTATGACTTACAGTTAAAGGTTATTTATTCATTGATTTTATCTTGCCATACATCCTAATTACTAGCAATATATGAAAGCAAAATAAAATACGGAAAATAAAATCCTAAGCTATTACATCATTAGGGGATGGGGGTACAATTTGCAAATAGGGATGAAATAAATGTCTAATTATTACAACCACATCGAACAACTGGCCAACAATGGAAATGTATGCATAAACAGTGTAGAAAATGGGAGAAAACTTCCTTTTGAACTATTATGTGTCGACACATGCTGTTATGCATCGACACATAACTTTTCCTTGCTCCTGCAAAGAAAAATCAGCTCAGTATGAGTCGACACTTAATGGGATGTGTCGACTCATACACCTTCTTTGTGTCAACACATACACACTTTGTGTCGACTCATGGACTTTTCAACCTTCTATTTTGGGACCTGGAATTAGTATGAGTCGATGCATGGGGTTTATGTGTCGATTCATACCCTATTTTTTTACTAGGATGAGTCGACACATGTGTGTATGTGTTGATTCATACTACATTTTTCTGCCTTAAACATTGTTTTATTGTCCATACATGTCAGTTTACAACATATGATTGATAAACATAAACAACAAGCAAACAGTAAGCTAAAAGGGGAAATGATTACTACATCTTATCTTCAAAGCTAAATCATTAATGATGTATGAAAAATGCCGAGTCAAGAAGACTTACCTTGAAACCACACTTGGTTTTTGAAATCTGAATACTTTTCAAGATGCTGTGAGAGCTCCAATGAATCTCCAGGCAACTTGTTCTAAACTGTTGAAACGCGGTCAAGTTGTACAATATTGTTTTTATGTTTGGATGGTGAGGACAATGGCACTAACATAAACTGTTTTAGTGTTTTTACAATCTCTATATGCTAAGATGTTTGGTTTATGGGAGAGTTTGTAAGATCGAATAATGGATTGAAGTTCTATTTTGAATGAGATTAGAGCTGGTTTTTCTTGAATGAGCCAAAGTTATAAAGAATATTGTTTTTCTGTTCAAAGACTCTCTATCCTCTCCAAAAATTCCAACCCTTATGTCTTATGAAACAATCCCTTTTGTAGACCCTTGACTGAGGTTTAGGGGGGAAACAAAATAAGTCATTTTTGAATTGTTTTTGCCTACTATTTTGATACTTTATTCACACAATTTTCTTTTGCCATTTTGGTGAAATTTTGGGGCTGTTGTGATGCAGGTTGGGGAAGACTGCATAGAGCAGTTTTGGACTGTAGGACAGCAAATGCAGATTTATTGTGTAACATAGCACAAGGATTTTTGTAGGACAGCAACGGAGCAGGTTTTTGGGGTGTTGGGGCAATGCAGCATATCATACTTTGTTCAACTTGGACAGCAAAATTTGTAGCATGAAACAAATTTGGTCTTGTGGTGTATTTTATGCATATTGTATCAAGGACAAAACAATGTGGCAAGGTTTTTTTGTTAAATAGAAAAAGAATCCAAACAAGACATGGTTTTAGAATTTGTAAATTTGCAAAAATGTCACTTGGTAATAACTTGAATTATTTGCCTCATTTTAAATTATTCGGAATTATAGTAAAAAATGTCATGAAGCAAATGAAATTAACAAGTATAGAAAATACTTAGAAAAATTTCAAAGTCTTGCAAAAGCTGGATTTTTTATTCTCTTGATTTTTGATGATCAAATTTTCACCTTTTGGACGTCTTGGTGCAATGTGATTTTTGGGACTCAAATTTGGTCAAAAAGTCAAAGTTTAACCTTTTTTAGCATCCGGTTGACATTTTCCAACTGCAACTTCAATTTTGCTCATTTTCCCCCTTTTGATAATTTGAATGATTTTCTTAGAAAATTGTGATCTGAGGCTTGACACTTGGATGAAGTAATTCTAAGGGTCCATGAAGATCAGTGAAAGTCATTTGAAGCATTAGAAATTTGAATATCTCTGTACATATTCAAACCCTAATTTGAGGTATCAGCGTTGAGGAGATTGTTTGTCCTAGTCGGTACTTGCAAAAACTCGAGGCATTAAAGATATTTGTAGGAAATATCTTGAGAAATGAGAGGGAAAATTTTGGGGTACAACAGTTGCCCCTGTTCAATCTTCTTAAACCTGAGGATGTAGATTGGCTGGTCTGCCTTTCGTGATCTGAAGGTGGAAGATGATTGAACACTAGAGTGCCATGAAATTTGCACTCGCATGAAGTGATATTGGGAATGGGCTTACAGATTCCATTTGGAAGGCGACAGAGGATCATCGGAGATGGGCTTAAAGATGCCATCCAAAAAAGATTGGTTGCATAAGAGATTCCTTGGCGAGAATTCATGTACTTACTATTGAGGAGGACTTCGCCGAGGAATGTTGATTTACGTCTGGGATAAATAGGGTATAGGAGCCTTGGTTGTCCATTACTCTACTGGGGAATTGACTCATGATTAAGGAGGTGGAAGTAAACCGCATATCTGGTCAGGGTCCAGGTTGCATAGCGACTTACTGGGGAAATGCGAGATCGACCGTATCTGGTCGGGTCCTGGTCTTGCAGTATTATAAACTGTTGTCTAGAGATATGAGAGAAGGAACTTGGATAATAGGGTTGCTTCGAAATGAAATCCTGGGTAGTAAGGCTCTTTCAAAATGAAAGTCTGGATAGTACGGCTATGAGAAGGAACCTGGATAGTACGGTTACTTCAAGATGAAAGCCTGGATAACAAGGCTTATGGGAAGGAACCTGGATAGTAGGGTTACTTCAATATGAAAGCCTGGGTAGTAGGGCTTATGGGAAGGAACCTGAATAGTAGGGTTACTTTAAGATGAAAGTCTGGGTAGTAGGGCTTATGGGAAGGAACTTGGATAGTAGGGTTACTTCAAGATGAAAGCCTGGATAGTAGGGCTATGAGAAGGAACCTGGATAGTAGGGTTACTTCGAGGTGAAAGCCTGGATAGTAGGGCTTATGGGAAGGAACCTGGATAGTAGGGTTACTTCAAGATGAAAGCCTGGGTAGTAGGGCTTAAGGGAAGGAACCTAGATAGTAGGGTTACTTCAAGATGAAAGCCTGGGTAGTAGGGCTAATGGTAAGGAACCTGGATAGTAGGGTTACTTTAAGATGAAATCCTGGATAGTAGGGCTATGAGAAGGAACCTGGATAGTAGGGTTACTTCGAGGTGAAAGCCTGGATACTAGGGTTACTTCGAGGTGAAAGCCTGTATAGTAGGGTTGTGAGAAGGAACCTGGATAGTAGGGTTACTTTGAGGTGAAAGCCTAGATAGTAGGGCTGTGAGAAGGAACCTGGATAGTAGGGTTACATCGAGGTGAATGCCTGGATAGTATGGATGTGATAAGGAACCTGGATAGTAGGGTTACTTCAATTGATCATGTAGATTAGTTGACCCGTTTGGTTTCGGGAACTGATATTTCATTAGTTGTCTGCAAATATGACATGTATAACTGCTGGAACCGTTGGTGATAATTGTCTTTCCTGAAAAGATAACAGGGTTAATTATATGCGACACATGAAATGCATTGTAGGATGATGTTCTTAAAATAAATGAGACTATGTTGTATGTGATATGTATTCGCATGTCATGATGCATGAATATGAAATGCTATTATGAGATGTCCGAGTCTGGAAAATAAGTCCCTGACTACTGCTGGAGAGTATAGCATTCCTTACTGTTGTAGAGAACTGTGAGTCTTCTACTTCCGTTAGGGATGGAGAACGGAAATGACTGTGCCGGAGATTTACTCCTTGTTGTTTGTGAATATTCTGCCAGGGAGAGACTCTGTTTGAGAACAACTCCGTGGGGGAATAACTCTGTTGGAAGGTGAACTTCCATAGATGAAGTAATAAGCTCCGTTGGGGATTGAGCTTCTGTATCCAAAGAAATAAAGTCTGCTTGGGGAGATAAAAATTTATGATGACTCGCTCGTGATTATGAAATTCGAATGAGGGATATAGATGTCAGGTTTCTGGACGACCCTGGCTGGGGAGATCAATGATTTGATTACCTTTACTCTGTGGGAAGTGTAGATGTTACGAGGTCGTGGGTACTGATGATTATGTTTCAAAGGTGTCTCTATCCCGATACCTGCTGGACAGAGTAACTGTCGGGTTTTGTCATTTCTTGTTTTTTTGCCCCTGTTTCTTAAGCTTCGAGCAATTGTCTTTTCGTTTCTTATGCAAACATTTATTAATAGAAATCATATTCAAATGGATATGTCAAGAATAAACCATTGGACGATCTTGCAAAACAAAACAAAAAAGGAAAAACACATAGTTTTTTTTTTGTAAAAATGATTTGTATTGACTTTCGAAGTTGGCCTATAATAGGCGTTTTTTCTTTTGCACAAGGAGGCTGGCGCTCTAGTAAGAGAACGCTGCCGTAAGAATAGAAGTTATACAATATTGTGTAAAAATAAAACAGCTATGTACAACAATGCCATTGGGTTCCAATTCTGCTATTGCCGCTATGTCTTCGAGTGTCTAATCACTTTGCTGCTTGTCTGAAGCTGACTATATTGATTGGTGTCGTTCGAGCTTAATAGTTGATACTGAGGTCTGATTGCAGGGTGATCCAATGGGACATAGTGATATGCTTTTCATCCCTAACTTTTGCATGGACTGCCCTTTTGGGTTTTCAGTCCACCGAGATACCCCTTTTTGCCCAAGCCGCCTTTTCAGGTTTTTGACTTGCCGGGTGTACAGGTTTTTATTTTTCATCCCTTATTTTTGCCCGAACCCTTTTGGTTCACCGGGAAGCCCTTAGTTTTTCCTAGGCCAGTCAACCTAGTGGGTCTTTTATCATGCGTAGTATCTTTTCACTATGTCTGCATTGACAGGGTGAGGGAGGTCATCACCGTCCATGGTGGTTAGAATCATGGCTCCACCTGAGAAAATGTTCTTAATTACAAATTACCCTTCGTAGGTGGGAGTCCATTTGCCCCTGGGATCACCTTGCCGCAGTATAATGCGCTTGATTACTAGATCCCCAACTTGATACTCTTGACGTCTGACTTTTTTGTTGAAAGCCTTGATCATCCGCTTTTGATACATCTGACCAGCGCATACGACCTCGTAGCATCTGTATTCCCCAGCAGAGTCGCCAGTTCTACAATATGGTGGGAGAACTGACTTGATTGTTTTGCGTTTGATTACAAATGTTGCGGATAGCAAGAGTCTCCACCGACTTTTCTTTTATCCAATAAGAAAAGGATGAAAAGAACAGGAAAGACCTTTAGAGATGTTTTCTTGAGTTCGGGGGGTAGATTATGAAAAGGAAGGTATTAGCACCCTTTTCATCCATGGTTTTCCATGGGCTCTTAGTTGCTTGCTAGATCACTTTCTTTGTTTGAGAATATGCTTTGTGTTATGAGTTTGAAAGTATTTTGAAAATGGCTTTGTAATGGTTCTCGTTTCTATAAGAACGCGTATAATGTGTTGTTTCGAAAATAGTTCAAAGAGGTGTTTGTGGAATGTGTTTTTGAAAGTGTTCTTGAAAAGATGTTTTTGTAATGGTTCTCGTCTCTATAAGAACGTATACAAAAAGTTTTTGTCTTTTAAAAAAAGGTTTTAATGTGAAAGTGTTGGTGTAAAATGTTTGGTTGTGAGCAAGCGAGCAACTAGGAGCGAATCTACCTACTCAAAAGGGCTTAAGTGTTTTTTTCCTCCTCCTTTAGATGTTGCTATCTTACCATTTATTTGGTAAGAAGCCCCATCGTTGGATGTGAAGGGACAGGCGCGGGTCAATTGTACAGTCATAGAAGGCAACTTATGAGACGCTTTAGCAATTTTTTGTAAGGTTATTGAAGGCAACATCAAGGGTCATCGAGGGGCTACGATCTTTTTATCAAAGGGTCTTTTCTAAAGCATCCCATATTCGAGGGACATGACTATTTTCCGAAAGGCAAACAAAGTGAGATTACCCTAGAGCTGTTATTGTGCAAGTGTGTTTGTTTGCATGCATTTTGTCTTGCATTTAAAGGTTATTTATTCATTGATTTTATCTTGCCATACATCCTAATTACTAGCAATATATGAAAGGAAAATAAAATACGGAAAATAAAATCCTAAGCTATTACATCATTAGGGGGATGGGGGTACAATTTGCAAATAGGGATGAAATAAATGTCTAATTATTACAACCACATCAAACAACTGGGAAGCAATGGAAATATATGCATAAACAGTGTAGAAAATGGGAGAAAACTGCCTTTTGAACTATTATGTGTTGACACATGCTGTTATGCATCGACACATATCTTTTCCTTGCTCCTGTAAAGAAAAATCAGCTAAGTATGAGTCGACACATAATGGGATGTGTCGACTCATACACCTTCTTTGTGTCGACACATACACATTTTGTGTCGACTCATGGACTTTTCAAACTTCTATTTTGGGACCTGTAATCATTATGAGTCGGTGCATGGGGTTTATGTGTTGATTCATACCCTATTTTTTTACTAGGATAAGTCGAGACATGTGTGTATGTGTCAATTCATACTGCATTTTTCTGCCTTAAACATTGTTTTATTGTCCATACATGTCAGTTTACAGCATATGATTGATAAACATAAACAACAAGCAAACAGTAAGCTAAAAGGGGAAATGATTACTACATCTTATCTTCAAAGCTAAATCATTAATGATGTATGAAAAATGCCGTGTCAAGAAGACTTACCTTGAAACCACACTTGGTTTTTGAAATCTGAATACTTTTCAAGATGCTGTGAGGGCTCCAATGAATCTCCAGGCAACTTGTTCTAAACTGTTGAAACCCAATCAAGTTGTACAGTATTGTTTTTATGTTTGGATGGTGAGGACAATGGCACTAACAGAAACTGTTTTAGTGTTTTTACAATCTCTATATGCTAAGGTGTTTGGTTTATGGGAGAGTTTGTAAGATGGAATAATGGATTGAAGTTCTGTTTTGAATGAGATTAGAGCTGGTTTTTTCTTGAATGAGCCAAAGTTATAAATAATATTGTTTTTCTGTTCAAAGACTCTTTATCCTCTTCAAAAATTCCAACCCTTATGTCTTATGAAACAGTCCCTTTTGTAGATCCTTGACTGAGGTTTAGGGGGGGGGGGGGGAAACAAAATAAGTCATTTTTGAATTGTTTTTGCCTACTATTTTGATACTTTATTCACACAATTTCCTTTTTCCATTTTGGTGAACTTTTGGGGCTATTGTGATGCAGGTTGGGGCAGGCTGCATAGAGCAGTTTTGGACTGTAGGACCACAAATGCAAATTTGTGGTGCAACATAGCACAAGGTTTTTTGTAGGACAGCAATAGAGCAGGTTTTTGGGGTGTTGGGGCAATGCAGAATATCATACTTTGTTCAACTTGGACAGCAAAATTTGTAGCATGAAACAAATTTGGTCTTGTGGAGTATTTTATGCACATTGTATCAAGGACAAAACAATGTGGCAAAGTTTTTTTGTTAAATAGAAAAAGAATCCAAACAAGACATGGTTTTAGAATTTGTAAATTTGCAAAAATGTCACTTGGTAATAACTTGAATTATTTGCCTCATTTTAAATTATTCGGAATTATAGTAAAAAATGTCATGAAGCTAATGAAATTAACAAGTATAGAAAATACTTAGAAAATTTTCAAAGTCTTACAAAAGCGGGATTTTTGATTCTCTTGCTTTTTGATGATCAAATTTTCACCTTTTGGACGTCTTGGCGTAATGTGATTTTTGGAACTCAAATTTGGTCAAAAAGTCGTCAAAGTTTGACTTTTAAGTGTGTTTTTAACCATTTGGCCCTTGTGAATGATTTTTCTTGAAAAGTTGTAATTCTAGACTTGAAAACTTGATAGAAGCAAACCTGAGGGTCCAGGATGATCCTTTGAAAAAATGTGAGGGTAAATTTTGGGGTACAACATACGGCCACGATGAGGAATTTGTTTTGTTACGTCCCTTGCACGAATGGTCCGAGGGTGTCCATTCCCCACCAGGAAAATGGCCACGGGGATGATAATATGTTCAGCTTGTGTGGTGGGGCGAGGTGCATGTCGGTGTGCCTTTGGCATTTGTCACATCTCTTGACGTGGTCTTTGGTATCTTGCTGCATTGTCGGCCAATAATGCTCCGCTCGTAGCGCCTTCCTTGCTAGGGACTTTCCGCCCATGTGTTGGGCATTAATCCCTTCATGTATTTCCCATAATATCTCGGGGACCGCGGATTCTTCGATGCACTTCAAGAGTGGGTTGGAAAATACCCTACGATATAGTTTATGCTCGAGCACCACGTAGGAGCATGCTCGTCATTTGGTCGTGGTTGCTTCCCCTCGGTCCAGAGGGAGTTCCCCCTTCGTTAGGAAGTTGAATACCGGGGTCATCCAGCATGAGCTGTCTCCGATGGCGTTTACCTCAGGTAGAGTCATGGATTTTTCGATGCTCGGGCGAGATAGAGACTCTTGTATGACAAATTTGTTTTCGTCTTTCTTTTTCGTGCTTGCGAGCTTCGAAAGTATGTCGGCCCTTGTGTTTTGCTCGCGTGGTACGTTCAAAATTTCTGCCCGATCAAACTTTTTCATATGCTGCCTGACCAAGTTCAGATATTCGATGAGGCTGTTGTTCTTAGCCTGGTATTCCCCTTGAACTTGGGAAGCAACGAGTTGAGAGTCGGTGAAAATTTATATCTCACAGGCGCCTAAATCCTTGGCCAGTCTTAGACCTGCGAGTAGGGCCTCGTATTCCGCCTGGTTGTTCGAGGTTAGAAAGGAGAGGGTGAGTGAATGCTCGACCACCACGCCTTCCTCATTCTCTAGGAGGATTCCCGCACCGCTCCCGGTCGAGCTGGAGGCTCCGTCGACGAAGATGATCCACTTGTGCTCTTTCCCTGCTGGGGGGTTATGAGCGGTCATCTCAGGGACAAAATCAGCCAAAGCCTGTGCCTTTAGGGACTTCCTGCTCTCGTATTGGACGTCGAACTCAGAAAGTTCCAAGGACCACTTCAACATTCGACCCTCCATGTCTGGTCGACCTAGGAGCTATTTCACGGGTTGTTCGCACCACGATCGTGTGCGCGAGAAAGTAGTGTCTGAGCTTTCTCGATGCATTGACGAGGGCCAGAGCCACCTTTTCTATCTGTTGGTATCTAACCTCGGGCCCTTGAAGCGCCTTGCTCATGAAATAAATGGATTTTTGTCCATCGTGCGTCTCACGAATGAGGGTTGCGCTGACGGATTCGAACGGGACGGCTAGGTATAGAAACAAGGTTTCCCCGTCAACTGGTCGTGATAACACGGGAGGCTGTGAGAGACTTTGTTTGAGATGGAGCAGAGCCTGCTCGCATTCCTCGGTCCACTCGAAAGCTGCTTCCTTGCGAAGGAGCTTGAAGAAAGGGAGGGCGTGTTGAGCGGATTTCGTAACGAAACGGGATAGTGAGGTGAGCATGCCATTCAAGACTTGTATGGATTTTTTCGACGTAGGTGTGTGGAGGTCGGAGAAATCTCGGCACTTGTCGGGGTTGGCTTTGATTCCTCGTTCTGTTAAGTAGAAGCCGAGGAACTTGCCCTCCTTAACCCCGAACGTGCACTTCTCGGGGTTAAACCTCATTTTGCATTGCCTTGCTTGGGCAAGACTTCCCTGAGATGAGCAGCATGGTCGGTGTCTGCTCGGGACTTGATGATCATGTCTTCCATGTATACCTTGAGCATATCCCCGATTTGGTTGCGGAAGACTTTGTTCATCATCCACTGGTACATTGCTCCTTCATTTTTCAGACCGAAGGGCATTACATTGTAGTAATAGTTTCCCGAGCTAGTCATGAAAGCAGTGTAGTGTTTGTCGTCTATTGCCATCAGGATTTGGTTGTAGCCCGAATAGGCATCCATAAATGATAGAATTTTATAGCCGGCTTAGTTGTCGACCAACATATCAATATTAGGTAAAGGGAACGCATCTTTGGGGCATGCCCCGTTAAGATCGGTGTAGTCAACGCACGTTCGCCATTTTCCATTATTTTTCTTAACAAGTACAACATTTGAAAGCCAGGTTGAATACCGCGCTTTAAAAATCAAATTTGTCTCTAGGAGGTCTTTTACAGCTTTTTCAGCAGCCTCCGCTTTCTCTAGAGACTGCCTACGTCTATGTTGTACTATTGCCCTAGCGGATGGATTAATAGCGAGTTGATGACAGGAGACCTCAGGGTCGAGACCGGGCATCTCCGCAACACTCCATGCAAACAGATCTACATTTTCCTTCAAGCAAGCCTTGATCTGCTTTCTCGCCAACTCGGAGAGTCCGGTGCTAATTTTCACTCCTCTGCTTGGGTCTTCGCCGAGGGGGACGAGCTCGAAGTCTCCGTCCGGAATTGTTCGGAGGGGAACTTGCTCGCCGCTGGAGGGCTCATCCTGGTCGAAGCGAGTGTCCAGGGAGATCGAGTCGACCTTTGGAGGGCCCCTCTATTCTTCTACTCTGACGGGCTCTGACCGTTGAGGCTCTAATCGCACAGTTGCAGCTTTCTTGGCCGGCCGTGTGCTGGTGTCAACCGTGTTGCTTCCCTTGGATGCCGCATTGAAGCACCTTTGGGCAGCTGCCAAGTCACCTTGAATAGTGGCGACCCGTGCCCTCTTGGTGTAGAACTTCATCTTCAAATGGACGGTGGAGGGCACCGCGATCAGCTCTACCAGTGTTGGCCTTCCGAGAATGCAGTTGTAGAGGGACGGGCAGTCAATGACGAGGAAGCGCACCTTGACCTGCCTGGTAGCGGTATCCTCACTGAACGTGACTATAAGCTCGACGTATCCCCAAGGCTTGGAAGTCGACCCGTTAAAGCCCTGCAGGTCTGACCCTACGTATGGTGAAAGGTGAGAGTTATCGAGCTGCAGGGTTATGAACAACTGGATGTACATCACGTCGATGGAACTTCCCTCGTCGACGAGGACACGATGTACATCGAAGTTGGCCATTCTCGCCCTTATCAGCAGAGGGATGGCCGAATTGGGGGCCCCTCCGGGGAGCTCCTCGAGGTAAAAGGTGATCGATTATGATATTCCTTTCACCCTTTCAAAGGTCACCATTTGAGGGGGAGTCGTGTCGACCAGCTCATCCAGCTTCCTCTTAGCTGAATTTATGGTTAAATCATTAAACCCTCCATCATTGATGACCATGGCGGAGAGGAAGTTTTGCCACCTGTTGTGTGTAGACAGAGGTTCTTGCAGATGTTCGGGGACGTAGAAGTCCTCGGGTCTTGTGACGGAGAACGCGGTTTGGATGGGAATTGACTCGTCAGATGGTCAGGCATCCTCTTCTGCTTCCCTCGTCTCACGGGCATCCCGACGAGGAGCGTCATTTCGCCGATATTGTGCAAGTCTTCCCCCTTTTATGAGGGTCTCGATGGCGTCCTTGAGGTGGACTCAGTCTTCAGTCAGGTGCCCGTGGCTCCGGTGGTACTGGAAGTATTTGCTTCGGTCCTCTCCGGGTTTGGCAAGAGCGGTTCGGGGATGTTTGACACCGCCGTCCTTGAAGTTTGTACTTGCGCACTCCGCTAAGATGCGCTCGCGGGAAACCGTTAGCAGAGTGTATTCGGTGAACCTCCCCGAGGGCCCCCTCTGTTCCCGGGCGTCTCGGGGTTTATCGTTCCTTCTCTTCTCTCTAGTTCGTCGAGAGGGGCGATGTCTTATCGCAGATTACTGCTGGATCCACGGTTTCTGGGGTCTCGGGATCTGTTGGCCGCTTCTCTCTCCTCGTAGTCTATATAGGCACTGGCCTTTTCGAGGAGGGCATCAAACTTCTGAGGTGGTTCGATGCCTACGGATTTTCTGAATTCGGTGCCGGGGAGGAGCACCTTCTCCAGCAGGTACCTCTTCATATGGTCCATGCAGGGGACCTGGATGGCTTTTCGGTTGAAGCGGTCAATGAATTCTCTCAAGGTCTCATCGTGTTTCTGGATGATAGCCTCGAGCGCTGCTTCGGTCTTCGGGTGTCATCGCGAAGCAGTGAACAAGCTGATGAACTGGTTCTTCAGGTTTCACCAAGAGGTAATTGACCCCGGGGCGAGACCTTTGTACCAGTCCATAGCCGCTTTCCTCAGAGTCGGGAGGAACAACCGACACTTGATTGATCCCCCGACGTTGTGGTAGTGGAGCATGGCTTCGAACCCGTCTATATGGTCGACCGGGTCGGTGATGCCGTCGTACTCCTTTAAGTGGGGATGCTTCTCCATGACCGGGGGAATGGGCGCCTCCATGATAGCTTGTTACAAGGGACCGTGGGGGTCGTCCTCGTCACTCCGTTCAGGAGAGCGGGATGGAGATCCGATGTAGTGGCGGTCACGGTGGCCCTGGTCGCGTGTAGCGTTCCTTAGGTGGTATGAGCGTTGATGGTTTCCCCCGTGTCTGTCTTCGGGGGGTCTTCGTTCTTGCCGCGAAGGGCCATAGTCGCGTCTTCCTGCATCGACGAGCGGTTCCCTCTCCAAAGGGGGTCATCGCCCGAGTGGTCGGAGCGACGGGCTTTTGGAGATATCCTGATTCTGTCTTCGCGGGGGAGATTGAGGACGTTTGTCCGCTTGTTGAGGGGGAGGAGATTGAGGTCTCATGTGTCTTCTCGAGGGCCTTCGATCGTCCTCGAGCGCTCTCAGTCTTTCCCCCTGGGCAAAGATGAGATAGTTGGTTTGATTGATCGCCGCGAACAATGCCCTGGTCGTGGCGTCTGCCCCGGCGGGGATGGGGACCTCGTGAAATTGGACGGGTGGATAGTTCAGGGGAGGTGGTCGATCTTCTTCAAGTCGAGGATGGATTGATGAAGAAGAAGCCGTGGCCCCGTCCCTATAATTAGAAGGTCCGGGCATGTTGACGCCAGGGACTGTGTTATGACCGACAGTACCAGCGTTGTCAAGGCTGGCATTGTTGTCGGTGATGTTGTTGTTAACGTCGATGACACAGACGTTCTGGTTGTCTGGAGTCTGGTCAGCCATGACAGTCGAGGATTGTTTAGCTTTGGTCTCAAGTGAAGTGAAGACGGGGAAGTTTAGATTCCCACAGATGGCGCCACTGATCTAACCTGATCAGAGTTGGACCGTCATAGCTGGCTTCGTGTAGAGCTTGAATGAGATGGGGGGTACCTGCAAGACACACTGATGGTAAAGTGAGAAGTGGAATGAGCAAGCAAGTATGAGTCTTAGGTGTGAATGAATGAATACCTGACCCTCTTGTGAGAGAGGGTATTTATAGCCCCCAGTGTTGGGCCAAGGTCCCCACTATTAGGCCACGCAGAGGCCCAATAATGGGAACTGTCAGGGTGTACGTGAGTATGGAGTCCAGCAAGTGGACTCCCCCCTGATCAACTACTCCGCGAGAATATGGCTGGACCCGAGATTCTCGGAGGACAGTTTGAGATATCTGTTAAGAGGTTGTGGGCCATGTCCCCTAACGGTTGGATGGAAAGTTTCCCCATAGTCCCTAACTTAGACGGTCTTTGAGCCTCTCGCTCGTAGGACAAATGTAGGCCTAGTCCAAATCACCTTTATATTTCTCTTCTTTTTAAAATACTTCACAATATAAATCATATTAACATATTAATTATGATATAAATTATAAGAAATTAATGACAAATTTATTTGTACGATTAATCTAATATTTTATGTTTCTCTTTCTTTGTAAAAACGTTACACTATATATATCACAATAATATGTTAATATAATTCTTTTTTAATCACATATATAATAATTGTAATATAAATAATACAAAATTAATGACATATTTATTTAAAAAATTTTAGAGACAAATTTTCAGAATTATGACGTCTAAATTTTTTGGAGACAAATTTTCAGAATTATGACGTATAAATCAATTATAATAGTATATTAATAAATTTAGAAGTTATAATATATTAACAGGGTTATAATATCTAAATCAACTGTAATATTATACCCGTGCGACGAGACAGAGTTAAAAAATTTGTATAATAAAAAAATATTTTATAAGTATTTACAGTTAAAATATATATGTTATAAGACAAAAAAAAACTTGAAAATTTTTATGCAATTTATATGTCATTAAAAAATAATAAATTCATCAAATTTTAATGCAAAAATGTATGATGGGGTCAAAACTATTTTAATTTAAAAAAGATTAATTTCTTAAAAAAGATTAAATTTTGAGAATGGTGTCCCATTTTCCACTTACCATGCTACATTAACTGCTAAAAATTCGGAATAATCCACTGCATTTCGACCTCCACCTAACCTGGACCGACTCATCAAATTTCCCTTTTTCATTTGTCAAAACAAAACACCATCAAATCTAAATCAATAAACTTCAAAGCACACACTACAAGAAAATGTTTATCCAGGCACGTGAAGTTGCCACGTGATTTTCATGTGGCTAAATAAAATTAGTTGCGACGTGAAAATCACGTGGCAACGTGTTTTAATAATATAATACAGAAGCATTAAGTGTGTCAGTTACTTTTTTGTGTAAAAAAAAGTTGCGACGTGAGATTCATGTCGCTAATTAAAATGTAACAAAAATTAATTAAATCACAATTTTCAACACTGGCGTGTTCAGGTTTTGAAGGAAGAGAAAACAGTTGTAAGTTTGTTGCGGCGTGATTTTCACGTCGCTACTTGGTTTATGTAATTTATCAAAACGTTCCACAACGTTTCTGTTTCTCATTTCTTCTTCTTCAACCTTCCCTACTCCTCTCCATGTCCATTTTCTTCACCAAAAAATTTTCTTCTCCACACTTAAATTCCTACCATCTTCATACATTTTGTAAGGTAATTTCAATTTCATGTTTTATATACTTTGTTAATAGCTTTTGATGTGTTATTTGAGTATAATTTTTTTTCAATTTTTCTTTGAATAGAGAAGGAGAATATAGAAGTATAGATTGCAAAAAGGGACAAGAAGATTGAAGGAGTTACAAGATAAAAGGTATGTCTTGAATTTTTTTTTTTGAAATTAGTATATTTTCTGAATTTGATTAATTTGCATTGGGTTAAAATTGTTGAATTTGGGTTATATATATATTTTCTGTATTTGAGTTAAATGTTAGGTTTAATTATTTAGTTTATAATAATTATTAATTTGTGATGAATGAGTTTAATTATTTTAGGAGTTTAAATTTTTTTATTTTTAGGAGTTTATAAATTTTTAGTGTTTAAATTAAATTTTTAGGAGTTTAATAAGTTTTTAAATTTTTAGGAATTTATAAAATTTAGGTGTTTAAATTAAATTTTAAGTGTTTAAAAATAAATAAATATTTTTAGGAATTTATAAATTTTAAGTGTTTAAATTAAATTTTTAGGAGTTTAATAAGTTTTTAAATTTTTAGGAGTTTATAAAATTTAGGTGTTTAAATTAAATTTTAAGTGTTTAAAAATATTTTTAGGAGTTTATAAATATTGTTGAAAGCATATATTTATCTTTAATTGTGTATGTTTAGGATTATTATTAAGTTGATTAATTAATATTTCTAATTAAATAGGTTTTGATTATATAAATTTGCAGTAAATGGAATATTATATGTATTATCGTAGTTGGATGTACGATAGACTATATCCAGGAAGACGCACACTTAAACCCAATTTTATAGACGAAGTTAATGGTTTTATCGCGTGGACGTTTGCCCAGGAACGTTGTCGAAGTGAAGGAGGAGTTAGGTGTCCTTGTCTTAAATGTGGATGTAGATATATAATTAGTGACCCAGAGGAAATAACACGTCATTTGCATAGAAAAGGTTTCATTGAAAATTATTGGGTTTGGACGCATCATGGTGAAACACTGCCGAGTAATGTACCAGAGACTAGCAACACAGATGCTTCAAGTAGTCAACCGGTTATGCAACAATCTATGGAATTTGAAGAAAACTTTAATCTGATAGGTGACATGGTTGGTGATGCTTTTTGTGTTAACGTGACCTATGATCAACCTGAAGACTTTAACGGGGAAGAGTTGCGGAATGAGGAAGCGCAGAGATTTTATCAGTTGTTGAATGAGATGAATACGCCGTTGTTTGAGGGGTCGTCAGACTCAAAGCTATCAATGTGTGTTAGATTATTGGCCGCCAAGTCAAATTGGAATGTTCCTGATCAGTGTTTGGAGCACTTCGCAAAAATGATGTTGGACTCAACTGCAACGAAAGACAACTTGCCTGCGAGTTTCTATGATGCAAAGAAGTTGGTATCGAAGTTGGGTTTAAGAGTAAGAAAGATTGATTGTTGCATTAATGGTTGTATGTTGTTTTATGACAACGAGTTTGGTACTCAAGATGGATCGTCAGAGGAATGTATGTTTTGTCATAGTCCAAGATATAAAGTTCACAATAGAGCCATTAACAGTAACCAAAAACGGGTAGCAGTAAAGTCCATGTTTTATCTTCCGATAATACCAAGGTTAAAAAGAATGTTTTCTTCAATGCACAGTGCAAGTCAAATGACATGGCATCATACAAACAAAACAAGCCCAGGAAATATGCGACACCCATCTGACGGCCATGCATGGAAGCACTTTGATGAGGTACATCCTGATTTTGCCGCTGAACCTTGAAATGTCAGGCTTGGATTATGCTCTGATGGTTTTGCTCCATATGTCCAAGCGTCCGGAAGTGCGTATTCTTGTTGGCCAGTTATTGTAACCCCTTACAATCTCCCTCCTGAGATGTGCATGACAAAACCATACATGTTTTTGACGTGCGTCATTCCAGGACCGTCGAGTTCAAAAACCGGAATTGATGTGTACTTACAACCTTTAATTGATGATTTGAAGAGGTTGTGGAATAATGGAGAATGGACTTATGATATATCCCGTAAACAAAACTTTTCTATGCGAGCTGCCTTGATGTGGACCATTAACGACTTTCTAACATATGGCATGTTGTCTGGTTGGGGTACGCATGGCAGGATGGGTTGTCCGCATTGCATGGAATGCACTAAGGCGTTTACATTGGAAAAAGGGGGGAAAAGCTCGTAGTTTGACTGTCACCGCAGATTCCTACCATCAAATCATCCCTTTAGAAAAAACAAGACAAATTTCAAAAAGGACGAACGGGTAACAGATCTGCCTCCGCCTCGACTGGCACCAGTTGCTATATGGAACCAAGTTTGTGAACTTCCAAAGTTTACAGATACTGGCAAAGCATGTAGAATTGAAGGATATGGGATCACACATAATTGGACAAAAAGAAGTATATTTTGGGACCTCCCGTATTGGAAAGATAATTTGTTGCGTCGTAATCTTGATGTTATGCATATTGAGAAGAATTTTTTTGATAACGTATTTAACACAGTGATGGATGTTAAAGACAGAACAAAAGATAATGTGAAGGCTAGACAAGACATGGAAATTTGGTGTAATCGTAAAGAGTTGGAATTGAAGCCTCAACCAAATGGAAAATTATTTAAACCCAAAGCTTGTTTCAGTCTGACCCCCCAAGAAGCTAAAGCGGTTTGTGGATGGCTAAAAGGTTTGAGAATGCCCGACGGGTATTCTTCAAATTTAGCAAGGTGTGCTGATGCTAACACTGGGAAGTTGCATGGTATGAAAAGTCATGATTGCCATGTTTTTATGGAACAATTGCTACCAATTGCGTTCGGTTCTCTACCCAAACATGTGCTTAATCCACTCACTGAAATTAGTCAATTTTTTAGAGATATCTGTGCTTCAGCTTTAAGAGTGGATGACATCATTAAGTTGGACCAAAATATTCCAGTCATTCTCTGTAAGTTGGAACAAGTATTTCTTCCTGGTTTTTTTGACTCCATGGAACATCTACCTGTGCATCTTGCATATGAGGCTTATCTAGGAGGACATGTTCAATATAGGTGGATGTATCCGTTTGAAAGGTTCATGGGTGATTCAAAGCGATCAGTGAAAAATAAAGCTAGAGTTGAAGGATCAATATGTGCACATTACTTGCATCGAGAAACTTCACATTATTGCAGTCACTATTTCAAGCACTTGATGTTAACTCCAAGAATCATAAGGAATCCTGTAAATGTTATCGAAAGAAGTCAGTACACCTTATCAGTCTTCGGGCTTCCAGGTCGTCCCTCTGGAAAGAAGGGTGAGCATTGGTTGACCCAACAAGAAATGCAATTTGCACATGTTCATGTCTTGATCAACTGCATTGAAGTTAAACCATATCTTGAGTAAGTATAATCCAACTTCTTAATTTTCTTTACAGTGTGAATATATAAAATTGATTACCTTAAAACTTATAGTGTGTTTCTTTTTAGGGAATTTAACAACGCCTACTTTTAAAGTACCGGTGTACAATCAACATCTGGTGTCATTCATGCCCAATTTCCAACATGGTTCAAGGAGAAATTGTATAGGGTTGTTGCACCGACTCCAGAAATACTCCATTTGAGAAACTTGTCTAATGGCCCTCGTCAAAGTGCAAACAAATGGCACACATACTTCGTGAACGGATATAAATTTCACACTCATGAATGGACTGAAGGGAAAAAAACCATAAACAGTGGCGTATTTGTGAAAGGAGTTACAGATGGTGGTGAAGATGACTTCTATGGTTTTGTTAAACATATCTACGAGTTAGTATACAATTACTTGGACTCGGAAAATAAAGTTGTCTTATTTTATTGTGAATGGTATGATCCAACTAGAGGCACAAAAATAGATAAGACATATGGTACTGTTGAGATTCAAATGGACCGGAGGTACAAAGAGTACGACCCTTTCATAATGTCAAATATTGTTAGGCAAGTTTATTATGTTCCTTATCCTTCATTTGTGCCACGTAAACGACGGTGTTGTGTTGTAATAAAAACAAAACCATTGGGTCATATTGAAACCGACGATCTAGTGGAGGATGTTGCTTACCAAGTTGATGAAGTTGAAGTTAATGATGTGATTCCAGATGAACACACTACAAGTTTGTCTGATACAATGGTTGAGGGGAATCAAGTTGATGAGGATGAAGATCATGAAGATTCTGGATCTGAGGATAGTATCACATCAGATGACGATGATGAAATGGATGACGAGCATGACGATTCAGAATAGTGAACCTATATTCATGAGAATTGTGTCTTGTAATTTTACTTAACGAACCATTTATTGAATGATTTAATGAATATGTATTCATGAGAATTGTGTCTTGTAATTTTACTCAAAGAACCATTTATTGAATGATTTAATGAATATGTATTCATGAGAATATGTATATGTTAACTTGTATTTTCTTTAATTAGGTAAAAATGCCACCCAAAGATAATAAGGGTAAAGGTCCTAGTGATAGTGGTAGGAAGCCCAGGCGTCCAAGGGTAGTAGTATGCCAGTCACCTCACTCAGCCACGTGTCTTCCCCCACAGAGTCAGGTTCATCATATGTCCATGGACAATACTATGCCATTTACTCCATTACTATCATATCAGAGTCCTCTTCAGTTCCCATCTGGGAGTACATGTTTTATTAGTCCATCTGGGGCACCACCTGGTTTACCATTCCAGCAGACACAGGTGCCCTCATCCTTCCAGCAGACACAGGTGCCCTCATCCTTCCAGCAGACACACGTTCCATCCTTCCAGCAGACACAGGTGCCCTCATCCTTCCAGCACAGTTTTTTATTTCCCACACAGATGCCCTCATTCGTGCAGCAGCCTGGAGGATCCAGCACCCCACTTCCTACACAGATGCCCCCATCTGTCCAGCAGCCTGGAGGATCCACCTCTTCACGACCCACACAGACTGGTCGCACCCCCACATCCCACACAGAGTTGGATGATGACGATCTTGGTGTGGATGATGATCAGATAGATGGGAGAGATCTTTGAGGGGATGATGATCCGAGTGAGATTCATACCATTGATGGGAGATTTTGGATATGGCCTGAAGGGAACTCGTAAGTTTCTTATTTATTGATTTTTATTTATAAGTATACATTTCCACTTTTAATATAACTTTATATAATTAATTATGCTAATTAAATTATTGTTGTTTTAGTTTCGGGCCGAGTCGGACTGTTGCTAAGGTTATCAATTATATAATTCAACAGAATTATACAAAATTTTTGAAGAGTTTTAGAGAAGTTTCCGATAAAGAAGAATGGTTCAAGCAATTTCAGGTATAATTAATTTATTTCTTAAGTTATTTTTATTTAAATGACCTTTTCATTATTGTTATAATTTATCTAACTATTTATTTTAATGTCATACAACATTGCAGGCGAAATGTGTTTGGGATCCCCTGAACCATAACAAAGTAAAAAAAAAATATTTTGGGAGGAGTTCAAGACGACTTTCTGACATGCTACGACGTGTTAGAGAGAATTGGCACCTTTTGGGCATTCTTCCCAAATCGATAGGCAAAGAAGTTTTTGAACAACTTCTTAAGTATTGGGAATCAGATGAATTTAAGGCTAAATCTGAAACTGCAAAGAAGATGAGGGCATCGGAAAAAGGGGATTGCATTAATGCTGTTGGAAGTATTAGTACTGCTGAGCATGCTCGACGCATGGTAATTATTACCACTTTTTAAGGTCATATTTGAATTTATAACATATTATTAATTTAAGTTAATTTTTATATTTATGCTAAGCGTTTGGGGAGACAACCATTGATGATTGAGCTGGTTAAGGAGACTCGGACAAAGAAATCGGGAGGATTTACTGACGAGCGCACAAAAAAAGCCCTGGTAATTAAGTAAATTTATGTTTATATTTTTTTTAAGCAATTTTGTGACGTGATTTTCATGTAGCAAGTGACATGTTGTGGCGTGAAAATTGAGTGGCAACTGATAAGTTGTGGCGTTACAATCACGTGGCTATTTATTTTTTATTATTTTTTTTATTTCATTTAATTTCATTAATGTTATTTATACATTTAACTTGATTTTTTATTGTATGTGTAGGAGGATTATCAGGCGTTGCTTGTAGAATTTCTGACACATAATCCTCAGTATACGCCTCCTCTAGAAAAACCGATTCATCCAGATGTGGATTTCCATATTTGGAGTCAAGTTGTTGGGGGAAAGGGGCCTAACGGGTGTTTTTTTGGTGGTGGAAATTTGGCGGGCACCTTGAGGAGTGGGGATAGAAATCTGTATCAGAGAGCTGCAGACGGTGAAGGAGGGTCACGTCAAACAAATTTGACACCAGATCAGTTAGAACTGGTAAGACAATTGGCTAGACGCGAGTCCGAAGATCGTGAGGTGGCATTGAAGGCCCAAATGGATGCCCGAATGGAGGCAATGAGGGGTGAACATAATAGACAAATTGAGGCAATGGCGAAGAGGCAAGCTGATATGGAGGAGCAAATGCGACAATTTATGCAAGCATTTGGTAGAAATCCCAACAGTGGTGGCCAAAATATAACCACCAAAATAATGATGACTTTCTTCCCGATATTTCCGACGACTCTAATGATTCTGCTTAGTTTTATTTTTATTTTGTATTTAGTTTTTTATTTGTGTAATATAAATTTATAATGATATGGTATATTTAAAAATATTATATATAAATTTAAATTTGAGTTTATTAAATTTATAATATTAAATATATTTATTTATACATTTAGATATATTTAGTTTTGTTTTTGGTAATTTGATTTATAATATTGTATTTAATAAATAAATTATAATATTTAATTTATAAATTTAATAAAACAAAAAATAATATTAAGTATTAAAACAGAATTAATATATTTAAAACACAAAATATTTTTTTTTTAAACAAAACAAGTTGCGGCGTGTTTTTCATGTCATTAATTAGTGACGTGAAAAACACGTCGCTACAGCTAACATAAATATAAATGTAAACCTGCTCTGACCCTCTGCTCTGCTCTGAATTGCTAAGATCCTATACAGTATGTTGCGGCGTGAATTTCACGTGGCAACTTGGTGACATGCTTTTCACGCCGCAACAAGATTGCCACGCGCTATATAGCGACGTGTTTCTTAAGGTTGCAAAATTTGAGTAGTGACGTGATTTGGGTGCTAGCGACGTGACTTTCACATGACAAAACACAAGTTATTTTGTAGTGACATTTCACTTCATCTTCTCAAATATTTCAGTAAAAAAATAACCAAAATTCAAAATCACATATTCAAAAATATAACATGACTATCACCATAATTGACTAAAAGAAGATCTCGTAGTTGATTGAAAGACATAAACGTCATTGGAGTGTGTGATCGATCACCTTAAATGAAAAGGACCAACATTATCAACATACATACATGGAAAAATAATTATTCAAATTACTACACACTTATCCACTAATAACATGTATGGACGATTTGGAGCAGATTTTATTTTCTAACATAGTTTTTTCATTGTTTGATTAATTATCATTTCTGGTCATTTCTGGTCATATTAATTGATTGATTTAAATATACCACCTATCAAAAGATAATTTAACCCAATTCATTGAATGAGTCAATGAAATGGAACAAGATAAAATCATCAGTTCCATTGAAAGCTCTGTACCATCCTTCTCCTGTGATAACAAATCTAGTCACATTCAAAGCATGTATTTGAACTCCACCTAGTAAGAAGAAACCAAAGGTATGAAGAAACAATAAGAAATATACTTAGTGCATGTATTTCATGTGATAACTCACATTAAAATACAAACAAAAGATGGAAAAATAATAGGGGCCAAGAAAAATTATTCCCTAGCTTAACAAATAATAAAACAATCAAACTCTAAAGAAATTTGAATTAAACCCTAAAGAAATTGGAAAAATTCGATCCAAATGAAGAATCACTAAAAAATTATATTTGTTAACTGAGCAAGTAAAACCAAGTGATATATTGGGAAGTGAAAAGGTATACATTGAAAAGAAACAAAATAATTATTAGAAACTTAAAGAATCTGATATTAATATTATATTATAAATTATAAATAATAATTAAATATTAAAAATAAAATTATAGTTAATTATAAGAACATTTCTATTAATAGTAAAGTTAAAAATAGGAGTGACTCTAAAAATTTGACACTTGGCAAATATGTCAAAAATCTCATCTTACTTTATTCTATTGTATGATTTTAAAGTTAATTTATTTAATTATGAGATTCATACATTAATTATAGCTCATATTTTATAATACTTAATATCACAAATGTAAATAAAATAAACTTTTCCCTACTCCCTCGGGGCAACGAGCTAGACGATTTTTAGTTTACATCTTTATTCTAATCTTTTTCTCCTTTATCATCAGTGTCTTCATCTTCATGATCCGCCTCTTCAATAGTTTTGGTAACTTCCCTTAGAATAAGCTTCAATAGTCTCTCATAAGATGCAATTGTAGATTCAAGCATATCAATGGCGCTTCCTTGGTCATGAACTGCGACATCCATCACATTTTCAACCTCACTAAGTTTCATCCGAGTCCTAATCATCTCTTCATCACATAATCTAGAAGAACTAATTAAGCCCCTATTAACACCTTCACCACCCTCATTTCTCTCTATAATATTGATCCCTTTAACCACTATCATATCACTAACGCTTCTCAATATTTGAGCATTCCCCAAAACCATAATGACTTCACCTTCCTCAACATCCCACATCCAAACACTTGCATTTTTTGAAGCAGACACCAAATTTCTCCCATTATTCACTAAAACCAAAGCCACAATTGACCCTTGATGGTTTTTTGTTTTACTACCCCAATTAACTAATTCATAACCTTTTCCTTTTTCTAACATTTTAATGCTCCCAACCTTCACTAGCCCTTTATAAATAAACCCATCTGAACCACCAGCATAGAACAATGACTCTGTAGAATCCATAACAAACCCAAAAATGGAACATGGGAATGTCACAGTTCGAATTAGAGTTATACCATTTAATAAACTCCAAAACTTACACGTGCAATCCATCGAACATGAAACAAATGTACATGTATGAATCCCAATTCCAGTGTTAAAACTTATCACTGAATCAGAATGTGCCTTCCATTTGTGTAAGATTGGGTCACTATATGAAGATGAACCGTCAACAAGCATAAAAGATGGGATCACAATAATAGTTCCATCACTGTAACCTGAACTCAAGAGATATATTATTAACTTGACGATTAAAAAAGAGGTATATTATTTCGCTCGCACTCTCACTATAAAATAATAAAATTACCTGAAATCAGTAGTGATCCATCATTACTAAGGTGGAGGCTGGAAACAGGTTTCGAGTAAGGAGTAAATGATTCGATGATGTCTCCAGAAGGAAGTGACAGGGAGTGGATACTCCCTGACACACCACCTGCAAATAGAAAATCACCATCTGAATTGGCTATAAGTGGAGTGACGGATTCGGGGAGAGGGATATTGTGGAAGACAGTTGAAGTGTCCCAATTGTAGATGTGGATTGAGCCTGAACCTTTATCTAAAGACACATGAGATGTTGCAATGAGTTTTTTGCATGTCATCGTGAAGCCGCAATAGGGTGATTGACTCCCTATGAACTGAGCAAGAATGGCGCCTGTGGAAGCCTCAAATGCTATCATGGGACCATCCATAGAACCAGTTAGGATCACTTCATACATCATCGTGATCGAGTGTATGAAAAAAGGAAGAGAAAACAAAAAGGATATTTAGAATCCGCTTAACAATGTTAAAAACAATTACGACTGCTAGGTCAAGATAGATAAAAAAAAGAATACAAGTTTATGTAGATATCTCTCGAAGAAATTATACTAATATTTATATTAAAAATTTATTAAATTTTAAATGATATTTTCCAATAAAGTAAAATAATGTATGTGCTCATCTAATTTGAAATATTTAAAAATATATTTTCACTGTATTTGATTGGATGATTCAATAATATGTTTATATTTTCATTCAATTATTATTATAAATAAGGTATAATTTCCGTCAACGCGTTTCTTTTTTTTAATGGATTATAGAATAATATTATATAAAATAGCATTAATTGATTTTATTTAATACAATGAACATAATTAAATTAAATTATTGAAAAGAGATGAAAAGGAGAAATAAATTGAATAATTTAAAATTAAAATATATAAAAAAATGTTTTTGTTAAATATTTTATAAAAAACACCGTCGGTGAATCATAATCGTTAGATTATAAATTATGTTTTATTTTTATTTTAATTATTTATTAAATAGTATTAATGAGTGATTATGATGCACAAACCGTATAAAAAGTTTTACACTATACAATAATTAATCTCTTTTATAAATTTGATGTGACTCAAAATAATATAAGTAAAAAATTATATTGTTTAAACATAATTTTATATATGACGATCATCTTTAAAAGAGTGATATGATAAGTTGACAATATGACATTAAGAGTGGACATATATTTTTATTTAATGGAAAGAAAAGTACACATATCATTAATTAATTCATACTCCCTTCGTTTTTTATTATAAGCATTTTTTAAACTATTTTCCTGTATTAAGAAATGTAATAACTGTTATATAAAAAAGAGAAATTATGAAAGGTTTTAAATAATTGTTATTTATTAATGATATTGAGAAGACAAATTTAAATAATAAATGGAGAAAGAATAATAAATATTTAAAGGTATAATAGGAAAAAATAACATTAATGATTCATTGATATTATAAAATGACTTATATTATGGTTCAATATTTTTTTCTAAAGCGACTTATAAAAAATGGAGTGAGTAATGTTTAAACAAGTTTGAATGATTGACTTAACAAGATCAAATGTTTGAACATCATCAAAGAATCTGTATGAATCCAAAAGCGGTTGTACTTGCTAAAAGTACAACATGTTACAATCTTTAGTGATTAAGGGTTGTCAGAGACTTGAAGGTATGTTATAGAGTTGAGAGCTAACCAACATATAAGGTGAAAAGCTTTATATATATAGTTTTTTGTGTGAGAATCAAATTGTCCCTTTCAGCTCTAGGACAAAAATATTTATAGTCGTGTTGAGTCTGGATCCTATGCCTCATAGGAATAGAACTTCTCTAATAAAATGGGGGGGGTGGATGTCTAATCTCCCGTTATTTAGAGGACCGTGGTTGGTTTCCATGACTTACTTATCATTGTGGACCTTTTTAAAAAAATACAGATATACAATATGGATCTATGTGCTTGCATGCTTATTCAAGAAATGATCAAAGATGATAAAGCTCATGGATAACAAGAGTCAAGTAGCTTCTGCTTAACTTTGATGATAGCATAGTTTTGATGGTTTTGATAATGACAACACTTGAAGTCAAGAAACTGGTAAAGCTAGCTCAAGCATTTAAATATGCACAAGATGGTTGATCAAGCTATCCTTCCAAATCAAGCAGATGACTTATGTTTAAAGCCAATACTTTAGTCAAATAACTCTCAAGTAAAGACACATGGTTTATCATCACTAGTGATTTAAGAAATCAAAGATGATTGAAACTAATACGAAAATATCGTAAGCCAAAGATAATGTCAAAGTTCTTGTGTGATGATAAAGTCAAAGATAATGCCAAGACTTGAAATTTCAAAGTGTGAAAGAGTGGAAGTGTAAAAACTCGATCAATCGTGTTCTTTTGAGTGATCGTTGTATTGTAAAAACACAAGACTATTTATGGAAGTATTATGGCTAAATTACACACACACACACATATAAAACATTGAGAAACCTCTCACTTTTTTTAATTACAACAAAAAAAGTTTTTGGAGCCTTACCATTTGATTAGAGGATTGTCTGCTTAATTAACAAATGTATTTAAAGATGTCTAATCGATTAGATTTATATCCTAATTGATTAGATGATGCATGATCAATTCTATAAAATATTATGATAGTTTCTTAATGATTGATAACAACACTCTATATAAATCTTCCATTTTAGACAACAATAATCAATTAATTGGCTCATGGATTGTTTTCAAATTTACACAATTTCTTGGCCTACAAATAGAGATATTATCTATCATTTCAAATCACATATAAATCATGAAAAACATCACTTTTCACTTTTCTCAAACTCTCTAAATCATTTCTACTTTTTTAGCATATTTTAGCCATAGTGCTTAGAGGGGAATTTTGAGTTTTGTGAGGAATTTTGTTATGGGTGAGGGCTTATTTGTAAATTTCACAAGAGTATATTTTTCTCTTGATTAAATATTCTCCCTTTGGAAGTGATTTTTTGTGTGGATATAATCCATTGTAAAATCTCTTTTGAGAATTAGTATAAGTCTCAGTTTTTTGTGAGCTTCGCCATTGAAGAAAAGTCCTTTTTTGGGTTCGTGAAAAATAATTAGTGAAAAATATTCACAATGGCTCTTGAGCTTAGCCAGAATAAAATCTCTATCTATTCGAGATCAACTTGGTATAAAATTTCACTTGATTTCTAAGTTCATCCTCGTTAAAAGCTCAGTAGGCTCAAGATCATCTCGGTAAAAATCTAGGTTTCGTTTGTGGTCAGCCCGTATAAAATGTCGGTTCGGTTAGAAGGATAGCCAACTAAAAATCCATCTTGGTTTGAGATCAGCTTGTCCTAAATCTCTATTTGGCTTATAGACTAACCGCTTGAAGCTCTATTCATTGTTTGGTTTAGAGATTAACTGCTTCAAGCCTTCGTTCGTTGTTTAGTTAAAAGTTAGTCTGAAAATTTATTTCCTTGTATAAGGGTGTTTGTGGGCTTAACCTTCTAAAATCTCTCAATAAATATTGGTTACTCTTAATAAAAATTCTTAGAGATATGATTAAGCCACTTTACTAGACCGAACCTATAGAATTCTCTATTGTTGTTTTTTCTTCCCTTATCTCTTTTGATTTCCACTTAATGTCCTTATTTTGATTTTTTGCTGCTTACTTATTCAAATGTCTTTGATAAAATGTTTTCAAACTCTAATTTATAAAATGATTTAGTTTTAAACTATCGATTTTCAAACCTCCACAATTCACCTCCTTTTGTTTATGGAGTCACATGTTCAACAAGTGACATAAGAGCCTAACTCCTATTTAAAGACTAATCATCTTAGGAGGAAGATGACTTCTGACATTTTTTTAACCAGAGGACTTCTAAACACACCTACAACATTCAACGGTGATAGGTTTGAATTTTTAAAAAATTATATTTAACATATTTATTCGAAGTTTTGATTATGAATTATGGGAAACAATAGTCAATAGTCCGTTTGTCCATACCCATTGCATAAATGGTAAAGTAGTAGATAAACAAAATTTTCTTTGGACCATAGAAGAAAAGATAAATTTTGATATGGATTTAAAAAAAAAATTCTTAGTATCATCTTTAGAGGAAAATCAATTTTTCTATGTCCACAATTATTATTCAGTCAAGAAAATGTAGGACACTCTTGAAATGATCTTTGGAGTTTCTCCAAGTATCATACAAGAGAGAATAAACACTCGATGTGAAGAAGATGTTTTCTTCACTAGTAAATGATTTTCAACCTTTAGAAAATTTGGAAATAACGTTAGAACTTCTGTCACTAACAAATGTCTAAGAATTAAGAATTGGAATAAAAAATTGATCCAATTCTTAAATTGAGAGGTGTGAATGTTTATGATTTTCAAGAAAAATTCACGAAGGAATAAATTGTCGAGAAATATAATGGGTTAATTCAATTGTTAAAGGATGTAGGCATGAGCTTAAATCTAGAAGGATCTCTAGAAACCTCACAAAATAACATGTGAAAAAGAAAAATCAACTTCAGTAATCTCCTTTGAATGAACAATTTCAGTGATTGAAGGATCCTCAGAAGATTCAACATCAAATGGAGAAACTTCATCAAGAAGAGAATATGAAGAAGAAGAAGAAGTCTCAATGAAAAATACATTCAAATATTAAACATCAAGGAGAAGTTTTATACGGTGGCAGAACCGACTGTTTTGAAAAATGCTGGTTTGCGTTTTGCGTTTTATATTCGCAAAATGTCGCGGTAAGCAAGAGTCGCCACTGACTTTTATTTTATCCAACCGGAAAGGAAAAAAGCACAGAAAAAAAAATTCATTTTTCGAGATATTCTGAGTACGGGGGGTAGATTATAGAAAGGGAAGGTATTAGCATCCTTTCTATCCATGGTTTTCCATGGGCTCTTAGGTATCTGCTCTTCTTTTAAAATTGCATGTGTGTGTTTGTTTTGAAAAGTTTTGTTTTACTTTGTTTTAACCCTTGTTTCTATCCTCAAGAGTGTTACGAAGTGTTTTTGAAAACTTTGTTTGAAAAAAGTGTAAGTGTGAAAAGTTTGATTTTGAGCAAGTACCTATTAGCATCTACCTACTCGAAAAAAGATCGTTTTTGTTCTTGTTTCCTTTAGACAACGCTATCCTACTATTGAGAAATAGGTAGCACCGTCGTTGGAATTGTAAGGGTCAATTTGTAAGGGACGTACGATCACCAAAGCAATATTAGGACGTCTTAGTAATAACCCTAGAGTCTTAAGATCATATTCGAGGCAACATTTCCGAGATAACATTTCCGAGGCAACGTTTGATCTCTTTAGACATGAGGGTAACTACTAAGACATCCTATACTCAATGACCGTTTACCGAAGGCAACCGAAGTGAGAGTATACCCTAGGAGTGCACATGTGCGAGTGATTTGATTTCAGTTATTATCTTTGCATATTAGGGTTTTCTAGCCGTTTTAAATTATCATGCAATCTTGTCATACAATCCTATTAACATACGTCTAAACAATTAACATTTATGAAAATTAAAATGCGAGAAAGTAAAACTTACGCTATTACAAGACTTCGGGGTAGGGATTAATTACATAGCCAAAAACCCGTAAAACGATAAATAAAGAAAATCCTAGATTAAACTATTACATACCGTGGGAAGTTACATCAATATTGCAAAAAATAATAATAATAAACGCGCGCGATGAATCAAATGCAAAATAACTAGGTTTTTGACCCCAACTAAGCCTAATTGTAAATTAAAAGAAAAAATCATTTCTTTTGTCGTTTTTGAGTTATTTAAGAAAATAAAGCTTAATTAAATAATAACAAAAAAACCTAATTACTACTTTTAATTTTAACTAAGAAAAAAAATTAAATTAACCTATTTTTGTATTTTTATTATGAGAAAAGAAATAAAAATTAAATCAAGAATCTAACCCTAATTTTTCTAATTGATTTTAATTATATAAAAAGTTGGAATTACCCTAAATTAAATCAAGCTAATTATATTAAATTTGATAAAATAAAAATCTAATTCTATTTTTTTGTGAAATTCTTGATTTTATGATTTTGTGAAAAAAGAAATTAATTAGTTTGTAAATTAAATGAATAAATAAAATTAAAGGAAAAAAGAAATAAGAGAAAAAAGAAATATGGAGAAAGTTAGTAATGGGCCTGATATTAGTAAAGGGGGGGGGGGGGGGGGGGGGGGGGGGGTTGATTGCAATTCCTTGGCCCAACAAGCTCAGGCCCCTGTTGACTTCTCCAATCCTATGCGCATGCTTGACTAAGGCACATGATGGTCCTTCATGGAGAAGCCTTGGATGATACTAGCGCACCTGATCATGTAAAGAAAAATATTATGAAGTAAATGTTGGAACCTGGGGATCGAACCCAGGTCCTTGAGCATTCTCCCCTTGCCGCGCTGCCAGCTGAGCCAGGATGATTAGTTGTAGTTATAACAATAATATAATACAATATGGGAAAAGTAAAAGAACAGATTTCAAAACGCGCAAAATTCAAATGGACGAGTCACATGCTGCCACGCCATTGTCTCCTTCACTGGCCAGTCATTTTAGAGATCAAAGCTTTTACCTACGGACGTTCACCGTAGGTATAACCCTGCGTATTTCCAAAATCTTGTACATGTATGATAAATGAAAAACAATGGTACCAATCAACTCGTTTCAATCTCACGAGCATCATGGTACCATTATTAATGACCAATTCTCCCTCTACACAAAACCTCTATTAACAAAGCACGAACCCTAGCCATGGCAACTTGATGTTCAGTCAATAAAAATGCAATTAATCATAACCATTAGCTTGCAAACAACTCAAGGATTATGAATATATCAATTAATCATGCTAAAAAAATGCCAGAATCAATGTAATCGAATTCAAGGAAAGAGCCAAACCATGTGATTCTTACAGAGTGATTCAAGGCACGGGGAAGCTCGCTAGCGATTGAAACACGATCCTGGGGAGTCCAGCAATTGATTGGTATGATTAGAATGGCTTTAGATGGCCTTAAACTTGGAAATCAGTTTTCAACTTTTTCTTGAATTTTTGAAATTTGTTTTCTGCCTTTGCACGCCTCTTTTTCTTTCTTTTGATCTGCACTTGTTCCTTATGTATACTAGAGTGCATTAGGGTTGCAATTTTGTATCAAATCTCTTCCAATTATGAATATTGATTCATGATTCAATCCTTGCACCAAATCTTTCCAAAACAAGCAAATCCAATCTTTTTGTGTCCAAATGGGGCCTTGCACGATTTGATCTTGTCTCCAGCTGTGTAATGGACCTAATCATGCATAAAATCTCAAGATTTAATTAGTTTTTGATATTTTCATTATTTTATATTAATTTGATTTGATTTAAATGAAATAAAATCAAAATAAATAACAAAAATAAAATAATGACAAGTGGAAAGGCTCATGGATTGTGGGTCACATTACAAACCCAGTGCAAGCATAAAAAGTTGGGCCCATTTAGCAAAAAAATGCAATTTTGGACACATTTGACTTTTGGCAATTTTGCAAAAAGGGTCAACTTGGCCAATGCATAACTCCCTCAATTTTGACCCTAGAGATGTGTTCTTGGACTTTTTAGAAAGCTTAAGATGTACTATAAGCAACCTTTTTAGTATCATCTCAATTGAGTCTTCCATGTTCATGTATGAAGCTTTGACTCAAAAGGTGTTTTTGTTGACTTTCTAAAATGACCTATAATGTCCAAATTCATATCTTCTTGTGAGTGCATATTTTGAGCTTTGGATATGAATATGAATTGTAGTTAATTGCATCCTATTCAAAATGAGCTTTGAATGGGCCATTTCTGATAAAGTATGAGAAATTTGTGCTTGGTCAAAGTTGGGTTGACTTTTCCTGCAAAACCCTAATTTAGCAACTTTTGGGTTTTGACGATTTGTGAGCAATCCTTAAGGAATCATGATCAAACCTTGATTAAATGATGAATGTTACTTCAAAATGAGTATGTTGACCAAAAATATTGAAGTTTGACTGTATGTGGGCCATAGTTGACTTTTGCCCTAGCATAGTCGATTTTCAGGCATTTGAGTAGTTGACCGAGCAAACTTCCTCTGCAAGGCTTGAAACTTGATATGGATGGTCTTGAGAACATATTAGGGAAATGGTGAGCGTTTGAGACCCTTTTGACTTAAGCATCTTGATTCAAAATGAAACCCTAATTTGGGGTAGACAACCTTAGGAGAGAGTTTGTCTGGTCAACCCTTGGACCTCCTTGAGCAATTTAAGGACCTCACTTGACATGTATTAAGAAATATGGGAGGGAAAATTTTGGGGTATAACAGCTGCCCCTGTTCAATCTTCTTAAACCTGAGGATGTAGATTGGCTTGTCTGCCTTTCGTGATCCGAAGGTTGAAGAAGATTGAACACTAGAGTGCCCAGAAATTTGCACTCGCATGAAGAGGTACTTGTCTTGGATATCGGGAATGGGCTTATAGATTCCATTTGTAAGTCAATGACGGAAGATGGGCTTAAAGATGCCATCCAAAGAAGTGTTGATCGCATAAGATATTCCTTTGCGAGAACCCGTATACCTGTTGTTGAGGAAGATTTCGTTGGGGAATACTGGTCTCTGTCTTGGGAGAAATAGAATTTTAGGAGCTTTAGTTGTCCGTTATTCTATTGGGGAATCATCTCTTAGTCGAGGAGGTGAAAATGAACTGCTACCTGGTCGTGCTCCAGGCTTCACAATTTCTTAATTCTTATCTGGTCGTGCTCCAGGCTTCAGAAGGAATTAAGTGGTTATCCAGTCGCATCCGGGTTTCGAATTGAATTTAAGGCATACTAATATTCGGTCAATTTCCGAGCGTCATAGTAATTGGCCGAGTAAACTGTTATTTGGTCGAATTCCAAGCTTCGCAGTACCTTATACTGTTATCTGGTCGTGTCCCAGATTTCAGTGTCCTTTGCCGCTATCTGGTCGTGCTCCAGTCTTCACAGCATCTTATACCGTTATCTAGTCGTGCACCAGGCTTCACTGTGTCTTATACCTATTATTTGGTCGATTCTAGGCTTCATGGTATCTTGTATGGCTATCTGGTCGATTTCCAGGCTTCACAATAACTTGCTAAGGATTAAGCTGTTTTTCGGTCGATTTCCGGGCTTCAAAGCTTGAACTGGAATAGAAATCTTAGTATCGATTTGACTAAACCAGGGGAAACTTGGGAGAACTTGATTGCATCTTTCCCTGAAAGGTAAAGAGTTAGTCGTATGTAATGTCATGATGTATGAAATGTATTGGGTAATGATGTTCTCAAAATAAATGAGATTGTGCTGTATGATGCATATGCGCATGCCACGATGTATGTATATGCAATGTTCTTGTGATATTCTCCGGCAGGGGAGAATAAGTCCTGGACTGCTGTTGGAGAATATAAGGAGGTGAGTTCTTCGTTCTCGCTGGGAATAGTGACCGAAGATGATTAGCTGGAGACTTGTGTCTGTTCTTCTTGAGAACATTCCGCCGGGAGAGGCTCTGTTTGAGAATAATCCTGTAGGAGAATGACTTTGTAGGGCAGAGAGATACTCTGTTGGATGATCTGCTGATTTGGAGAAATAAACTCCGCTGGTGGTGAACATCTATTGCTGATGACAAATAAACTCTGCTTGGGGAGAAATTTACCGACTCATTCGCGATTATGAACCTCGGTTGGGGGAGTTAATACCACTGTCTTTGGATACCTCCTACTCTTTGGGGAGCGTATGTACATTTGGTAATATTCTTAAGCTGGCTCTATCCCTGTGCCTGGTGGGTAGAGCAACTGTAAGGTTTGGACACTTCTTGTTTGTCCCTGTTCCTGGAATTACGAGTAATTGTCTTTTGTTTCGTATGTAAATATTTATGAGCAGCAATTATGTTCAAATGCATATATCAAAAATGAATCATTGAACGCTCTTGCAAAACAAAACAGAAAAAGAAAAAACAAGTTGAAATTTTTGAAATTGAATTGTATTGATTTTTGAAATTGGCCTGTAATAGGCATTTTGTACAACAGGTTGTCGTCCTAGTAAGAGAATGCCGCCGAGGGAACATAAATTATACATTTTGTGTAAAAAGAAAGAAAAAAAACTATGTGAAACAATCCCATCGGGTTCCAACTCTGCTATTGCCTTTATATCTTCGAGCGTCTCATCACTTTGCTACTTGGTCGAAGGTAGATCAGATTTATTGGCGCTGTCCGAGCTTGATAGTTGATAGTTGATACCGAGGTCTGGTTGCAAGATGATCCAATGAGACATAGTGTTATGCTTCAATCCCTAATTTTTGCCTGGACCATCCTTTCGGGTTTTCAGTCCACCGGGATACCCTTTTTTGCCCAAGTCGCCTTTTCAGGTTTTCGACTTGCCAGGTGTATAATTTTTTTTCATTTTTATCCCTTACTTTTGCCCGACCCTCTTGGTTCGCCGGGAAGCCCTTATTTTTGCCTAGGCCAGTCAACCTAGCGGGTCTTTGATTAGGCATAGTATCTTTTCACTATGTCTGCATTGACGGGGTGAGGAAGGTCGTCACCATCCATGGTGGTTAAAATCATATCTCCTCCCGAGAAAATATTCTTAATCACAAATGGCCCTTCGTACATGGGAGTCCACTTGCCCCTGGGATCACCTTACGGTAGTATGATGCGCTTGATCACCAGATCCCCAACTTGATATTCTTGTCGTCTGACTTTCTTGTTAAAAGCCTTGATCATTCTCTTTTGATACGTCTGACCATGACAAATAACAATAAGTCTCTTTTCATCAATTAGATTCAGCTGATCAAGTCGGGTCTGGATCCAGTCGTCTTTGTTCAAACCTGCATCCTTCATAATCCTGAGAGAGGGTTTCTGGACTTCGATGGGTAGGACTGCCTCCATGCCATACACCAAGGAGTAAGGTGTTGCCCCTGTCGATGTCCTTTTCGAGGTACGGTACCCATTAAGAGAAAATGGTAATATCTCATGCCAGTCTTTGTAGGTCACCATCATTTTCTGCACAATCTTCTTGATGTTCTTGTTAGCCGCTTCAACAGCCCCATTCATCTTCGGCCGGTAGGGAGAAGAGTTATGATGTTGTATCTTAAACCGTTTGCAGAGCTCGGTGATCATTGTATTGTTGAGATTTGTACCATTGTCCATAATGATCCTCTCTGGTACACCATATCGACAGATCAGATTGTGTCGGATAAGCCGCACCACGATGTTCTTGGTTACTGTAGCAAAGGAAGCTGCCTCAACCCACTTCGTGAAATAATCAATAGCTACCAGAATGAAACGATGCACATTAGGCGCAGTGGATCTGATCTCGCCAATCATGTCGATGCCCCACATTGCAAAAGGCCAAGGAGCTGTCAAAACATTCAGAGGAACTGGAGGTATATGCATTTTATCAGCATAGACTTGGCACTTATGACAGGTCTGAGAGTGCTGATAAGAATCGGCTTCCATAGTAGACCAGTAATATCCTGCCCGTAGGATCTTCTTTGCCATGGTATGTCCGCTGGAATGAGTTCCGAAGGTACCTTCATGTAACTCTGCCATGATCCTTTCTGCCTCGCTTTTGTCCACACATCGCAATAAGGTTGAATCATGGTTATGCTTATAGAGAATCCCATTACTGATGAAGAAATTTGCAGCGAACCTTCTCAGAAACTTCTTATCATTAACAGATGCCCCCTCGGGGTATTCTTGAGCCTCAAGATACCTTTTTACTTCGTGAAACCAGGGTTTATCTGCTACCTCTTCAGTTTCAATGTCACAGTAATGTGCGGGTTCGTCCAACCTCTCAATGGTAATCTGGGGAGCTTCATTGTCCCACCTAACTTTGAACATAGAAGACATGGTAGCTAGCGCGTCTACTAACTGGTACTCCTCTCTTGGGAAGTGTTCAAAGGTTATCTCCTCAAAGTGCGGGAGCAATGTCAGTACATACTCTTTGTAAGGAATAAGATTTGGGTGCTTCGTATCCCACTCACCGTTGATATGACTGATCACTAAAGAAGAATCTCCGAATACACTCATGAACTTAATCCTCAGGTCGATAGCAGCTCGAAGACCCAGAATACATGCTTCATACTCTGCCATATTATTGGTGCAGTTAAAACATAATCGGGCGGTGAACGGAGTATGACAGCCCTCAAGAGATATGATCACAGCGCCAATGCCATTACCCAACGCGTTTGATGCTCCATCAAAATACATAGACCATCAGGATCCTTCCTCAGGTCCTTCATCCGGTCCAGGTTCTTCACAGTCGGTCACCAACATGATGTTCTCATCCGGGAACTCGAAATTCATGGACTGATAGTCATCCACGGCCTGATGTGCAAAATGATCTGCCAATACACTCCCCTTGATTTCTTTTTGGGTTGTGTATTGGATGTCATACTCAGTTAAGATCATATGCCATCTTGCTATCCTTCCGGAGAGAGAAGGCTTCTCGAAAATATACTTGATTGGGTCCATTTTTGATATCAATAAGGTGGTGTGAGTCAGTATATACTGTCTCAGCCGGCGAGCAGCCCATGCCAAAGCGCAACAAGTTTTCTCGAGCAATGAGTATCGGGTCTCACAGTCGGTAAACTTTTTGATAAGGTAGTAAATAGCCTGCTCTTTTCGGCCAGACTCGCCATGCTGCCCCAACACACACCCCATTGAATTATTCAGTACTGTCAAGTATAAGATCAAAGGTCTTACTTCAACTGGAGCTATCAGAATATGTGGCTCTTAGAGGTATTCCTTGATTCTTTCGGAAGCGGTCTGACATTCATCATTCCATTTTACTACTTGATCTTTCTTCAACAGCTTGAAGATTGGCTCACAAGTAGCGGTCAGGTGTGAAATGAACCTGGCGATGTAATTCAGAAGTCCTAAAAAGCCTCTAACTTCTTTTTCTGTGCGTGGAGTCGGCATCTCTCGTATGGCTTTTACCTTTGCAGGATCCACCTGAATACCTTTATCACTAACGACGAAGCCCAAAAGCTTACCAGATCTTACCCCGAAGGTACACTTGTTCGAATTCAACCTCAGCTTATATGTCTTCAACCTGTCAAATAGTTTCTGGAGATGATCAAGGCCCTTCTTCAGTCTGGGACCTGACTATCATATCATCAACATAAACCTCGATCTCATGGTGAATCATATCGTGGAACAAAGTAAACATGGCGCGCTGATAAGTTGCCCCAGCATTCTTTAACCCAAACGACATTACCTTGTAACAGAAGGTGCCCCACTGTGTAACGAACGTTGTCTTATCCATGTCCTCGGGAGCCATCTTGATCTGATTGTAACCATAAAAACCATCCATGAAGGAGAAGATCTTATGCTACGTGGTGTTGTCGACCAGAACATCAATGTGAGGAAGTGGGAAGTCATCTTTGGGGCTCGCCCTGTTCAGATCTCTATAGTCCACACACATCCGTACCTTACCATCCTTCTTAGGTACCGGAATGACTTTGGCAACCCACTACGGATAAGAAGTGACAACTAAGAATCCTGCGTCGAACTGCTTCATGACCTCCGCCTTGATTTTCTCTAACATTTTAGGACGCATACTGCAAACTTTCTGCTTTACCGGAGGGCAGTCTTCTTTGGTTGGCAGGCGATGTACCACAATATCAGTGTCCAACCCAAGCATATCTTCATATGACCAGGCGAAGATCTCCATATAATCGTGCAGCATCTGTATTAGCCATTATTTGACACTAGGCTCTAGATTAGCACCTATTTTGACTTCCTTCCTGTCTGTCTCCGTACCCAAATTCACCGACTCAACTGGCTCTTCATGAGGCTGTATGGCCCTTTTTTCCTGTTGTAATAGTCTAGCAAGCTCTCCCGATACCTCACAATCATCCTCACCTTCGTCCTCGGCTTGGTTGATCGGATTTTCGAAGTCATAATCGGCAATAGCAGAACTGTTATCAATGGGATCCATAGTGGATATGGATCTGCAGTATGATACGTGAGTGTGTGTAAGAGAATAGCTGTTTTTGATAAAATGGGAGACAAGAAAAAGAAAAACGAGGAGCGCAAAATTTGTAATGCAAGAAACGTCAAATGTTTTATTAATGATATATGAAATGACAAATAATAAGCCCTCACAAGCAAATCCAAGGTGTCTCGGGCAAGGCACCGGGCTGTAAAGTTTTAAACTATCTATTACAACTCTTAAAACAAAAGTCAATTACTGTGAAATAAAAGAAACAAGTATGAAGTCCTTTGTTGTCCAGTTGTTCAATCCACCATTGGTTGTAGGGTAGATCCAGCTGTCGATATCTGAATATTCTTCACCATCTTCAACCGCATCAACTCCCTGATTGCTGATGTGCAGAGGAGGTCTTCCAATCCGTGCACGCCTAACAGCCCTTTGAGCCCCTGTAGTAAAGCCCAAACCAAATTTGTCAGTTTTGTGCATGAAATCAGGGAGCTGACCCCAATTGGTACACCCACCTTCTTCGATTATAGCCCTGACATCCTTGAGAGAAGCCATCTTCATCTGAGGTTTGTCGGTAGCAACTCCAGTTGACGCCAAAGTCTAGGGGACCTCTTCAAAGTTCTGTCAAGGGGTTTCTATGAACTCCCCATCCATCTCCATATAACGGAAAGAATTGAGATAACTTACCATGTACTCTTCTTCACCTTGTACCGTGACAATTTTCCCTTGTACCGGGTACTTCAGCATCTGATGGAGTGTGGAAGTGACTGCCCCAGCCCTATGAATCCAGGGACGACCCAACAAGTAGGAATACGATGGTATGATGTCCATTACATAGAAGGTGGATGCAAAGGTCTGAGAACCCACTTTGACAGGGATGTCCACCTTCCCGTGCACCATCATTTTTGATCCATCGAAAGCCCTGACCACAATGTTACTTAGTTTCAAAGTCAAACCCTCACAGTCCAAACGGTCCAACGCTTTCTTTGGTAGAACATTCAGTGAAGACCCAGTGTCAACCAGCACATGAGCCATAATGATGCCCCTGCACTCAATCGAGACGTGCATATCATCATTATGATTCCTCCCCTTAACGGTCAGATCCGCATATGAAAATCCTAGCCCATTGTTAGCAGTCAGGCTAGCCACACAGTCTTTGAACTGATCTGCAGAAGTCTCCTACGGCACATGTGCAGTCTTGAGAAATGCAATCAAAGCCTTTGCATGGGCTTCAGAACACAACAACAGAGACAACATGGAAATCTTTGACGGGGTCTGCCCCAGCTGTTCGACCATATTGTAGTCGCTTTTCTTGATAATTTTCAGTATTTCCTCCATTTCTTGTTTAGAGGCTTCCAACACAATTTTTCTAGGCGCCTCCGTCCGGGAAGGCTCACAGGGGTGATAACTGGAATAGGAACTGGTGGTTGGTGTACTAGCAGATGGAATAACAACAGGTTGTTGGATAGTCGGAGGGGAAATCTTGGGAGAGAAGAGTCTTCCATTTCTGGTGACTTTACTAGCCCCGATAATATTACTGACATCAATATCAACTTTTTCATTCTTCAACTCTTGCTTAATACCATGGTAATACACATCAGCACCATAGTGCCATGGGACAGCCTTGTCTTAAGTGTATGGGATAGGACTGGGAACAGTGATTATTAGCGGAGCAATTCTTGGGACAGATGTAATCCTAACAGGTTTTCTCGAGGAAACCTTGGAAGGACTGGCAGAAATGGTTATGATGGCAACATCTTCACCAGGAACAACATGGGTCATAGTCTTCTCAAACAGAATCTCTTTATTATCCATCAGGCGCTGAACACCTGACTTCAACAAATGGCAACCAGTGGGTAGAATAGAGCACATGTGGCAACCTTCACCATAACCCGGGAATACACCGGCCAATAGCAGATTCCTCTTAACAGTCATAAGAGGAGTAGAAATTTCTTCAACAAAGGTCACAAACAAATCATTGTCAACATCATTAACCCTACGACCATGTTTGGGCATAGGGGCAGTTATTACATTCGGTTTTTCTGGAGCATCAAAATCTATTTCCTTAGCTTCCATCAAATCTTGTACTTTGTTTCTCAAAGCCCAGCAGTCATTGGTATCATGGCCAAGGCTTTCAGAATGGTAGGCGCACCGCGCGTTGGGATTTTTTCTGGGAGAGGTAGTGTTGGGATTTTTGGGAGCCTCCCTCAATGTGGTCAAATTAGATTTCAGCAGGTGAGGTAACACTTCAGCCAATGTCATAATAATGCGGGTAAACTGTCGCTGTGGTCTTTCCACCCTCTATTTATTATTGCATTGTGGAGTAACAGCGGGTCTTGGTATCATTACATCACTTACCGTTGACGGTGTTCAGATCTGTTTTGGCCCCTCAGACTATAAACTGCACTTGCTTCCTTCTTATCAGTAAAAGGTTTTTTTATCGAACTCGAAGAGGCGTCCTTCTGTATTTTTCCACTTTGAATTCCAACCTCCACTCTTTCTCCAGTTAAAATCAACTCGGTGAAACCAGACAATGAACTGCCAATCAAGTGATTGAAAAATGGACCAGACAGCGTCCCTAAGAACATATCAACTAACTCTCGATCAGATAAAGGGGGTGAACCCTGCCAGCCAAATCTCTCCATTTCTGAGCGTAACCTTTGAAACCTTTGCCTGCACCCATGGACATACTCTAAAGTTGAGTACGAGTGGGAGCAAGGTCGACATTATACTGGTACTGCTTGTAGAAAGCGGCAACAAGATCCTCCCAGTTTCGAACATTGGCCCCTTCCAACTGGTAGAACCATTCAAGCTGAGTCCCTGACAGACTATCTTGAAAGAAGTGCACCCACAAATTTCTATCAACTGTGTGGGGTTGAATTTTCCTGACATAAGAGCGGAGATGGAGTTTTGGGCAAGACACTCCATCATACTTAGCAAAAACTGGAGCCTTGAACTTCTGAGGGATGACTACTCCAGATACCAGTCCTAGTTCTCCGAAATCCAAACTAGGTATCTTCTGGATTTCCATAGAACTCATACGGTCTTCTAGCTGCTTATACCTATCCTCGACAGGAGGATATTGCTCATCTTCAAAATCAATATCATTATCAGAGATTTCAGGACCGGGGCCCTTTTCTTCTTCTTGGTTTTCCCCTTCCTTGGATGAAGAGGTCAGATCAGCTTGTTGTTTCAACCTTTCCCCATATCTTCTACCCATATTCAGAAGAACGACCTTCTTCTTCTTCTTCTCTTTCAGAATGAGAGTTTTTAGATCCTCTTGTCCCTTAACCAGGCTTACGAACATTTGTTGGAACTGGGCGTTCTGTGCCTGAAGCTCTTTGATGGCTTGATCGGAAGACATTTCTGCTGAAATAAACAGCGAAGAGGATAAGAAACCTGTACTGGTACCTATGATGATGTGCATGATAATGGGATGTGTATGTAATGATTTCAAAGACTTTGGGAGATTTAAATTTGCAAACCAGAAATAAACAAACTTTATTAGCTTAACTTCAAAATGTTCAACAATGCCCTTAAGGCGTTACAAAGAAGTAAATAAAACAAATCTAAAACTTAGAAAAGCAAAATCAAAAGTCCCATGGACGCTTTCTCTTGGTGCTGACATAGTAATTGATCACTCTTTCACCCTCGAGCTTCCTGGTGAGCTTCAAAATCTTCCTTTCTTGCTCATGGTACTTTTCCCGGTAAGTATCCCTTTCCTCTTTCAGCTGAATCCAAGACCTCTACAATGCCCCAGGATCAGTGGTCATGTAAGGATAAAGAACCGTGTAAGGAACGCCTTCTTCATTAGTGGGCTCCACAATCACTGGCAATACGGCTTCATAAGTCATCCCAAGCTTCTGGGCACGAGCTCGAACCCATTGGAGGTAAGGCTGCATAGGAAGGGAAGTCCTTGGTCCCAACTCTTGGGGTTCAGATCTGTTCACCATGCCCCAAGCTCGTATAAACATCCGACGGTGCTCCTCAACGTCTTCCTTGTAGTCAAAGGCAATATTGTTGCAAAGAAGACTGCTCATGGCAACCATCTCTCCGAGCACGACCAAATTGTTGCAAAGCTAGACAAGGATTGTAGGTTATACCCCCTCTGATTCCAAGCAAAGGGACATTAGGGTATCCCCCACAACGATCAATGACAACAGTGTCTTCCATAGCCCGAGAACACCAAAGAATGTATGTATGGGTAAGTGACATTATTCTGTAGGACCATCCCAAACCTTCTTCGTTCTTCAACACAAACTTAGGGAGGTGCGAAATAAACCACCTAGACAGCAACAACATGCAACACATAAGAGTCCCTCTTCTTTGCACGGTACGAGTGTAGAGGGCATGCAAGATATCACCCAATAGAGTAGGCACAGGATTGCGAGAAAGGAAAATCTTGACAACATTCACATCCACAAAGGAATCCGGATTCGGGAAGAGAACCAAACCATAGATAAGGAGAGCCAAGATATCTTCGAAAGCCTGGAAGTCCAAATTATCCCAGAATAGCTGAGCCTGATCTATCAGAAATTTGGAGAGAAAACCTTCGACCCCGCTTCGTGTTTCCCAATTGGATACTACATCAGCTCGTTTCAGATGCAGAGCTGAGGCAATGTCTTCTAGTCTAGGAACCTCTTCCATACTTGTGAAGGGTACCTGCTCAAGGATGGATATACCCAATAAGTGAGAGAACTCTTCCAAAGTGGGAACCAGCTGGTAATCTGGAAAGGTGAAGAAATGATGCACAGGATCGAAGAACTGGAAAAGTACACTCATCATCTACTCATCAAGCTTTGAGGTGACCAGGCTAAGAAGCTGACCATGTCTCTTAATGAACATAGAAGTCTCAGAAACTCTTGAGGCTAACTCTTTAAGTTGAGCAGGTATTTGCACAAAGTTAACTCGGATGGTATTTCTACGTACGGAAGCCATAATCTGCAAAACAGAAAAAATATAAATTCCATCGATCTTTGAAATGGTTAGTATAATGAAGTATGAATGCCATGTTATGATGCATGATGTCATGGTGAAATAAACATAGGTATAGCAGATAACAGGCATGGCAAAGGTAAACAAGTCACACAAAAGCCCTTAAGTTTAAGGCTTGCATATGGTCAAAGGTATTACCCTCTTGAAGTTCAGTTGGTTTCAACATGTCCTAGTAAAAGTAACCAGGTTCTAGAGGTTCTCAATATCATTGACCATCCTCCATCGGTCATGGTTTCAGCTCACGCAATCTTTTCTTGCGGCCTGAACTATCTCGAGAGTATGGTCTCAATGAGTGTAGCATCGAGTATCAACCAGTTCTCCGCTTTACACCGAGGCCGACTATCTCACTACTTTCTAATGGCCAAGTTGGTCGATTAAAGGTTCTAAGGTCAGTTGATGCTTAACGACACATGCAGCAGCCCCGTATTCTCCGCGTTTCTCCACAAGGGATACCGGTACCAACCAATATGCCACATCAATGTAGCTACTACTTCAATCGTATCGGTCTACACCGTACAATTCCCTCACAGTTTATTGCTACTTACCTAAAAGGTGTCCCCAGATCTGGGTTAGGATCTATAGTAACTCCCAAACAAAACCCTTAAAAGTAAAGCAACCAAAACAAACAAGAGAAGCAATTTATGATGAACTAAATCCTAAGGTATACCCCACTTATAACTCCCCAGCAGAGTCGCCAGTTCTGTGATACGGTGGCGAACCAACTGTTTTGAAAAATGCTGGTTTGAATTTTGCGTTTTATATTCGCAAAATGTCGCGGTAAGCAAGAGTCGCCACCAAATTTTATTTTATCCAACCGGAAAGGAAAAAAGCACAGAAAAAAAAAATCCTTTTTCGAGATATTCTGGGTACGGGGGGTAGATTATAGAAAGGGAATGTATTAGCATCCTTTCTATCCATGGTTTTCCATGGGATCTTAGGTACTTGCTCTTATTTTAAAATTGCTTGTGTGTGTTTGTTTTGAAAAGTTTTGTTTTACTTCCTTTTAACCCTTGTTTCTGTCCTCAAGAGTGTTACAAAGTGTTTTTGAAAACTTTGTTTGAAAAAAGTGTAAGTGTGAAAAGTTTGATTTTGAGCAAGTACCTATTAGCATCTACCTACTCGAAAAAAGATCGTTTCTGTTCTTATTTCCTTTAGACAATGCTATCCTACTATTGAGAAATAGGTAGCACCGTCGTTGGAATTGTAAGGGTCAATTCATAAGGGACGCACGATCACCAAAGTAATATTAGGACGTCTGAGTAATAACCTTAGAGTCTTAAGATCATATTCGAGGCAACATTTCCGAGGCAACGTTTGATCTCTTTAGACAGGAGGGTAACTACTAAGATATCCTATACTCAATGACCGTTTACCGAAGGCAACCGAAGTGAGAGTATACCCTAGGAGTGCACATGTGCGAGTGATTTGATTTCAGTTATTATCTTTGCACATTAGGGTTTTCTAGCCGTTTTAAATTATCATGCAATCTTGTCATACAATCCTATTAACATACATCTAAATAGTTAACATTTGCGAAAATTAAAATGCGACAAAGTAAAACCTACGCTATTACAAGGCTTCTGGGTAGGGATTAATTACATAGCCAAAAACCCGTAAAATAATAAATAAAGAAAGTCTTAGATTAAACTATTACACACCGTGGGCAATTACATCAATATTGCAAAAAATAATAATAAACGCGCGCGATGAATCGAATGCAAAATAACTAGGGTTTTGACCCCAACTAAGCCTAATTGTAAATTAAAATAAAAAACCATTTTTTTTGTCGTTTTTGAGTTATTTAAGAAAATAAAGCTTAATTAAATAATAACAAAAAAACCTAATTACTACTTTTAATTTTAACTAAGAAAAATAATTAAATTAACCTATTTTTGTATTTGTATTTTGAGAAAAGAAATAAAAATTAAATCAAGAATCTAACCCTAATTTTTCTAATTGATTTTAATTATATAAAAAAGTTGGAATTACCCTAAATTAAATCAAGCTAATTATATTAAATTTGATAAAATAAAAATCTAATTCTAATTTTTTGTGAAATTCTTGATTTTATGATTTTGTGAAAAAAGAAATTAATTAGTTTGTAAATTAAATGAATAAAGAAAATTAAAGGAAAAAAGAAATAAGAGAAAAAAGAAATATGGAGAAAGTTAGTAATGGGCCTGATATTAGCAAATGGGGGGGGTGTTGATTGCAATTCCTTGGCCCAACAAGCTCAGGCCCCTGTTGACTTCTCCAATCCTATGCACATGCTTGACTAAGGCACATGATGGTCCTTCATGGAGAAGCCTTAGATCTGGCTTGTTGATGATCTGATGGTTGGATGCTGATGATACATGGTGGACACATGGGATACTAGTGCACCTGATCATGTAAAGAAAAATATTATGAAGTAAATGTTGGGACCTAGGGATCGAACCCAGGTCCTTGAGCATTCTCCCTTTGCCACGCTGCCAGCTGAGCCAGGATGATTAGTTGTAGTTATAACAATAATATAATATAATATGGGAAAAGTAAAAGAACGGATCTCAAAACGCGCGAAATTCAAACAGACGAGTCACATGCTGCCACGCCATTGTCTCCTTCACTGGCCTGTCGTTTTAGAGATCAAAGCTTTTACCTACGGACGTTCACCGTAGGTATAACCCTGCGTATTTCCAAATTCTTATACGTGTATGATAAATGAAAACCAATGGTACCAATCAACTCATTTCAACCCCACGAGCATCATGGTACCATTATTAATGGCTAATTCTCCCTGTACACAAAACCCCTAAAAACAAAGCATGAACCCTAGCCATGGCAACTTGATGTTCAGTCAATAAAAATGCAATTAATCATAACCATTAGCTTGCAAACAACTCAAGGATTATGAATATATCAATTAATCATGCTAAAAAAATGCCAGAATCAATGTAATCGAATTCAAGAAAAGAGCCAAACCGTGTGACTCTTACATAGTGATTCAAGGCATGGTGAAGCTTGCTAGAGATTGAAACACGATCCTGGGGAGTCCAACAATTGATTGGTATGATTAGAATGACTTGAGATGGTCTGAAACTTGGAAATCAGTTTGCAACTTTTTCTTGAATTTTTGAAAAAAATTTTCTACCTTTGCACGCCTCTTTTTCTTTCTTTTGATATGCACTTGTTCCTTATGTATACTAGAGTGCATTAGGGTTGCAATTTTGTATCAAATCTCTTCCAATTATGAATATTGATTCATGATTCAATCCTTGCACCAAATCTTTCCAAAACAAGCAAATCCAATCTTTTTGTGTCCAAATGGGGCCTTGCACGATTTGATCTTGTCTCCAGCTGTGTAATGGACCTAATCATGCACAAAATCTCAATATTTAATAAGTTTTTGATATTTTCATTATTTTATATTGATTTTATTTGATTTAAATGAAATAAAATCAAAATAAATAACAAAAATAAAAGAATGACAAGTGGATAGGCTCATGGGTCGCGGGTCACATTACAAACTCATTGCAAGCATAAAAAGTTTGGCCCATTTAGCAAAAAAATGCAATTTTGGACACATTTGACTTTTGGAAATTTTGCAAAAAGGGTCAACTTGGCCAATGCATAACTCCCTCAATTTTGACCCTAGAGATGTGTTCTGGGACTTTTTAGAAATCTTAAGATGTCCTCTAAGAAACCTTTTTGGTATCATCTCAATTGAGTCTTCCATGTTCATGTATGAAGCTTTGACCCAAAAGGTGTTTTTGTTGACTTTCTAAAATGACCTATAATGTCCAAATTCATATCTTCTTGTGAGTGCATATTTTGAGCTTGGGAGATGAATATTAATTGTAGGGAATTGCATAATCTTCAAAATGAGCTTTGAATGGGTCATTTCTGATAAAGTATGAGAAAGTTGTGCTTGGTCAAAGTTGGGTTGACTTTTCCTACAAAACCCTAATTTAACAACTTTTGGGTTTTGATGATTTGTGAGCAATCCTTGAGGAATAATGATCAACCCTTGATCAAATGATGAATGGTACTTCAAAATGAGGATGTTAACCAAAAATCTTGAAGTTTGACTGTATGTGGGCCATAGTTGACTTTTGCCCTAGCACAATCGATTTTCAGGCATTTAAGTAGTTGACTGAGCAAACTTCCTCTGCAAGGCTTGAAACTTGACATGGATGGTCTTGAGAAAATATTATGGCAATGGTGAGAATTTGAGATCATTTTGACTTATGCATCTTGATGCAAAATGAAACCCTAATTTGGGGTAGACTGCCTTAGGAGAGAGTTTGTCTGGTCATCCCTTGGACCTCCTTGAGCAATTTGAGGACCTCACTTGACATGTATTGAGAAATATGGGAGGGAAAATTTTGGAGTACAACAAGTAGTATCAAAGAATCTACCTCTGGTATAACCATTGAAGAATCTTCTTTCAACAAGAAAGATGAAATTTGCTTGAAAGCTTTTCATGAAGAATATGGTTGTGAGGCAACAAAGTTATCATACAAGTAATTGTTTAAATTAAGCTTTAAGTTAATAGAAGAAAATTATAATATCAAAGAGCACAACTTGGTTCTTAAAGAAAATATAGAATATTTAGAAACTAGTAATAAAGCATTGAAACATGAAATGGCTAAGCTTAGAAACCAATCTAAGAATTGTGAGACACGTGTCTCAATGAAAAAGGAAGTAAACTATTTGCATGAAGAATTAAGTAAATTTACTAATGGGAAAGGAAACCTTGATTTGATTCTATTAAATCCAAGGCATTCCTTGAATAAAAGTGGATTAAGTTTTAAATCTATTAGATCACATAGTAAATGGTTTAATAGGAAGAAAGTGAGACTCCCTATTTACAAATGCTCTTACTATAATAAGCTTGGCCACCTAGAGCCATTTTTCTTTGATAAATTAAGAAGGTATAAAGATAGTAACCCTAGACCTCTTAGAACTACTAACGCATTAGGATCCAAGAAAATTTGAGTACCAAAGGAGAAAACCCCGTGTATTTTGTAGGGATGGTTTACAACTTCAATAAAGTTATAGTGCACATTAAAAGATGTCGTGCAAAGAAAAAAGTGTACCCTTGAGTATACATGACGTACATGGTAGTGTTTGATGCTTGTGATTCAAGGATGTTTGATGTTGGTGTATATCAACAATCGTGATCAAAGAAATTGTTCATTGAGGATGGTCTCAACATTCTTGATCTGTTATGATTAGTTAATCTCTTAGTAGGTTGAGAAGATAAGTCTGTAGTGAATCTATCTATCTTGTTTTTTTAATCAACTCTCCTATATAACGGTTCACAGAGAATGACATACAATAATATGTTGTCGTTCCTTCAAAGGGGGGGGGGGGAGTTCTATCAAGGTCACTTGATGTTTAAGGTAGTATACTTTTTGGAGGTTTAATAATCGAAAAATTGAAATTAACCCTCTAAATACGTGGTTTATTATTTTCTCATTTGTTTAAAATCATTATTACTAATAAAAATGTACGAGTCTCTAGCATTTCTTAAGAAATGGGTGCAAACAAGGTGTAAAAGGGTGTAAAAAGTAGTGTACCAAAGGAAAAAACCAACCGAAGGCCCAAAAAGACCAAGGATCCTGAAAAATGAACTAAATTATTCATTAGACTCAATAATCGATTAGAAAAGTTTAAAAATTCAAATCTAATGCACCATACATAAAATAATCGATTAGAAAGAATACCTAGTCGATTAGATAATTGGAAAATAACGCAAGGAATAGTTTCCAACATTCATTAACTTAATTGATTAGAAAGGGGTTCTAATCGATTAGGAAGTGGCTATAAAAAGGTAATGTTTCCTCTTATTTCTCAACCCAAGAAAAATAAACAAACTTCAATCTCTACTATTTCGAAAGAGATATCTTTGAGTCTCATTACTTGGATGACCATTCTTCAAAGATTTTAATTTTGTTTAAGCTTTCATGGAGGTTGGCTTGAGAAACTTTGTCTTTGAAGAAACCCAAGAAATATTGTTCTACGCCAACCTCAAATATACAGGTGGAGTTCTAAGATTTTAAGTGAAGAAGCATCCAATTCAGCTTACCCTTACAAAATTCTTTAAAAAAATGCAATTTTCCCAACACCAACTAAGAGTACGATGAAAGTGAAGAAGGAAATTATTTTAACTAAAATATTGTCGGCTTAATACACCAGAATATTCATTTAATTCACTATGTTGTGAATCATGTTCTTTTACAAAGGAAGAGAAACTCTAGCCACATTAACAAATGTGACATACACTGGTTCGATTTTGGAAAAAAAGAGTTGAGAATAATTGGGCAGATGAAGTGATCCATCATATAATGGGGATAAAAAAGAAGAAAATGATTTTACCATATAGCTAACTAATCATGAAAATCTTGGTGTACTCTAGCTATAATTTAGAGAAGGAAGAATCATACATTAGGCGATCAAGAATTGGAAAAGGTGCCTTAAGTCTGATAAGGTTTATAATTTAAAATAAGGAAATAATTTCACTACCCCCAAAAGCACCGACATGAGCATGGAAACAAGCAGAGAACAACGACCTCCCTCATTCTTATTCTAACATCCTCAACAACCTTCTTTAGAATATATAATAGATAAAAAGTATGCATATGAAGGCTTATTCAAGGAGTCATCGCCTCACCAAAAACCTCTCAAAAATCAAGTCATTTCTATAATCGTATCCAGTAAGGATGATGAACAGACATGTTAGTTATTTGATTAGGTGCTTTGCTTGGTTGTCTTCAATGTTTTTCCTTTTCTGTTTCAATTCTTGTACTTCACATTCTCTTAATTAATGAATGTATTTTTTATTTATTTATTTATTTATTTATGTAATTTGAATTCTATTCTTTTGAATTAATAAAATGCTATTTTCCTTCCTAATAAAAAATATGTTTGACTATTTGAACCATGTGCTTGCATATTTATAATTTTGTCATGCATCTTTACTCGCCTTTTTGATTATGACAAAGGAGAAGAAGTATACTCTCAGGATGAGTAGATTATACTCTCTACTCATGTGATGGGGGAGATTAACGACTCCTAATTTTATTTACCTGCCTTTTCTTTTACAACCTTCCCGAGATATGTGTTATCATCATAAAAGGGGGGGATAATGTGAATCTATGTGCTTGCAGACATATTCAAGAAGTGATCCAATATGATTAAACTAACGAATAGCAAGAGTCAAGAACCAATTATGTAGCTTTGATGAGAACATGGTTTTGATGGGTTTGATGATGACAATATTTTAAGTCAAGCAACTGTTAAAGTTAGCTCAAGCGGATGATGATGCACCAGGTGGTCGATGAAGATATCCTTTCGAATCAAGATAAATACTTATGTTTAAAGTAACACTTTTATCAAATGAATCTCAAGAGAATACCTACAGTTTATGATCACTAGTGATTTAAAACATATCATATGATGGCAACTAATACATAAATATCTTAACACTCATCAATAAGACCCAGAGTTCTTGTGTGATGATAATGTGAAATATAATTCCAAGACTTGAGCTTCAAAGTGTGAAAGATATGAAGTGTGAAAGGTTGTTTGATTGTGTTCTCCTGAGAGATCAATGTATTGTAAATACACAAGAACCTATTTGGAAGTATTATAGCTAAATCATACACACACACACACACACACACACACACACACACACACACACACACACACACACACACACACACACACACACACACACACACACACACACACACACACACACACACACACACACACACACACACACACACACACACACACACACACACACACACACACACACACACACACACACTTAAAACATTCAAAAGTCTCTCATTTAATTTAAATTTAAACAAACAACAAAAATTTGGGAGCCTAGCCAGTTGATTATGATATTGTTTTCTTAATCAAAAAATGTTTTAAAGTTATCTAAATGATTAAATTTATAACTAAATTGATTAGATGATACATAATCGATTATTTAATGGATTATGATAGTCTCTTAATGATTGATAACAACTTTATGTCTAAACCTTCCATTTTGGGAAGCAATAATCAATTATTTGCTTTTCCTAATTGATTATTTGCTTTTGGTAAGCAATAAACCTTCCATTTCTATTAATGATAGTCTCTCTTGAGTAAATCATAGTTCCTTAGGAAGTGATTATTTTAGTTTGGAGCTAAACCATTGTAAAATCTCCTTTGGGGATTAGCTTAAGTCTTTGTTTGGTCTGTGAGCTTCACCATTGAAGAAAAGCTTACTTTTGGGTTCATGAAGAATAAGTAGTGAAAAATCTTCACAATGTTTCTTGATCCCAACCCGATAAAAAGCTCAAGTGGTCCGAGATCAGCCTGGTGTAAAAACTCAATCGGTTTTTGAGTTCATTCTAGTTAAGAGCTTATTAGGTTTGAGATCTAGACAAAAATGTCTCGATTAAATTCATGGTCAATCCGTATAAAACCTTAGTTCTATTCAGAGGATAGCAACCTCAAAACTCCATCATGGTTCAATATCATCATGTGCAAAATCTCTGTTTGACTTAGAGACTAACTTCTCAAAGCTCGGTTTGTTGTTTGGTTTAGAGACTAACCACTTCAAGCTTTATTTCATTGTAGGTTGGAATTTATCCTGAAACTTCATTTCCTTGAGTAAGAGATTTTGTGTGCTTAACCTTCTAAAATCTCTCTATTAATATTGGATACTTTCAATATCAATTCTTGGGGAGAAGAGTAGGCCACTTCATTAGATCGAACATCTATAATTTTCTGTTGTCATTTTCTCTTCCCTTATCATTTTTACTTTCCACTTAATTTGATTACTTTGATTTTCCACTACTTGCTTATTCAAACATTTTTTATAAAATGTTTTCAAACTCTGATTTAGAATTTTTTTTAAACGATCATTTTTCAAACCTCAACTACTCACCCCCTCTTTTGTATGAAGTCACAAGTTCAAAAAAAAAGTCCCTAAAGCATGAGGGCTTGTAAAGGACAAAGTGTTTTAGTTTCATCTCCTTCATTCGGACACCCTATAGGGAACCATAAATGGATTATTTTAAGCAAGTATTTAGTTGGGTCCCTTAGGAGATACTTTAGTCGAGTCCCTCAGCCGATACTATATTCAAGTCCCTCTATGATACTTTAGTCAGTTCCTCTAGCGAGACTTTAGTTAAGTCCCTTAGAAAATACTTTTGTCAATTCCCAAAGGGGAAACTTTAGTCGAGTCTCTTAGGCGAGACTTTAGTCGATCCCCTCACACAAGACTTTACTCGAGTCCCTCAAATGATACTTTACTCGATTCCTTATGGAGAGGATTTAGTTGAGTTCCTCATATGAGACTTTAGTTGATGATCTGCAGGCGTACACATATATCGAAGTAGTAAAAATATTGTACCCAAATACCAAAAATTGAACTAAGTTCTATTGTTTAAGTGTATATCTAAGACGATAATTTATTCATTTTCTTTTATGAGAAAAATAAAATATTGACATTCTTAATACATAAAAATAAGGGCTGAGAATTTGATTCCATCTCCTAACTTCACTCATACAAGTTTCATACTGATTTTTAACGAGAACCTTAGATTTGTAGAAAACGCTAAAACTAGTGACAATGCCCACTTTCGTTAGTGTCATACCCTAATTTTTACCCTAAGATACCATCTCATTTGCATCTTTTCATTGCATCAAGATGACATACTTGGTTTCCTCCTAACCCTTTCATCTTTGGATTTGTCTTTGTAGAGATCATCAAGCACCTCTTTGTGTATCTTTTTACCTTTGTGTTTATATTTATTTTATGCTTTACTAACCATAATCAAAATACAAAAATATGCTTTGTTTCTATTGTTTGTTTTGCAAGGTAGGATTTGAATCAAGAAGATCAAGGGTGGTTTCTCAATTAGGATTTTGTTTCCTCAAGTCAACCTTAGGTCAACATTTGCATCATTTATAAGTAAAAATTCCATAAATCTCACTTCATGCATTTTTATTTCCTTACACTGCTTCATGCATTGTGCAAAGTTGATCAAAATCCAATTAGAATGAAATCCCGGTTCTATAGACAGATCGGTAAAAGCGATTCAACTCTATGCGGAAAATTAGCGGTTATAATATTTTGAGCTTTGATCTTTAACTAACTATTTTATGAATCTATATTGCGCGTATATCATGTTGGTATGCTCGCTTTAATTTTTCGACGTTGTTTACGATTGCATTTTTACTCGTCAAAACATATTTAATTGGGTATTTTTGTTTATCGATTTTGATCATTTGTATTGTTTTTTATTAAACTTTATTGCATGTAGATCATTTTAATGTGTTCATTTATTTTTTCTGATTTAACATGTGTCTGATTTTAATCATTTCAGTTATTTCCGGTCTCTATTTTTATTCAAAAAAAATTAAAAGAAAAATATCATTTAATTGTAATTTATATTTTAGTTTATATTTTCATCAAATAAATCAGAAAAGGTATTTTGGCCATTTAAAAAATTAAGAAAGCCCTACATGTCACACTATATATGTCAGTGTGAACAGAAGGAAACATGTGACCTCATTCTCACCAATCAATAGCTGCCTTTGTGACCAATAGATCTCTCTCTCTATCAAAACCCATGCAACCAATGAACAAAGGAGAAAAACAAAATTTGAAGATCTGAGAACCATTCTCCCTTCTTCTCCGTTCTATTTCCTCGACTACTCCATCACCACCATAACTCCTTACCTAAAGCTCCACCATTTCTGAGGCCTTCCTAAACCTCCATACCAACCGTTCGTCACAACAAATCTGAAATATCACAACATAGATCATTCCATATCAACTTCATCTTCTCATTTTCAACACTAAATACCACATAAACCTCTGAAACTCTCTCTACCAAACGCACAACTCTGTGACAAAGGTCTGGAAGAAGGGGGAATCGTGAATTTCAATTGACGTGGTGACTAAATCCTCGCAACTTCCGACGAATTTGCTCGCTTTCCCTGCAGTTGTATATTGTTTGGTTTTTGATTATTAGGGTGTTGGTGTAGCTTTGGAAAGCTTTTTATAATACAAGTAAACATTTCTTCTCCTTTTATACGTGTTTGTATTCTAGCTCATGAAGGATCAATGTGGATTGAAATTTTGGTGTCATTATTTGGGAGTTGTTTGAAACCTTTTGTGATTATAATGTGACGATTTAAAACTACATTGAAAATTGATAGCAAACAGTGAGTTTTGATGTTAATGTCAAAAGATTTAGGATACAATGTGGAGTTTTTCTATAAGAGTTTAATTTGTTCTCAAATGTTTCAAAATATTTTGTGATTAGGTTTTAATTGATTTCACTTAAATAGCTTCCTGATTAAGTAGTTTAATTGGTTTATTTAGCTAAATGTGTTAATATAAAAATATATCATGTTATCTTTAAACTATAGTGATTTTATGCCACCATTAGATATTAGTGTGTGTTTTTGTTTCATGATTAAGTTTGCTTGCATTTTGGAATGTGTTATATGTTTAAGTTTATTTTTAATGGTGGACTATGGAGTATGAATTGTGTGAATCGTTGTAATAATGTGATTATATTTGTATTGCGAGTTAGCCTCATTGTATTGCATTGCGATTTTGGATTTTAATTTTATTTATTTTTTGAAAATTGTATGAGCCCATAGCTTTTTCTCTTGGCTTTTCTTACAATGAGTTTTCATAGCTTACTCTTGGGCCTTATCTGAGACTTTGGGTTGTTTCTTTGTGATCTTGTTGTACCCTAATTTTTACCCCTAAGATCCCCCATTATTTCGTATCATGCATCACATCAAGGTTACAACATTGGGTTGCCTTTGAGGGATCACCAAGCACCCTTTTGTTTGTTTTATTTGTTGGTTGCTTTAAGTTTTCTAATCTCTAACCAAAATCTAAAAAGATATTTTGTTTCTCTTCTTGCGTTTTGTACATTGTAGGTGTCAACCCAAGTGCATCGATCTCATCTCTCAATCTAGGGTTTTGAGAATCAATCCTCAGTTAATCGATCATTCATTGAACCTCAAAGGCTTGAAATTCAAAACTATGCTTCTACTATCAAAGTGATATGTCTTGATCATATCTCAACTTCACGTGGTCAAGTTCATCTCAAGGTTTTAGGGTTTGATTCATCAAGAAACTTCATAGGTTTATGTGTTTATTTCCATGCCTTCTTAAATAAGTTCCATCAATCTATGATCCTAATCATCAATTTTTCATCAAGATAACATCATTTCAAGATCCTATGTGCTTTAACATTCCTTATATTTCAAGCAAAGTTCAAAAGATTCTAAGTTGATTCAAGTTGTTTGACCTAATTTGGCAAGTTCTTAATTCTATGGTCACAAGTGAATTACTCTCTCAATTTTTAACATTTTGAAGTTATTATTTTTGCTATGGACTATTCGCATCATCCCAAATAACTTCTATTTACATGACAAGAGTCAATTATTCTTAGAGGACCATTAAAAGTTTGATTACATTATAGGTCATTTATGGACTTAGTGAAATTTTTATAAGTTTCAAAGTGACTTTTTGCCAACTTTCAAGGATCATAACTTGATCAATTTTCATTATTTTAAGCTTATTATTTTTCTAACATAATCTTGAGGATGTTTTCTACAAGTTTGATTCAAGGATCAATGCCTAAAATTGCTTGGAAGGTTATTGAATTGAAAGGAACGTTAAAGGTCATTTTCAGTCCTCATGAAGTGAAATTTTTCTAAGTATAAATGCAGATTGTTTTTTCCATTTTCAAAGTTGCATCACTTTTGACTCAAGTTTCCAAATGGAAATTTTCTTTTCACATCGTAAAGCTTCTGGAAAGGCCTTTCAATCACAAAAATAATCATGTCATAAAGCCTCCTGGATTGCTTGCCCCATATTTTTGAATAAGCTCACTTGGATTGAAATTTTGCTCGATGACTAGTTTTGTAACTCACTTAATTCTCAATTCCAAGCCTTGTAAGCGTGTGTTTTCATCACTAATCATCATTAGCAAGTTTCCAGAAGATATTTAGAACTCAAAACGCAAGAGAAGAGTAAGTTTTGATAGCTTTCCAAGTCACACTTTTTCCATGATCAGGGTGTGCATGAATTCTCTTCAAATTGCATCATCAATCCTCCCTCAACATTCTAATCTCTTCTTATATAAATAGAGAAATCATTCACATCATTTGCAAGCTTTTGATAGCCAATTAAACCCCGTTCAGATCCCATTCGAACTCTGAATTTGTAAATTTCATTTTCAATCCACACACTTCCACCAGCCAAAATTCTTGTTCATTAAGATTCCTTGAACTTCAGTGAATCTAACAAGATCAAAAGCAAGCTAAATCATGCATCATAGTCAGTTCCCCAAGTCAAGTTTCAGAAGATTTTAAGCACACTTTATTCAGGTAGTAAGAGGCTTAAAATCTTTCAACTGAAATTACTATGATGATCCTTGATGTTCTCTAATGCTCACTGCATTATTAATTTTAATTGTTTAATCCATTAACTATGTCTATTTTTTAATTTTGCTTTTGAAACTCTTTTTGTTTTTTTTCAAATCACAACGCTATGGTTTAAATAAATTTTTTACGAGGATATGGTTGAGATCATCTCATTGAGACGCTTCCAATGATACCAATCCCATGAGCAATGGTTTACTATTTTTGAAATGCAAATATTCCCTAAGGTTTATGGATTTTTTAGATGTCTAGAGGTTGAAGATGATCACATGGATCATCTCAACCAATGAGAGCGTGTCATTTGAAATATTTTGATTGCCCTGATTTTCTTTTCTTCAGTGCATGTGTTTTGACTCACTTCTATCATGGTCCCTCACCTCTTGGCCTTTGGATATGCCAGCGTGTTTAAGTGAGAATGATCTGACGCCTCACACTTTTTGGTATTTATTTTTAATTTACAAAAAAAATTTTAAATTCATTTTATCTTTAAAAATTCACAACTCTTTTATTTTTTCTCCAAAAATCATGAAAAATTACACAAAAATACTTTGAATCATTTTAGGTTTTATGGATATTTTTCTAGATTTTTATTTTGATGTTCACTATTTTTTTAATCATTTTTTATTTTTTATTTGAATTTAATTTATTTAAAAATGTTTTTCATGCCTTTTAAATTCTGAAAAAATATTACATGATCCACAATGGTTTCTGATCTATGGTGATTTTATTTAATTTTTGATTTTAGGTTTACTATTTTTTATCTTTTTTGAGTTAATTGCTTAATTTTAATAGTTTTAAATTAGTTTCTGATTTTAAAAAATGATGAAACTATTTTCTAAAAATATTATAGGTCACTTCTGAGTTTTCTATGGTCTCACTTCATTTTTATATGTTGTTTTGATTAGACTTTGGTATTTTACCTTTTATTTCCATTTTAAAATTAATTTTTAAATGCATTTATTATTTGTTTAATTATATTTTAATATTATTTGATTTTGTTGACTGGTTGACCTTAGTTCATGGTCTATTTGATCACAAGTTTCATCAACCTCATCGGATGTTGGGTGTTGATGAGGTGAAAACCCTAATCCACCAAAATGGATGAATGATGTCAATGATAACTTGATCAAGACCATGATCCAATTTGGATTTCCATTTTGTCTAATTCACTTTATCTCTAGTCCATATCTTTCTTTCTTTTTCTTTTTTGGATCAATTGGATGATGATTGATTCATCTTTGTTCAGTTATATTTATATTGGTACCTGATGAACTTTCATCATTTCAAATCCACCTCTAAATGATCAATTTATCACTTAAGGTACTTTGGATTAGTAAAAGTCTCTCCTATGGTATCATGAAGGATTTGATTGATGTAATGATCTCATCTCCTTGACTTAGGTCTTGATCCACCTTTGTTTTACTTGTGCTACATGTTTTAGAAGTATGATTTATATCATATCTCAAACATATATGATATATACACTGTTATTGACCGACCTCATATAGTATTGACTTCTACATAAGTCCATCTACGATTGCTTAACATAACACTAAATTTGTCCTGAATCGGAAAACTAATAAACTAACTCTAACATTTATTATATAAATTTTACTTTAATGAAATTTAAATTTCCCACAATTTACTTTATGTCATTTAAATTTAGCATCTTTATCATTCATGTCATTTATCTTCTTATTCCTTACTTTATGTTATTTTCCCTTTGCTCATTTGAGCATTTTATCTTCCTGTCATTTTCCTTTTGCTCACTTGAGCATTTTATCTTTGTGTTATTCTTCTTTTGCTCTCTTAAGCTTTCCTTTTCTTTTAAAGACATTAATAATCAACTTGAACATTAAAAAACTTAAGGCTCTCTTTGGATTATGGTTACTATCCCTTTGCATATTGGAGTATTTGGACCTCTGAACTTTGGATACGACTTTGAGACTTTTGGACCTTAAGGCCTTATTGTTATTTTGTTTGTGTATTGGGGAACTTTTATGTGTGCATGTGTTACTTTGAAATTCATCTGATGCAAGAATAATTCATCTGAAACATCAAGTTCATCTGATACATGCCAAGTCATCTATACATTTTTGGATTCATCTGATGCAAGCTTGCACTTGAGGCACTATTGTTCATTTGATGGTTATTACTTCATTGGTGGCTTTAATCCAATGGAATGTGATGAATTATTTGACTTGTGTCAAGATTAGTGCTCTTGTTTGGTTAGACCTTTCCTACCTTAGCTTTTACTTTGTGCTTTAGGATAATCCCTTCATCTCTTGCCCATCTTCTTTAATTTTAATATCTTCCATCTCCTTTTCAAAATCTTCTTTGTTTTCAAACTTAAACCACTTTCAATAAAAAAAACCTTGACTTTGTCAAGTGCATTTTCAAAAACTTTTTCTTAATCAAACTTTAATCCATATAATAAATTTTGAACCTTTTTCTAAGACTAAAAAACACAACCTCACTTCAAACTTTTTTCCACTTTTGGCTTTTATTTTAAAAACTTTTCTTAAATATTAAATGTGACCCATCTCTATGGTTGAGATATAATTCTCCCATATTCATAACCTTGATTGATATGATGTTGAATCTTTTCCACTTGAAGGGGTTAACGACATACCTGTTGAGTTATCCAGGTTGGAGCCCTCCTTTTACTTGTGATGCAAAGGTCCATCATTCACATGTTTATGATATTTGGTTGAGTATTCTCCCTAAGATGACAAAATGTCTCTTCTCTTAAAATTAACCAACTGATAATTTTTGTTCTTTTTTAGAAGAACTACGTGGTTCTGATTTCATCATTGCACCTTAATGGTACGTACGCACGAGGCTATTGAAGTCTTGCCGAATCAAAAATCTTAAAAAACATTTCTTTTCTCATCCCTCCACTCTTTTGCAAACAACTCTTTTTAGCCAAAAAACACATATTTTCAAAGAGATTCTTGCAGAGAACTGTAGATGTTTAGGGTGCTAACATCTTCCCTTTGCATAACCAACCCGCTTACCTAGATCTTAGTTTTATTAGTTTTGATTTAACAACTTTTTTGGGATTTATTTACCCTTTTTTTCATTCCTTTGGAAACAATAAAGTGCGGTGGCGACTTTCACTTTGTGAGTTAAGTTAATCAATAGCTTAATCTCAACTTTTCACCACTACAGATCTCTGGTTTTGCCTGTTTGTTTTTCTTTTCATCTGATGCAGGAATTGTCATCTGATACCTTGAAGATTATTTGATGCATTGAGCCTTGTCTGATACCTTGGGCTTATATGATGCTTTTTACAATCCATCTGATTGTGTGAATATTCATATGATGCTTAAACTTTTGGCTTAATCCAAAGGAAGGGAATTATTTGCTTGACTTATGTCAAATGATTGCTTCATTTTTTGTTAGTTCACATGCACACACAAAGGCTTTCTCTTGGGCTACCTTAAAATGAGACCATTTATTTCTTTCATTTACTTTATGATTTAGGATAGTCTCTTCATCTCCTCCCCTTCTTTAATTTTCAAAATCTTCTTCCTTTTTCAAAACCTTATTGTTTTCTTAAACTTGAACCACTTTCAATAAAAATATTGACTTTGTCAAGTGAATTTTCAAAACTCTTTTTCGTAATAAAAGCTAAGACATCTTAAGAATATCAAAACATTTTCAAAAGACTTAGAAAAACACAAAACTCATTCAAGTCTTCTTTCCATTTGACTTTTCATTTAAAACCTTTTTTCAAAGATTAGACATGAGTCATCTTCATAGTTGAGATGTAATTCTCCCACCCCCATTGTATTTATTGAAAATATGTTGCCTCTTTTCCACTTGAGAGTTTGAGTCATACTTGTTGATTTCTATCTAAGTTTGAGCACATCCTCATGATGACACAAAGGTCCGCTTTCTCATACATGTGGGTGATTAGTTTAGTTTTCTCCTTAAGATGACAAAATGTCTCTTCATTTAAAATTAATCAAAATAAACAAACTTTTGATTTGTACCACAAACTATGAGGTTTTGATCCTTCATTGCACTTGGTTGCTACGTAGGCATAAGACTCAGGAAGTCTTGTTAAACAAAAATCATAAAAACCATTTCTTTTCTCATCTTCACAATATTTTTGCAAACAACCAATTTTAGTATTTAACATAGATTTTCAAGAGGTTCCCATGGAGTACCATGGATGTTTAGGGTTCTAATACCTTCCATTTGTATAACCAACCCCCGTACCCTTATCTCTTTGTTTTATCAGTTTTGTTCTAAAACTTTTATGGGTTTTATTCATTCTTTTCCCATTCCTTTGGAAACAATAAAGAGCGATGGCGAGTCTTGATTTGTGAGTTAAGTTAATCAATAGCTTGTTTTCAAAGTTTCATCGCTATAGAAATTTGACAACTCCACTGGGGATTGAATCCTCAAGTGGGTTAAGCCTATCGTGTTTATCTATGTGACTGTTATTACTGTTGTTATTTATTGGTTGTCTGGTTTTCTGGTTTTCAGGGTGCTTGGTGATCTCTTAGAAGCCATATACCCGGACTTGGGCATACTTGTGATTAGTAGGGTGGTATAGTCATGTTTTCTTACTTGGAGTTTATCCTTACTAAGCTGACGTGAGATCCCCTACTCAGTGGAGGCCCATTTGAGGGTAATAATGTTAAACAAGTCAATTATGAAGATATTGTCTCTTTCGACCTGGTAGCCTGAGAAGTTGAGGACCTTAGAGCCCTTTTACCCTTCTTGGCCTTCTTAGGATGTAGTAAGGTGGCTATCATGAACCTAAAAATCGGGTTTAGTTGATACGTGATACTACACTCAGATGATGTTTTCTTGAGAATATTATTGGTGAACAATATCCGTTTAACCGATAATATCTGAAATAGGATTGTGGACTCTAGGAACTTTTGTAGAACCCGGTTCTTGTTCAGATAGTTTAACCATAGTACACACCTTATGGGTAGTACCCTTAACTCCATGCTCGTGACGTCAAACCTTTGAACCTACATTGTTTGTGATTGTTGCACAATCATGCATTCTTGTATTCATAAATATCATTTTCACCAAGATTTCAAGGAACTTAGAGATTCTCTTTACAAACATTTCATATTTGTGGTTATGGATTTTTGGAAGGAGAAGTACTAAGAAGTATGGTTTCAATAATCTTGATCTAAAAGAATTGAGGAAGCTTGGATCTTTGGTGACTAGTCCTGTGGATTTCAAGGATCGTTATGGAAGACTTTTATCTATCTTATTCACCAACATGGAAGATGGTATTCTGAATGCTTTGGTAAAGTTCTATGATCCTCTCTACATATGTTTTAATTTCTCAAATTATCAGCTTGCGCCTACCTTAGAAGAGTATGCTTATCTGTTGGTGTTAGAACATAGTTTGATTCTACAACCCTCAATTAGAGTTTTAATGATAACAAAATACAAGAATAAATAAATTGTAAGATTTATATATAAGACATATATGCTACTCAAAATTATGTTTTGTGTTTACAGAAACTCTGATGGAATCAGCATCAGGAGATCAGTATCAACATTAGCATCAGAAGATATGTCAGCATTAGAAGATCAAATAACATGTGCTATACGCTGAAGCCTGATGACCAGAATCTGCGCATAAAATACTCTGACTCTGACCAAGATCCTAACCAAGTCATCAGCACTCAGAAGCGTCAGCATAAAGGAAAGAACACTCTAATTATCATTAGCAGAACACTCTGAAGCGTTACTATGCATTCAAGACAAATTAATTACCAACGACTTTATCCAAGACAAGATCTTCTCAAAAAGGAAAGAACGTTATTAGAATTGAAATGGCTTTATGGACAACAACGTATCTCTTCCCATGCTATATAAACAAGTCAGTGTGAGAAAAGAAAAGGCTAATAATCTTCATGCATATACACGCCTACGTAAACGAACTCACTCATACAATTTGCTAAAGCTTTCAACCACGCCTACTCAAAAGCATTAGCAACCCAGTTTTATTCTAAGCTTAATATTGTGTATTATCACAGTTGTGATATATAGTTTTATTAGAAAACATCAAACACACTTTTGGTCAATTATCTGTAAGAGAATTTCCTTGAGATAAACCGGTCTGTGGTTAGACTCAAGAAGGCTTTAACAGTTGTTAAAGTAGTTGTTGTATTCAGTTGAATATAGTGGATTAAGACCTCATTGGAGAGAGGCGAAATCACCTTGACGGGTGGACTGGAGTAGTTTGAGATCAAACGAACCAGGATAAAAATACAGTGTTGTCTGCACATTTGATTTAAGTCTTACAATTCAACCCCCCTTCTTGTGTTTTTCACATCTTCAATTGGCATCAGAGCGCCTGGTTCTGAGCTTATAACACTTAACCGTGTCAGTACAAGATCCAGCGTCAGAAAAACACAATGGCAAGACCACATCAAAACATCAGCAATGACAACAATGAAGAAAGAGACAGATTCAGTGGCAAACCTCCAGTCTTTGATGGAGAGAACTTTGACTACTGGAAAGACAGAATTGAAAGTTTTTTTCTGGCCCATGATGCTGATCTGTGGGATATGGTGACTGATGGATACACGCACCCAGTGGATGGAAGTGGTCAGAAGATTGACAGGAAAGCAATGTCTGATCAACAAAAGCGTGATTTCAGAAATCATCACAAGGCCAGAATAATTCTTCTCAGCGCCATCTCTTATTCTGAATATGAAAAGATATCAAACAAAGACACTGCAAAGAATATGTTTGACTCTCTGAGAATGACGCATGAAGGCAACATTCAGGTCAAAGAAACCAAAGCTCTTGCGCTCATTCAGAAGTATGAGGCATTCAAGATGGAAGAGAGTGAATCAATAGAGACTATGTTCTCAAGATTTCAAATTCTGGTTGCTGGTCTCAAAGTTCTTGACAAAGGGTATTCTATTGCTGATCACGTTAAGAAGATCATCAGAAGCTTGCCAAAACAGTGGAGGCCAATGGTCACATCGCTTAAGCTAGCTAAGGATCTCAACAAAATCTCTCTGGAGGAACTTGTCAGCTCCCTCAGAAGTCACGAGATAGAGCTAGAAGCAGATGAAACTCAAAAGCAAGGTAAGCCATTAGCTTTAAAATCTAACAGAAAACCTGACTCCAAAGTTTTGCAGGCTGTAGAAGAAACCTCTGATGGGTCCTCATCAGAAGAAGATGAACTATCTCTCCTCTCCAGAAGGGTGAACCAATTATGGAAGCAGAGGCAAAGGAAGTTCAGGAATCCCAGAAGGTCAGAGAATCAGAATGAATCCTTCTCCAGATACAGAAGGTCAGAATCCTCCTATGGACACAGAAGATCTGAAGGCTCTTCAGGAAGCAGAAAGCCAAACAACAAAGACATCATTTGCTATGAATGTAACGAGCAAGGACACTACAAAAGTGATTTCCCAAAGCTTCATAAGGAAAAGCCTAAAAAGAAGTTTAACAAGGAAAAGAAGAAAAGTCTCATGGCTACATGGGATGATTCTGACATATCTGAAGTTGACTCAGAATCAGATGATGAAAGAGAAAACATAGCTCTCATGGCAAACATAACAGAAGACAGTGAAGCTTCTGAGTCAGACTCTGAATCAGATACAGAAGAGGTATTTCCTGACTTTGCTATAAACTTTACTAAGGCTGAACTAGCTGAAAGCCTTAATGAAATTCTGGAAAGATATCAGCAGATCAGAGTCAAATTCAGAAACCTGAAAAGGAATCTTGCTTCTGACTCTGATAAGACTGAGAGTCTCAAATTGGAGAATTCTGAGTTAAAAGATAAAATTTCAAAATTAGAAAATCTATTGCAAAACTCTCAGAAGGAAACAATCCCTGAAACTCCCAGGAGTGCTGATGAGATCATCAAGGAGTATGATCACAACTTTCAGAAGTTTCTAGCTAAAAACATAGATAGAAGCAAAATGGCTTCAATGATCTATGGAGTTAGCAGAAATGGAAGAAAAGGAATAGGATACCAAGGTAAGATACCTACACCAAAAAATGCCATGGATTTAGTTATAAAACGTACTTCACTTAATTCACACTTTATATATGGGCACACACACGACATCAAATATACTAGTAGTAATTATTCTGTCAAACCAAAATTCAACCAGAGTTTTGGTAAAACTAACAAATCAGGACCCAAGAAAATATGGGTACCTAAGGATAAAATAATACATGTGGCAGATATCTTTAGCAGTAAAGCAGAAACACCAGTCATGGTACCTGGACTCTGGCTGCTCACGACACATGACGGGAAGAAGGCATATGTTCCAAAGCCTGGAACTTAAGCCTGGAGGCCACATAGGCTTTGGAGGCAATCAGAGAGGAAAGATCATTGGCTCTGGAACAGTAGGTAATGGAAATCTTCCCTCTATAAGTAATGTGTTATTAGTAGATGGATTAATGCATAATCTGTTATCCATAAGTCAATTAAGTGATAACGGTTATGATATAATCTTTAATCAAAATTCATGCAAAGCTGTTAGTCAGAAAGATGGGACTATCCTATTTAATGGAAAGAGGAGAAACAACATTTATAAAATAAAACTTTCTGAACTGAAAAGTCAGAATGTAAAGTGTCTTCTGTCTGTTAACAACGAGCAATGGATCTGGCACAGAAGATTGGGACATGTTAGTATGAGAAGAATATCTCAGATTAACAAACTCAATCTGGTCAGAGGACTTCCTAAACTGAAGTTCAATTCAGATGCTCTGTGTGAAGCATGTCAGAAAGGAAAGTTTGCAAAACCAGCTTTCAAATCTAAAAACGTTGTTTCCACCTCTAAGCCATTAGAACTTCTGCACATTGACTTATTTGGACCAGTTAAAACTGCTTCAGTCAGTGGTAAGAAGTATGGGTTAGTAATCGTAGATGACTATAGCAGATGGACATGGGTAAAGTTCTTAAGACACAAGGATGAGTCACACTCTGTGTTTGTCACCTTCTGCAACCAAGTTCAGAATGAAAAGGATCTTAGAATCGTCAAAGTCAGAATTGATCATGGTGGAGAATTTGAAAACAAAGATTTTGAGTCATTCTTTAATGACAAAGGCCTTCTGCATGATTTCTCTTGTCCTAGAACTCCCCAGCAAAATGGAGTTGTAGAACGAAAGAACATAACATTGCAAGAAATGGCCAGAACCATGATCAACGAGACTAACGTTGCTAAGATCTTCTGGGCAGAGGCAATAAACACAGCGTGTTACATTCATAATAGAATCTCCATAAGACCTATTCTGGAAAAGACTCCATATGAATTGTGGAAGAACAGAAAGCCCAACATTTCATATTTTCATCCATTTGGATGTACTTGCTTTATTTTGAATACTAAAAATTATTTGAACAAGTTTGACTCTAAAGCACAAAAGTGTATTATGTTAGGATACTCTGAACGCTCAAGAGGGTACAAAGTATACAATATAGAAACACAGATTGTGGAAGAATCAATCAGTGTTCGTTTTGATGATAAGCTTGACTCTTAAAAGTCAAAGCAGAATAAAGTATTTGCAGGTATGGAAGTTGAATTCACAGGTACTGAAGACAAGTCATCAGAAGCTCTTAACAGAGACACTCCCTCAACATCAGAAAGAGGCACTGCAAGCAATCCAACACCTTCTGTTGATCAACTTCAGAAAAGACTATCCAGAAGCAGCTTGGATCACCCAGAAGAAACAATCCTAGGAAGAAAGGAAGATCCAATCAGAACAAGATCTAGCTTCAGAAACTCTGAACACTCCCTCACGGGACTTTTTTCTCTAATTGAACCATCACCAATTGATGAAGCACTTATGGACAATGACTGGATTCTAGCAATGCAAGAGGAACTGAATCAATTCACAAGAAATGACGTATGGGATCTTGTTCCCAAACCAAAAGGATTCAACGTCATTGGAACAAAATGGGTGTTCAGAAACAAACTAAATGAACAAGGTGAAGTCATCAGAAACAAAGCACGATTGGTAGCACAAGGTTATAGTCAGCAAGAGGGGATAGACTATACATAAACCTTTTCTCCAGTCGCCAGGTTAGAATCTGTCAGACTCTTAATTTCATTTGCTGTTAATAAAGGCATCACTCTGTATCAGATGGATGTTAAGAGTGCATTCTTAAATGGCTATATAGAAGAAGAGGTATATGTGCACCAACCCCTGGTTTTGAAAGTTCAAAAAATCTAGTATATGTTTTCAAACTAAAGAAGTCACTGTATGGTCTGAAACAAGCTCCCAGAGCTTGGTATGAAAGACTAAGTAACTTCCTGTTAGAAAAGGAATTCACCAGAGGGAAAGTGGACACAACCTTGTTCTGTAAGACAGTTAAGAATGACATTTTAGTATGTCAGATTTATGTTGATGATATCATATTTGGATCTACTAAACCTTCCCTGGGAAGAAAGTTTGCTGAGTGTATGCAGGAAGAATTTGAGATGAGCCTAATGGGGGAACTGAAATTCTTTCTGGGCATTCAGATCAATCAAACCCCAGAAGGAACTTACATTCATCAGAGCAAATATGTCAGAGAACTTCTGAAGAAATTTGATCTCTCAGAATGTAAGCTATCAAAGATTCCAATGCATCCCACGTGCATTCTGGAAAGAGAAGAGGTAAGTAAAAAGGTAGAATAGAAGGTCTACAGAGGTATGATTGGTTCTCTTCTTTATATGACAGCTTCAAGGCCTGACATTTTATTCAGTGTATGCATTTGTGCTAGATTCCAATTAGATCCTAGAGAATCTCACTTAACAGCAGTTAAGCGAATTTTCAGGTATTTGAAAGGTACTACTAATCTGGGTTTGTTTTATAGAAAATCAAGTGATTACAGCTTAGTAGGATACTGTGATGCTGACTTTGCTGGAGACATAGTAGAACGTAAAAGCACTTCTGGAAGCTGCCAGTTTCTGGGAGAAAATCTGATCTCATGGTCCAGCAAAAGACAATCCACAATTGCTCTATCAACAGCAGAAGCTAAATACATAGCAGCAGCTGGATGCAGCACACAAATGCTTTGGATGAAAAGTCAACTTGAGGACTTCCAGATATTTGAGAGTAACATTCTTATCCTCTGTGACAATACTTCTGCTATTTGTCTTAGTAAGGATCCTATTTTACATTCTAGGGCTAAGCATATAGAAATAAAACATCATTTTATTAGGGACTATATTCAGAAAGGGATTTTAAATTTAAAATTTATTAACACAGACCATCAATGGGATGATATTTTTACAAAACCACTTTCTGAAGATAGGTTCAACTTCATTCTGAAACATCTCAGCATGAAGCTCTGCCCAGAATAAAATTGTTTTGATTCTATATATTAACCTTCAAAAATTTGTTTTTTTTTGTGAACTTCTGATCAATCTTCTTTCAGAATTTTAGAAGTGCAGATTGTATCAGAATCTATCCATGAAGATCTGAGCGCTTCATTTCCATGATAGAGATGTTCTGTTCACTCAAGCAAACAAGTGTCATCCAGTCATCAGCTATTTTCTGAGGCTGAACACGCGTTCAAGTTTCTGAAAAGGCAAAGCGTTGATTGGATGCATTGAGACACATGTCATGGGTAACTGTTCCAAATATCTTTCTGAATCCCCTAAAAGCAGCTATCATTAAATGCTAATAATCATTATTAATTTCTCTCTCTTAACGTTTATGTTTTCAAAACCTTTTTAGAAATCTATTTAAACACACTTCACACCATTTACACGTTTTACCTTCACTTTCATTTTCTCTGAATATTTCTGTTTTCAGTGTTCTTCTTTCTCAAGAAACCCTTTCAATCTTTTTCACAAAAACCTCGTGTGGACATGGCTTCTTCCAGCATTCCTTCTTCAGGTTCCCAGAAAACCGTTTCATCTGAACAATATGAAGTACCCTTCAGAACGCTTCTAACTCCAATCAAGAATCTTGAAGTTCTGTCAGAATTAATAGTGGATTTCAACAGTCTTAAGGAAAATGGGTTTGATCTATCTGAAGAGGTTAAAGCTCAAGGTTGGGAAAAGTATTTTGACAGGCTGGTGGGTCCAACATTTCCTATTCTGGTAAAGTAATTATGGATTCACACTTCTTCTTCAAATCATCAAGTTACGTCTTACATCATGGGGAAGAAGATTGTTATTACTGAAGACCTGATTGCAAGACTCATAGGGTACAGTGGTGGTGGTGTTCGTTGTATTGATATGGCAGAAAGGTGTGCAGATGCTGCCCTAATTGCAAGGAAAATCTTTACTCTGGGGCTTTCCTCCAGCAAGATAAGTGATTTGAAAGACAAACACAGAATTTGGACCAAGATCATTCTGAGCTGCTTCAACCACAGGAAGCCTACCAGCTCTCTTGATTACATTAATATTGATCAGCAGTTTCTGATCTATTTCATCTCTCAGAAGGTCAAGATAAATCTGGCTCATCTTCTATTCAACCATCTCAGAACAAGTGTCAAAGAAACAAGAGAAGAGGAGCGAACAAAAAGAGATTGGATACCCTTAGAAGACTGATATCAGATATTCTTACAGAGAATAGGCTGATTGATCATCTGACAGAGGCTCAAGAAATCAGCACTCTGGAACCTACTGTTGGCAAGCAGCTGAATGCCAAAAATCTGAAGAAAATGAAGTTGATAGAGAACATCAAGAAGGAGCCCAGCATCACTCCTTTTGCTGAAATCTCCAGCAGAAGAGTCCCTCTGGACAACTTCCCTCTGTTATCAGAGATTGACTCTAAACCAGAAATCATTCTAAGATATCTGGATGCTTGCAAAGCTGATGGTACAACACCAAATCTGAATATTCAAGATCTTCAGCAGAAGGCTCCATAGGTTGTTCTGAAGAAGACAAAGAAAAGAAAGCTGCTACAGAAGGATCATCTCAACAGACTCCCAAGAAGAGAGGTAATCCTGCTTCTGTAATTGTTTTAGATTCAACTGCTGTATCAACATCTATTCCAATTCCAACTCCATCTGAAAACCCAACACCTCAAACTTTTGATGATTTTGACCTTGATTTTGACCCTTCTGAATCATTAACCCTCAGAAGATCTCGCTCCCAACCACAAAATCCAAATACTGAAGCCATACCAGAACAAGAACTTGCATAAGTTCTTTCTGATATAGACCAACACACTTCTTCTCCCGAAACAGAAAATCCAAATCCACAACCAGAAATTCCCATCTCACCACAACCTGATATTCCCCTCTCACCAATACCAGAAATTCCCCTCTCTCCAGAACCAGAAATCCCACAACCTTCATCTCCTCAACCAGAAATTAATCCACCCTCTCCTCAACCTGAAAAATCTCCACAACCTGAGACTCAAACCTCTGAGGCTCAACCCTCTGAATCCCCTGAACCACAACCTTTGGCCATTCAATTGCCCTATGGTACCACTGTGAATATTCCTCAACTTCCCTCTTCACCAGAAATAACTCCACCAAATTCCCCATCAAGTCCAATCATAATTCCTGACTCTCCCACTCCCTCACCAAAAGCCAAGTCAGAAGACCACAACAAAACTGTCATTGATTTAACAGTCTTTGAACGTCTTGCTGCCATCAACCACAAAACTACTATCCCTAAACCAAAACATCTAGATGTTGGTTCCAGCATATTGAACTTTGAAACAGAAGTACAGAAGTGGATCACTTCTCTGAAACAAGCAAGTCTGGAACTGGTTGACCCTGCTGTATCAGACTGCCTCTGGACAAAATTCAGAAGATGGGTATGCTCTGAAACCTTTAAGTTGCAAGACCAGAGCTACGGACAAGCTCAACAGAACTTCAGCAATCTGCTAAAAGAAATTGAAGGTCCAGTTTTGAGCAAGCTGCTTAAGGAAGAAGTTCTCCATATGGACATTGCTCCTTGGTCTGAACAGCGTATAGCATCCAAAGTTCAACCTGCAGAAGAACAAATAATTCAAGCTGAAGACATGGGTCAAGAAGAAGATATTGCTGAAAGCTCTGAGAAGCATCCTGTTTCTGAAGATCCTCAAGCTTCCTCTCTTGACAGGCAGACTCTGGAGGACTTGAAAAGATCTGATATGCTGATGAATGAAAGAATGGATAAGCAGGACACCAAAATTGATGCTATAGCGAACATGTTATCTCAGCAACAAGAAACCAACACACAAATCAAGAGCCTGTTGGAGGCTTTGTTCACACGACTTCCTCCTCCTTCTTAGAAATTTCCTTGTTGTTTTTATAACCTGTTTATCTGTAATATTTTTACATGTTCTGAACTTATCATTGGTTCTGTTTTAAATATAAATGCATTTTTAGCTCTGATTACTTGAACTCTGATTATTTATGCTTTTTGATAACTGACAAAATGGGGGAGAAAGAATGATATTTTTCAATAACGGATTATTGAGACATAAGTCTCAAACATTCTGATCTATTTAATTTTCTTCTCTTCTGAAAAGCTTACAGGTACAAAACTCTGAAGAATCTGATGAACCTGATAAAGTAAAGTTCTGATGCTCAAAGCTTCATGGAATTAAAGGGAAGTAATCAACTTAGGGGGAGTTTTCTCTTCTTAGCTCTGATACTTTAATTCATTATTCTTAGCTCTGATACCTTTTATTCGTTATTTGTTTATCCCTGATACCTTTTATTCCTTATCTTTAATCTCTGATACCTTTTATTCTTTATTTTTAATTGAAAAAAATTTGGTTTTTGTCATCATCAAAAAGGGGGAGATTGTTAGAACATAGTTTGATTCTACAACCCTCAATTAGAGTTTTGATGATAACAAAATACAAGAATAAATAAATTGTAAGATTTATATATAAGACATATATGCTACTTAAAATTATGTTTTGTGTTTACAGAAACTCTGATGGAATCAGCATCAGAAGATCAGTATCAACATTAGCATCAGAAGATATGTCAGCATCAGAAGATCAAATAACATGTGTGTTGCACCCCAAAATTTTCCCTCCCATTTTCTTCAAGATTTGCCAAGAGCATGCTTCAAAGTCTCTCAAGGGTTGCACAGTCCAATGGCCTCCTAACAGTCAAAAATTAGGGTTTTGGTTATGACAAAGAAATTGAAGTTCTCAAGGGTCCAAACAAGTCCCGCATGCCTACAAACATTTTCAAGCATCCACATGCCAAGTTTCAAGACTCACAACACAAAATTGCACAGTCAAAAACCCTAATTGCTCAACAGTCAACTGTAGGGGCAAAATGGTCATTTGATAGTCAAAAGTCAAAATTTTTGGTCAACATCTTATTTTGAAGCCACAAACATCATTTGATCAATTATTGATCATGATTCTCAAAGCATGGCTCAAAAAGTCTCAAGATGCAAAAGTTTCTATTTTTGGACAGCTGAAAAAGTCAATTGCAAATTGACCAGGGCATAACTTCCACATGGTTCATCAGAAAAATTCCATCCAAAGCTCATTTTGAAGAGAATGACATTTCCTACAACTCATCTTCACACTTCAAATCCAAGAAATGCTCTCACAAAAAGTTATCAATCTCAACATTATAGGTCATTTTCAAAAGTCAACAAAAAGGCACTTTAAGTCAAGGACCATAACTTGAGATTGGTAAATCAAAATGACATGGGACCAAATGCATTGGTTATAGGACTTCAAGACCTTTCCAAAATGTCCAAGAACATGATCAAAGCTTAAACATTGAGCAAGATATGCCTTGTGGAAGTTGGGAAATTTTTGGGAATTTTGAAAAGTCAACTTTGCTTCAAATGCCTCAAAATTGCTAATGGGCCTCAATTTCTTCCAAGAATCATCACCCAAAAGCTATGCACGACCCATTGACCCAAAGGGGAGTTATTTTCTTATTTTTTATTAATTAATTGAGTTTATTATCCTATTAATTCATTTAATTAAAATAAAATATGACAAAAATAGCAAATCCTACATTTCAAATCTTTTTATGCAGCATTTCCACTCATCATTCACTCAAGATTTCGTGCATACTCAAAAAGGCAAGAATCTCCCATGATTGGCAATGTTTTGATGGAAAAAAGATTGAAAAAGATCATGGAAAATCACAAATTTGAAAGGCATTAAAACATGGATTTTGGGCTTTGTTTTCGAACCTAATTCATTCCTCATATATGCACAAACAATAACCTAATGCTAGGGATAAGCAAGCTGCGCCTCAAACCAAAGAACCACTTTGCATTTTTCTAAGAAAAACCTTGAAACTGTTTTGACAGCTAGAGCACGTTTCAAAGCAAAAGGACCATTCCACTACACTCCTGACCATACCAGGAATATTTTCCAATCAAAGACAAGCCTCCATACTCGAAGAAGTGGTAGAACACAGTTGCCCTGTTCATGAAAATTTCCTTAATCGTATTTGAATTTGCATGCATTTTCCATATGTTTTAGTGTTTGATTTATACTAATATGTTGATTCTGAAGCTAATGACACAATTTAATTGAAGAATGCTTGCATGTATGGAAAGTTACCATGAACGATGCCTAGGGTTTCAAAGCTCCAGATTTAGGGTTTTACGCATAAGGCAAAATTAGTCAATCAAACCTATGCCATTGGACTCAGAAACTCCAGACGAATTTAACTGTACCATCGCGCCCAATTTATCTTTGCCCAGTGCTTAATCGCTATTTTTCATGGTCTTGTTTAGTGGGGGTTTAAAACCCCCGCTATTTGTTTCTTATTTTTCAGGACAAACGAGGAAGAAGCTTGCGTGACATAGCATGATTGGGACGTTCAAATTTTCAGCGCGTTTTTTGTGTTGTATATCACTAATATTTGTTTTGTGTTATGTTATTCATTTGTCACCAACCTTACAAACAAACGCGTTAGTTCACTTGGCAGCAGACGTGTACTACAGGTAATGGGACCTGGGTTCGATTCCCAGGTCCCCTTGCATATTTCATAATTTTTTCTCTAATATGTTCCTACGCAGCGTCCCCTTCAGTGATCCACCATGCACCCAACGCCTTGGCATGCCACATGTCCCTGAAGATCAATCCAGTGGCCATCACAAGCAGTCCACCATGGACACCAGTCAACACCTCCACACGCAAGTCTGAAAAGTCAAAAAGGCCTCATTCAATGGGCCTAATTGCTGCAAATAAACCTCCTCAATTTGGATCAACCATCCCCCCATGTTTGCATTTCTTTCTCTCTTTTCTTTCCTTTTATTTATTCTTTTTAATTAATTGTTTTTTCTTTAATTCACCAAAAGAATTTTTAATACAAAAATACAAAAAAAATCAGAAATCATAAAATAAAAAGATGCCTCATTTAATATTTAATTCACTAATTATTTTGTAAATAAATTCCAATAATCAATTTAGTTTAATTTTAGTTTTAATTTTAATGTTTTTTTCTTAAATAAATTAAAACACATAAAAATTAGGTTTTGTAGCATTTTACTCCTTTTTCCCAATAATTAAATTACCTCATCATCATTATTATTAATTCTTAATTAACTTGTAAATAAATTTGTCATTAAATAATTAGGTTAAATTAGGTTAAAACTTAGAAATTTTTTTTAAATAATTAAAAACAATTTAGAATTAGGGTTTTATTTAATTTTTAATTCCAATTAGTTTTCTCATCAAATTTCATAAATACCAAAAAAAAACATAAAAACAAGTTCTTTTCTTTATTTAAGCATTAATTACCTTCAATTCCAATTTAATTTCCTTAAAGGGTCCAACACCCTCGCACTCTCGATTTTTATTTCTTTTCGCACATCTATTTTTATTTCTTTTGTGGATATAATGTATTTGCCCCAAGGCCTTGTAATAGATAATTAGGACATTTACTTTCCGCACTTTATTTCAAATTGGGTCTTTTGTTAATTTGGCGATGTAGACCCGCGCCTTGTAATAGCGTAGGACCTTTATTTTCCGCACTTTAAATTCCGCACCTTTAAACTGTTAAAACACATGAAAGAATGTATGCCCCAAATAAAATCAAAGCGTAGAACACTCAATGCATGACAAGACAAATATAACTGAAAATGACACACAAATCACACACCGCTCCTAGGGTACGTCTCACTGTTGCCTTGCCCCTCGAAACGTGGTCGTCGAGTAGAGGACGTTTTAGTAAGTCCTCATGTCCATGAACATGGCATGGGGGTAGCTTCTAAGGTGTCCTACTATTGCTCTGGTGACCACACTGTCCCTGAACTCGAATTGACCCGAACACCTCCAACGGTGGTGCTACCTACCTTTCAATGGTGGGATGGCACTACCTTAAGGACATTTACACAAACTAATTCCTTAGGGTAGGTAGATGACTCGTAGATACTTGCTCTAATTCAAAACAAATCAAAAACTTCTTTTCACACCGACACTTTGCAAAAAGCTTTCAAAAACAACTTTTCAAACACTCTTGAGGACTGATACAAGAGTCGAACTGAAATTTTAAACGAAACTTTTTCAAACCCACTCACCTTGAAAAGCAAACAAACACTTTTGAAAACAAAAATGAGCAAGTATCTAAGAGCCCATGGATAACCATGGATAGAAAGGGTGCTAACACCTTCCCTTTCTATAAATCTACCTCCCGAACCGAGAAACATTCTCAATAAGGAATTTTTCTATGCTTTTGTCCTTTCCATATTGGAGAAAATAAAAGACGGTGGCGACTCTTGCTTCCGCGACATTTCGCGAACCAGCGTTAAACAATCAGTTCCAGATCCACCGATCACAGAACTGGCGACTCTGCTGGGGACAAACTTAAAGTGAGGTGTACCTTAGGATAGTTCATAACTGTGTTTTCAATTGTCGTGCTTGTTTGCTTTATTATTATGGGCTGCATCGGAGTTACATAGATCCTAACCCGGATCTGGGGATACCTTGTTTAGGTAGCATAAGCTGTGAGGGACCTGTCCGGCGTAGACCGACATGGGTGAAGCAGTGGCTACGTTGGTGTGGCACCTTGGTCTGTACCGATATCCCTTGTGTTGCAACGAGGAGAATATGGGTCTTCTGAGGAGTCATTAAGCACCAACAGACCTTAGAACCTTAAATGACACAACTTGGCCAATAGAACAGTAGCAGTATGCTACGCCCATTGAGGCTAAACTCTCGTGATGGTTCTGGCCACAAGAAAAGATTGCGATGCTGGAGTTATGACCGATTGAGGGTAGTCAATAATATTGGGATCCTCTAAGAACCCGGTTACTTTTGATAGGACAGGTATGAACCAACAAATTGAAAGAGGGTAATACCTAGACCTCATGCTGACCTAAACTCTAAGGGTTTCTCTTGTGTGACTTGTGTGCCTTCCAACTTGACTACTTGCATGCTTGTTATCTGACACTTGAGTTTCTTGCAGGTTTTGTTTATAGTCCTTAATTGGGACTTATAACAGGGTTTACTGAGTTTCTTGCAGGTTTTGTTTACAGTCCTTAATTGGGGCTCATAACAGGGTTTACCTACATCACCCCATGCATAGCATAACATCATACCATTGCATACATCCGGCATAAGGACTAACCCATTTCAAGGATCTCAAGGGCTTGTGATGCAGGTCATGATGAACCAGAATGTCTAGCAAGGGGCAAAGGGGGTTTATTTTCCTCTAGCCAGGTCGATGACTTGAGTCAGGGGCTATGACCCACTTGATATGGTGAGCCTTGACCCTTGAAGAAGGATTCTCAGCAACATGGAGTTCCTTCAGTCAAGCTACAAATTCAAATGCTAATAATTTCCTTGTTTACCCCGCGAGGTCCTTGAAAACATTGCATGCATATCATACATATCATTGCATTACAGGTACCCTCTTGACAGGTCACTCATCATCTTCGTTGTTTATTTCAGCAATGGCTTTCCAACCGGACAACCAAGATCTCCGGACTCAGAACGCCCAACTGCGAGAGATGTTCTTGAACCTATCCCAGGGGCAAGAAGAAATAAAGGCTCTCCTCACCAGGAACTTGACCCTAGGGAATGCAGGGGGTATCAGGAACGATCAGCTGGAAGGGCTACAAATTGATTTGGCAACCATGAAGATCCAAATGACGGGGCAGTTGGTGGGCCAAATGACTCTCATTCAGGACTTAGCTCAAAAACAAGAAGAGCTCCGGGTCCTCGTCACCAAGCTGATTCAAAATAATCCAGTGTGGGAAACAACCAAGGCTGAAGTTCCAGTCAGCATTCAACTACATGCGGGGCAAGAAGACAAAGGAAAATCTCCTCAGCTTGCTTCAGGGTCACGAGCCCAGCCTCAACGGGGTAGTCAGCGTAAACGATACACGCCTGGAAGACATTTCTCGGAGACTGATATACCATCGTCCTTTATACTTAAGCGCTTGCTAGAGGTTAATCTGATCACTCTAAAGGACCCTCCTAAGAATCCGAATATGACACCTTCAAGGTACAACCCCAACACCCGCTGTGCTTATCATTCAGACAGCCCGGGGCATGCTACAGACGACTGTTGGACCTTGAAGAACAAAGTCCAGGACTTGATTGACGAAGGGGTGCTGGAGTTCATGCCAGATGGCGAGATGAAAATCTTCCGCTGAGAAACGACTAGCTCAAACTAGAGGAGTTTTGTTCATTAGAATTTTTTAAAGTTGTAATTTTCTTTTGATTGTTCAAACAGTTATTGTCATAGCAAACTTTATTATTTTATCAATGCATCGCACATGACTGTTTTTGAATCAATATATTTCGTATTCACCATTTAAAATTGCTTTCATTTTTTGTGATGATCAACTATCAATTAACAACTCTAAGCCTCTTGAGGGAGGATGACGAAAACGATACCACGATCTTTACAGTATGCTTTTGAACAGACCCACTGATGAGGTACATGCATTGTTTCAATTCCTAAACACGGGAGTTATAAGGAAGATAATCCCTCGTCAACCCCTCTGAGCCAAAGAAGTAGGAGTTTTTCTTTTCGAAAATTAAAACCCTTTATCATAACCTGGGGCAGGGTAGTCTCTCAGTTGATCCAAGTGCACAACGAATGGCACCAAAGAAGTCCTTACAAAAAAAAAAGAAGACAATGATGATTCCGAATAATCATAAGGATAGGCAGTCATTATATCTCAAAAATAAAAACCCAATAAGTCAAAACCTATGAAGGAGACTTACAAAACTGGGGCATCCCGCCGACTGTAATTACAAAAGAAACAGTTCAGGCAAAAGTTAGGGATAGCAAAATCAAAAGGAAAGAGGTCATACAAATCCTCAACAAAAACAAAAAATGACTGCCTATTTCAGAATAAATCATCAATATCTGAACCGTCATTAGAACATCAGGACAAAGACTCAAACAAAGTCTAACGCATGATCAACTGAGTTTAGGTTTGAAGAACATCACGAAGAGTGGGTGGGTACAAATAATTTGAGCCTTTATCTTTTATTTCTTAAACCATGAACCAGGCCACGTTATAACCCTTAAAAAGTCCTAGCTGAAGCATGGGTTAGTTCGAAAGCATACTGTTACGAAAGGTATCCTGACTCCTTAAGGCTCGCAATAAAATAACGAGTTGACATCACAATTTACAAAACTTGCTTGTTTTTACTAAAAACACATTTTCAAAAAAAACTCCGAGACAGACATAAGCGTTGCATTCTTAAGATAACATTGTTCGCATATGACTATTTGTTTGAACAGCAGGGAAATTCGCACGACGAATGCCTAATGAACAAAAGCACCTCCAATCAAGGGGCATGGCCTGATCACTGTCCATCATCTGGGGCAGCCCAATCAAGATTCGGAGAATCTCTCAAAGGCCAAATAGCCTGGGGCAAATCTCCGCCTGAGTCACTCGGGGGAATTCCAGCAACGAATATGGCACGATCAGACATCTTCTGGTAACATGGAAACACAAGCAGCCAGGGGCACCTCCACGCATTCTAAGAGCATGGATATAGTCGAAAAAATACTACGCAAAATCAAAGACCCGCTAGGTTGATACACCTAGGCAAAAATAAGGGCTTCCCGGCGAACCAAAAGGGTTCGGGCAAAAATGAGGGATGAAATGAAAAAATCTGTACACCCGGTAAGTCGAAAACCTGAAAAGGCGGCTTGGGCAAAAATGGGTATCCCGGTGGACTGAAAACCCGAAAGGGCGGTCCAAGAAAAAGTTAGGGACCAAAGCGTAAGACTATGTCCTGTCATCTCGTCACTTGCCTACCAGAAGAAGGTTTATCCATCAACAGTCATCAAGCGCCTCCTAGGTCTTTTCTCCCACATCAGAAACAGGGGCAATAAGAGTTGCCTAAGCGATCTGGTTGCTCTGGCCACCAAGGTACCAAGGTAAGTTCGGATGAAGAACGCAACCAAGATATCTTAACTCCCCAGAGAGTGAGCCAGCAAGTCAACATACTCTCCCCAAGCAAAGTTATACAATCAGCCTTAAGGAAGTTGGGTATTCCCCGCAGATCTCAACATTCCCCAGCACAATATACGAATATTCTTAACAAGCATCCCCGGCAGTCTTGGTCTAAGACTGTTCCCCGACGGTATACCAGACATTCAGTGGAATCACTTCCCCAATACATCTCAAAAATTTCCCCAGGAGAGTCCAATCAAGATTTCCCCAGGAAAGTTTGAACCTATCTCCCCCAGCAGGAAGCTTATCCCCAGTAGATTCTGGAAGCTTATCCCCTGCAGAGCACGAACGCGTCCCCCGGCTTTAATCAAAGGTTATTTTCCTACCAGGATATAACTGGGTTATCCTCAGCCAAAAGCCACGGAAAGATCGCCCTCGGCGAAGTCTTCTTATCCCCAGCGGAGTCTATTAACACTTCCAACATAACAATGGTATCCCCAGCGGAGTTACCATCAATATCCCAACAAAGTACCTCTCTCCCCACAAAGTACTGTTCCCCAGGAAGATCGCTAGAGTAGTTATCCCCCGCAGAGTAATCTCTTCATCAAGTTTCGTCCCCAACAGAGTCATCTTCTCCTACCGGTTCACTTTTGCAATCACTCCCCAGTGGAAACAAAAGCTCTACATCAGCCCAAGATGTGACTTCCCGGCACCCGTCAAGGATTTACTTTCCTGGACAAAAACATACATTCATAAACATCGCATTTCCATACATTATAGTATGCATATATGCATCATGAACATACGATCTCATTTATGTTGAGAACATCATGGCTTGATCCATATCATGCATTGCACATGACTGACCTTTACCTTTCAGGAAAGATCCAGTTAAGGTCTCAGCTATATTCCAAGACTTTAGTCTGGTTCAGTTAAATCGACTCCTAAAGATTTTTCTGATTCTTATCCAGTCAAAGGCCTTCTCTGGTTCAGTCAGATCGACCCTAAGATCTCCCTGATTCTTATCCAGTTGAAGTTATTTCAAGACCTTGCCTGGTTCAGTTAAATCGACTCCTAAAGATTTTTCTGATTCTTATCCAGTCAAAGGCCTTCTCTGGTTCAGTCAAATCGACCCTAAGATCTCCCTGATTCTTATCCAATTGAAGATTCCAAGACCTTGTCCGGTTCAGTTAAATCGATTCCTAAAGGTTTTTCTGATTCTTATCCAGTCAAAGGCCTTCTCTGGTTCAGTCAGATCGACCCTAAGATCTCCCTGATTCTTATCCAGTTGAAGTTATTTCAAGACCTTGCCTGGTTCAGTTAAATCGACTCCTAAAGATTTTTCTAATTCTTATCCAGTCAAAGGCCTTCTCTGGTTCAGTCAGATCGACCCTAAGATCTCCCTGATTCTTATCTAGATGAAGATTCCAAGACCTTGTCCGGTTCAGTAAAATCGATTCCTAAAGATTTTTCTGATTCTTATCCAGTCAAAGGCCTTCTCTGGTTCAGTCAGATCGACCCTAAGATCTCCCTGATTCTTATCCAGTTGAAGATTCCAAGACCTTGTCCGGTTCAGTTAAATCGACTCCTAAAGATTTTTCTGATTCTTATCCAGTCAAAGGCCTTCTCTGGTTCAGTCAGATCGACCCTAAGATCTCCCTGATTCTTATCCAGTTGAAGATTCCAAGACCTTGTCCGGTTCAGTTAAATCGATTCCTAAAGATTTTTCTGATTCTTATCCAGTCAAAGGCCTTCTCTGGTTCAGTCAGATCGACCCTAAGATCTCCCTGATTCTTATCCAGTTGAAGATTCCAAGACCTTGTCCGGTTCAGTTAAATCGATTCCTAAAGATTTTTCTGATTCTTATCCAGTCAAAGGCCTTCTCTGGTTCAGTCAGATCGACCCTAAGATCTCCCTGATTCTTATCCAGTTGAAGATTCCAAGACCTTGTCCGGTTCAGTTAAATCGACTCCTAAAGATTTTTCTGATTCTTATCCAGTCAAAGGCCTTCTCTGGTTCAGTCAGATCGACCCTAAGATCTCCCTGATTCTTATCCAGTTGAAGATTCTAAGACCTTGTACGGTTCAGTTAAATCGATTCCTAAAGATTTTTCTGATTCTTATCCAGTCAAAGGCCTTCTCGGGTCCAGTTAAATCGATTCCTAAAGATTTTACTAGTAAAGACTCAGTAGAAGACATCCAAGATTCTCTCATCGTCACTGTTGAGGTAGTAATCTCCCCAGATTCTCTCATCGTTACTGTTGAGGTAGTAATCGCCCCAGGTTCTCTCATCGTTACTGTTGAGGTAGTAGTCATCCAAGGTTCTCTCACCGTCCCGTTGAGGTAGTAACCATCCCTGATTCATTCATCACCTTTTGAAGCTCCAGACTCGATTCTTGTATCTCGCCAGGGCACGTCTGAAGAGGTTGAAGATTCGATTCCTGTAACCAACCAGGGAGCGTCTATATAAAGAGTTTGAAGACCAACTCTTGTAACAGGTCAGGTAATCATCTTTCTTTTTTTCAGGTACGCAAGTACTCGCTAAGGAACTCTTACGCGATCGACACCCAGATGGCATCTTTAAGCCCATCCTCCTATCAACTAATCTCCAAATGGCATCTGTAAGCCCATTCCCACCATCACACTGCTAACATGTGAGCACAAATTTCTGGGCACTTTAGTGTTCAATCATCTTCCACCTTCGGATTACGAAAGGCCCGTCAGCCAATCTACATCCTCAGGTCTAAAAAGATTGAACAGGGGCAACTGTTGCACCCCAAAATTTTCCCTCCCATTTTCTTCAAGATTTGCCAAGAGCATGCTTCAAAGTCTCCCAAGGGTTGCACAGTCCAATGGCCTCCTAACAGTAAAAAATTAGGGTTTTGGTTCTGACAAAGAAATTGAAGTTCTCAAGGGTCCAAACAAGTCCCGCATGCCTACAAACATTGTCAAGCATCCACATGCCAAGTTTCAAGACTCACAACACAAAATTGCACAGTCAAAAACCCTAATTGCTCAACAGTCAACTACAGGGGCAAAATGGTCATTTGACAATCAAAAGTCAAAATTTTTGGTCAACATCTTATTTTGAAGCCACAAACATCATTTGATCAATTCTTGATCATGATTCTCAAAGCATGGCTCAAAAAGTCTCAAGATGCAAAAGTTTCTATTTTTGGACAGATGAAAAAGTCAACTGCAAATTGACCAGGGCATAACTTCCACATGGTTCATCATAAAAATTCCATCCAAAGCTCATTTTGAAGATAATGACATTTCCTACAACTCATCTTCACACTTCAAATCCAAGAAATTCTCTCACAAAAAGTTATCAATCTCAACATTATAGGTCATTTTCAAAAGTCAACAAAAAGGCACTTTAAGTCAAGGACCATAACTTGATATTGGTAAATCAAAATGACATGGGACCAAAGGCATTGGTTAGAGGACTTCAAGACCTTTCCAAAATGTCCAAGAACATGATCAAAGCTTAAAAATTGAGCAAGATATGCCTTGTGGAAGTTGGGAAATTTTTGGGAATTTTGAAAAGTCAACTTTGCTTCAAATGCCTCAAAATTGCTAATGGGCCTCAATTTCTTCCAAGAATCATCACCCAAAAGCTATTCACGACCCATTGACCCAAAGGGGAGTTATTTTCTTATTTTTTATTAATTAATTGAGTTTATTATCCTATTAATTCATTTAATTAAAATAAAATATGACAAAAATAGCAAATCCTACATTTTAAATCTTTTTATGCAGCATTTCCACTCATCATTCACTCAAGATTTCGTGCATACTCAAAAAGGCAAGAATCTCCCATGATTGGCAATGTTTTGATGGAAAAAAGATTGAAAAAGATCATGGAAAATCACAAATTTGAAAGGCAATAAAACATGGGTTTTGGGCTTTGTTTTCGAACCTAATTCATTCCTCATATATGCACAAACAATAACCTAATGCTAGGGATAAGCAAGCTGCGCCTCAAACCAAAGAACCACTTTGCATTTTTCTAAGAAAAACCTTGAAACTGTTTTGACAGCTAGAGCACGTTTCAAAGCAAAAGGACCATTCCACTACACTCCTGACCATACCAGGAATCTTTTCCAATCAAAGACAAGCCTCCATACTCGAAGAAGTGCTAGAACATAGTTGCCCTGTTCATGAAAATTTCCTTAATCGTATTTGAATTTGCATGCATTTTCCATATGTTTTAGTGTTTGATTTATACTAATATGTTGATTCTGAAGCTAATGACACAATTTAATTGAAGAATGCTTGCATGTATGGAAAGTTACCATGAACGATGCCTAGGGTTTCAAAGCTCCAGATTTAGGGTTTTACGCATAAGGCAAAATTAGTCAATCAAACCTATGCCATTGGACTCAGAAACTCCAGACGAATTTAACTGTACCATCACGCCCAATTTATATTTTCCCAGTGCTTAATCGCTATTTTTCATGGTCTTGTTTAGTGGGGGTTTAAAACCCCCACTATTTGTTTCTTATTTTTCAGGACAAACGAGGAAGAAGCTTGCGTGGCATAGCATGATTGGGACGTTCAAATTTTCAGCGCGTTTTTTGTGTTGTATATAACTAATATTTGTTTTGTGTTATGTTATTCATGTGTCACCAACCTTACAAACAAACGCGTTAGTTCACTTGGCAGCAGACGTGTACTACAGGTACTGGGACCTGGGTTCGATTCCCAGGTCCCCTTGCATATTTCATAATTTTTTCTCTAATCTGTTCCTACGCAGCATCCCCTTCAGTGATCCACCATGCACCCAACGCCTTGGCACGCCACATGTCCCTGAAGATCAATCCAGTGGCCATCACAAGCAGTCCACCATGGACACCAGTCAACACCTCCACACGCAAGTATGAAAAGTCAAAAAGGCCTCATTCAATGGGCCTAATTGCTGCAAATAAACCTCCTCAATTTGGATCAACCATCCCCCCATGTTTGCATTTCTTTCTCTCTTTTCTTTCCTTTTATTTATTCTTTTTAATTAATTGTTTTTTCTTTAATTCACCAAAAGAATTTTTAATACAAAAATACAAAAAAATCAGAAATCATAAAATAAAAAGATGCCTCATTTAATATTTAATTCACTAATTATTTTGTAAATAAATTCCAATAATCAATTTAGTTTAATTTTAGTTTTAATTTTAATGTTTTTTTCTTAAATAAATTAAAACACATAAAAATTAGGTTTTGTAGCATTTTACTTCTTTTTCCCAATAATTAAATTACCTCATCATCATTATTATTAATTCTTAATTAACTTGTAAATAAATTTGTCATTAAATAATTAGGTTAAATTAGGTTAAAACTTAGACATTTTTTTTAAATAATTAAAAACAATTTAAAATTAGGGTTTTATTTAATTTTTAATTCCAATTAATTTTCTCATCAAATTTCATAAATACCAAAAAAAACATAAAAACAAGTTCTTTTCTTTATTTAAGCATTAATTACCTTCAATTCCAATTTAATTTCCTTAAAGGGTCCAACGCCCTCGCACTCTCGATTTTTATTTCTTTTTGCACATCTATTTTTATTTCTTTTGTGGATATAATGTATTTTCCCCAAGGCCTTGTAATAGATAATTAGGACATTTACTTTTCGCACTTTATTTCAAATCGGGTCTTTTGTTAATTTGGCGATGTAGACCCGCGCCTTGTAATAGCGTAGGACCTTTATTTTCCGCACTTTAAATTCCGCACCTTTAAACTGTTAAAACACATGAAAGAATGTATGCCCCAAATAAAATCAAAGCGTAGAACACTCAATGCATGACAAGACAAATATAACTGAAAATGACACACAAATCACACACCACTCCTAGGGTACGTCTCACTGTTGCCTTGCCCCTCGAAACGTGGTCGTCGAGTAGAGGACGTTTTAGTAAGTCCTCATGTCCATGAACATGGCATGGGGGTAGCTTCTAAGGTGTCCTACTATTGCTCTGGTGACCACACTGTCCCTGAACTCGAATTGACCCGAACACCTCCAATGGTGGTGCTACCTACCTCTCAATGGTGGGATGGCACTACCTTAAGGACATTTACACAGACTAATTCCTTAGGGTAGGTAGATGACTCGTAGATACTTGCTCTAATTCAAAACAAATCAAAAACTTATTTTCACACTGACACTTTGCAAAAAGCTTTCAAAAACAACTTTTCAAACACTCTTGAGGACTGATACAAGAGTCGAACTGAAATTTTAAACGAAACTTTTTCAAACCCACTCACCTTGAAAAGCAAACAAACACTTTTGAAAACACAAATGAGCAAGTATCTAAGAGCCCATGGATAACCATGGATAGAAAGGGTGCTAACACCTTCCCTTTCTATAAATCTACCTCCCGAACCGAGAAACATTCTCAATAAGGAATTTTTCTGTGCTTTTGTCCTTTCCATATTGGAGAAAATAAAAGACGGTGGCGACTCTTGCTTCCGCGACATTTCGCGAACCAGCGCTAAACAGTCAGTTCCAGATCCACCGATCACAATGTTCTATACGCTGAAGCCTGATGACCAGAATCTGCGCATAAAATACTCTGACTCTGATCAAGATCCTAACCAAGTCATCAACACTCAGAAGCATCAGCATAAAGGAAAGAACACTATGATTATCATTAGCAGAGCACTCTGAAGCGTTACTATGCATTTAAAAAAAATTAATTACCAACGGCTTTATCCACGACAAGATCTTATCAAAAAGGAAAGAACGTTATTAGCATTGAAATGGCTTTATGGACAACAACGTATCTCTTCCCATGCTATATAAACAAGTCAGTGTGAGAAAAGAAAAGGCTAATAATCTTCCCGCATATACACGCCTACGTAAACGAACTCACTCATACAATTTGCTAAAGCTTTCAACCACGCCTACTCAAAAGCATTAGCAACCCAGTTTTATTCTAAGCTTAATATTGTGTATTATCACAGTTGTGATATATAGTTTTATTAGAAAACATCAAACACACTTTTGGTCAATTATCTGTAAGAGAATTTCCTTGAGATAAACCGGTCCGTGGTTAGACTCAAGAAGGCTTTAACAGTTGTTAAAGTAGTAGTTGTATTTAGTTGAATATAGTGGATTAAGACCTCGTTGGAGAGAGGCGAAATCACCTTGACGGGTGGACTGGAGTAGTTTGAGATCAAACGAACTAGGATAAAAATACAGTGTTGTCTGCACATTTGATTTAAGTCTTACAATTCAACCCCCCTTCTTGTGTTTTTTACATCTTCAGTTGGGTGTGCTTGTATCTGATCAGATTCCTTTCACTGGTTTGGAGGAGGATCCTAAGCCTCGAGTTATTGAAATATCTATTCATTTAAGGAAAGCAGAGGTAGAGGTTAATCTTACTACTAAGTATGGTCTCCTTGGATTAACTTTTAAGTTCTTGATGGGGAAATCTTCCACCTTTTCCAGTGCAGGTAGTATAAATTCTTTTGAGGATATTCTTGACTTACTTACCTATGAACTTGTATTACTCCCTAACATTGCCAATTTTGTTGATGTTAATTCCATTCAGATCTTTCTGATTTGGAACCTAGTGCCTACATTACTCGGGGACACTTACCATTCCGTTCATCATAGCACTTCCAAGGGTTATGAAGCCATCACATGTTGTGCACCTCTACAGTACAAGTGGTTCATTTAGTACTTGTCATAGTCCAGACTCTTCAGAAATAACAATGATAATCTTAGAGGCTTATGTTCCTTACTCAGACATATATGACTTGGTATAATTCAGCATACGATAATGGAGTGATCATTGATAGTTGTGGGGAATTCCCTAATGTACCTCTTCTTTGTACACAAGGGGGGATTAACTACAATATTATTCTTGCTAGGTGTCAGGTTGGATATCCTTTAAAGGACAAACTTGATAACATTTTGTTAGAAAGTTTCTTTTTCCTTAATGAAGTGGAGGGCTTATATTTGAAGAAGAGGGTTGTGCATTCTTGACACAAAATCCATAGAATAGGAAAAATCAGTTAGGGAGGAATCGTTGTATTGCCTTTGAGCCTTACACTCAGTGAGTTCATGGTAGAACTTGTAATCTCAAGATGCCTTATCCCCTTGGGAAGCCTTTGTTCCATGTTTCTACACCATCATCTTTTAGTGTTCCGATTGGTGATATGGAAAGTCTTCATATTTATTTAGCCAAGATGAAGCAAGAGAGAGATGACATGGAAAGTAAGTTCAAAGCTTTTGATGTTGAGAAGTCAGCATTTCTCAAACAACTCAAAGAAAAGGATGATCTACTTCTTCAAAAGGATGTGTTATTGGATCAACATGATCATAAGAGAAGAGTGCAAGAGGATTTATTTTCCTGTAGAATTTTTCCTTCTCAAAGCAACAAGGAGTGTTCTAACATTCCTCCCACTTCAGGTGCATGGAAAGGTATTATGGATAAGCTGGTGATGGAGAAGGCTCAGAGGCAGAGATCTTATGAAGACCAGATTAGGAATATTTAGAGAGTGTTGCACCATGGAGTTGGATATTCTTCAGACGTGGTTCCTCTGGACAACTAGGATCTATCTTTCTCTTCTTTTTGTTTAGGATTATGTGAAAATATGATTGTAATCTTTCCAATTATCAATAAAATAAGATTTTTAGATATTTCAAAAACAGTTATCTATAATGTTTGCAATTGCTTTATAATATCTCAAGTTCCTTGAAAACTGATAATAAAAAATAAATCATTTTCATTTCATATCATGCATCATCCTGCATTTGGTCTTTCTTTTTGTGAGTTTGCTGGAGCCTTATTCCTTTATCTTGGTCTTCTCAGAAGACAAGCCGTCTCATGAGTACAATAATAAATCTAACTATCAGAGGAAGATCGCTCATCTTAAGAAAAAGATTCTTGAACTCCGTAAATAGGTAATCACTTTGAAAGATGGAATGGAAAGGTTAACTACTTTGGTGGAAGCCTCAGTTTCCACCGAAGTTAATCCTCCTATGAAGAAATAAGATATGGCAAAGTTCCTCTTCAAAACTCTGAGTTTATTCTTTCATGAGAAAATAATAGCAAGTATCCCTAGTGATTTCACTGAAATGGTGAATATGGGAATGCGTCTTAAAGAGGGTGTCTGAGAGAGACATTTTCTGGAGATGGAGGTTTATCTAGTGGTTCCAAGAAGTATGTGACCGAGTTTCCCAAGAGTGAGAAACATGATGTTAATTCCATTTCACAAGAAAGCCATAGAAGATCCCGAGGAAGGAACAACTATCAGCGACAACATGTTGCATCTATTCCTCCTGTTGTCAACTTAGCACTGTTGTACCCCAAAATTTTCCTCATGGTTCTAACCCTAATTGGATTTTGTTTCACATTCATCTGCATTTTCTATTAGGTTATGACAATCACAATCATGCATATCATTGGATTTCTAAGACACGGGATCAATGATTTCTTGTGATTTAGGGTTTCCCCATTTCAAAGGTGATTCATTTAACTATCAAACTCGATTTCAGGCAAGAGATGATTTCTCATCATCTTGACTATCTTCTCATTAAATTACAAGTTCATCATCTACTTCAAGGTTTCTCAAGAAACATCAAGTTAGGGTTTTATTATGGTTTCAGCTAAGGTTTTCTCTGGGATAGGATTTTGATGGTCCTTAAGATCTCAAGCCTTCTCTCTTCATTCATATCAAGTGGTTGTTTCATCATTCTTTGTTTCATTGGTTAAAAATTTGTTCAAGATTAGGGTTTTGGTGAACGACTTGAGGTTAACTTTCTGACCAAAATTTGATTCCATGCTTGAAGGCATGATTCAAGAGACGTATGTACTTCTTATTGGCCTCCTCAAAATGATTCAAGTTGATAGTTTAAGTGGTTTATTTCATTTTCAAAAATTCAACAAGATGCCTAAAAGTTAAAGTATGATTTTTTGGGTTTTCTTGCCCCACCCTAAAAACGAACCAAAAACCTTGCATCTATGCCAAACCTGCTACCATGTGCATTTTTTTCTTGCTCAACAATTCTCCAAACAAAATGTAACAAATTCCACTCCTTTTCCTCCTTCCTAAACCTCATTCCTAATCTAAGTGAGTTCACTATATAAGTCATACTCCCTCCAAAAGCTCAGACACCAAGAATTCTAGATCTGAAATCACAATTCTCTCAAATTTATCTCTTATTTTTCCACTTTGATTCTCTCTTCTCTTTGGTTTTCTCTGATATTTTTGGATTGAATCTTCATCAACACACTACCTACAAGATTTTGTATGCATTGATTCATATTTGTAGCTTCACATTTACTCTATCCAAGTGTAGGATTCCACATGATGTAGATGGAGATGGTTGGATGATTTCAGAAGGTTTTTACACAAGTTAATCACATATTCTTCTTCTTGGTAATTCATCCAAACTCATTCCATCATTTTTTGTTCCTAATCATCATTGAGAAGATGCATTGGAAGGTCTTCGATCAGTAAGTTTTCCGCTACTTCATTTTTCATGTTCCAAGCACCATTTCTCTCCATTCTTGCTTCATTAATGATCTATAATATGTGTGGATGCTGAAGACCTAATATATTAGGCATTTGAGTATCGTTTTCATGGTATAATATGAGTTTCAAGTTTTTAGGTTTTTCTGATTTTTGTGTGATTCCTTGTTGTTGGTTGAGTTTTGTTGAAAACTAAGTCCATATTCATGATCAGTGAGCATTTTCGAGTGAGATGATGCTGGATTTTGCAATTTCTGGGTTGAAACCATCGTCGCCGCTGCCTAGGGCAACCAACACAGTGGCCTGAACATTTAAAGAAGATGATGGTGCGCCACTTAGACTGACGCTTTTTTTAACTTTGAAATTTGATATTGGCAGCGTTTGATTGGCCAACATGTTTAATTTTGTTTCATATTTTTTGTGTGGATTATATAATAATAATAATAATAATAATAATAATAATAATAATAATAATAATAATAATAATAATAATAATAATAATAATAATAATAATAATAATAATAATAATAATAATAATAAGAATAATAATATGAAAGGAATGGAAAATTGAGAATTACTGAGGTGATGATGAGCCACACATTTATTGATTTCCACACTCCCACTTAAGCTCATTACCAACATTTTTTTACGAACTGTTTTTGTTATTGTTGTGTGAGGCGCTAGCTATTGGGATGGGCTTTGATTTTTTTTCCTACTTTTAACACCAACAACATGACACATATACCTCGTGATTTTATTACTCCTCTATTTATTTTTTTCTTCATTTTTTTGTTGTTTTTGTTTTAATTTCTTTTTATCATTTTAAATGATGAAAAATGACCAAAAAAAAATAGAAATGTATGTTTTCTTAAGGATTAAATATTTTATTTTCTTTTGAATTATTGTTGATCTCTTAATGAATCATTTTGATCATATATGATTATTTAATTACTTTCCTCTTATCTTACTAAAAGATAAAACAAAAATGAATAAAATAAAGCATGGAGGTGTTAAATTCAAAATAGGGTATCTAATGAAATAACAATTGGGCTTAAACTAAGGTATGTGTTAAGCCTAATCTATTTTAAAATCTTCTAAAAAAAAAAACTAACAGAACAAATGTAATAATAAATAATTAGAACAAATTTGAGGGAGTATACGTTCACGACAAAGGAGTATTGTCGTGTGGCTTCAAAATTGGTTTTGTGAATGGTTACAGCTTGTGTGAAATAGAAGATGTGAGGAGTAGCTGAAATGAGGGTATTTGTTTGAGGAAGAACGGAGACAGTGCTCGAAGAACAGAGGAGGGGTGAAGATGGTAATGGATGGTCTATTACGCGTAAGGCATTTGGAGCCGTATTCAGCGGAAACAGATGGGAGTATTATGGATCTGTGAATTGATGAATAAAATTGTAGAGCAGACAGTAGGGTATGGTTACGAAATTGAAGAAGGAGGTATGTGTGAATCAGATGGTGATGAGGGCAGTTCGAAGTGTGAGAAACCCTTTCTTTAAGTAGTTTTGTATGATAGCAAATATGTGTGGAATAATAGTTAATAAATGTTAAATATGCTTAATCTATATGTGTGCATAATATGAAAATAGTATAACATGTTAAAAAAGAGTCAAAAATGTGTTTGACACATAAAAAACAATTTCAGGTTGATACAAAAGGTTTTGAATCGACACATGCTTAAGCAAAGAATCATAAGAACAATTTTGCTTCAGTATGAGTCAATCCATCCATACTATGAATCGACACATAACAAGTTGATGCCCCTGGAAAATGTAATACAACCTTTATGCATTGACACATAACCCCATGCATCGATACATATCATATTTTCTTTTCAAAATAAAAAATTCAACTCAGTATGTATCGACACATACACATTATGTATCGACTTATTTAAAATAAATGGTTATGGATTTTGTATGAAAAACATGTTATATCGACACATAAAGACTTGCATCGACTCATACATATTTGATCTCTCTGTAACATGTTCTGCCATCAGTATGTATCGATACATAACACTTTGTATCGACTCATCTTATGTTTTACAACTAACATGAGTCAACTCATGCTAAACATGCATCGACTCATAATGCGTTTTTTTTTCATTCTAACCATTTTCTGTTACATTTATAAGTAAGTTTTTGAAGCAAAATAAAACAGGTGTCACAAAATACAGTCCGTGTGCATCAAATTATTGAGCATTAGAAACCTGAAAGATACTTCATCTTCATCATCTTCTCAATCATCTTGGTTCAACAACAATGAAAAATAAACATCATTGTTCATTGGATCAAGAGATCAAAGAGATAACCTTCAACTGTTCGATCGATGATCTAATCTGGATTGAAGATTTAGAAGGGGGTTTCGAGGAAAAACCAAGGGCTTGTCCTTCAAAAACGGGCGTGTTCTTGGGGGTTTGTTAGTCACGGTCACACAAGTCAGATTCAGCCGTAGCGAGGGGTTTTGAAATCAAGGCAATTTCCCAAACAGGCTGTCGAAGCGGAGGGTTGATTGTGAATCTTGCAGGGAATCTTGATAAGCTCATATCAAGTGAAGGTTCTTACAAGAAGAAGAAGATCTTAGAGATTACGTTCTGTCTTTGTATTGTAACCTTGTAAGCAATTTTCAGCAAATTGATATAACAGGTCTCAATTTCAGTTTTGGAATTGAGAGAGAGAGAGACGTACCCACACACGAGGACGACAGTGGGGAACTTCCTTACCAAACTTCCCGTGTAATGTTCTTCTTTCTATCTTTCTCTTTACGTTTTATGAAAATTTGTAATTCAATTAATTTGCTGGTTTTTTTGTTTAATGATACAATAGTGGTACAAACTCTTTTGCTAAAACCATCATTATTGTTAATCATCAAACAAGCATATACCAACAGTTTGACAAAATTGCGTGCATGTTTTTATTCATTGGAAATATCGTTCTTGTGATAAGTGAATTGAAACGTACATCAATATGTGTTTAATTTTCATCTATTTCATCTTAATAAAATCCAACAAGTTTATCGTATGTCTAATTTTCTAGTAGTTGGTTCAGAATAGACGAAAGTTGATTCTGGACCTTGTTTTTCCACTGCTTTTAACAAACTTTGATAAAATATTTTAAATCCTTGATAAATAAGGAGGTGATCTATTCACCCTCCCCTCTCGATCACTTGCCACACCGTCTAACAAGTGGTATCAGAGTGCCGGTTCTCTGGTGCTTTGTGTCTACTAATAACGCTATGGCTTTTGAACCAAAGGGGCGTATAATAGAGCTCATGTTTTTAATGGTGAAAATTGTGGCTACTGGAAAGACTGCATGCGTGTACACATAAATTCCATTGACATGAATGTATGGACTGCCATTCAAAATGGTCCTTTTCAAATTACCATGATGAATGAAGCAGGTGTAATAGTACCTAAACTTGAAGATCAATGGAATGAAATAGATTAAAAGAAGTGGTCGAGCGATTGGAGAGGCCGAAATATGATAATCTCACCACTTGGTGTTGATGAGTATTATAAGGTGTCTCATTGCACGTCTTCTAAAGAAATGTGGGATGCTTTAGAAATTGCCCATGAGGGCACTACTGAAGTTAAATAGTCCCGCATTAACACACTCAATCAAGAGTTTGAGCTCTTTCGCATGAAATAAGGAGAATCTGTCTCCGACATGCAAAAGAGATTCGTTTATCTTGTAAGTCATTTAAATGCACTTGGAAAACCTATTTCCAATGAAATTGCTACTAATAAAATTCTGAGATGTCTTAGCAGGGAATAAAAACCTAAAGTAACATCTATCAAGGAAGCCAACAAACTCACTACGCTTACCATTACAACTCTGTTTGGAAAGCTGGAAGAACATCATCAAAACCTGGAAAGTCTTGAAAAATATGAAAACAAGAGTAAGAAGGAGAAAAATAAAGACAAGGAGGGTGAGAAGAAGTTAATAGCTCTTATGGTTTATAGCTCAAAGTCCTCAAACAAAGAGCAAAATGATAATGACTCAAGTAGTGACGAAGATTCGGATGATGAAGAAATGGGACTCTTTGTTCGGAGATATAATAGGTTTATTCGAAAGAATGAAATCAAACACTCCGATAAGAATCTCATAAATTTTTGAAAATAGTCCAAAGAGCCAAGACAAGAAGATAATAAGAAGCATAGAGGTAAAGGACCATGCTACAACTATGGTAAAGGTGGGCACTACAAACCGAAGTGTTTAATGATGAAAAAGGACAAAGGAAAAGCTCCACCAAAGAAGTTTACTAAACAAAGAAGAGCTTACATTGTGTGGGAAAGCGATAGTGATTCATCAAATGATGATAGTTCAAGTGATAATGATGAGACTGCAAATTTATGTCTCATGGCACATACCAAAAATCAGTCCTACCACAAGAAGAACAACCACGACAAGCAAGTAAGACAAATCTACCATAACAACTTTTCTTCTATGTATTTTTCTGAACCGAAAATAGCTTTTGAGAAACTGCAAAATAAAGATGAAAATGCTTTTAAGAGATTATCCCCCGATAAACAAATATTTTCATTTTTGGAGGGTAAAGTCTATAAAGCTGAAAAAGACTTAAAATATCTAAAATCTAGTATTGCAGAAAGTTCAAAAGATAAGGATGTTAGAGGGTGTATTTCTAGAAGGGAGTGTGAAGTTTGTTATATTTGGCAACAAGAGGTTAGAACTCTTAATGCCAAATTGGAAAAAGCTTTATAGCCCAAGGTTACTTTTGTCTTTGATCCTAGACTTTTTAAGAAAACCTTGAATCCACCATATGCAAAATATTCTTTTGTAGAAAATATTCCAAAGGATTCAATGAGCAAAAGTAAGAAAATCAATCATCATGGTTTATGTCATTATTGTTGTCATGCTGGTCATACTATTGAGAAATGCAAGTTTAGGAGATTTCTTGTTCCTAAAGGCATTTACCAATGGAGGCCTAAAGGCAACCATGTTACCACTTACCCACATGGACCCAATGAAAATTGGCTACCTAACTCTATCTTTTAATATTGCAGGAAAAGTGTCTTACATCCGTGGATAGAAGATGGTTTCTAGATAGCGGGTGTTCAAGGCACGTGACAGGTGACATATCACTTTACATTGACTTCAAAGCAAAGAAGAAAGGATATGTTACTTATGGAGACAATAACAAAGGAGCAATACTCGGTAAAGGTAGTGTAGGTAATCCCTCTACCACTACTATTTTTGATGTCCATTTAGCAGAGAGGCTTAAACACAATTTGTTAAGTATTAGTCAATTGTGTGACAAGGGTTATAAAGTTACTTTCACAAACACTTGCTGAATAATTGAAAATACTGAACAAAATATTATGTTTAAGGGTATTAAAGTAAACAACATCTATATGCTTGATCTTTTTGATGTATCATTAACAAGCACTAAGTGTCTAGTCACCTTGAATGATGATTATTGGCTTTGGCATAGACGGCTAGCGCATGTTAACTTTGATTTGCTTAATAAGGTTGTATCTAAGGATCTAGTAGTCGATCTTCCAAAAATAAAATTTTCAAAAGCTCACATATGTGATGCATGCCAAATGGGAAAGCAAACAAGGGTCTCTTTCAAAGCTAAAAACGTGATTTCTACTTCACGACCCCTCGAGCTTCTCCATATGGACCTCTTTGGACCTTCTAGGACAAAGAGCCTAGGTGGAAATTATTATGGTTTTGTAATCGTTGACGACTATTCTAGATTCACTTGGACTATATTCCTTCATAGCAAAGATGGAACTTTTTTCTGCTTTTAAGAGTTTTGCAAAACTATCCCAAAACAGAATGGAATTAAGAATAATTACAATTCTAAGAAATCATGGAGGTGAATTTCAAAACCACCTCTTTGATAAGTACTATGACAAGCATGGTATTGAGCATAACTTTTCAGCCCCTCGAACTCCACAGCAGAATGGAGTCGTGGAGTGCAAAAATCACATTTTAGAGGAGTTGGCAAGAACAATATGCTCAATGAGGGTGGATTACCAAAATATTTTTGGGCTGATGCAATTAGCATAACTTGTTATGTTTTAAACAGAATATTAATCTGTCCTATTTTGGATAAAACCCCTTATGAGCTTTTAAAAGGAAGAAATCCAAACTTATCACACCTTCACGTATTCGGTTGTAAATGTTTTGTTTTGAATAATGGTAAAGAACACCTTGGGAAATTCGATGCAAAAGCATATGAAGGTATCTTTCTCGGATACTCACAATTAAGTAAAGCATATAGAGTGTATAATAAGCGTTTACTTACTGTTGAGGAGTCATTCCATGTTTCTTTTGATGAATCTTATCCGAAAGAGGTCGAAAAAGATATTTCTTTTGATGGTGCATGTGTATCTACAAAGATATACTCAAAGAAACTATTGAGGAAATTGATCAGTCCAAAATAGTTGACGATGAGGAGGAGGAAGATACAAGTCATGCAAAAGATGAGGAAGAAGGGCCAGTGGAAGTAAAAGATCTTCCACAAGCTTTGAAGTCCTCAAAAGACCATCCTATTAACAACATATTGGGAGATATTTCAAAAGGAGTGGTGACCCGCTCTAAGATGTTATCACTTCACTTTTGTTTCATAAGTAGAGCCTAAAAACGCCAAAGAAGCCTTGATTGATGAATTTTGGCTAATGGCCATGCATGAAGAGCTTAATCAATTTAAAAGAAATGACGTTTGGGAACTTGTCCCTCGTCCGCGAGACCATCATATCATAGGCACTAAGTGGATTTTTGGAAATAAAATTGATGAAAATGGAGTGATAACCCGCAATAAAGCACATTTAGTGGCACAAGGGTATAACAAAGAGGAGGGCATTGACTATGAGGAGACTTATGCTCTAGTTGCTCGCCTTGAGGCTATACATCTCTTGCTCGCTTATGCGTGTGCTTAGAATTTTAAGTTTTATCAAATGGACGTAAAGAGTACTTTTCTAAACGGAGTTATAAATGAAGAGGTATACGTCTCACAACCTCCTGGTTTTGAGAGTAATGAATATCCAGATTATGTTTTCAAATTAAAACGAGCACTATACGGTCTTAAGCAAGCCCCTCGGGTTTGGTATGAAAGAATTAGTAAATTTCTGCTTGATCATGGATATTCAAGAGGTAAAGTGGATATCACTCTCTTCATTAAACATAAAGGAAAACACATTATTTTAGTTCAAATTTTTGTAGACGATATTATTTTTGGATCAACTAACCTACATTTGGTCGAAGAATTTTCTAAGGTTATGCAGGGTGAATTTGAGATGAGTCTCATGGGGGAGCTAAACTACTTCCTTTGTCTTTAAATAAAGCAGCTCAATAAGGGCACAGTTGTGTGTCCAACAAAATACTGCAGAGAGTTGCTTAAGTGCTTTGGAATGAACGACTCAACATCAATTGACACCCCTGTGCCTACCAATGGGAACTTAGATAAGGATGAACACGGTAAGAATGTAGATGTCAAGAAATATAGAGGTATGATTAGATCCCTATTGTATCTTACTGCATCTAGACCTGACATCATGTTTAGCTTTTGAATGTGTGAACGATATCAATCGAATCCTAAGGAATCCCACTTAAAAGCTGTCAAGCGTATACTTAGGTATCTTCACAGTACTTCTAAGTATGGACTACAGTATTCTAAGGGAAGCGATTATAGATTAGTAGGTTACTCCGATTCTGATTTTGCTGGCAGCAAGTCAGATAGGAAAAGCACTAGTGGCACATGTCATTTGTTTTCAAATTCGTTAGTGAGTTGGCATAGCAAAAACCAGGTTTCTTCTGCATTGTCAATCGCCAAGGCTGAATACGTAACAGCTGGTAGTTGTTGCGCCTAGATTTTGTGGCTAAAACAACAATTACAAGATTATGATATTCAATTAAAACGTATTCCAATAAAATGTGATAACACAAGTGTTATAAACCTTAATAAGAATCCTGTCTTACATTCACCCACTAAACACATAGAGGTTAGGCATCACTTCCTTCGTGATCATGTTGAAAAAGAGGATGTTGTGTTTGAACATGTTGATACTAAAAATCAACTTGCTGATATTTTCACAAAACCACTAGCAACAAAACCTTTCTTCAATATTCGTCGTGAGTTAGGGATTTTAGATCTCTCTTACTTGATGTCTTAAGCATACATGTACTTTAATTTTATATATATATATATATATATATATATATATATATATATATATATATATATATATATATATATATATATATATATATATATATATATATATATATATATATATATATATATATATATATATATATATATATATATATATATATATATATATATATATATATATATATATATATATATATATATATATATATATATATATATATATATATATATATCTCACCATGTTGTTGAGACGTGTTCTAGCTTTTGTACGTGTGTCTTAACTGCTCATCAACTGAGGTAATATTGTTCCTTTCTCTTTTCTCGCTGAAATTCTATGATTACTTGTAAATTTTTTTCTAAATGTTCCATTAATATTTTCTATATGCTTTTGTATGCATAGTTGTTTAAATTTTGACATAAGCAAGTTGCATTGCATCATTATGAATGCATAATTATCATTAGATAGTTCATTATGCATAAACATATAATTGCTAATGGGTCTTATATTCAACTTTCCATAAAAACCTGTTGAAAACTAAATTTTTTTAATTTGACTGATATGAGTCAGCTCATACATGTATGAGTCGATACATATTGAAGAAAACTGTAAAAACAAAAATTAAAATTGTTTTCAAGTCGATACATAAAGGTTTGTGTCGACACATGTTGATAAATATAACTAAAACATAAACTAACAATTATTTCCGATCGACACATTCGACTCTTGAGTCGATACAAAACTTTGAAAAATTAGGTTTTGTTATAGTATGTGTCGACACATTCGTGTTTCGTGTCGACACATGAGGCTAATTAATGCTTTTATGTTGGACTTGGGTCGACCCATCAATCCAATTTTATGTCTTAAAATTATTCCAATCATCTTATATGTCTCATACAACGGCTAAACCTAATTATCATTTATCATCTTCATCATTCACTTCATCTTCCAATACCTTCACCTCAAGCTACTTGCCTACCCTTCTTCATCAAAGATCATGCCTCCAAATACAAAAGGAAAGGGAAAGCTTGGTGCAGGCCCATCTGGCTCTACTACAGAAATTCCTCCAAGTACATTAACTATCATCCATCCTGCTACCAAAGAAGAGTTCAAGAAATCTTTCAAAACAAGGTTAGTCATGAAGCCTCGTGTCTTTAACAAGGCAGAGGTTCTATCCCTTCACATCACAGAAGTCTGTGATATTCTGGATGCTCAGTGGTTAGATTCTTTTTTAAATATTAAAGAGGATTACCATGAAGACTTCATTAGGGCTTTCTATGCTGGTTTGGAAACAAGTAGAGGTTAGGCATTTAAGGTAAAGATTGGAACCATGAGATATGTGTTTGAGGCTAATGATTGGCATACTGTATTTGGAATTCCATTTGGGATGTCAGTAATGAAAAGCTGTCATGATCAAAGCTTTGACATTGATTATGATGAGGAAGCCTTCATAACTTCAATTTTGAAACTAGGAAGTCCTCTTGGTGAATATGAGCCTATAACCACGAGAGAAATCAAGAGAATTCCTAGAATGCTTTATTGGATAGTTTTTCACATCTTGCGTCCTAGATCTGGTGGTCACTCAAGGCTGGACAGAGTAGACATTCATATCTTGCACATTTTGCAAAATAGGGTACCCCTAAATTGGCCTAATTACTTCGTCAAGTGCATGTTTCTCATGCGCAACAATCAAAAGAATACTGATCTTGGGTACCCTTCTCAAATCATGAGAATCATCAAGTTTTGGAATTTGGAAATTCCTCTTGTCCCACTTGTCTCTCCTACTTCTGCCCAAGAATTCAACCGGGAAACATTGTCTCACATGGGGTATAGATGGGACAAGAATCGACAATGTCTTTACTTCAAAGAAAAAGGGTCCAACATAAAGTTGTATAATTTTGATATACCCTCTTAACAAATATATAAGGATGAGGTACCTATTGATGAAGACATGCAGGATATTAATGATGATGCCCAACCTGAGGCAAATTCGGCTGGTGCTATGACTGGTTGGGGTGATTGGGTGTAAAACAGGTGGTCTCCAACCAACCACCAATATGATCAATATGTACCACCTCATGCTGATGCCACTACTGCTGCAGGTTCTTCCTCGAAAGCTCTTTCTTACCTTACTGGGATGTTCCAACAGATGGAAATTGCTAATCAATCCCGCCATGAGGAAGCAAGAAGTTGGCATATCCAGCAAAATGAATGGCACAAAGAACATGAGGAGTGACATGAGGAGCACACTCAAATGTACCACAACCAGCATTCGTGGCATACGGGTCTGGTCAAATGGCATCAAGTATTCTATAATGAGATGGCAGGTTTTATGGATGATTGTCGTGACAATCCTGGCATCATGAACAATTTCAGAAATGTTGATGTCCAAAACAAATTTCGACGATACCAATTCATGGGCCAGAATCCCGATCAAAATCCAACTCCGCCTCCTACACCCTATAGTTTTGGGAATACTGATGAATCTTGTGTTGGCCATAAACCTTAAGCATGTCATCTCATCTATTTCATAACATTTATTTTCGTGTCCTTAGTTGTATCATTTGTATTCATGCCCTGTTTAAACATTTATTGTTACATCTTTTATAATTTGAATACTTTCTTAGTTAAATGCTTTCGCTTTGATTATCTTGTTTACTTGGTTATTGCCTTTATCTGTCACTCTTTGTGAGTGTACCTATGTAAATTGTCACGTGTACGCCAAGTTTCATTTTGTGTGAACGACGTTGGTTTCAACTTTGCAGAGATTGCATCTCAATTATAATTTGTGTACCTTAAACTGAATTGCTGGAAATCAATTCTTTTCTTCTTTTTGATGTTGTCAAAGGGGGAGAAGAAGATGATGTTAGAGAAGAAGACCTATCTTGATACTGTTATGCACAAACTCAAGGGGAGCAACTCATTCATCCATGCTCCATCATCACACATCTTGCAAGTATTTGCCATCATCAAAAAGGGGGAGTTTGTGAGCAACCCTTTCTTTAAGTAGTCTTGTATGATAGCAAATATGTGTGGAATAAGAGTTAATGAATGTTAAATATGCTTAATCTATATGTGTGCATAATATGAAAATAGTATAACATGTTCAAAAAAAGTCAAAAAAGTGTTTTATACATAAAACACAATTTCAGGTCGATATAAAAGGTTTTGCATCGACACATACTTAAGCAAAGAATCATAAAAACAATTATGCTTTAGTATGAGTCGATCCATCCATACTATGCATCGACACATAACAAGTTGATGCCCCTGGAAAATGTATTACAACCTTTATGCATCGACACATAACCGCATGCATCGATACATATCACGTTTTCTTTTCAAAATAAAAAATTCAACTCAATATGCATCGACACATACGCATTATGTATCGACTCATATAAAATAAATGGTTCTGGATTCTGTTTGAAAAACATGTTGTATCGACACATAAAGACTTACATCGACTCATACATATTTGATCTCTCTGTAATGTGTTCTTCCATCAGTATGTATCAATGTATAACACTTTGTATCGACTCATCTTATGTTTCACAACTAACATGAGTCGACTCATGCTAAACGTGCATCGACTCATAATGCATTTTTTTCATTCGAACCGTTTTCTGTTACATTTATAAGTAAGTTTTTGCAGCAAAATAAAACAGGTGTCACAAAATACAGTTCGTGTGCATCAAATTACTGAGCATTAGAAATCTGAAAGATACTTTATCTTCATCATCTTCTCAATCATCTTGGTTCAACAACAACGGAAAATAAACATCGTTGTTCATTAGATCAAGAGATCAAAGAGATAATATTTAGTTGTTCGATCAGTGATCTAAGCTGGGTTGAAGATTCAGAAGGGGATTTCGAGGAAAAACCAAGGTTTTATCCTTCAATAACGGGCATGTTCTTGGGGGTTTGTTAGTCATGGTCGCACAAGTCAGATTCATCCATAGAGAGGGGTTTGGAAATCGAGGCTGTGATTGGTGCGAATGAGAACTGACTGTTTTGGAATGCTGGTTCGCGTTTGCGTTTGTTTTTGCAAAATGTCGCGGTAAGCAAGAGTCGCCACCGTCTTTTATTTTATCCTACAAGGAAAGGACAAAAGCATAGAAAAATTCCTTTTCGAGATGTTTCTCGGGTTCGGGAGGTAGATTATAGAAAGGGAAGGTGTTAGCAACCTTTCTATCCGTGGTTATCCATGGGCTCTTAGGTACTTGCTCATTATGTTTTCAAAAGTTTGCTTTTCTTTGTGTTTGTGGGTTTGCAAAGAGTTTTTTGTTTGAAAGGGGTGTAAGTGCGAAAAGTTTTGTTTTGTTTTCAAAAGAGCAAGTACTTAAGAACATCTACCTACTCAAAAAGGAATTAAACTGTGCAAATGTCCTTTAGACAGTGCTATCCAACTATTGAGGAGTAGGTAGCACCGTCGTTGGAGTTTTTCGAGTCAATTCGGTTAAGGGACGTGTGGTCACTAAAGCAATGTTAGGACGCCTTAGCGGTAACCCTAATGTCTTAGATCATTTTTATCCGAGGCAACCGTTTTGAGGCAACTTTGATCTTCGGACAGGAGGGCGACCTCTAAAACATCCTATACTCAATAACCACGTTCGAGGCAACCAAGTGAGGTGTACCCTAAGAGTGCATATGTGCAAAGTGTGTTTTATTGCATGTATTTAGTCTTTGATTAGGGTGGCCTATTTGTTGGTTTTATCTTACCATACACACCTAATTACTAGCATTTGTACAAAGCAATAAAAATGCAAGAAATAAATATCCTACACTATTACAAACATATTGAAAGGCAAGAAAATGTAAAGGCAAAAACAAAATATAAAAAAAAGGAAAATGAGCTTTTCGACCCAGGAAGCAGCACCCTTCGATTTGCATTATGTTGGACTCCTTCGATTGGGGCTGGCAACAACAAAGTCGCGTCTTTCGATTGGGCCTTGGCAGGGGCGCGGTCCTGTCCTTCGATTGGGAAAAGGCAGCAACAAGTTGTATCCTTCGACTGGGGCCTGGAAGTCAGTGTATGGCGAAGCCTTCTGGTTCTGCCTTGTTGCCTTTTTCGACTGGAGGTTGAAAGCAGTGAGGGAATGCCTTTCGACTGAGCCTGGAAATCAGTGAGGAAGCCTGAGGCTTCGTATCATATTCCTGTCTCCATTTTATTTCGTTTGAGATATTAAATAGCAACATGGCCTGAGGCCACACTATAATTACCTCAGGGCCAGGTTAGTTCTTAAAGCATCTGTAACCAACCAAAGAACCAAACCAAAAGGAGAAGCAATAAAAAACAAACTAAAGGGTGGAAACGAAAAGGTAACAAACACTACGTATATATTTGAAACGAAAAGGAAGCTTATTTACATGTTATGCTAGAAATGAAGGGTTCAAGGTTAAGAATGACTTACCTTGCTTGAGGCTGGAACGTGTGCTGGGCCTTTAAGTGGTTTCCTTGAATGCTTTTGGATTAGAAGGGAGGAACCAGGGGTTATGTCTTTGATACTGGATTCGAAAGAGAAGGAAAAGTGTGGGGTTCTTCCTACTGGATTCGAAGGGTAACCAGGTATATGGATGTTTCAGATTCTAAGGGGATAAGTGTTTGGATTTTGGGTATGTGTTTGATGAGTGTCTAAGTGTTTGAGAGCTTTATGGTGTTAGAGAATTTTTTGAAGATTCGTTCCTCTGGCCAAAAAGTCCCCCTAAACATGTGTCGGAGCCTCTTATTTATAGGCAAAGTTGGCTGAAGCTTTTGGAGGGAAAACAAAATAATTTGAACAATTTGGGTAAACTGCTCTTTGCAGCCTTCGAGGGACAGTGCTTTATTTCCATTTTGGTGCAAGGAATTGGGTGGCAGTGCAGGACTGTTGTGCAGTAGTTTTGGAGTTTTATGGCCAGTGAATCAGGCCCGAGCCTGGCAGCGCATGTGACTTGGTCGACAAATGCCTTTGGCCTCTCGTCCTTTTGTCTTGACTCCCTAGACTCACCTTTCGACCAGACTTCCAGTAACCATCTCCTTTTTTCAATCGAAGTGACGTTCGAATGACTTCCCTAGACAATCCTTCGAATGGGCCAAATTAATGCTCTTGGGATGGATCAGTAATATATGTACTTCGAATGGGGACATCCAAACATTCCTGACAAAACTCTTCGAATGCACCATCAAGATGCTTTCTTCGCCTGAGGCAATGACATAGTGAAGAGTTTGTATGCTTGGAACAAGCCATTTCTAACAGGAAATCCTTCCCACTCAAATTTACCTACAAAGGGGCCATATGGCCAAACGAAAGAATGACAAAACACTTGTGCCCAAGGATTCACACCCCCAAGCGAAGGATGTGTGCCAGGGATGGAAGGCTCAATCGAAGCTTGCAACGTTGGAGAAGTCACTCCCCCAAACGAAAAAGGCGTGCAAGGGCAGGATGTGTGATCGAAAGAGGGCAAAAGAGAGGCTTTTTCCTCCTGGATCGAAGGACATCATCAAGAGGGTTTTTGCCTTGCAGGGGGCACTTGTGGCCAACAAACATGGTTTTCAAGGCAAGCAATGTAGGCAGCAAAATTCACAAACGAAGCCTGCAACAAAAAGTCACACGCCCATGCGAAAGAGGCACACTAGCATCCATTTTGAGCAATCGAAGGAGGCCAGGAGTCAATCGAAGGATGCTGATCGAAAGAGGCCTAAAGGCCAATCGAAAGAGCTGAAACGAAGAACACTTGTATTTCTCTAATTTTTGTCAAAATAATATTTTTATCTGTTTTCTCCCTTTTGACAGTTTCCTTTTAATTTTGGTACTGGAAAATTCTAAAGTACATGTGTAAGCTTTGAACCTTGAGAATCCTTATGAGAAAGGCCTTGATAATTGAGAGGGCAAATTTTGGGGTACAACAGTTGCCCCTGTTCAATTTTCTTAAACTTGAGGATATAGATTGGCTTTCGAGCCTTTCGTGATCCGAAGGTGGAAGATAATTGAACACTAGAGTGCCCGAAAATTTGCACTCGCATGGTGTAGTATCAGCATTGTGATGTCGGGAATGGGCTTATAGATGCCATTTGGAGATTGTTGGTAGGAGGATGGGCTTATAGATGTCATCTGGAGATGTGACAAAATCTTGTCGGAGATGGGCTTAAAGATGCCATCCGAGAATGTTTGTTATAAGTGCAATGTTGTAGGTCCGAAGAGTGAGCATCAAAATGGTATCCATGTCTGGAATGCATTTTAACTGTATCTGGAGACTGAGTCTATATGAGCCAAAGAATGGCGTCCGTGTCTGGAGCGTATCTGAAATGTATTTGAATGAGTGACAGAATGACATCCGAATCTGGATCGTATCTGGACTGTATTTTGAATGAGTGACAGAATGACATCCGAATCTGGATCGTATCTGGACTGTATTTTGAATGAGTGACAGAATGACATCCGAATCTGGATCGTATCTGGACTGTATTTTGAATGAGTGATAGAATGACATCTGAATCTGGATCGTATCTGGACTGTATTTTGAATGAGTGACAGAATGACATCCGAATCTGGATCGTATATGGACTGTATTTTGAATGAGTGATAGAATGACATCCGAATCTGTATCGTATCTGGACTGTATTTTGAATGAGTGACAGAATGACATCCGAATCTGGATCGTATCTAGACTGCATTTTGAATGAGTGACAGAATGACATCCAAATCTGGATCGTATATGGACTGTATTTAGAAGGAAATTAGAATAAGTATCAGAATGTCAGCCATATCTGGATCGCATCTGAACTATCTCTAGAAGGGATCTGGAATAAGTATCAGAATGTCAGCCATATCTGGATCGCATCTGAACTATCTCTAGAAGGAATCTGGAATAAGTATCAGAATGTCAGCCATATCTGGATCGCATCTGAATTGTCTCTAGAAGGAATCTGGAATAAGTATCAGAATGTCAGCCATATCTGGATCGCATCTGAACTGTCTCTAGAAGGAATCTGGAATAAGTATCAGAATGTCAGCCATATCTGGATCGCATCTGAACTGTCTCTAGAAGGAATCTGGAATAAGTATAAGAATGTCAGCCATATCTGGATCGCATCTGAACTGTCTCTAGAAGGAATCTGGAATAAGTATCAGAATGTCATCCATATCTGGATCGCATCTGAACTGTCTCTAGAAGGGATCTCAGAAGATGATGATCTTTTACTGTTGATTGATATTTCCTGAAAAGGTAAAGAGTTAGTTGTATGTAATGTCATGATGTATGCATTGTGTAATGATGTTCTCAAAATAAAATGAGATTTGTGTCATATGTATTTTGTATGCATATGTTATGAATGTTGTTGAAGTGTAATTTTGTCTTGGACTTTGCTCAAAATGTTTCCACCGGGGATCCCTGCTTTGTTGCTTGAGGAGAACTCCGCTGGGGGATATTGAAAACTCTGTGGGGAGTATCTTTATTTCTGCTTGGGAAAAGAGTTTAGGAGTCTTAGTCGTCCGTTGCTCTACTGGGGAGTCGAAGTTGAACTGATATCTGGTCGGGTCCAGGTTTCGTAGTAACTTACTGGGGATTGTAGAGTAGTCTACTGGGGAAGAGGAGTTGTGGTCCTTTGATTTGTAGTAGTCGGAGAGGAAAACTCAAGCTGGGGAATCCTGGTTTTGTTGGGGAAATAAACCCTGTCGTCAGTCCGCTAGAGAGGTGACATCTTCATTGGGGGAAGTCCTCGAGGATTCTTGAGGTTGATTCAGTTGGGGAAAGGGGGTCAGAGATTATACTCTTGCTGGGGAATCAACCTATGAGAAGGATTTTTGGGAGATTTGTCATTGCCCCTAGTAGCAAGTGTTTGTGACATTGCCAGAAAATGTTTAATTGTACGTAACCCTTCACTGAGATTTGATGTTTAATGCCCCAAGTGACGGAGATGGAGGCCTGCCCCTGGTTACTCTGCAATTCTTGAGAGATTTCTTGGAATCTTGACTGGACTGCCCCAGGTGTGCTGGATAGTGACATGTCAAGTCCCCCTGTTGATGGGAGATTCGTCAATGGAAGTGTCACCCTTCTTGAATTGATTTTGTTCACTGAGAGAGCTTTTGTTCACTGGATATTCATTGTGTGAATTTCTCCGCTGTTAAACAAATAGCCATATGCAAACAATGATATTCAAGTAATGCAAAGTTTATGTTTGTCTTGAAGTTTTTTTGAAAATGCGTTTTAGCGAGTAAAGAAATTTTGCTAAGAAAATTCAAACTCAGGATTTAGAGCAGAGCCTTACAGGAGTCAGGATACCTTTTGTAACTGTATGCTTTCGAACTAACCCATGCTTCAGTTAGGACTTTTGAAGGGTTGTAACGTGGCTTGGTTCACGGTTTAAGAAACAAAGGATAAAGGCTCAAAGTATATTTGTACCCACCCGCTCTTCGTGATGTTCTTCAATCCTAAGCTCAGTTAATTGTGCATTTGAACTCCAAATGAGTCTGGAACGACGTTTTTGGTGATGGTTCACACAAGTTGAATTTGTTGGAAGGCAGTCATTTTTGCAACATTTTTCATGTTGTTGAGGATTTGTAGCGACCTTGTTCTTTTTATTTGTTATCCCTAACTTTTGCCTGACTGTTCATGTTTTCGAGATTATAATCAGCGGGATGCCCCAGCTTTCTTAAGCCTCCTTTATAGGTTTTGGCTCAGTGGGATTTTCTCTTTTGAGAGATTGACTGCCTATGAGATAAGGAACCACCACTGTCTTTTGATTCCAGAGGAATGCTTTTGTTGTCGTTCGTTGTATTATGAACTGAGAGTCTGCAACTTAAAGCGCATTTGAATTAACTGAGAGACTACCCTGCCCCAGGTTTAATCAAAGGTTTTATTTTGTGTTTAAAACAGAAAACTTCTACTTCTTTGGATCGAAGGGGTTGACTAGGGATTATCTTCCTTATAACTCCGGTGTTTAGGATTTGAAAGAAATGCCTGTACATCATCAGTAAGGTCTGTTCAAAAGCATACTGTATGAGATTATGGCATTGTTTCGTTATCCTCCCTCTAAAGGCTTGTAACTTTTAGCAAGAGTTGAATGTCATAAAGAGAGTAAAAAGCATAGTTTAAATGTAATGAAAATGAAAGGATGAATTCAAGACAAACATATGCAATGCATTAATGAAACAGAGTTTGACATTAATAGATAATTGTTTGAATAACAAAAGAGAAATTACAACTTGAAAATTCAAAATGAACAGAAGCCTATTTGTCTGTGTAGCGGTGAAAATCAGAGATCAAGCTATAGATTAACTTGACTCACAAAAGCAAGAGTCGCCACCGCGCTTTATTATTTCCAAGGGAAAAGGGAAAAGAGCGAAATAAAACCCTAAAAAAACATGCAATGTAAAATAATGAAAATACAATGCGTTTTTTGAAAGAGATCAAGAGTTCGGGGGTTGGTTATGCAATGGGAAGGTATTAGCACCCAATGCATCTACGGTACTCCGCAGGAACCTTTTGAAATATCTGTTTTTGGTTAAAATTGTTTGTTATATACAAGGGTGTATTTATCTACAACTATGTTTGTTTAAGGGGGGAAAGAAATGAGTTTTTATTATTGCGTTCGTGAGGGTTTCGCGACCCTTTGCCTATGTATCCAATGAAGGAATCAAAACATCGTAGTTCCTCTAGAAAAAAAGTTGATTTGTTTGTGTTTTTTAATGGGTGACATTAACGTACGCATTCTAGCAATAAGCACGGCCGGTATCACGGTAGAACGGAGATAACATGCCCTTGGGGGGAGTTTTGATTTGTTGAGTGTTTTTGCATGTTTTAAAGTATGTTCAAGTAATGATTAAAGAGTGTTTTTGGATTTTTTTGGTTTGTTTATTTGTTGATTTTATCTTGCCTAATTACTAGCATTTGTACAAAGTAAATAAAATGCAGAAAGATAAAATCCTACGCTATTACAAAGGCATAAAAAATATGAAGGAAAAAAATAAGATAAAAGTAAGAAAAAGAGTGTCTTTCGACCCAGGCAGTAGCACACTTCGACTGGCATTTTGTTGGCCTCCTTCGATTAGGGATGGCAATAACAAAGTCACGTCTTTCGATTGGGCCTTGGAAGGGGCGAGGTCCTGTCCTTCAATTGGGCAAAGGCAGCAGCAAGTTGCATCCTTCGACTGGGAGTTCTCACCAGTGAGGTTCTGTCCTTCGATTGGCCTGGAAGTCAGTGTATGGTGAAGTATTTTGATTCTGCCTTGTTTCCTTCTTCGACTGGAGGTTGAAAGCAGTGAGGGAATGTCTTTCGATTGGACATGGTTTACCTCCTGGTTGTCTCTTTCGTTTGACCTGGAGAAAGATGGTAGAAGCCAGAAGCTTCGTTTCCTATTTCCTGTTTCATGTTTCTTTCATTTCAAACATTAAATGACAACATGGCCTGAGGCCATGCTAGTATGTGTTTGGTAAACAGTTTAACAATTAAAGCTAATTCAGATAAACAAAAGGAAAAACGAAAGGGTTAACTTTTAAAAACATGTTAACAGGGTGGAAACGAAAGAACATTGGTATGTACAATGTTTCAAACGAAAAGGAATTGTATTTACATGTTATGAAACGAAAAGTTCAAAGGTAGGAGTGACTTACCTTGCTGGAGGCTTTGAATGGATGTGGGCCTTGAGTGGTGGCCCTGGATGCTGGATTCGAAAGAGGGGTCACAGGCTGTGCTGGAAGCGCTGGATTTGAAGGAAAAGAAAGAAGCAAGGGTGATGCTTCTTTGATTCGAAGGAGACTGAAGTGTGGTTGTTCTTCAGAATCGAAGGGAGTAAGTGTTTGGGGATTCTGGGTTTGTTCTCACAAGTATTGAAGGGACTTGAGAGATTTTTGTGTTTGAGAAAATTTGGTGTTTTTTGAGAATTTTCTGAAGATTTGTTCGTCTGGCCCAGAAGGTCCTCTCTTTTTTTTCAAAATATGTGCTGAAGCCTCTTTATTTATAGGCGAGCTTTGATATCGTTTTGGGGGGAAATCAAATAATATTTGAATTAATTGGGTATACTTCCCCCTTGTTTTCTTCAATGCAGCTCTTGTGCACTCCTTTTTTGTGCAAGTACAGGACTGAGACAACGCAGGCCTGTCAGCATTTTGGAGCTTAGTGGCAGGTTGGTGCAGGACTGCTGCATAGAAGTTTTGTAGCAGGTTTGAGTTTGGCAGTATATGGGACTTTAGTCAACAAACTCCTTGAATGCTTCGAAGGGTTTAGTGGTCCAACTTGTGAATCGAAGGAGGCCACCTTGAAGGAAATCACATGTCCAGCTTGTGGATCAAAGGGGGTCACTTCGAAGGAAACTACATGGCCAAATCGAAGCTTGTGACTGAAGGGACTGTATTTCCAAATCGAAGCTTGTGACTGAAGGGAGATTGTATTGCCTAATTGAAGCTTGTGACTGAAGGGAGACTGTATTGCCCATCGAAGTTTGTGACTGAAGGGAGACTGTATTGCCCAATCGAAGCATGTGGCTCGAAACAAACATATTGCCCAATCGAAAGCCCGTGTTCGAAGGAAGCAATGTTGCCCAATCGAAGCCTGTGGATCGAAACAAATGTATTGCCCAATCGAAGCATGTTTGCAGGCAGTAAACTTGTCCAGATTCGAAAGAGGCTTGCAGGCAGCAAACTTGTCCAATCGAAAGCAGCAAACTTGTCCAGTCGAAAGGTTGAATCGAAGGAGACTTGTTAGCACATCAAAGAAACAAAAAAAACACACATTTTGTGCTTGATTAGAAGTTAGTGATATATAGGCTAAAAATGTTCAAAACACTTGACAATTTCTGCATAATCAATGCTCGAAGGTGAGAGGTTAAAACCAACTGTATTTAGTGACCTTGACCTTTGTATAAAAATGCAAAATGCAAATGGGATCTTAGGTCAAAAATTGGGGTATGACAGCTGCCCCTATTTAAGTTTCTTCTATCCGGAGATATGAAGATTCGAATCTTCATTTCGACGAGATTGATAACGAGAAATCGTATCATATATTTACCATAAAATTAATCCGCTTTATATCATATTGACCCGATTAACTCTCGAATATTCCGAGTTTTGTATGATTTTATGCAGGTACAACATATCTCAGCTCAAACTAGAAAGAAACGTGAAATGTGCGAGAGAGCGGCCAAGACCAGAAGAGAAAAGATAAATCTGTCAAGAAATCCATAATTGCTGCCATTACGGTCGTCATGCCCTTGCCACGACCGTAAGACGCTTCAGACGCACGTTACGCTCGTCACGCCCCTGCCACGACCGTAACGCGCTATTTCATGCAAACTGCGTGTAACGCAGCAGCCACGCCCGTCACAAGCTTATAAGTGGTAAATTTTGAACGTGGTCAAGCAACAGAACGTGGTCAAGTAACAGCATGCACGTACACCTTGTTTTCCTCCAACTTCCAAGACCACCTCCTCCTTATTCTTCTGAGTAAGCCAAGAATCTAGGAACAAAAATGTAATTCCAACCGTATTTTATTCTATATAAATAGCTTAGACTTGGAAAGAAAGAGGAGGGAGTTAAGTTCACAAAAACCTTACGGAAGCTCTGCCAATTTTAATCTCGATTCTATTTTTGCACTTCGTTCAATTTTAATTTCCATTCCGACGTTCCAATCTTGCCGGCTTATGGAAGAAGGATCTAGGATATTATTACTTTTCAGGTTTTTATTGTATTTGATATAATTGCAAATTTATTTATGTTAAATTTCTATTCTTTAATTATAATGCATGTGTTGTTATTATTTTCCGATTTTATTTCCTGCTTTTTAATTCCGAGTATTATGAGTAGCTAAATACCTGTAGTCGGGGTGTGATGAAATAACCGGATGGATTAATGTATTTCTAAGCTAAAACCTCAATTAACTTAATTTCTGGCCGTGACTTTTTATAATTAAAAATTAAGCTTTTTGTTACGAAAGTAAGGAAAGTGAAATAGGGAGAAATCAAGACCACGAGAGTGTGAGGTTTCAACCGGATAGCTAAAGTTAGGCATTTGATTTAAATACAGCGAGAGCGCTTTAAAACGGATTAGATTTATTTAGTTTTCAAAAAGATGCTTTCTAAACACTTATGGGCTAGCGAGAGCAGACATTTGGCTTTAGGAGTATGATCCGAGGTAAGACCACGAGAGTATGATCCTTTTATTACTACCGCGATAGACTGTGCACTTGCAGTTAAGATACCGTTAGACACATCAGGTCAATCGCACATCAAGTTTTTGGTGCCGTTGCCGGGTACTTTAGTTTAGTCACTAGTGTAATCTGAAAACAACACTGTCTAGACTAAGGCAACTTTTTATATTTCCCTCTGTTGTATGCCAAACACTCATTCTCAAAATGAGCCTTTACATCTACAAATTAACGATATCGAGCGTTACTTAAGATTAAGACACCGAATTCAAGAATACCGATCTCTCAACAACCTTACTCCGACTAAAATTCCTGATATCCCGTTATTGGAATCTATCGAAGAATTGACAATGGCTGACGTACCAAATCCGCCTCGCGCTCTTAAGGACTACGCAGTTCCTTCGCAAGCGGAGCCTCACAACAGCATTGCCGCTCCTGCTACCGCTCGAAACGATTTCGAGCTGAAACCTTCGCTTCTATCCGCCGTTCAACAGAACCAATTTTCTGGATCTCCGACTGACGACCCTAATCTACATATGTCAGTGTTTGTGCAGTATGCAGACACTGTAAAAGCGAATGGTGTAAACCCCGAGGCGATACGATTGCGCCTATTTCCTTTTTCTTTAAGAGATAGAGCCCGAGCCTGGCTCCAATCTCTTCCTTCAAATTCAATCACCACATGGGATGAATTGAAGAAAGTCTTCTTGGATAGATATTTCCCACCAAGCAAAACTACTATGCTTAGAGCTAACATCAACGGTTTTAGACAAAAAGATAACGAATCACTTTTCGAAGCATGGGAACGTTACAAGAATATGATTAGACTTTGTCCTCATCATGGTTTAGAAGAATGGCTAATCATTCATACATTTTATAACAGTCTCTTGTATAACACAAGAATGACTATAGACGCCACTACTGGTGGCGCACTGATGGATAAACCATATGCCGAAGCAAATCAACTTATCGAAAGTATCGCCCAGAACCACTATCAATGGGGAAGCGAAAGAGCTAATGTGGAGAAATCCCAAACCAAAGGTGGAATGTCTGAGGTGAATATTCTGGACCAAGTCAATGCTAAAGTGGAAGCTCTTACCCAAAAGTTAGAAAACCTTACCACTACTCCTGCAGCCACCGTGGCTGCAGTTGTCCAAACTTGCGATCTTTGTGGTCTTCAATCACATCCTGCTCCAGAATGCCCACTTCTAACGGGAGTTCCAGCTGAACAAGCAAACTATGTACAAGGGAACCCTTATAGCAATACCTATATCCCTGGTTGGAAAAATCATCCGAATTTTTCATACAAAAGTAACAACGCGTTATACGCGCCTGGACAAGCTCCTGCCATACCACCCGGTTATCCAAAAGCTATCCCAAATCATCCTGGTAATGGACCTAATGCTCCTAGGAAATCTAACCTAGAAATCATGATAGAACACTTCATTGCTTCCCAAGCTCAGACTAATAAAGACGTTATGAATCATAATTTACATACTAATGAGCAGATAAAACAATTAGCTAGCAAGGTTGATGCTTTAGCCACCCATAACAAGATGCTTGAGACGCAAATTTCACAGGTAGCTCAACAACAAGCACCTACTGCAGCACCGGCTGGAATTTTTCCTGGTCAACCACAGTCCAACCCAAAAGGACATGCCAATGCTGTGATACTGAGAAGTGGAAAAGAACTCGACGAACCTGTTGACCTGAGACTAGGAAATCCAGCCATGTACCAAAAACAGAGCGAGCCGACTGAAAAAGCCAATGAACCTAGAGAAAAAGAAAAGGAAAACGAAACTCAAGAGGTAGTGGAGCAAGAGAAGCCTTATGTACCTCCACCACCTTATAAACCACCAATCCCGTATCCTCAGAGACTTACAAATTCCAAAACGATGGGCCAATTCAAGAAATTCGTTGAACTTCTAAAACAACTCAATATAACAATACCTTTTACAGAAGCCATCACTCAGATGCCCTTGTACGCTAAATTTCTCAAGGAAATCCTATCCAACAAGAAAAAGATAGAAGATAACGAAACAGTTACACTCACTGCCGAGTGTAGCGTGATCATTCAAAACAATATGCCTCCTAAGCTAAAAGACCCAAGTAGTTTCTCTATACCTTGTAATATTGGAAAATTTGTCATAGACAAAGCTCTATGTGACTTAGGAGCAAGCATTAGCGTCATGCCCTTATCTATCTGCAAGAAGCTAGAGATGGGAGAACTCAGACCCACGAAAATGTCCGTCCAATTAGCCGACCGATCGATTAAATACCTTGTAGGTATATTGGAAAACGTTCCAGTTAGAATAGGTCAATTCTATATCCCGACCGATTTCATCATCATGGACATAACCGAGGACTCAGTTACCCCTATCATACTAGGAAGACCCTTTCTAGCCACTGCCGAAGCTATAATTGACGTAAAGAAGGGCAGACTAACGTTCGAAGTTGGGGAAGAAAAAGTGGAATTCATCCATACTCAATTCTTACAAGCACCAGCCATGAACGACACATGCCATCTTATAGATGTCATAGACGAGTGCGTAAGGGAAATGGAAGCAGAACAGAAAAAATATTCTGAGATAATGGAAATCCAAACCTCTCCAATATTCGAAAACGATGACAGTCTAAACGAAAGCTTAGCACTCACGCCTGATCATATGCCATGCCCGAAGAACCCCAGTGTAGAATTGAAAATTTTACCTAAGAATCTAAGATACGAATTCCTTGATACCGAACACACGCGACCAGTAATAGTAAACTCCAACTTAGAAAAGCTCGAAACTGAAAAACTTTTAGGCGTCCTAAGAAGGTATCCAACCGCACTAGGTTATAACATATCTGATTTGAAAGGAATATGTCCTTCAATTTGTATGCACCATATTTTGCTAGAAGAGGATTGTAAAACCTCTAGAGAACCTCAAAGAAGGATTAACCCGATTCTTAGCACTGTAGTCAGAGATGAAATTACAAAGCTTATGGAAGCTGGAATCATATACCCGATCTCTGATAGTAAGTGGGTAAGCTCAGTACACGTGGTGCCCAAGAAAGGAGGTATCACCGTTGTTAAGAACGTGAAAGGCGAACCAATAACTCAAAGAGTAGTCAATGGACATAGAGTGTGTATAGATTATAGAAAACTAAACAAAGCCACTCGTAAAGACCATTTTCCTCTACCCTTCATAGATCAAATGCTAGAACGGTTAGCCAAACATTCCTATTTCTGCTATCTAGACGGTTACTCCAGATTCTTTCAAATTCCCATTCACCCTGACGATCAAGAAAAGACTACTTTCACGTGTCCGTATGAAACGTTCGCGTATAGACGAATGCCCTTCGGATTGTGTAATGCCCCAGCTACCTTCCAACGATGTATGATGTCAATCTTTGCAGATTTTATAGACAACATCATGGAAGTGTTCATGGATGATTTCTCAGTGTGTGGGGGAAGTTTCGAAGGATGTCTGTCAAACCTAGAGAAAGTTTTAGAAAGATGTGTAAAAGTAAACCTCGTGCTCAATTGGGAAAAATGCCATTTCATGGTCAGACAAGGAATCGTGCTAGGACATGTCATATCCAATAAAGGGATTGAAGTTGACAAAGCCAAAATAGAAGTCATAAAAGAACTCCGACCACCTAAGACCGTTAGAGAAATACGAAGCTTTTTAGGACACGCCGGTTTTTACCGACGATTCATTAAAGACTTCTCAAAAATTACTAAACCACTTACCGGTCTGTTAATGAAAGACGCTGAGTTCATATTCGACGATGATTGTCATAAAGCGTTTGAATCTCTAAAATCATCCCTTATCACCGCACCGATCATGCAATCGCCCTATTGGAATTTACCCTTCGAATTTATGTGTGACGCGAGTGATTACGCCGTAGGCGCAGTTCTTGGACAGAGGAAAGACAAGAAGCTACACGCTATTTACTACGCTAGTAGAACGCTAGACCCAACCCAAATGAACTACGCCACGACTGAGAAAGAGCTATTAGCAGTCGTCTTCGCACTTGACAAATTCCGTTCCTATCTAGTAGGAGCAAAAATCATCATCTACACGGACCACGCTGCTATAAGATATCTATTAAATAAGAAAGATGCAAAACCAAGGCTCCTCAGGTGGATCCTACTTTTGCAAGAATTTGACTTAGAAATTAAGGATAAAAAAGGGACCGAAAACGTCGTAGCGGATCACTTGTCAAGATTGGAAGATATAAAACCCGAACAAGTGCCGATTAACGATGATTTTCCATATGAACATCATATAACCCAAATAAGGAACGACCTGGCTCAGTTAAACCTAAACGAACCAAAACCCAAGGAAGCCGTAGAAGCAATTCATGCAACCATGGGACTGCCATGGTATGCCGACATAGTTAACTATCTAGCTGCAAATGCACTCCCACCAGACCTTACCTACCAACAGAAAAAGAGATTCTTCCACGATCTAAAACACTACTATTGGGATGAACCCTTACTGTTTAAAAGAGGACCGGACGGTATCTTCCGTCGATGCATACCCGAGGAAGAGATAGAAGATGTCATTTCCCACTGTCATTCATCTCCTTACGGGGGACACGCAAGCACTTCCAAAACTTGTGCAAAGATCTTACAAGCTGACCTATTCTGGCCTAATCTGTGGAAAGACGTCGACATCGCTGTTAGAAATTGCGATCGGTGTCAACACACTGGTAATATTTCAAGACGCGATGAGATGCCTCAAAAAGGAATCCTAGAGGTAGAAATCTTCGACGTATGGGGAATCGATTTCATGGGACCCTTCCCATCCTCTTTTGGAAACAAATATATCCTCGTCGCGGTCGATTATGTTTCAAAATGGATCGAGGCCATAGCCTCTCCTACAAATGACACACGAGTGGTAATCAAACTCTTTAGAAACATAATCTTTCCAAGATTCGGTGTACCGAGACTCGTAATTAGTGACGGTGGCTCCCATTTCATCTCAAAGATATTCGACAAATTACTTTTTAAGTATGGAGTGAAACATCGTATAGCGACACCATACCACCACAAACCAGTGGACAAGTCGAAGTCTCAAACAGAGAAATTAAGCAGATCTTAGAAAAAACTGTAGCCACAACCAGGAAAGATTGGTCATCAAAGCTCAACAAAGCTTTATGGGCCTATAGGACGGCCTACAAGACCCCTATAGGAACTACACCCTTCAAGCTCGTATACGGAAAATCCTGTCACCTCCCAGTAGAATTAGAACACAAAGCGTATTGGACAATTAAAACGCTCAACATGAACTACACTGCTGCGGTAGAAAAACGAGTCCTGAATTTAAATGAATTAGAAGAATTAAGATTGGATGCTTACGAGAATGCTAAAATATACAAAGAAAGAACTAAAAAATGGAATGACAAGCGTTTATCTAGGAAAGAATTTAGTGTGGGAGATGTCGTACTATTATTTAACTCAAGACTTAGGCTTTTCCCTGGTAAATTAAAATCTAGATGGTCAGGTCCGTATGAAATTACAAAAGTGTTCCCTAGCGGAGCAATAGAAATTAAGGGTAGAAATACTGACCCGTTTACAGTAAACGGGCAGCGGTTAAAAATATACAATAACATTGAAAATAGAGACTATACGAATAGTCTAAGACTTATAAAATTGCCAAATATTTCACCCGAATAATTTGCTGCTAGGCACCATGTCAGGCTTTTGAAGTTAAAAACAGCGTTAAGTGGGAGGCAACCCACCTATTTGTTAATTGTTATTTGTTTTTATTTATTATACATTCCGTTTTTGCATTTATTCCCATTTAAATTTTATTTTTCTTTCCTTTGTTCTAATTTCTATAAAACTGCTGCTGATTTCAAAATGATTTTAATTGCCACAGGATTTCTGAAAAGTTTTTGTTACTCTTCTACCTTCTCTTCTGAGTAGTTTCCCTAACAATAACCATGGAACCAAAGCCACATAATTTCTTAGAAACCACCTTTAGGGGTATAAACTAAAAGAGAGAATTCGAGGAATTATCAAAAAGAAACATCGGTTTGACACTTTATTATGATGAACCCACTATGAATGCTTTAGGTATACTGGATAGTGTTCTGTACTTGTTTAACCAGCTGGGGTGGGAAAAAGCCCACATTAAGACTAGGTTTGCCACCTACCGTGAGCTCACCCTTGAATTTCTCATCTCACTAGTCCATATACCCGAACATGGAAAAGGGACCCGAAAAGGATTTATAAGTTTCAGTCTCTTTGGAATTGAGTTTATTTACAATCATAAGGAACTAGCTGACCTGTTAGGATTCCCTAGCGGCCCTTTTGCTTACTCTACTACCTAGGTTGAACTGATGGACATTGAGCTATATTACTTTTGGGGGACTTTAACTGGTAATTATCACCCTGACGCGGATAATATGGATAATAATGAGATACATAACCCTGCCATCCACTACTTCCATAAGATCCTAGCCCACACTCTATTCGGGAAAGAGGAGAACCATACTGCAGTGTCTAAGGACGAGATATTTTTACTATATTGTATGCACCAAGGCCACCCCGTTAATGCCGTGCCGTTTCTAATGAAAACCTTTTTCCGCATTATCGATAACCCTGATGAACCAATCATCATAGGTGGCCTGGTCACAATGATTGCACACGCCCTCGGCCTCAGACACCAGCTGAATAGGTGCCCACATTTTGGTACGATTCGTCCCATGAATATTGCTTTTTGCTTTGACCTCCGTATAATAGCAAATCATGATTACCCACCTTATGAGTACTTGATAAGAGAGGAAGTTGTAAACCTATTCACCCTTCGAAACCATAACAAAGTAAGTGTCCACAACCGTGATAACTGGCTTTATGAGCTAAACCCACCGGACCACCCTCCTACACTTGAGACACCACAAGACTATCAAATTTATGATGATGTTATGTCTGACATTGGTGACCCTGAGACTCCTCCTGGTTACTACAAAAACTTCAACATGGCCGAGGCCCATGAAGCCTCTGAAACAACCAAGAAGGATTACCATGATAGTCTTAATAAAATTGTTACCATACTTGATACCTACCAGACTAACATTAATGGAATTAAAGATGAAATAAAAAGCATGCGTCTGGAGATAGTGGGATTAACTGATATAACCGTGGAGAAATTTTATCACATTCATAATTCACTCGGAGATATAAAAGCAAAGCTTGGATGAATTCACAAATGGCAGCTCCAGTTTTATATTTCATTTCGTTTTGTTTCTAGGAAGTTTCCCATTTTTGCAATATTTTCAGTTTTGTTTTAAATTTAGAACAAATTTACCATATGTAGTTTTTGAGTTTCTGGTGTTGAACAAGCAAATTTGCGAAATCACAGTTTCAGTCATTTAATACTCATTTGCTAGTTTCCTCTGCACAAATTATAATGCTTTATATAAATTGCGGGCTTTGCTCTTATCAATGGATGGTGTTATGTTTTGGAATATATATGCTTGCATTTGCTTGGTATACCATTGAATATATATATTGCTATTGAAATGCCTCTGTAGAGATAGAACGTTACAAACTTGGTGCAGAACTGTCTGCTTAAAATTGCACATTTTGCAGCTGTTACGACCGTCACAACCCCCTTACGATCGCCACACGCCTTTTAGCGTGTTACGATCGTCATGCCTGTGTTATGACTGTAACACGGGTTATATCAGTAACCCCTATAGCAGACAGAAGCTCTTCTTCTGCAACCTTTCCCTCTTCCTCCACTACTTCAAAACCGTCTCACTACCTCCATCAATCCCCACTCACACCAATTAACTCACCATTATTCTCCATTAAATTTCAATCTTCCCATTACCTTCCTCCATCATATATACATCCCATAAAACAATCCCTCACACATTCCATCCCACAACCCAAACCCACTCTCTCTAACACTTTAGCATTCAAATATGGAAAACATAAACCAACAATTCCCTGGCATTTACTTACGCGATGGTGAACAAGGCGAAACCCAGCGCACGAAGTTCTTGAAGTTCCAACGCTGCGGCCTCCATCCCACTAGGTACGTCGACATTGACTGCCTCAGGGACCTCAAATTACTTCAAAGTGTCCAACAACTCCTACATAATGTCAACCTTTGGACCCTCTTTAGCCAGCCCAAACCCACGTACGAGAATCTCACTCTCGAGTTTCTCAGTTCCTTCTGCTACTTCACCCCCAATGGTCCAACAAATCAACTCATCGGTGCGGTACGGTTTCGCATTTTCGGAACCGAATACGACTTCTCTCAAAATGCATTCGGTAGATTACTCGACTTCTATACTGATGAAGGCGCTCACCTCCGTGTACCTGACACCTTCCATGAGGAATCCTTTAACCTTTGGCATAGCCTAACCAACAACCGTGCTAACTCCTACGATCACCTCAACACCACATAAATCCATAACCCTGCCATTAGTTACTTCCATCGCATTCTGTGCAACACCATTTTCGTAAGGGATAGTAACCACAAGCTTAACTCCAAAGAGCTGTTCTTCATGCACTGTGCGTTTACCAATCAGAAAATCAACGCCGCACCATTCCTCTTGGCCCATATTCATTATATTTGCACTCGCGGCGGCAAACCCTTCTATTTCAGAGGGCTTGTCACTTCTATTGCATTGGCTCTGAATCATGGCGACACCCTTTCCCATCTGCCCTCCAGAGCACCGGTCTTGCTTACCTTGGACCATTGCAAATCTGCTCATCTCATTCACCAACGGGACGACGGCCGGTTCAATCCAGTGATCCGTAACGTTGTTTATTCTAACATTGTTTTGCCTTGCAGGGACCGTATCGATCCGCATAACCGAGCCAATTGGATATTTGATGCCCCTGACGGCCATGCTCCCGTGCACGATGCCCAGCCAGATGCTCCAACTGACGAGATCCAGGAGGAATTGGACCGTGAAACACCTGCTCCCGACATTCCTGAGTCCTCTTCTGCACCACCTCCTTTTACTATGGAGGACATCCTCAGAGCCCTCCATCAGCAAAATCAGATGGCTGTAGCTCTTGAAAGGAAGCATCAGGAGCAGTATAACACTCTACATGCGCAAAACGTCCAAATCCTGAGCGGCCAGCACAACATCAACGAGAAGCTGGACGAAGTTTTCTCCGAGCTAAACGCCTTACGCATGGACGTCACCGCTCTTGGCTCGCATGATATCGACCTCGAGGCCACACCTACCCGACGCTCCCACACCCGAAGCAGAGGCAGAGGCCACCAGTAGTTTTCTTTTGTTTTTGTTTCTGTATTCCATTCATTTACCTTTCCGTCAGTTTTTCTTTTTGTAGTCCTTCCTGCCATATATCATGACATTGAGACAATGTCTGATATAGTGTGGGAGAGACGTTATATTTTCTTCATGTTGTAGTAAATTTATGGTAACTCTATGATAGTTTCAAGTTTTTCAAGTTCTCCCCGTATTTTAAGCCATACCAAAAAAATTCTCTGCTTGCATAGCTCGACATACCTACCTTAAAGCGGAAACCTAGTTAGGAAGACGAGAACGAGTAAACAAAATCAATACGACTATGACACCGCTAACATCCTACTTATGCAACCCGTCTAAACAAAACGTTGTATGTACACCTTGATTTTTAAGTTCTGAAGTAACCCCTAGTAATTTATACTAGCAGTCAGCATCGTCCGGACACAAACCACGTGGGGATCCGATGAATATAAGTGTTTGATGCCTAATCAATGAAACACCCTTCTCATCTCGATGCTAAACAAAGAAAATCTTGTGCCAAAAGACAAAGATCGCATACGAGACATAAGTATAAGAGAAGAAGTCCATTGTTGGTTGGTTCAGAGGTATCTGGTTCTGAACTTGGTAGGGCGTGCTACGGCTCGATCCCCCGCAACCTCCAATTTGGAAAAATCCAGGGTAACCACATCCGAGTACCAGACCCCGCGACAAAAAATAGGATCAAAGTCACTAACCGGCTACTCCACTACGTGCGTGCAAAGACAAAGGGCTTAATGTGATTGCGCCAGAACGAAACCGGGTGAAAAAGCACGAGAAGATCGAGGTCAAAATGTGACGTAGCGATTAAGCGGTTTGTTAAAGTGGAAATACGCGACTAAATTGTGTCATTGGCACATCAATTACGTTTTACTCAAGTACCGGCCGACTGACGATTGGTTTCATGTGTTTTATCTCGAAAATAAAAGGTATGTCGTGCATGTGCGCCTGACGAACACTTGTCCGATTTTTACGACTATTTGCTTGAGGACAAGCAAAGGTTTAAGTATGGGAGGATTTGATAACGAGAAATCGTATCATATATTTACCATAAAATTAATCCGCTTTATATCATATTGACCCGATTAACTCTTGAATATTCCGAGTTTTGTATGATTTTATGCAGGTACAACATATCTCAGCTCAAACTAGAAAGAAACGTGAAATGTGCGAGAGAGCGGCCAAGACCAGAAGAGAAAAGATAAATCTGTCAAGAAATCCATAATTGCTGCCATTACGGTCGTCACGCCCTTTCCACGGCCGTAAGACGCTTCAGACGCGCGTTACGCCCCTGCCACGACCGTAACACGCTATTTCATGCAAACTGCGCGTAACACAGCAGCCACGCCCGTAACAAGCTTATAAGTGGTAAATTTTGAACGTGGTCAAGCAACAGAACATGGTCAAGTAACAGCATGCACGTACACCTTGTTTTCGTCCAACTTCCAAGACCACCTCCTCCTTATTCTTCTGAGTAAGCCAAGAATCTAGGAACAAAAATGTAGTTCCAACCGTATTTTATTCTATATAAATAGCTTAGACTTGGAAAGAAAGAGGAGGGAGTTAAGTTCACAAAAACCTTGCGGAAGCTCTGCCGATTTTAATCTCGATTCTATTTTCGCACTTTGTTCAATTTTAATTTCTATTCCGACGTTCCAATCTTGCCGGCTTGTGGAAGAAGGATCTAGGATATTATTACTTTTCAGGTTTTTATTGTATTTGATATAATTGCAAATTTATTTATGTTAAATTTCTATTCTTTAATTATAATGCATGTGTTGTTATTATTTTCCGATTTTATTTCCTGCTTTTCAATTCTGAGTATTATGAGTAGCTAAATACCTGTAGTCGGGGTGTGATGAAATAACCGGATGGATTAATGTATTTCTAAGCTAAAACCTCAATTAACTTAATTTCTGGCCGTGACTTTTGATAATTAAAAATTAAGCTTTTTGTTACGAAAGTAAGGAAAGTGAAATAGGGAGAAATCAAGACCATGAGAGTGTGAGGTTTCAACCGGATAGCTAAAGTTAGGCATTCGATTTAAATACAGCGAGAGCGCTTTAAAACGGATTAGATTTATTTAGTTTTCAAAAAGATGCTTTCTAAACACTTATGGGCTAGCGAGAGCAGACATTTGGCTTTAGGAGTATGATCCGAGGTAAGACCACGAGAGTGTGAATCAAGGGTTTTTAAACTGATAAATACTACAGAATAATTTAAGTTAAATACTTTTATATGCTTAGGTACAATTTAATTCGCTTAGGTTCAAAACATTACACTCCAACCACTTTAATATTATAATTCTTTTAGTTGAATTTAGTTTCCCCTTTAGTTTTAAACTCCTAAAAAACCAAACGTGACAATTTCCGCCTCAGCTAAACTAACCTGTTTAAAACACTAGAGTGATTACGAAGTCCCTGTGGGTTCGACATCCTTTTATTACTACCGCGATAGACTGTGCACTTGCAGTTAAGATACCGTTAGACACATCAGGTCAATCACACATCAAGTTTTTGGCGCCGTTGCCGGGGACTTTAGTTTAGTCACTAGTGTAATCTGAAAACAACGCTGTCTAGACTAAGGCAACTTTTTATATTTCCCTCTGTTGTATGCCAAACACTCGTTCTCAAAACGAGCCTTTACATCTATAAATTAACGATATTGAGCGTTACTTAAGATTAAGACACCGAATTCAAGAATACCGATCTCTCAACAACCTTCCTCCGACTAAAATTCCTGATATCCCGTTATCGGAATCTATCAAAGAATTGACAATGGCTGACGTACCAAATCCGCCTCGCGCTCTTAAGGACTACGCAGTTCCTTCACAAGCGGGGCCTCACAACAGCATTGCCGCTCCTGCTATCGCTCGAAACGATTTCGAGCTGAAACCTTCGCTTCTATCCGCCGTTCAGCAGAACCAATTTTCTGGATCTCCGACTGACGACCCTAATCTACATATGTCAGTGTTTGTGCAGTACGCAGACACTGTAAAAGCGAATGGTGTAAACCCCGAGGCGATACGATTGCGCATATTTCCTTTTTCTTTAAGAGATAGAGCCCGAGCCTGGCTCCAATCTCTTCCTTCAAATTCAATCACCACATGGGATGAATTGAAGAAAGTCTTCTTGGCTAGATATTTCCCACCAAGCAAAACTGCTATGCTTAGAGCTAACATCAACGGTTTTAGACAAAAAGATAACAAATCACTTTTCGAAGCATGGGAACGTTACAAGGATATGATTAGACTCTGTCCTCATCATGGTTTAGAAGAATGGCTAATCATTCATACATTTTATAACGGTCTCTTGTATAACACAAGATTGACTATAGACGCCGCTACTGGTGGCGCACTGATGGATAAACCATATGCCGAAGCAAATCAACTTATCGAAAGTATGGCCCATAACCACTATCAATGGGGAAGATAAAGAGCTAATGTGGAGAAATCCCAAACCAAAGGTGGAATGTCTGAGGTGAATATTCTGGACCAAGTCAATGCTAAAGTGGAAGCTCTTACCCAAAAGTTAGAAAACCTTACCACTACTCCTGCAGCCACCGTGGCTGCAGTTGTCCAAACTTGCGATCTATGTGGTCTTCAATCTCATCCTGCTCCAGAATGCCCACTTCTAACGGGAGTTCCAGCTGAACAAGCAAACTATGTACAAGGGAACCCTTATAGCAATACCTATAACCCTGGTTGGAAAAATCATCCGAATTTTTCATACAAAAGTAACAACGCATTATACGCGCCTGGACAAGCTCTTGCCACACCACCCGGTTATCCAAAAGCTATCCCAAATCATCATGGTAATGGACCTAATGCTCCTAGGAAATCTAACCTAGAAATCATGATAGAACACTTCATTGCTTCCCAAGCTCAGACTAATAAAGACGTTATGAATCAGAATTTACATACTAATGAGCAGATAAAACAATTAGCTAGCAAGGTTGATGCTTTACCCACCCATAACAAGATGCTTGAGACGCAAATTTCACAGGTAGCTCAACAACAAGCACCTACTGCAGCACCGGCTGGAATTTTTCTTGGTCAACCACAGCCCAACCCAAAAGGACATGCCAATGCTGTGATACTGAGAAGTGGAAAAGAACTCGACGGACCTGTTGACCCGAGACTAGGAAATCCAGCCATGTACCAAAAACAGAGCGAGCCGACTGAAAAAGCCAATGAACCTAGAGAAAAAGAAAAGGAAAACGAAACTCAAAAGGTAGTGGAGCAAGAGAAGCCTTAAGTACCTCCACCACCTTATAAACCACCAATCCCGTATCCTCAGAGACTTACAAATTCCAAAACGATGGGCCAATTCAAGAAATTCGTTGAACTTCTGAAACAACTCAATATAACAATACCTTTTACAAAAGCCATCACTCAGATGCCCTCGTACGCTAAATTTCTCAAGGAAATCCTATCCAACAAGAAAAAGATAGAAGATAACGAAACAGTTACACTCACTGCCGAGTGTAGCGCGATCATTCAAAACAATATGCCTCCTAAGCTAAAAGACCCAGGTAGTTTCCCTATACCTTGTAATATTGGAAAATTTGTCATAGACAAAGCTCTATGTGACTTAGGAGCAAGCATTAGCGTCATGCCCTTATCTATCTGCAAGAAGCTAGAGATGGGAGAACTCAGACCCACGAAAATGTCCGTCCAATTAGCCGACCGATCGGTTAAATACCTTGTAGGTATATTGGAAAACGTTCCAGTTAGAATAGGTCAATTCTATATCCCGACCGATTTCATCATCATGGACATAACCGAGGACTCAGTTACCCCTATCATACTAGGAAGACCCTTTCTAGCCACTGCCGAAGCTATAATTGACGTAAAGAAGGGCAGACTAACGTTCGAAGTTGGGGAAGAAAAAGTGGAATTCATCCATACTCAATTCTTACAAGCACCAGCCATGAACGACACATGCCATCTTATAGATGTCATAGACGAGTGCGTAAGGGAAATGGAAGCAGAACAGAAAAAATATTCTGAGATAATGGAAATCCAAACCTCTCCAATATTCGAAAACGATGACAGTCTAAACGAAAGCTTAGCACTCACGCCTGATCATATGCCATGCCCGAAGAACCCCAGTGTAGAATTGAAAATTTTACCTAAGAATCTAAGATACGAATTCCTTGATACCGAACACACGCGACCAGTAATAGTAAACTCCAACTTAGAAAAGCTCGAAACTGAAAAACTTTTAGGCGTCCTAAGAAGGTATCCAACCGCACTAGGTTATAACATATCTGATTTGAAAGGAATATGTCCTTCAATTTGTATGCACCGTATTTTGCTAGAAGAGGATTGTAAAACCTCTAGAGAACCTCAAAGAAGGATTAACCCGATTCTTAGCACTGTAGTCAGAGATGAAATTACAAAGCTTATGGAAGCTGGAATCATATACCCGATCTCTGATAGTAAGTGGGTGAGCCCAGTACACGTGGTGCCCAAGAAAGGAGGTATCACCGTTGTTAAGAACGCGAAAGGAGAACCAATATCTCAAAGAGTAGTCAATGGACATAGAGTGTGTAGAGATTATAGAAAAGTAAACAAAGCCGCTCGTAAAGACCATTTTCCTCTACCCTTCATAGATCAAATGCTAGAACGGTTAGCCAAACATTCCTATTTCTGCTATCTAGACGGTTACTCCGGATTCTTTCAAATTCCCATTCACCCTGACGATCAAGAAAAGACTACTTTCACGTGTTCGTATGGAACGTTCGCGTATAGACGAATGCCCTTCGGATTGTGTAATGCCCCATCTACCTTCCAACGATGTATGATGTCAATCTTTGCAGATTTTATAGACAACATCATGGAAGTGTTCATGGATGATTTCTCAGTGTGTGGGGGAAGTTTCGAAGGATGTCTGTCAAACCTAGAGAAAGTTTTAGAAAGATGTGTAAAAGTAAACCTCGTGCTCAATTGGGAAAAATGCCATTTCATGGTCAGAGAAGGAATCGTGCTAGGACATGTCATATCCAATAAAGGGATTGAAGTTGACAAAGCCAAAATAGAAGTCATAAAATAACTCCGACCACCTAAGACCGTTAGAGAAATACGAAGCTTTTTAGGACACGCCAGTTTTTACCGACGATTCATTAAAGACTTCTCAAAAATTACTAAACCACTTACCGGTCTGTTAATGAAAGACGCTGAGTTCATATTCGACGATGATTGTCATAAAGCGTTTGAAACTCTAAAATCAACCCTTATCACTGCACCGATCATGCAACCGCCCGATTGGAATTTACCCTTCGAAATCATGTGCGACGCGAGTGATTACGCCGTAGGCGCAGTTCTTGGACAGAGGAAAGACAAGAAGCTACACGCTATTTACTACACTAGTAGAACGCTATACCCAGCCCAAATGAACTACGCCACGACTGAGAAAGAGCTATTAGCAGTCGTCTTCGCGCTTGACAAATTCCGTTCCTATCTAGTAGGAGCAAAAATCATCATCTACACGGACCACGCTGCTATAAGATATCTATTAAATAAGAAAGATGCAAAACCAAGGCTCCTCAGGTGGATCCTACTTTTGCAAGAATTTGACTTAGAAATTAAGGATAAAAAAGGGACCGAAAACGTCGTAGCGGATCACTTGTCAAGATTGGAAGATATAAAACCCGAACAAGTGCCGATTAACGATGATTTTCCATATGAACATCTGATAACCCAAATAAGGAACGACCTGGCTCAGTTAAACCTAAACAAACCAAAACCCAAGGAAGCCGTAGAAGCAATTCATGCAACCATGGGACTGCCATGGTATGCCGACATAGTTAACTATCTAGCTGCAAATGCACTCCCATCAGACCTTACCTACCAACAGAAAAAGAGATTCTTCCACGATCTAAAACACTACTATTGGGATGAACCCTTACTGTTTAAAAGAGGACCGGATGGTATCTTCTGTCGATGCATACCCGAGGAAGAGATAGAAGATGTCATTTCCCACTGTCATTCATCTCCTTACGGGGGACACACAAGCACTTCCAAAACTTGTGCAAAGATCTTACAAGCTGGCCTATTCTGGCCTAATCTGTGGAAAGACGTCGACATCGCTGTTAGAAATTGCGATCGGTGTCAATGCACCGGTAATATTTCAAGACGCGATGAGATGCCTCAAAAAGGAATCCTAGAGGTAGAAATCTTCGACGTATGGGGAATCGATTTCATGGGACCCTTCCCATCCTCTTTTGGAAACAAATATATCCTCGTCGCGGTCGATTATGTTTCAAAATGGATCGAGGACATAGCCTCTCCTACAAATGACACACGAGTGGTAATCAAACTCTTTAGAAACATAATCTTTCCAAGATTCGGTGTACCGAGACTCGTAATTAGTGACGGTGGCTCCCATTTCATCTCAAAGATATTCGACAAATTACTTTTTAAGTATGGAGTGAAACATCGTATAGCGACACCATACCACCCACAAACCAGTGGACAAGTCGAAGTCTCAAACAAAGAAATTAAGCAGATCTTAGAAAAAACTGTAGCCACAACCAGGAAAGATTGGTCATCAAAGCTCAACAAAGCTTTATGGGCCTATAGGACGACCTACAAGAGCCCTATAGGAACTACACCTTTCAAGCTCGTATACGGAAAATCCTGTCACCTCCCAGTAGAATTAGAACACAAAGCGTATTGGGCAATTAAAACGCTCAACATGAACTACACTGCTGCGGGAGAAAAACGAGTCCTAGATTTAAATGAATTAGAAGAATTAAGATTGGATGCTTACGAGAATGCTAAAATATACAAAGAAATAACTAAAAAATGGCATGACAAGCGTTTATATAGGAAATAATTTAGTGTGGGAGATGTCGTACTATTATTTAACTCAAGACTTAGGCTTTTCCCTGGTAAATTAAAATCTAGATGGTCAGGTCCGTATGAAATTACAAAAGTGTTCCCTAGCGGAGCAATAGAAATTAAGGGTAGAAATACTGACCCGTTTACAGTAAACGGGCAGCGGTTAAAAATATACAATAACATTGAAAATAGAGACTATACGAATAGTCTAAGACTTTTAAAATTGCCAAATATTTCACCCGAATAATTTGCTGCTAGGCACCATGTCAGGCTTTTGACGTTAAAAACAGCGCTAAGTGGGAGGCAACCCACCTATTTGTTAATTGTTATTTGTTTTTATTTATTATACATTCCGTTTTTGCATTTATTCCCATTTAAATTTTATTTTTCTTTCCTTTGTTCTAATTTCTATAAAACTGCTACTGATTTCAAAATAATTTTAATTGCCACAGGATTTCTGAAAAGTTTTTGTTTCTCTTCTACCTTCTCTTCTGACTAGTTTCCCTAACAATAACCATGGAACCAAAGCCACATAATTTCTTAGAAACCACCTTTAGGGGTATAAACCAAAAGAGAAAATTCGAGGAATTATCAAAAAGAAACATCGGTTTGACACTTTATTATGATGAACCCACTATGAATGCTTTAGGTATACTGGATAGTGTTTTGTACTTGTTTAACCAGCTGGGGTGGGAAAAAGCCCACATTAAGACTAGGTTTGCCACCTACCGTGAGCTCACCCTTGAATTTCTCAGCTCACTAGTCCATATACCCGAACATGGAAAAGGGACCCGAAAAGGATTTATAAGTTTCAGTCTCTTTGGCATTGAGTTTATTTACAATCATAAGGAACTAGCTGACCTGTTAGGATTCCCTAGCGGCCCTTTTGCTTACTCTACTACCCAGGTTGAACTGATGGACATTGAGCTAGATTACTTTTGGGGGACTTTAACTGGTAATTATCACCCTGACGCGGATAATATGGATAATGATGATATACATAACCCTGCCATCCGCTACTTCCATAAGATCCTAGCCCACACTGTATTCGGGAAAGAGGAGAACCGTACTGCAGTGTCTAAGGACGAGATATTTTTACTATATTGTATGCACCAAGGCCACCCCGTTAATGCCGTGCCGTTTCTAATGCAAACCTTTTTCCGCATTATTGATAACCCTGATGCACCAATCATCATAGGTGGCCTAGTCACAATGATTGCACACGCCCTCGGCCTCAGACACCAGCTGAATAGGTGCCCACATTTTGGTACGATTCATCCCATGAATATTGCTTTTTGCATTGACCGCCGTATAATAGCAAATCATGATTACCCACCTTATGAGTACTTGATAAGAGAGGAAGTTGTAAACCTATTCACCCTTCCAAACCATAACAAAGTAAGTGTCAACAACCGTGATAACTGGCTTTATGAGCTAAACCCACCGGACCACCCTCCTACACCTGAGACACCACAAGACTATCAAATTTATGATGATGTTATGTCTGACATTGGTGACCCTGAGACTCCTCCTGGTTACTACGAAAACTTCAACATGGCCGAGGCCCATGAAGCCTCTGAAACAACCAAGAAGGATTACCATGATAGTCTTAATAAAATTGTTACCACACTTGATACCTACCAGACTAACATTAATGGAATTAAAGATGAAATAAAAAGCATGCGTCTGGAGATAGTGGGATTAACTGATATAACCGTGGAGCAATTTTATCACATTCATAATTCACTCGAAGATATAAAAGCAAAGCTTGGATGAATTCACAAATGGCAGCTCCAGTTTTATATTTCATTTCGTTTTGTTTCTAGGAAGTTTCCCATTTTTGCAATATTTTCAGTTTCGTTTTAAATTTAGAACAAATTTACCATATGTAGTTTTTGAGTTTCTGGTGTTGAACAAGCAAATTTGCGAAATCACAATTTCAGTCATTTAATACTCATTTGCTAGTTTCCTCTGCGCAAATTATAATGCTTTATATAAATGACGGGCTTTGCTCTTATCGATGGATGGTGTTATGTTTTGGAATATATATGCTTGCATTTGCTTGGTATACCATTGAATATATATATTGCTATTGAAATGCCTCTGTGTAGAGATAGAACGTTACAGACTTGGTGCAGAACTGTCTGCTTAAAATTGCACATTTTGCAGCTGTTACGACCGTCACAACCCCCTTACGATCGCCACACGCCTTTTAGCGTGTTACGATCGTCATGCCTGTGTTATGACCGTAACATGGGTTATATCAGTAACCCCTATAGCAGACAGAAGCTCTTCTTCTGCAACCTTTCCCTCTTCCTCCACTACTTCAAAACCGTCCCACTACCTCCATCAATCCCCACTCACACCAATTAACTCACAATTATTCTCCATTAAATTTCAATCTTCCCATTACCTTCCTCCATCATATATACATCCCATAAACCAATCCCTCACACATTCCATCCCACAACCCAAACCCACTCTCTCTAACACTTTAGCATTCAAATATGGCAAACATAAACCAACAAATCCCTGGCATTTACTTACACGGTGGTGAACAAGGCGAAACCCAGCGCACGAAGTTCTTGAAGTTCCAACGCCGCGGCCTCCATCCCACTAGGTACGTTGACATTGACTGCCTTAGGGACCTCAAATTACTTCAAAGTGTCCAACAACTCCTACAGAATGTCAACCTTTGGACCCTCTGTAGCCAGCCCAAACCCACGTACGAGAATCTCACTCTTGAGTTTCTCAGTTCCTTCTGCTACATCACCCCCAATGGACCAACAAATCAACTCACTGGTGCGGTACGGTTTCACATTTTCGGAACCGAATACGACTTCTCTCAAAATGCATTCGGTAGATTACTCGACTTCTGTACTGATGAAGGCGCTCACCTCCGTGTACCTGACACCTTCCATGAGGAATCCTTTAACCTTTGGCATAGCCTAACCAACAACCGTGCTAACTCCTACGATCACCTCAACGCCACACAAATCCATAACCCCGCCATTCGCTACTTCCATCGCATTCTGTGCAACACCATTTTCGCAAGGGATAGTAACCACAAGCTTAACTCCAAAGAGCAGTTCTTCATGCACTGTGCGTTTACCAATCAGAAAATCAACGCCGCACCATTCCTCTTGGCCCATATTCATTCTATTTGCACTCGCGGCAGCAAACCCTTCTATTTCGGAGGGCTTGTCACTTCTATTGAATTGGCTCTGAATCATGGCGACACCCTTGCCCATCTGCCCTCCAGAGCACCGGTCTTGCTTACCTTGGACCATTAAAAATCTGCTCATCTTATTCACCAACGGGACGACGGCCGGTTCAATCCAGTGATCCATAACGTTGTTTATTCTAACATTGTTTTGCCTTGCAGGGACCGTATCGATCCGCATAACCGAGCCAATTGGATATTTGATGCCCCTGACGGCCATGCTCCCGTGCACGATGCCCAGCCAGATGCTCCAACTGACGAGATCCAGGAGGAATTGAACCGCGAAACACCTGCTCCCGATATTCCTGAGTCCTCTTCTGCACCACCTCCTTTTACTATGGAGGACATCCTCAGAGCCCTCCATCAGCAAAATCAGATGGCTGTAGCTCTTGAAAGGAAGCATCAAGAGCAGTATAACACTCTACATCGCAAAACGTCCAAATCCTGAGCGGCCAGCGCAACGTCAACAAGAAGCTGGACGAAGTTTTCTCCGAGCTAAACGCCTTACGCATGGACGTCACCGCTCTTGGCTCGCATGATACCGACCTCGAGGCCACACCTACCCGACGCTCCCGCACCCGAAGCAGAGGCAGAGGCCACCGGTAGTTTTCTTTTGTTTTTGTTTCTGTATTCCATTCATTTACCTTTCTGTCAGTTTTTCTTTTTGTAATCCTTCCTGCCATATATCATGACATTGAGACAATGTATGATATAGTGTGGGAGAGACGTTATATTTTCTTCATGTTGTAGTAAATTTATGGTAACTCTATGATATTTTCAAGTTTTTCAAGTTCTCCCCGTATTTTAAGCCATACCAAAAAAATTCTCTGCTCGCATAGCTCGACATACCTACCTTAAAGAGGAAACCTAGTTAGGAAGACGAGAACGAGTAAACAAAATCAATACGACTATGACACCGCTAACATCCTACTTATGCAACCCGTCTAAACAAAACGTTATATGTACACCTCGATTTTTAAGTTCTGAAGTAACCCCTAGTAGTTTATACTAGCAGTCAGCACCGTCCGGACACAAACCACGTGGGGAGCCGATGAATATAAGTGTTTGATGCCTAATCAATGAAACACCCTTCTCATCTCGATGCTAAACAAAGAAAATCTTGTGCCAAAAGACAAAGATCGCATACGAGACATAAGTATAAGAGAAGAAGTCCATTGTTGGTTGGTTCAGAGGTATCTGGTTCTGAACTTGGTAGGGCGTGCTACGACTCGATCCCCCGCAACCTCCAATTTGGAAAAATCTAGGGTAACCACATCCGTGTACCAGACCCCGTGACAAAAAATAGGATCAAAGTCACTAACCGGCTACTCCACTACGTGCGTGCAAAGACAAAGGGCTTAATGTGATTGTGCCAGAATGAAACCGGGCGAAAAAGCACGAGAAGATCGAGGTCAAAATGTGACGTAGCGATTAAGCGGTTTGTTAAAGTGGAAATACGCGACTAAATTGTGTCATTGGAACATCAATGACGTTTTACTCAAGTACCGGCCGACTGACGATTGGTTTCATGTGTTTTATCTCGAAAATAAAAGGTATGTCGTGCATGTGCGCCTGACGAACACTTGTCCGATTTTTACGACTATTTGCTTGAGGACAAGAAAAGGTTTAAGTATGGGAGGATTTGATAACGAGAAATCGTATCATATATTTACCATAAAATTAATCCGCTTTATATCATATTGACCCGATTAACTCTCGAATATTCCTAGTTTTGTATGATTTTATGCAGGTACAACATATCTCAGCTCAAACTAGAAAGAAACGTGAAATGTGCGAGAGAGCGGCCAAGACCAGAAGAGAAAAGATAAATCTGTCAAGAAATCCATAATTGCTGCCATTACGGTCGTCACGCCCTTTCCACGACCGTAAGACGCTTCAGACGTGCGTTACGCTCGTCACGCCCCGGCCACGACCGTAACGCGCTATTTCATGCAAACTGCGCGTAACGCAGCAGCCACGCCCGTAACAAGCTTATAAGTGGTAAATTTTGAACGTGGTCAAGCAACAGAACATGGTCAAGTAACAGCATGCACGTACACCTTGTTTTCCTCCAACTTCCAAGACCACCTCCTCCTTATTCTTCTGAGTAAGCCAAGAATCTAGGAACAAAAATGTAATTCCAACCGTATTTTATTCTATATAAATAGCTTAGACTTGGAAAGAAAGAGGAGGGAGTTAAGTTCACAAAAACCCTGCGGAAGCTCTGCCGATTTTAATCTCGATTCTATTTTCGCACTTCGTTCAATTTTAATTTCTATTCCGAAGTTCCAATCTTGCCGGCTTGTGGAAGAAGGATCTAGGATATTATTACTTTTCAGGTTTTTACTGTATTTGATATAATTGCCAATGTATTTATGTTAAATTTCTATTCTTTAATTATAATGCATGTGTTGTTATTATTTTCCGATTTTATTTCCTGCTTTTTAATTCCGAGTATTATGAGTAGCTAAATACCTGTAGTCGGGGTGTGATGAAATAACCAGATGGATTAATGTATTTCTAAGCTAAAACCTCAATTAACTTAATTTCTGGCCGTGACTTTTTATAATTAAAAATTAAGCTTTTTGTTACGAAAGTAAGGAAAGTGAAATAGGGAGAAATCAAGACCACGAGAGTGTGAGGTTTCAACCGGATAGCTAAAGTTAGGCATTTGATTTAAATACAGCGAGAGCGCTTTAAAACGGATTAGATTTATTTAGTTTTCAAAAAGATGCTTTCTAAACACTTATGGGCTAGCGAGAGCAGACATTTGGCTTTAGGAGTATGATTCGAGGTAAGACCACGAGAGTGTGAATCAAGGGTTTTTAAACTGATAAATACTACAGAATAATTTAAGTTAACTACTTTTATATGCTTAGGTACAATTTAATTCGCTTAGGTTCAAAACATTACACTCCGACCACTTTAATATTATAATTCTTTTAGTTGAATTTAGTTTCCCCTTTAGTTTTAAACTCCTAAAAACAAAACGTGACAATTTCCGCCTCAGCTAAACTAACCTGTTTAAAACACTAGAGTGATTACGAAGTCCCTGTGGGTTCGACATCCTTTTATTACTACCGCGATAGACTGTGCACTTGCAGTTAAGATACCGTTAGACACATCCGGTCAATCACACATCAGAGATTGAAGGGACTTAAATATAGAATACACAATTTTTGGCCTTAAGATACCACAATTATGTTTATGATATGATATGAATGCAATACTCTGAATTTTATGGGGAATGACGCCAAATGAGACAAACAACTGCTGGAAAAACCAACCACAGTAATCACATAGGGGAAGAGATTATAACTCAACTGGGGAAACAAGAGTCATAGGCTTCAAATGAGAGATTCTTGAATGATTTACATCAGTATTGAGACTGAAAAAGAAATGATTTACATCAGTACGGAGACTGGAAAAAGAAATGATTTACATCAGTACTGTGACTGAAAAAAGAAATGATTTACATCAGTACTGTGACTGGAAAAAGAAATGATTTACATCAGTACTGTGACTGGAAAACAAAATGATTGACATCAGTACTGAGACTGGAAAATGATTGTCATCAGTACTGAGACTGGAGATAAACATCTCTGACTTCTGAATTTTACCAAGAACGGTAACACATTCCTTCCTTAACCAAGATATCGCTTGAAAAGGATAAAATACAAACTTCCCCACGGGACTTTTCCGAAGGGATGCCATTTGCTGAGTAGACATCATTGTTGGGGATACACAAGCTGCTAAAATAAAGAGGCCGCCACTTGCTTCCTTTCAAAGGTGTCAATAACATACAAGTTGCTCATGAAGAGACCGCCGCTTGCTGTTTTTTCAAAGGTGTTAATAACATACAAGTTGCTCATGAAGAGACCGCCGCTTGCTGTTTTTCAAAGGATATTAAAGTACACAAGCTGCTCATGTAGAGTCCGCCACTTGTTGCTTTCAAAGATACCAATAACCCACAAGCTGCTCATAAAGAGACCGCCACTTGCTGTCTTCAAATAATATTAAAGCACACAAGCTGCTCATGAAGAGTTCGTCACTTGTTGCTTTCAAAGATATCAATAACCCACAAGCTGCTCATAAAGAGACCGCCACTTGCTGTCTTCAAAGAATATTAAAGCACACAAGCTGCTCATGAAGAGTCCGCCACTTGTCATAACATAAAGAAATTCAGATATAATCAAACTGCTCAAATAAAGAGTCAGTCGCTTGTTGTCACATCGATATTCCAGAAGAAGGTTATGATAACACTACTAGGGAATAAAGTTCATCTTCAATGGGGAACCATGAATAAATCCTTCCTGAGGAGACCAAGTACTTACATACGCAATCTCAATGCACTCTCCATCTAGGTTTCACAGCCTAGAGAGATCCACAGGGTATCGTTCACAAGAGACAAAGCTCAATCCAAGAATAAACTGGAGAGAAAATAGTCAAACAAGACTCCACCCAATGAGGAAACAACTCAAATGGGGATTTATCCTATCCAGAGATGGAAAAGGAAAGCTAAAGCAAGATTCTTCCACGAGAGTTAACTCAGTGGGGAATTAGAAAGGAGGCGCACTTTATGCTTAAGTTGACACTCTATTTGAGAAGAGGAAATACGATAAACAAAGTATACAGATCAAGAATATCAACAAATATCAATGTGTGTGCATGATGCAAGTGTGAATGAATGAATGAATGTCATGTATATGCTGACAAAACAGACAAAGGAGATAGACAGAAGATGATAAGACGTCCCAGTACAACCCGACACTCAACTAATCTCAACAAGATGGGAATATTACTGGAAATAAAACAAAAGCCATCATTAGAGCAAGGTCCTTTTACAAGGCTTAAATCTATTTGGATAGGAAGATATTTTTTTTGTAGAAAACCCAAAGTCCAGTCTTCTATCACAAATAATCCATTGAAAGGATAATAACAACACAAACAATGTTTCAGCTGGAAAAAGTCATGCTTAGCTGGAGATACTGGGAACACCACCCTCTGATAATGTGTGTGTTGTACCCCAAAATTTGCCCTCCCATATTCCTCAAGATTTGTCAAGAATGATCCTCAAATTGCTCAAAATGGCTCAAGGGTTGTATAGTCAAATCACCTCCTAAGGCAGTCAATTCAAAATTAGGGTTTTGGTTCTTTCAAGGAATTTGGGGTTTTCAATGGTTCAATCAAGTCTCATAGGCCTACATACATTCTCAAGCACCTACATGCCAAGTTTCAAGACTCACAGTGCCAGTTTGCACAGTCAAAAGCTCAATTTGACCTACAGTCAACTGCAAGGGCAAAATGGTCATTTTGCAGTCAAAAGTCATAATTTTTTGTCAACATTCTCATTTTGAAGGATAATTCATCATTTGATCAAGGATTGATCATGATTCATCAAGGATTTCTCAAAATTCATCAAGATTCAAAAGTTGCTAAATTAGGGTTTTGTAGGAAAAGTCAACTCAACTTTGACCAAGCATAACTTTCTCATACTTTATGAGAAATGGCCCATCCAAAGCTCATTTTGAAGAGGATGTAATTTCCTACAATCCATCTTCATACCCCAAGATCAGAAAATGCACTCACAAGAAGTTACAAATTTGGACATTATAGGTCATTTTTGAAAGTCAACAAAAACACCTTTTTTTCCAAAGCTTATAACTTGAGAATGGAAGATCAAAATGCGATGAGACCAAAAGTGTTGATTAGAGGACATCTCAAGGTTTCTAAAAAGTCAAGTAACACTTCCAAAAGTTCAAAATTGAAGAAGTTATGCATTGTTGAAGTTGGGCATTTTTCCAAAATTGCCAAAAGTCAACTATCCTCAAAACTCCAATTTTTGACAAAAGGGCCCACTATTTCCACTTGATTTAGTCTTGTCATGCCACACACGTGTCCCATGTTTAATTTCATGACCAAACATTTATTTTTTTTATTTTATTTCATTTTTATTGATTTAATTCATTATTAATCAATATTAAATCAAATAAAATCCAAAAATTATTGAAAAGGGATCTTTGTGATTTGTACAGCTTGAAAACATCATGTGACACCTAATAAAATTAGTGCCTTGGTTTTTTGTGCACAAAATCTCAGATTTGGCCATATTTGGAAAGTTTGTTAATGGTGATCAAAGTGCAAACCTAATTCTTGAATATACATGGATTAAAGCCCAACTCTTGACCTAGAATCATTGCCTTATATGCAAGCAAGCCTCCTAAACCTAATACACGACCTAAGCTTTGTTAAAACGGCCATACCAAAACTGAAAAAAAAGGTGAAAAAGAGAGAAATCAAATTCTTGGTTAGAGCTTGTTTCAATCAAGAAACTCAACGTAGAGTGCTTGACTGCCATCCCCTGAAGCGATTGGAATAAGAACCAGGCCTGTTCATCACCTACAGCGCACTGTAAGTCGTCACGAATGGACCTCTGAACATGGAATCCCAAATTCCAATTCTTGCAATTTTTCTTCAAAACATTGGCATATTCATGTTTATTATTTGATTTCTAACATAACTGCAATATTCAATTTTGTTTTTATGCCCTGTATCGTGATGCCCGATTCTAGGGTTCATATGCTTGCTTTTTAGGTGTTTTTGATACAGGGAAAATTGGCCACAATAATTGGTATAGGAGTGATCAGGAGGTAGAGACGAGGTCAGCCATGGCCTTAGATGGCATTTTCATAGCCTAGGGTGGATTTTAGGAATAAGCCACGAATTTTGATGCGGAATCAAATCCGCAGGAAAAAAATACAGGGTTTGGGGAAGAAGACGACCACACGTCGCCCTCCCATTGGCCTATTTGAAAAGCGCGCGTTTTATTTTTTTATTTACAGCATTTTGATTGTTTTCATATATAATAGTTTCTGCTTATTATAATAACAAAGAAACAGCGCAGTTGAGTTGGCAAGCAGGTTGAAGCATTATCCCTTGGGACCTGGGTTCGAATCCCAGGTCCCCCAAAACACTTATTTGATTTTTTCTGCAGGTGATCCCATGTACTCTCTAAGGCGTTGGTCCACCATGCACCTCAAACCTCAATACGCCAGATGGCTCTAGACCTAGATCCAGTGGTCATGGATGAAGGACCACCATACTCCCTGGTCAACATACGCGTGGATAATCTGAAAAGTCAAACGAGGCTGGAATGTTAATGGGCTTCATAATTGCTCTTGTCACTCCCAAATCAGGCCCAGCACCCCCTGGGTTTATTTCTTCTTCTCTTTTATATTTTTATTTAATTTGTTTTTATTAATTCTTAATTAACTACTAACTAAAATAATTAACATTTTCTTAATAAAATCAGAAAACAAAAAATATAATATTTTTATTTATTAAATTTAATTTCATCATTTTATTTTGTAAATAAATATTGACATAATTTGTTTAGTTTTAATTAGGCATAACATTAATATTTTTGTAATAAATTAAAATTAATTAGAATTAGGTTTTTAATATATTTAATCATTTTTTATTTCTTTAAACATTCAAAAAACCCAAAAATATTTCTTTTTATTAATTAATTAGTTTAGGGTTAATTTAAATGCAAAATAACAAAAAAATCTCCTTCTTTCTTAAAAAAGGGTCAAAACCTTAAAAACTCTCCGATTCAATTTTTCTCGCGCGTATTATTTTTTGATTCATTATTTCAATATTGTAATTGCTTCGAGGATGTAATAGTTTTAATTAGGATTATTTACCGCTTTTATTTACCTTTCCGCATTTACTTTTCAAGGGTTTGTTTTTGGCGATGTAAATACCCGACGCCTTGTAATAGCGTAGTTTTATTTTCCGCAACTATTAACTGCTAGATGTATGCTAATAGGCTATGCATGACAAGATCTATCTTAAATTAAAATCAACCGTAGCTCACCATAACATGTACAAAGATAACATAACTGAAAATTGACACATTTGCACATGCCACTCCTAGGGTACGCCTCACTTGGTTGCCTCGAACGTGGTCATTGATTATAGGGTGTTTTAGAGGTCGTCCTCCTGTCTAAAGATCAAAGTTGCCTCGAAACAGTTGCCTTGATAAAAAATGATCTAAGACATTAGGATTACCGCTAAGGCGTCCTAGCATTGCTTTAGTGACCACACATGTCCCTTAATCGAATTGACCCGAAAACTCCAACGACGGTGCTACCTACTTCTCAATAGTGGGATAGCCCTGTCTAAAGGACATTTACACAACTTAATTCCTTTTGAGTAGGTAGAGGTTCTCAGGTACTTGCTCTTTCAAAATAAAACAAATTTTTCACTTACACTTTTCAAACAAAGTTTTCAACAACACTTCATACACTCTTGAGGACAGAAACAAGAGTTAAATCAAAGTTTTCAAACAAAACTTTTTTTCAAAATCCATAATCACAAAGAAAAGCAAATTTTTGAAAACATAGTGAGCAAGTACCTAAGAGCCCGTGGATAACCACAGATAGAAAGGGTGCTAACACCTTCCCTTTCTATAATCTACCTCCCGAACCCGAGAAACATCTCGAAAAGGAATTTTTCTGTGCTTTTGTCCTTTCCTTGTTGGATAAAATAAAAGACGGTGGCGACTCTTGCTTACTGCGACATTTTGCGAAACGCAAACGCGAACCAGCATTAAAAAACAGTCAGTTCTATTTCCACCGATCACAGAACTGGCGACTCTGCTGGGGAATTTCTAAATAAATGAGGTGTACCTTAGGATTAGATCACTTGTGTTTTCAATTGTATGCTTTGTATGCTTTAAATCTTGTGGATTTGTATCAGAGTTCTATAGATCCTAACCCGGATCCGGGGTTACCCTTTAGAAGTAGCAACAAACTGTGAGGGAACTGTGCGGGGTATACCGACATGGTTGAAGCAGTAGCTACGTTGATGTGGCACTTTGGTGAGTACCGGTAACCCTTGAGTCAAGTCAAGGAGAGTACGGGGCCGCCGCGGGGTGTCGCGAAGCATCAACTGACCTTAGAACCTTACTTGACCATCCTGGCCTTTTTAGGGGTAGTGAGATGACCAACTTTGGTGCAGTCCGAAGTTGGTAGATACTCGATACTACACTCATTGAGGGTTGTTTTCTTGGAATATTTTGGTCGCCAGTTAAGTGGCTAAATCAAAACAATGAACATAGAAAACAATCTAATGATATTGAGCTCCTTAGAACCCGGTTACTATTTATAGGACAGGTTTTGAGCCAACTAACTTCAAGAGGGTACTTACCTACGAACCCCATGCCAGCCTAAACTTAAGGCTCTTTGTGTGACTTGTGTGCCTTCAAACTTTAAACTACTTGCACCTACTTGTTATCTGACAACATGAGTTCCTTGCAGGTTTTGTTTACAGTCCTTATCCAATAATTTGGACTCATTGCAGGGCTTACTTACATCACCTTACACTTTTGCTTAAACGCATAGCATATACATCATAACATCATACCATAGCATTTCCTTAACCATTTCAAGGATTTCAAGGGTTTGTGATGCAGGTCATGATGAACCAGACGTCAAACAAGGGGCAAAGGGGATTTATTTTCCTCTAGCCAAGGTTGTTTGGAGATCAAAGCATGATAACTTGAGTCAGGGGCTATGACCCACTCGATATGGTGAGCTTGACTCTTGAAGAAGGACTCTCAGCAACATGAAGTTCCTTCAATTAAGCTGCAAAATTCAAATTCTAACAAGTTTCTTTGTTTACCCCACGAGATCCTTGAAAACATTGCATACATATATCATGTATATCATTGCATTACAGGTACCATTACAGGTCTCTTATCTTCTTCGCTGTTTATTTCAGCAATCATCATGTCTACCGAACCTTCCACTGAGCAAGCTATCAAGGCCCTCCAGGCCCAGAATGCCCAGTTTCAAGAGTTGGTCATGAGCCTAGCTAAGGGTCAGCAGGACCTGAAGACCTTGATTCTAAAAGAGAATAAGAAGAAGAGGACCGTCCTGTTCAACACTGGACGCAAGTTTGGAAATGGACTGCAGAATGAGGTTGATCTGACCACCTCATCTGGAGGGAAAGACAGTCCACAAGAGAGAAGGGTTCCTATCCCTATAGTCTCCGACAACGAGACGGACTGTGATGAAGAACAGTATCCTCCTGTTGAGGATAGGTACAAACAGTTGGAGGACCGCTTGAGCGCTATGGAGATACAGAACGTGCTCGGGCTGGACTTCGGAGACCTAGGTCTATCCTCTAGGGTGGTGATTCCCCATAAATTCAAGGCACCTGCCTTTTCCAAGTATGACAGAGCTTCCTGTCCAAAGCTGCACCTCTGGTCATATGTAAGGAAGATCCAGCCTTACACAGCTGATAAGAATTTGTGGATCCATTTCATTCAGGACAGTCTTTCAGGAACTCAGCTCGAGTGGTTCTATCAGTTAGATGGAGCCAATATCCGTAACTGGGAAGATTTGGCTACTGCGTTCTCTAAATGGTATCAATATAATTCCGACCTCGCTCCTACGCGTACCCAACTCCAGGGTATGTCAATAGGGACAGGTGAAGGATTTAAAGAGTATGCTCAAAAATGGAGAGACCTTGCCGGAAGGGTGCAACCACCTTTGGCTGATCGTGAACTTGTCGATATGTTTCTGGGGACCCTATCTGGTCCATTCTTTAATCACTTGATTGGAAAATCTTCAGCCGGGTTTACAGACCTTATCTTGACTGGGGAGAGAATTGAAGTTGGCATCAAAAGTGGGAAGATTCAAGAAGCTACACCGTCTGACGCTTAGAAAAAGCCTTACAGTGGGAAGAAAGAGTCCAATGCTGTGTACAGTCAAAAGAGTCGTCGTGACCAACACATAGGGGCAGTCTTGATCTCTGGTTCTGCGTCACACCGACAACAGCAAAAGGGAAATCAACGAAGGCCGGACGAACCTAAAAGACAGTTCACCAACATCAACATGCCATTGTCACAAGCATTGCAGCACATGTTGAAGATGAATCTGATTAAGGTGATAAACCCTCCTCCGAACCCTAAGACCTCTTCTCCTAACTACAACCCAGATGCAAGGTGTGCTTATCATTCCGGTAGCCCGGGGCACGATACTAACAATTGTTGGGAACTGAAATACAAGATTCAGAATATGATTGACGCTAAGGAGATCGAATTCGAGCCTCCTGAGACTCCCAATGTGATCACTGCTCCCTTGCCAAAACATGGCTAGGATTGAAAGCACTTTTGTTCATTTGAATTCTGAAGTTGTATTTTTCTTTGCTTATTCAAACAATTATCATGTCAAACTCTTTTATTTCATTAATGCATTACACGTGTCTGTTTTGAATTAATTGTTTTCACTATGCATAAAATTGCTTCATTTTTTGTGATGTTTAACTCTCAATATAAAATTCCAAACCTTCTGAGGAAGGATGACAAAAACCATACCATGATCTTTACAATATGCTTTTGAATAGACCCCGCTTATGAGGTACATGCATTGTTTCAAATCCTAAATAGTGGAGTTATAAGGAAGATAATCCCTAGTCAACCCCTTTGGGCCAAAGAAGTTGGAGTTTTTTTTCTTTTCACAAATTAAAACCCTTAATTATAACCAGGGGCAGGGTAGTCTTCTCAGTTGATCCAGGTGCACAATGAATGGCATCAAAGGAGTCCTTCCAAAACAAAAGACAGTGATGGTTCCCTATAATCGTCAAGACAGGCAGTCGTTATCTTTCAAAAACAAAAGCCCAATAAGTCAAAACCTATGAAGGAGACTTACAAAAACTGGGGCATCCCGCTGACTGTAATCACAAAAGAAACAGTTCAGGCAAAAAGACATGGATAATAAAGTCGAAAATAAAGAGGTCCTACAAACCCTCAACAAAAAAAGAAATGACTGCCTATTCAAAATAAACTATCAGTATCTGAACCATCACCGGAATATCATAGCAAAGACTCAAACAAGATCTAATGCATGATTAACTGAGTTTAGGACCGAAGAACATCACGAAGAACGGGTGGGTACAAATAAAATTTGAGCCTTTATCCTTTGTTTCTTAAACCATGAACCAGGCCATGTTATAACCCTTAAAAGTCCTAGCTGAAGCATGGGTTAGTTCGAAAGCATACTGTTACAAAAGGTATCCTGACTCCTATAGGGCTTGCTGTAAAATCCTGAGTTGACATCACATTTTACAAAAAATTCACTTGTTTTATCGAAAACTGCATTTTCAAAAAACAAAAAAAACTTCAAGACAGACATAAGCTTTGCATTCTTAAAATAACATTGTGTGCATATGACTATTTGTTCAACAGCAGAGAAATTCGCACGACGAATATCTAGTGAACAAAAATCTTCTCAATAAAAAGAGTCACCTCAAGTGGAAAAAACACTTCCAACCAAGGGGCAGACATGATCATTTTCCATCATCTGGGGCAGTTGAGTCAAGATTCAAGGAATCTCTCAAAATGCCAAATAGCCAGGGGCAAATCTCCATCAGAATCAATTGGGGCATTGGACATGAAATCCAGCGACGAATCTTGCACGATCAAACATCTTCTGGTAGTATGGCAACACAACACTACCAACAGTGACACCTCTCTACATCCTGAGGGAATGGACATAGTAAAAAAATACCGCGCGTGAATCAAAGACCCGCTAGGTCGACTGGCCTAGGCAAAAATAAGGGCTTCCCGGCGAACCAAAAGGGTTCGGGTAAAAAATAAGGGATGAAAATAAAAAATCTGTACACCCGGCAAGTCGAAAACCTGAAAAGGCAGCTTGGGCAAAAAAGGGCATCCCGATGGATTGAAAACCCGAAAGGGCGGTCCAGGAAAAAATTAGGGATCAAAGCGTACGACTATGTCCCGTCATCTCGTCACTTGCCTACCAGAAGAAGATTTGTCAATCGGCAGTTATCAAGCACCTCATAGGCCTTCTTCTCCTGCAGAAACTGGGGCAATAAGAATTGTCTGAACTGTACAAGCTGCTCTGTCCACCAGGTACATGGTAGATTCAGCTGAAGAATATGGCTAAGATACCTTCACTCCCCGCAGAGTAAGACAGTAATGGAAGCTCTCCCCACTGAGACCTGCAATCATCAGCAATACTCTCCCCCAAGCAGAGTTAGTCCCGAAAAGGCTCGATATTCCCAGAAGGTCTTAGTATTCCCCAGCAGAGTATACAGATATTCGCCAGCAAGTGTAAAGAGCATCCCCGACAGTCTTAATATTCCCCAACGAAATATAAGAATGTTCCCTGGTGGAATACAAGATACCCCCAGTGGAGCCATTTCCCAGCGTAGTCTAAAAAAGCTTGTCCCCTGCAGAGTACAAATGTATCTCCCCAACCATATTCAGAAGGTTATCTCCACAAGAGTCTAACTGGGTTATCCTCAGCAAGTTGCAACTGAAAGATCATCCCCAGCGAAGTTCTTTCTATCCCCAGCGGAATTCATCATCAAAATCCCCAATAGAGCTTATCAATGGAGTCCCCAGTGGAGTTATCGTTAAAATCTCAGCAAAGCATCTCTTCCCCACAGAGTGATTCCCCGAAGAGTAATCTCTTCACCAGTTCATTCCCCAACGGAGTCATCCTCTCCTGCAAGTTTATCACCTTCGTTCATCATCCCCAGTGGAAGCAAAGAATTCAACATCATTCTCCAGCAGCTATCCAGGATTTATTTTCCCAGCTAAAACATCACATTTTCATACATCATGATACATGCATATACGCATCATATCATACGATCTCATTTATGTTGAGAACATCATTTCTCGATCCATATCATGCATTGCATATGATTGACCTTTACCTTTCAGGAAGGATGCAGTTAAATTCTCAAATTATGTCAATGGAGACAAAATCAGTTAAATCGATTCCTAAAGATTTTTCTGAGGCGAAGCCAGTCAATGGAGACAAAATCAGTTAAATTGATTCCTAAAGATTTTTCTGAGGCGAAGCCAGTCAATGGAGACAAAGTCAGTCAAATCGATTCCTAAAGATTTTGCTGAAGCCAATCCAGTCAAAGAAGACAAATCCAGTTAAATCGATTCCTAAAGATTTTTCTGAAACCAATCCAGTCAAAGAAGACAAATCCAGTTAAATCGATTCCTAAAGATTTTTCTGAAGCCAATCCAGTCAAAGAAGACAAATCCAGTTAAATCGATTCCTAAAGATTTTTCTGATGCTCATCCAGTCAAAGAAGACAAGTCCAGTTAAATCGATTCCTAAAGATATTTATGAAGCCAATCCAGTCAAAGAAGACAAATCCAGTTAAATCGATTCCTAAAGATTTTTCTGATGCTCATCCAGTCAAAGAAGACAAGTCCAGTTAAATCGATTCCTAAAGATTTTTCTGAGGCTAATCCAGTCAAAGAAGACAAATCCAGTTAAATCGATTCCTACAGATTTTTCTGAAGCAAATCCAGTCGAAGAAGACAAGTCCAGTTGAATCGATCCCTAAAGATTTTTCTGATGCAAACCCGTCAATAGAGACAACCCATCAATGAAGACAACCCGTCAACAGAGACAACCCGTCAATGAAGACAACCCATCAACGAAGACAAAACTACCTACCAACAATCTCCAGGTGGCATCTATAAGCCCATCATCGTATCCATCGTCTCTCCAAATGGCATTTGTAAGCCTATTCCCGACATCACAATGCTGCTACTATACCATGCGAGTGCAAATTTCAAGGCACTCTAGTGTTCAATTATCTTCCACCTTCGGATCACGAAAGGCTCGAAAGCCAATCCCTATCCTCAGGTTTAGAAAAATTGAACAGGGGCAACTGTTGTACCCCAAAATTTGCCCTCCCATATTCCTCAAGATTTGTCAAGAATGATCCTCAAATTGCTCAAAATGGCTCAAGGGTTGTATAGTCAAATCACCTCCTAAGGCAGTCAATTCAAAATTAGGGTTTTGGTTCTTTCAAGGAATTTGGGGTTTTCAATGGTTCAATCAAGTCTCATAGGCCTACATACATTCTCAAGCACCTACATGCCAAGTTTCAAGACTCACAATGCCAGTTTGCACAGTCAAAAGCTCCATTTGATCTACAGTCAACTGCAAGGGCAAAATGGTTATTTTGTAGTCAAAAGTAAGAATTTTTTGTCAACATTCTCATTTTGAAGGATAATTCATCATTTGATCAAGGTTTGATCATGATTCATCAAGGATTTCTCAAAATTCATCAAGATTCAAAAGTTGCTAAATTAGGGTTTTGTAGGAAAAGTCAACTCAACTTTGACCAAGCATAACTTTCTCATACTTTATGAGAAATGGCCCATCCAAAGCTCATTTTTAAGAGGATGTAATTTCCTACAATCCATCTTCATACCACAAGATCAGAAAATGCACTCACAAGAAGTTACAAATTTGGACATTATAGGTCATTTTTGAAAGTCAACAAAAACACCTTTTTTTCCAAAGCTTAAAACTTGAGAATGGAAGATAAAAATGAGATGAGACAAAAAGGGTTGATTAGAGGACATCTCAAGGTTTCTGAAAAGTCCAAGAAAACTTCCAAAAGTTCAAAATTGAAGAAGTTATGCATTGTTGAAGTTGGGCATTTTTCCAAAATTGCCAAAAGTCAACTATCCTCAAAACTCCAATTTTTGACAAAAGGGCCCACTTTTTCCACTTGATTTAGTCTTGTCATGCCACAGACGTGTCCCATGTTTAATTTCATGACCAAACATTTTTTATTTATTTTATTTCATTTTTATTGATTTAATTTATTATTAATCAATATTAAATCAAATAAAATCCAAAAATTATTGAAAAGGGATCTTTGTGATTTGTACAGCTTGCAAACATCATGTGACACCTAATAAAATTCGTGCCTTGGCTTTTTGTGCACAAAATCTCAAATTTGGCCATATTTGGAAAGTTTGTTAATGGTGATCAAAGTGCAAACCTAATTCTTGAATATACATGGATTAAAGCCCAACTCTTGACCTAGAATCATTGCCTTATATGCAAGCAAGCCTCCTAAACCTAATACACGACCTAAGCTCTGTTAAAACGACCATACCAAAACTGGAAAAAAGGTGAAAAAGAGAGAAATCGAATTCTTGGTTGGAGCTTGTTTCAATCAAGAAACTCAACGTAGAGTGCTTGACTGCCATCCCCTGAAGCGATTGGAATAAGAACCAGGCGTGTTCATCACCTACAGCGCACTGTAAGTCGTCACGAATGGACCTCTGAACATGGAATCCCAACTTCCAATTCTTGCACTTTTTCTTCAAAACATTGGCATATTCATGTTTATTATTTGATTTCTAACATAACTGCAATATTCAATTTTGTTTTTATGCCCTGTATCGTGATGCCCGATTCTAGGGTTTATATGCTTGCTTTTTAGGTGTTTTTGATACAGGGAAAAATGGCCACAATAATTGCTATAGGAGTGATCAGGAGGTAAAGACGAGGTCATCCATGGCCTTAGTTGGCATTTTCATAGCCTAGGGTGGATTTTAGGAATAAGCCACAAATTTTGATGCAGAATCAAATCCGCAGAAAAAAATACAGGGTTTGGGGAAGAAGACGACCACACGTCGCCCTCCCATTGGCCTATTTGAAAAGCGCGCGTTTTATTTTTTTATTTACAGAATTTTGATTGTTTTCATATATAATAGTTTCTGCTTATTATAATAACAAAGAAACAGCGCAGTTGAGTTGGCAAGCAGGTTGAAGCATTATCCCTTGGGACCTGGGTTCGAATCCCAGGTCCCCCAAAACACTTATTTGATTTTTTCTGCAGGTGATCCCATGTACTCTCTAAGGCGTTGGTCCACCATGCACCTCAAACCTCAATACGCCAGATGGCTCTAGACCTAGATCCAGTGGTCATGGATGAAGGACCACCATACTCCCTGGTCAACATACGCGTGGATAATCTGAAAAGTCAAACGAGGCTGGAATGTTAATGGGCTTCAGAATTGCTCTTGTCACTTCCAAATCAGGCCCAGCACCCCCCTGGGTTTATTTCTTCTTCTCTTTTATATTTTTATTTAATTTGTTTTTATTAATTCTTAATTAACTACTAACTGAAATAATTAACATTTTCTTAATAAAATCAGAAAACAAAAAATATAATATTTTTATTTATTAAATTTAATTTCATCATTTTATTTTGTAAATAAATATTGACATAATTTGTTTAGTTTTAATTAGGCATAACATTAATATTTTTGTAATAAATTAAAATTAATTAGAATTAGGTTTTTAATATATTTAATCATTTTTTTATTTCTTTAAACATTCAAAAAACCTAAAAATATTTCTTTTTATTAATTAATTAGTTTAGGGTTAATTTAAATGCAAAATAACAAAAAAATCTCCTTCTTTCTTAAAAAAGGGTCAAAACCCTAAAAACTCTTCGATTCAATTTTTTTCGCGCGTATTATTTTTTGATTCATTATTTCAATATTGTAATTGCTTCGAGGATGTAATAGTTTTAATTAGGATTATTTACCGCTTTTATTTACCTTTCCGCATTTACTTTTCAAGGGTTTGTTTTTGGCGATATAAATACCCGACGCCTTGTAATAGCGTAGTTTTATTTTCTGCAACTATTAACTGCTACATGTATGCTAATAGGCTATGCATGACAAGATCTATCTTAAATTAAAATCAATCGTAGCTCACCATAACATGTACAAAGATAACATAACTGAAAATTGACGCATTTGCACATGCCACTCCTAGGGTACGCCTCACTTGGTTGCCTCGAACGTGGTCATTGAGTATAGGGTGTTTTAGAGGTCGTCCTCCTGTCTAAAGATCAAAGTTGCCTCGAAACGGTTGCCTCGATAAAAAATGATCTAAGACATTAGGATTACCGCTAAGGCGTCCTAGCATTGCTTTAGTGACCACACATGTCCCTTAATCGAATTGACCCGAAAACTTCAACGACGGTGCTACCTACTTCTCAATAGTGGGATAACACTGTCTAAAGGACATTTACACAACTTAATTCCTTTTGAGTAGGTAGAGGTTCTCAGGTACTTTCTCTTTCAAAATAAAACAAATTTTTCACTTACACTTTTCAAACAAAGTTTTCAACAACACTTCATACACTCTTGAGGACAGAAACAAGAGTTAAATCGAAGTTTTCAAACAAAACTTTTTTTTCAAAATCCACAATCACAAAGAAAATAAATTTTTTGACAACATAGTGAGCAAGTACCTAAGAGCCCGTGGATAACCACAGATAGAAACGGTGCTAACACCTTCCCTTTCTATAATCTACCTCCCGAACCCGAGAAACATCTCGAAAATGAATTTTTCTGTGCTTTTGTCCTTTCCTTGTTGGATAAAATAAAAGACGGTGGCGACTCTTGCTTACCGCGACATTTTGCGAAACGCAAACGCGAACCAGCATTAAAAAACAGTCAGTTCTATTTCCACCGATCACAGTGTGCAAAACATATCTTGACAAATCTGGATTGCCCCTGGGACTAATTTTGGATGCCCCAAGTTATATGGTTGATGAGGAGAAATTGTCTCAAGAGGATTTTACTAAAGACCTGGCATTCCCCATGTTCTGGTGTCTTCAAACTCTTAGAGAGATTCATCAAATCTCGACGTGATTGCCCCGGATTGACTGTAGTTGGCACACCAAAGTCTTCAAATTTTGCCCCAAAAGAGTAAACAAGTTGGGAAAGCATTAACTAGGAGAAGCAACATGTTCGTGCTTAAGGTCTTCATGTGACATGCCCCCTGATATGATTTTTCTTGAAGTGATTCTCCAATTACTCAACAGAGTTTCATGCCTTAAAAGAATAAACTCATCACTGGTGCTTATGTGAGCTTCCTTGATATCAAACAAATGTTTTACAGTTAGAAAAAGTTTATTATGAGAATGAAAATTCTAATGCAACAGTTATGTAAGTCTTGAAGATTTTGAAAAGATATCGCACAAATTTTGCGAATTAGAGCAACATTTATTTTTGTATAGGAAAAACATATGATACCAACATAACTATTTAACAAACATTCATGGGAGTCAGGAACACTATCTCATTGTAATATGCTTTCAAAATAACCTCGCTTCAATTAGGACTTTTTAAGGTTGTAACGTGGCCTGGTTCATGGTTTTTAGAAAAAAGATTTTTTAAGGCTCAAAATTTATAGGTGCCCACCCATTCTTCATGATGTTCTCCAACCCTATGTTAGTTAATTCAACACGAGTGTTCATCTCTCAAAAGGATTTTGTGATGGTTAAGGAAACAACGAGGCTTTCGGAGTAGAAACCACCCTTATGTCTTCGTGTTTGTAGTCACCAATTTGTTCTTTGCTGAGGACTTTTCTTTGTAGTCCTTTCTTTACAATTTTATTTTCCCTAAATTTTGCCTAGACTAATTCTTTTGAATTGATAGTCCAGCGGGATGCCTTAATTTTTCCTAAGCCGCACGTTTTCAAGTTTTCGAATTAGCAGGCTTTTTTCTTGATTTTTGACTTTTGAACAAAATGTGTGACATTATCTTGTCTTTACTTGTCGAGAGGATTGTGACTGCCTAGTTTCTTGATGAATGAGGGATAACATTGTGGTTCCACATCTTCTGGCTTCACTATACATGAAGGATAGCCCTCGTAGTTTCTCTTCAGAAATATCTTCCTTATGAATTTTGAACACTCAATCAGATTAACTGAAAAAACTACCCTACCCCGGGTTAAAATTTGAGGGTTTTTTGTATAGAAAAGAAACTTCTACTTCAAAGGCTCAAAAGGGGTTATCAAGGGATTATCTTCCTTATATCTCCAGTGTTTAGGGATTTGAAACAATGCCTGTACATCGTCAGCAAGATTTTATCCAAAAGCATGCAACCAGAGATTTTGTTTTTTAGATTATCATCCTCCCTTCAATCTCTGCCTAGGCCAGAGAATGGGCAACAAGTTGGTATCATAATGCAAAAGCAATTTAAAATTTGAAAACAAATATGAATTTCTTCAAGACAAACATACTCATTGTATTAAGATGATCATTCAGATGCAAACAAGTTCTTACATGCAAACAATGTTTTGATAAACAAGAAAAATTACAAAAGCAGAAATAAGTTAGTAATCTGGGAAGGCTTTCCATCTGGATTTGTGCTGAAGGAAACCTGTCCTAAACTTCAAGGCCAAAATCAACAGAGATTCACTTATGCTTTAGCAAAGGGGTTGACTTGGGCGGCAACCAAAATTCAGACCAAACCAGTTAAGTGCTCCATACTAGCTTTCAAAGTAATCATCTTTCTGCAGAGTTCAGAAACCTCTTGTTTGATATTCTCCATTGTTCTATTAGCGTGAGTGTTGCACTGGTCAGACCAAAAGGAAAAATAAGACTTGGAAAAAGACCTTTGAAAGTGAAACAAAAAATGTAGAATGATGCATGATATGCAAAAGAGAGTTTTTATTTGACTTTCAAGGAACTCAAGATATTAAGTTGCAAACATCAAAGTATGAAGATAGAAGATGAATTTTAAATTGGATCAAAGTTTTGATCAAGTTATCATCAAGATCAATCATCCATTTTGGTGGATTAGGGTTTTCACCCTATCAACACCCAAGATCCATTGAGCTTGACGAAACTTGTGATGTTTACAAAGAAAGACCTCCAAATTTCTAGAAAATCAAGTGAAAAGGGTTTTATGGATGCATGAATGCATGGCTATGCAACAACCACAAACAAGGTCACAAACAAAGTCGAAAGGTTCAACGTCACGAGCATCGAGTCAAAGGTAAAAAAACATCCCCAAGGTATGTACTAAAGGTTTAATCACACCTGTAAAACATGGTTCTAAAACTTCCCAGAGTCTACATTTCTCCTTCGGATATTACCAACGTCTCGATTACTCGATAATTAGTAATATTCTCAAGAGAAACTCGTCTGAGTGCAGCATCGCGTAACAATTACTTCCGGATTACTCCGTTATAATCTCCGCGCTACACCTAAAAGGCCAAGATGGGTTAGGGTTCTACGGTTCTCAGTTTCTCTGGCTCCCAGGTCAAAAATAATAATGTCTTCCCGATTACTCGGTAAACAAATATTACGTTCAAAAGGGCCTTCCACTGAGTGGGGGATCTCATGCCTCCTTCTTCGGGATTACTCCCTCAAAGTTAACATGACTATACCGCCCGTCCTATTCCTAAGTGTAACTTAGTCCGGGTATAGGACTTTTCCTTTGTAAATATTATCAACACCCAAATAATCACAATATATACATATAATCAAACAATAAAATAATGATAAAACACATAAAATAAACTAGGCTTAATCCACTTAGGGATGGACCAGCAAGAGGTCAATCTTTCCCCAGCAGAGTCGCCAATTCTGTAGCGGTGAAAATCGGAGATCAAGCTATTAATTAACTTGACTCACAAAAGCAAGAGTCGCCACCGCGCTTTATTATTTCCAAGGGAAAAGGGAAAAGAGTGAAATAAAACCCTAAAAAAACATGCAATGTAAAATAATGAAAATACAATGCATTTTTTGAAAGAGATCAAGAGTTCGGGGGTTGGTTATGCAATGGGAAGGTATTAGCACCCAATGCGTCTGCAGTACTCCGCAGGAACCTTTTGAAATATCTGTTTTTGGTTAAAATTGTTTGTTATATACAAGGGTGTATTTATCTACAACTATGTTTATTTAAGGGGGAAAGAAATGAGTTTTTATTATTGCGTTCGTGAGGGTTTCACAACCCTTTGCCTACGTATCCAATGAAGGAATCAAAACACCATAGTTCCTCTAGAAAAAAGTTGATTTGTTTGTGTTTTTTAATGTGCGACATTAACGTACGCATTCTAGCAATAAGCACGGCCGGTATCGCGGTAGAACGGAGATAACATGCCCTTGGGGGGAGTTTTGATTTGTTGAGTGTTTTTGCATGTTTTAAAGTATGTTTAAGTAATGATTAAAGAGTGTTTTTGGATTTTTTTGGTTTGTTTATTTGTTGATTTTATCTTGCCTAATTACTAGCATTTGTACAAAGTAAATAAAATGCAGAAAGATAAAATCCTATGCTATTACAAAGGCATAAAAAATATGAAGGAAAAAAAAAAGATAAAAGTAAGAAAAAGAGTGTCTTTCGAACCATGCAGTAGCACACTTCGACTGGCATTTTGTTGGCCTCCTTCGATTGGGGTTGGCAACAACAAAGTCACGTCTTTCGATTGGGCCTTGGCAGGGGCGAGGTCCTGTCCTTCGATTGGGCAAAGGCAGCAGCAATTTGCATCCTTCGACTGGGAGTTCTCACCAGTGAGGTTCTGTCCTTCGATTGCCCTGGAAGTCAGTGTATGGCGAAGTCTTTTGATTCTGCCTTGTTGCCTTCTTCGACTGGAGGTTGAAAGCAGTGAGGGAATGTCTTTCGATTGGACATGGTTTGCCTCCTGGTTGTCTCTTTCGTTTGACCTGGAGAAAGATGGTAGAAGCCAGAAGCTTCGTTTCCTATTTCCTGTTTCCTGTTTCTTTCATTTCAAACATTAAATGACAACATGGCCTGAGGCCATGCTAGTATGTGTTTGGTAAATAGTTTAACAATTAAACCTAAATCAGATAAACAGAAGGAATAACGAAAGGGTTAACTTTTAAAAACATGTTAACAGGGTGGAAACGAAAGAACAGTGGTATGTACAATGTTTCAAACGAAAAGGAATTGTATTTACATGTTATGAAACGAAAAGTTCAAAGGTAGGAGTGATTTACATTGCTGGAGGCTTTGAATGGATACGGGCCTTGAGTGGTGGCCATGGATGCTGGATTCGAAAGAGGGGTCACTGGCTGTGCTGGGAGCGTTGGATTTGAAGGAAAAGAAAGAAGCAAGGGTGATGCTTCTTTGATTCGAAGGAGACTGAAGTGCGGTTGTTCTTCAGAATCGAAGGGAGTAAGTGTTTGGGGATTCTGGGTTTGTTCTCACAAGTATTGAAGGGACTTGAGAGATTTTTGTTTGAGAAAATTTGGTGTTTTTTGAGAATTTTCTGAAGATTTGTTCGTCTGGCCCAGAAGGTCCTCTCTTTTTTTTCAAAATATGTGCTGAAGCCTCTTTATTTATAGGCGAGCTTTGATATGGTTTTTGGGGGAAATCAAATAATATTTGAATTAATTGGGTATACTGCCCCCTTGTTTTCTTCAATGCAGCTCTTGTGCACTCCTTTTTTGTGCAAGTACAGGACTGAGACAACGCAGGCCTGTCAGCATTTTGGAGCTTAGTGGCAGGTTAGTGCAGGACTGCTGCATAGCAGTTTTGTAGCAGGTTTGAGTTTGGCAGTATATGGGACTTTAGTCAACAAACTCCTTGAATTCTTCGGAGGGTTTAGTGGTCCAACTAATGAATCGAAGGAGGCCACCTTGAAGGAAATCACATGTCCAGCTTGTGGATCAAAGGGGGTCACTTCGAAGGAAACTACATGGCCAAATCGAAGCTTGTGACTGAAGGGACTGTATTTCCAAATCGAAGCTTGTGACTGAAGGGAGATTGTATTGCCTAATCGAAGCTTGTGACTGAAGGGAGACTGTATTGCCTATCGAAGTTTGTGACTGAAGGGAGACTGTATTGCCCAATCGAAGCATGTGGCTCAAAACAAACATATTACCCAATCGAAAGCCCGTGTTCGAAGGAAGAAATGTTGCCCAATCGAAGCCTGTGGATCGAAACAAATGTATTGCCCAATCGAAGCATGTTTGCAGGCAGTAAACTTGTCCAAATTCGAAAGAGGCTTGCAGGCAACAAACTTGTCCAATCGAAAGCAGCAAACTTGTCCATTCGAAAGGCTGAATCGAAGGAGACCTGTCCGCACATCAAAGAAACAAAAAAAACACACATTTCGTGCTTGATTAGAAGTTAGTGATACATAGGCTAAAAATGTTCAAAACACTTGACAATTTCTGCATAATCAATTCTCGAAGGTGAGAGGTTAAAACCAACTGTATTTAGTGACCTTGACCTTTGTATAAAAATGCAAAATGCAAATGGGATCTTAGGTCAAAAATTTGGGTATGACAGTCTGAACTTGTCATTTTAGGTGGTGAGCCTTTGGCAGAAGAATTCAGTCTGGCCATCTTGTGTGAACTCCAGCATTCCTTTGTCGATCAGGTTTTGAATCTTGTACTTCAACGCCCAACAATCGTTAGTATCGTGCCCCGGGCTACCGGAATGATAAGCACACCTTGCATCTGGGTTGTAGTTAGGAGAAGAAGTCTTAGGGTTCGGATGAGGGTTTATCACCGTAATCATATTCATCTTCAACATGTGCTGCAATGTTTGTGATAATGGCATGTTGATTTGGGTGAATTGCCTTTGAAGTCTTTCCCCCTTTGGCTGATTATCCGGTTGATGTTGACGAAGTTGTTGTTGGGCTCGTGATGTGGAAGCAAAGTGAGAAGGTCTTCTCTCCCTTAAATTGGCTTCTTGTATCATGGGAGGCTGAATGATGACTTGATCCCCAATTCTAGATGTTTGCCCCATTTGGTTACATCCATCTTGACGAAGCTTGTTGATGAGAACCCTCAGCTCCTCTTGTCCTTGTGCCAGATTTTGGATAAGAGCCATATGGCTCACCTGTTGCCCCATCATTTGGACCTTCATTATGGCTATATCAGTTTTCAGCCTTTCCAACTGGTCATCTTTGTTTCCATCGGGATTTCCCATGATCATGCCCCTGGTGAGGAGCGCCTTGACCTCTTCTTGTCCCTTGGATAGGTTCAAGAACATCTCTTGAAGTTGAGAGTTTTGAGCCTGGATGTCCTTGATAGTCTGCTCTAGAGCCATCTCTACTGAAATAAACAGTAGGAGAATAAGGAAACCTGAAAAGGAAAACCTGTTATGATGCAATGCATGATATGTGGATGCATGCTTTCAAGAATCTCGCGGGGTAAACACAAGAAAAATGTTAGAGGTTGAATTTTGATCAACATCTTTGATTGGAGAACTTTGTATCGGTGGATGTATTTCCACGAGAATCAAGCTCACCATGTCGAGTGGGTCATAGCCCCTGATTCAAGTTGTTGCACCTGATCTTTGACGGTGTTTGTTTAGAGGCAAACCCTCTTGTCCTTTGGTAGACGTCTGGTTCAACACGACCCTGCATCAAAAGACCCTCGAGATCCTTGAAATGGTTATTGAAAATGCTATGGTATGATGTTATGATGTCATGGTAAAGGCACACCACAAGTATCCACAAAAGGCAAACATGGTAAAGGCACACAAGTCACACAAGAGAGCCCTTAGATTTTAGGCTGGCATAGAGCTTAGGTACTACCCTCTTTCAGTTCAGTTGGTTAAGACCTGTCCTAAAAATAGTAATCGGGTTCTAGAGGATCTCAATATCACTGACTACCCTTAATTGGTCATAATTCCAATTTAGCAACCTTTTCTTGCGGCCGGAATCATTGCGAGAGTTTAGTCTCAATGAGTGTAGCATACTGCTACTGTTCTATGGCCAAGTTGGTCAATTTAAGGTTCTAAGGTCAGTTGGTGCTTAATGACTCCTTAGAAGACCCATATTCTCCTCGTTCCAACACAAGGGATATCAGTACAAACCAAGGTGTCACACCAATGTAGCTACTGCTTCATCCGTGTCGGTCTACGCCGGACAGATCCCTCACAATTTATTGCTACTTACCTAAAGGGTATCCCCAGATCTGGGTTAGGATCTATAGAACTCCGATACAAGCCCACAAAATTAAAGCTTACAAAGCATACAATTAAAAACATAGTGATCTAATCCTAAGGTACACCTCACTTATATAATTCCCCAACAGAGTCGCCAGTTCTGTGATCGGTGGGAATGAGAACTGACTGTTTTGGAATGCTGGTTCGCGTTTGCGTTTGTTTTTGCAAAATGTCGCGGTAAGCAAGAGTCGCCACCGTATTTTATTTTATCCAACAAGGAAAGGACAAAAGCACAGAAAAATTCCTTTTCGAGATGTTTCTCGGGTTCGGGAGGTAGATTATAGAAAGGGAAGGTGTTAGCACCCTTTCTATTAGTGGTTATCCACGGGCTCTTAGGTATTTTCTCATTATGTTTTCAAAAGTTTGCTTTTCTTTGTGTTTGTGGGTTTGCAAAGAGTTTTTTGTTTGAAAGGGGTGTAAGTGCAAAAAGTTTTGTTTTGTTTTCAAAAGAGCAAGTACTTAAGAACATCTAGCTACTCAAAAAAGGAATTAAACTGTGCAAATATCCTTTAGATAGTGCTATCCCACTATTGAGGAGTAGGTAGCACCGTCGTTGGAGTTTTTCGGGTCAATTCGATTAAGGGACGTGTGGTCACTAAAGCAATGTTAGGACGCCTTAGCAGTAACCCTAATGTCTTAGATCATTTTTATCCGAGGCAACCGTTTTGAGGAAACTTTGATCTTCGGACAGGAGGGCGACCTCTAAAACATCCTATACTCAATAACCACGTTCGAGGCAACCAAGTGAGGTGTACCCTAAGAGTGCATATGTGCAAAGTGTGTTTTATTGCATGCATTTAGTCTTTGATTAGGGTGGCCTATTTGTTGGTTTTATCTTACCATACACACCTAATTACTAGCATTTGTACAAAGCAATAAAAATGCAAGAAATAAATATCCTACACTATTACAACCATATTTAAAGGCAAGAAAATGTAAAGGCAAAAACAAAATAAAAAAAACAAGGAAAATGAGCTTTTCGACCCAGGAAGTAGCACCCTTCGATTTGCATTCTGTTGGACTCCTTCGATTGGGGCTGGCAACAGCAAAGTCACGTCTTTCGATTGGGCCTTGGCAGGGGCGAGGTCCTGTCCTTCGATTGGGAAAAGGCAGCAGCAAGTTGTATCCTTCGACTGGGGCCTGGAAGTCAGTGTATGGCGAAGCCTTCTGGTTCTGCCTTGTTGCCTTCTTCGACTGGAGGTTGAAAGCAGTGAGGGAATGCCTTTCGAATGAGCCTGGAAGTCAGTGAGGAAGCCTGAGGCTTTGTATCATATTCCTGTCTCCTGTTTATTTCGTTTGAGATATTAAATAGCAACATGGCCTGAGGCCACGCTATCATTACCTCAGGGCCAGGTTAGTTCTTAAAGCATCTGTAACCAACCAAAGAACCAAACCAAAAGGAGAAGAAATAAAAAACAAACTAAAGGGTGGAAACGAAAAGGTAACAAACACTACGTATATATTTGAAACGAAAAGGAAGCTTATTTACATGTTATGCTAGAAATGAAGGGTTCAAGGTTAAGAATGACTTACCTTGCTTGAGGTTGGAACGTGTGTTGGGCCTTTAAGTGGTTTCCTTGAATGCTTCTGGATTCGAAGGGAGGAACCAGGGGTTATGTCTTTGATACTGGATTCGAAAGAGAAGGAAAAGTGTGAGGTTCTTCCTACTGGATTCGAAGGGTAACCAGGTATATGGATGTTTCAGATTCTAAGGGGATAAGTGTTTGGATTCTGGGTATGTGTTTGATGAGTGTCTAAGTGTTTGAGAGCTTTATGGTGTTAGAGAATTTTTTGAAGATTCGTTCCTCTGGCCAAAAAGTCCCCCTAAACATGTGTTGGAGCCTCTTATTTATAGGCAAAGTTGGCTAAAGCTTTTGGAGGGAAAACAAAATAATTTGAACAATTTGGGTAAACTGCTCTTTGCAGCCTTCGAGGGATAGTGCTTTATTGCCATTTTGGTGCAAGGAATTGGGTGGCAGTGCAGGACTGCTGTGCAACAGTTTTGGAGTTTTATGGCCAGTGAATCAGGCCCGAGCCTGGCAGCGCATGTGACTTGGTCGAAAAATGCCTTTGGCCTCTCGTCCTTTTGTCTTGACTCCCTAGACTCACCTTTCGACCAGACTTTCAGTAACAATCTCCTTTTTTCAATCAAAGTAACGTTCGAATGACTTCCCTAGACAATCCTTCGAATGGGCCAAATTAATGCTCTTGGGATGGATCAATAATATATGTCCTTCGAATGGGGACATCCAAACATGCCTGACAAAACTCTTCGAATGCACCACCAAGATGCTTTCTTCGCCTGAGGCAATGATATAGTAAAGAGTTTGTATGCTTGGAACATGCCATTTCTAACAGGAAATCCTTCCCACTCAAATTTACCTACAAAGGGGCCATATGGCCAAACGAAAGAATGACAAAACACTTGTGCCCAATGATTCACACCCCCAAGCGAAGAATGTGTGCCAGGGATGGAAGGCTAAATCGAAGCTTGCAACGTTGGAGAAGTCACTCCCCCAAACGAAAAAGGCGTGCAAGGGCAGGATGTGTGATTGAAAGAGGGCAAAAGAGAGGCTTTTTCCTCCTGGATCGAAGGACATCATCAAGAGGGTTTTTGCCTTGCAGGGGGCACTTGTGGCCAGCAAACATGGTTTTCAAGGCAAGCAATGTAGGCAGCAAAAGTCACAAACGAAGCCTGCAATAAGAAGTCACACGCCCATGCGAAAGAGGCACGCTAGCATCCATTTTGAGCAATCGAAGGAGGCCAAGAGTCAATCGAAGGATGCTGATCGAAAGAGGCCTAAAGGCCAATCGAAAGAGCTGAAACGAAGAACACTTGTATTTCTCCAATTTTTGTCAAAATAATATTTTTATCTGTTTTCTCCCTTTTGATAGTTTCCTTTTAATTTTGGTATTGGAAAATTCCAAAGTACATGTGTAAGCTTTGAACCTTGAGAATCCTTGTGAGAAAGGCCTTGATAATTGAGAGGGCAAATTTTGGGGTACAACAGAGGCGATTTCACAAATAGGTCGTGGAAGCAGAGGATTAATTGTGGATCTTGTAGGGAATCTTGATAAGCTCATATCAAGTGAAGGTTCTTACAAGAAGAAGAAGATCTTAGAGATTACGTTGTGTCTTTGTATTGTAACCTTGTAAACAATTTTTAACAAATTGATATAACATGTCTCAATTTCAGTTTCAGAATTGAGAGGGAGACGTACCCACACGCGAGGATGACAGTGGGGAACTTCCTTACCAAACTGTCCGTGTACTGTTCTTCTTTCTCTCTTTCTCTTTACGTTTTCTGCCAATTCGTAATTCAATTGGTTTGCTAGTTTTTCTGTTTAATGATACAATAGTGGTACAAACTCTTTTGCTAAAACCACCATTATTGTTAATCATCGAACAAGCATATACCAACTGTTTGACAAAATTGTGTGCAAGTTTTTATTCATTGGAAATAGCGTTCTTGTGATAAGTGCATTGAAACGTACATCAATCTGTGTTTAATTTTCATCTATTTCATCTTAATAAAATTCAGCATGTTTATCGTATGTCCGGTTTTCTAGTAGTTGGTTCAAAATAGACAGAAGTTGATTCTGGACCTTGTTTTTCCGCTGCTTTTAATAAACTTTGATAAAAGATTTTAAATCCTTGATAAATAAGGAGGTGATCTATTCACCCCCCTCTCGATCACTTGCCACACCGTCCAACACGAAGATGTAGTAGTCAGTGTGTGGTTGACGGTTTGAAGTAGTAGAAGAGTTGAAGATGGTGACTGGATGGTGTTTTTTCTGGTAGCTAAAAGATGAAAGGGGTGAACCAATCAAAAAGAAATGGGTTTAGTGTTTTTCTAGTTTTCGTTTTACTCTGGTTTTTACCATCTTCCTCATGATAACTCTTATCCCTTTAATACTCACAAGCTTAGGGTTTAGCAATTTTTAAAATGACCAGAAACACCTTTTGATTAAAACTAACATAAAAAACTAAAAGAGCAAAATTAAATACACTCAGAAACATTTTTGTTTTAATTTTTTGGAATAAAAAATGAATATTTAAAATAGTCAAAAATGATAAAAAAAATGACATTTAATTAACGGGAAAAAAACGAACACATTAAAATAAGCTGCGAATCGAAAAGGTTAATAAAAAAGACTTCAAATGATCAAAATCAAAATAAAATGAGAATAAAAATATCAGGCTAAAAAAACGCTGACGGTTAAAAAAGAGACTGCAAATTGTATCGAAAAAATAAAGCGAGCACACCAATATGATCAACCTAAAATATAGATTCATAAAACAACCAATAAAAGGTGAAAACTTGAAATAATTTCTCGCTAATTTTCTGCACAATGTTGAATCGCTGTTAATGATCTGTCTGTAAAACCGAAATATTAATATTATCAACATATAAACAACTTGGAGCAATGCATGAAGCGGGTAAAGAGATAAAAATGTATGAAGTGAGATAACGAGTATTTTTAACTATAAAACGATGCAAATGTCGAGTTAAACCGACTTTTGGTCATTTTAAATATGACTAATGATGCAAAATATGATGAATGAAGATGTTTATTGGTGATTGTGACCAAATAACAAAATATGATATGATAATGCGACTAAAAATATTTAGGGGCAAAATTTAGGGTGCAACAATGATGTCATGTTTTTATGAGTTATTTGGATGATTTTAACATGATGATTAACCTCAATTTGTAACCATGTTTTGTTGAGATCAACATTTTCTTTATTCCATCTCTTGATGAGTCTTTTTTATCATATATCATGCCATGCTTTTGATGATTTGTCTCATTGTTTTAAGGTTTCTCTTGATGATTTTTAGGGAGGTGTTGATGCGTGAATATGAGATTATGTTTTATATACATGTATTGCTTGTTGTGAACCTTTGCCATGTATTTGATACCTTGCCTTGAAGTTTTGATATATAACTTTGGGGATGTTTATCTTGATGTATAAATTAGGTTTTCACTATGTTTGTTTTAAGTCTTATGTTGATTGTCAAATATTTCTTGATGCATAATCCCTAATTCCAAGGACTTCTTTGTTTTGTTCTTGATACTTTGTCATGATGTTTGATGTGATACCTTTAATGATTTAAGATGTATATTCTTAGTGCATGAATTAGGGATTCAAACTTGAGGTTATTTGAGATGCTTTCTTTTGAATGTTGATTGATGAATCATTCCTAATGTCCTTTCTTTGATGCTTTGATTTGATAATTGTTGAATCTATTTTGATCCTTCTTGGAGATAACTTTAAGGACTTGAAATATGGTTGATCTTGGAATGTTTTAATGCTTTCTTTATTAACTTGTGTTGATGATTTTTGGATCACCTCTTATGCCATGCCTTTGATACATGTTTTTATTAAATGCTTTGGTTGATGTTTGAGATTCTTAGGCTTGATGTTCGATAGTGACATATTCATATGCTTACTTGATTCATATTTAGATGTTTCTCTTGAGTAGTCTTTTGCCATAAAACCTGATGCCTTCTTTGATTGAATCTTGATGACTTCTCTTGTTAAGTCTTGACTTTGCTTGAGTTTCTCTTTGTTTCTTGGGCATTCTTTTACCTTGAATCTTGTATTGTACTTGAGTCTTGTCTTGTATTTGAGTCTTGACGTGTATTTGAGTTTGGTTTGGTACTTGAGACTTGCTTTGTGGCTTACTTGTATGCTTGCTTTGTGTGTTCACATATTCCCTTAGGGTTTCTTAGTTCAACATAATCTTTGATTAAGATTGAATTGAGATAGGCGTTAGGGTTGTATCCAAGCATGAAAACATGATTAAGTTTCTATTTCATCCTTACCTCAGGGCCATTAAATAATAATAACACTTAGGTTATAAGTTTCCCTTTGCAACTCAACCTTAAGTCCACTTTGCATGATAACAATTAGGAACAATTTTCCCTTTTGATTTTGTTTCTTTCTTTTGCATTGCATCTTCTTAAAACAAAAAATTCTTTCTTTAATCAAACTCAAGATACTTAACAAATAAATATGTGACTCGTATGCCATTGAGTCTTATGGAAAAGAGCGAGGCGATGTATTTCTAACCTTCCTCTTCTTCCACTCATGGACTTTAATGCAATTCCATTCACAAATAATTTCAAAACTAAAGGAGGAGAAGTAGTTGCGTGCCCCTGTATTGGGATTCATTTACTAATATCCCCCACAAAACACTTCAACAAATTCAAACCTTTTTTCCTTCATACTTTTCCCTTTAAATCATTTTTAGAAAGGGCATATTATTTCCAGCCTAAACAATACAACAATGTGTAAGTCTCCAAAGATCGAGCATCCACGTTAACTGTGATAATGCGAATATAACATCTTCCACTAAAAAACAATTAACAAACCAACATTTTTGAGAAGAACTATGGAGTTCTGATTTCTTCATTGCACTATGGCAATATGTAGGCACTAGGTTGCAAAACCTGGGCGAACTCAATAATAAAAAAACCTTTTGTTTTTCCCTTAATAATTTCATTCATGCATTCCATTAGAAACAAAGCTTTGGATGTACACACCCTTTAATTATAACAACAAGAGTGGATCCCATTGAGTACATCGGACGTGAGGTGTGCTAACACTTTCTCCTGTCCTAATCGACTCCCGAACTCGAATATTGGTTGCAAGACCATGTTCTTTCCTTCTTTGAGGTTTTCTTGATATTTTCCTTTCCCTGTTTGGGATAAATAAAGTTCAGTGGCGGATCTGTGTGAGTATTTTGTTCGTGTAGTGACAGCTGGCGACTCTACTGGGGAAACCTAAGCAAGTCAGTCCTAGCTCTTGTTTCTTTTCTTTTCTTTTGGTGTTTATTCTATATGTTTAAATTTATTCATCCATTTGAATTCCTTGCATGTTACTTTTACTGCTCTATTATTCTAGATATTTTTGTGTTATTGGGTTGGGTGTTGTTACTGAGGGATAAGCCCACTACCCAGGCTTAAGTTTTACACACAGGATTAGAGTCGATAGTCATGACGCATACTAGTTGCAAACCCTACTAGCACGATCATGAGAGCCACACTCAGACGAGGTTAATTTGGTGATATTATTGTCACGCGTGTCTTTGTTATGATGATATATTTCCATGTGGGCTTACGAGTCTGGGAACCTTTTCAGGAACCGCCTTCAAGACTAGAACCCACTTGTGATAGTGATTTGAGGTCTTGAAGGAAACCTTGTCTTTCATCTGACCTGGTTTTCTTGTGTTCTAAGATGGGTCTGAACCTTTGAACCTGTTATGTTCAACCTATTTAGAGATCAGTACATCAGTTATCCAGATTATATGGAGCCTTGATCCTATACTATTGCATTTGTGTAATGGCATTATAAAAAAAGATTTTAATATGCATGTCATTTCCAGGGTATCCAAGAGTCGTCGTCTTTGTCAAATATGACAAGCAAGATGGGTATAGGCAAGAAGAACGCCTTCAGTTATAAGTTTTCTATGTATAACATAGAACTGTTTAATGATTTGGGTGCACGCGTGGTTCTCCAAAACCTGGATGACTTCAAGGATAGTTATGGTAACCTCTTTCACCTACTGAACACCAAGGTTGATACTATGGCCACTCACACCCTTCTGAAATTTTACGACCCTCCTTAGAGATGGTTTACATTTCAAGATTATCAGCTTACTCCCACTCTAGAAGAGTATGCTCACATATTGGGTGCCAATATTAAGGATCACATGACTTTTATTAGCTTCCGGAAGTTCTACAGTTTCAACTAATCACTGAGGCTTTTTATTTGAGCAAGAAGGAGGTAAAAGACAATTAGAAGATACTATGGCCACTCACACCCTTCTGCAATTTTACGACCCTCCTTTGAGATGGTTTACATTTCAAGATTATCAGCTTACTCCCACTCTAGAAGAGTATGCTCACAACTTGGGTGCCAGTATTAAGGATCACATGGCTTTTATTAGTTTTCTGGAAGTTCTACAGTTTCAACTAATTGTTTAGGCTTTTTATTTGAGCAAGAAGGGGGTAAAAGACAATTGGAATCCCAAAAGTGACACTTATGGACTCCCTTTGAAGTTTCTGATGAATAAGGCCATAATTTTAGTAGACAGTGGGAGTTGAGATGCTTTCAATGCATTTCTAGCTCTTATGATATATGGGATGATTCTCTTCCCCAATATGGAGAACTTCCTTGATATGGCTTCCATTTGTGTCTTCACGTACAAGAATCTTATGTCTACTCTACTAGCTGACACCTATCATTCTATCCATTCTAGGAATGGGAAGAGAGGAGGAGCTATTACTTGTTGTATCCCCTTACTATATAAGTGGTTCATGTCTCACCTTCCTGTCAATGGACCCTTTTTGAATACCAGAGACTCTCTTAAGTTATCACAAAGTCTTGTGGCGCTTACTTATCATGATATTATATGGTACAATAGGGTGTATGATGGAACTGAGATCATCTTTAGTTGCGGTGAATTCCCTAATGTTCCTCTAATAGGGACAAGGGGGGAATCAATTACAATCACGTCCTTTCTAAACGTCAGTTGGGTTATGCTATGAAATACCAACTAAAGGATAAGGAAGTAGAGGAGTTTGTTTTCTATGATAAAGAAGTAAACCTAGAATTTCTGAAGAGGGTAAGAGATGATTGGAACAAAATTCACCGAAAGAGGAAGATTTTTTTTAGGAAAGAAAGATTGTGTAGCTTATCCACCTTATGTTGAGTGGGTGAAGAAGAGGGTGGAGACTTATCTTTTTCCTTTTCCCATGGAGGCTCCCTTATATCCACAACCCCCGGTTCAATGTACTTTTGTGCCAATTGATCGTTTCAACAAGATCCAAGCCAAGAATCAAGAGCTTCATGCAGAGAATGAAGAATTTAATAGAGATTTATAGGACCACTTCAGAAAGGAATTACTTGAGGCATGCAATCAAAAAGAAATATAAACTGCTCACCAAGAAAGAAATGATTGTTGAAGAGGAAATTAAGAAGAGACAGAGAATTATTAGAGACTTGGGTGCGATTGTCCTTACCATTAAAGACATGAATGAAGAATTAGACAAGGCTCGACAATGGATTTTCAAACAGAATCAAGAGTGTGACAGCCTTATGACATCTCGTAAGGAAATAGAAGACTAATACAAGGTTCAGATTGAATAATTGAAGAAGCAGCTCAAGGGAAAGGAAAAAGAGCTCAAAGAAGAGCGTAATCAGAAGATTAGGGTTGATCGTTAGCTCTTTGGACGCCAATTCCAATTGAAGAAAGCATTAGAAGAAATTAAGGAACTCAAGGTTCAAGCTGAAGTAAAGAAAGCTATAGTTGAAGTTCATCCTAAGGAGGTTTATGTTCACAAGATGTAAGAGGAGATTGATCATTGGGAGAATCAGCGGTGTTGCTTGGAGAGCATTATAGTAGAAAGGATGTTCTTATCCAGGAGTTGATTCAGAAGCGAAAGCATGATGCAACTAAGAAGATTTTCAAGGAAGCTCAAGACTGGATCAAGAAACACCTTGGTTGGGGTTGACTTCCCCTTATGGAGATGGAGTATATTCCTTAGGTTTTGTATTGTTGAGGTGATCACCATCAGACGTAATAATTGGAATCCTTTATCTTTGTACTTTGCTTATGAATTTTATTTGTATTAAACTCATTGTAATCTCTTGTTATTTCCCTTTGATCAATGAAATCAATTTGAGTTATAATTACCTCTTGGTTTGTTGTTTGCCTTCACCTTATTGATTTTGTTTATGCTTAACAAATGAAAAAACTTCAGGATCCCTTGGAGATGTGAACATTTCATGCATTCATACATTTCATGCATACATCCATAACAGGTTGTCAAGATTGGTCTTCTTATTCTGATTTAGTTTTCACATTAGAATTGAAAATCCAACTTTTCACCACTATGCAACTCGCTGTAATCAGAGACTAATTATGGAGCAGCTACAGGTAGATATGGTTGAGATGAAGACTCAGATGGGTCAGTTCATGGAAGTTATCCAAGACATGGCTTGTGGTCAGTAGAAATTAAGGGAAATTTTTCAGAGGCCCATTGTTGAGAACCCAGGTTCTGTTAATCCCATGTTGGAGTGGTGAGCCCACCCGTTGGAATGTTAATCCTCCTATCAATTTTGTGAATCCACCAGTTGATAGTGTTAATCCTCCTCATAATAACACTAGTCACCCCACCCCTGAAGAGCAGCTGGCACGACAGGGAAGGGGGACTATTGAGATTACTATTCCATAAATGGAAGAGGAAAATCATGAGGACTTATTTTCTATGCATAATGATGATATGGGTTTTCCTACTGAGGCTGAGAAGAAGCTTCGTATGCTTGAGGAAAAGATGAGGGCTATGGAAAGCCACAATACTCTTGGAATGGATGTTGCTGACCTGGGTCTGGTACAAGGTGTGAGAATTCATGAAAAGTTCAATGTTACAGAATTTGAAAAATAAAAGGGAACTACGTATCCCAAGATTCATATCAGATCCTATTACAGAAAGATGTCTGCGTACTTTAACAATGAAAAACTTTTAATGCATTTCTTCAAAGACAGTCTTAGTGGGGCATCATTGGAATGGTATATGCAGCTAGAAAGGACTTATATCTATAACTGGAGAGAGATTGTTGAAGCATTTGTTAAGAATTATCAGTATAATACTGATATGGCTCCTAATATGACTAAGCTCTGGAATCTCACTCAGAGGTCTAATGAGACGTTCAAGGAATACGCCCAAAGGTGACGTGAGCTAGCTGCGTGAGTTCCACCTCAAATGATAGTGAGGGAGCTGGTTGATATGTTCATGAGAATATTGCAGGGTCCTTATTATGATAGGTTGATGGGAAACACTTCTATTGGCTTTCCTGATTTGGTGATGGCAGGCGAAAGAGTTGAAAGTGGAATTAAGATGGGAACGATTCAGACTACTGTCGATTCCTCTAGTGGAGGAAAGAAGCCTTATACTAGATTCCCTAAGAAGAAGTAAGGGGAAGCTAATAATATATCTTCTTACAAAGGAAAGGGCCGAGCTCAGGCTCCATATTATCAGATGGCTGATGTGTCTATTCCTACAACACCCCAACAACAACAATATCAATAACCTTATGCTCCTCATCCATATCAACAGAGACAGAAGATGCCCGAAAGGAACTTTAATGCTATTACTATACCTTATGCTCAGTTGTTACCCCATCTACTCAAGCTTCAGTTAATTCAATTAAGGACTATCTTAACTCTTACAAAGCTTCCTTCTAGCTATGATGCTAATTCCAGATGTGAATTCCATTATGGAGCACCTGGTCACAACATTGAAAAATCCATAGCCTTAAAGAATAAGGTTCAAGATTTGATTGACTCAAAAGCTATTGAATTCTCTCATAATGTTAGTCCCAATGTAATCCATAATCCAATGCCACCTCATAGGGGTCCTGCTGTGAATTCCATAGAAAGGGATGATGGTTTGAATATGGTGATGGATGTACATTTGTCGAAAATTCCGTTGTCTTTTGTCAAGGAGTAGTTTCTTAAGAAGGACACGTTTCTTAGTTGTTCTTTGGAATGAAAGAAGTTTCTAGCTCAACCTGAGGATTGTGATGACTTAAAGGATGGTATTCAGAATTTGATTGAAGGGGTTTGTTGTACCCCAAAATTTTCTCTCTCATTTATCAAGATTTTTCTTACAAGATCTCTTTGACTCAAGACTGGATTAGGGTTTGACCAGCTCAAGACATCTCATCATGCACTAATAACCCAAAATTAGGGTTTGGGATTGCAGAAGGATTTTTGGACTATTAATGCTTCATATGACTTTAAAGTATCATTATGGACCCCTAAGATTACTCATGTCAAGTTTCAAGCCTTGAATCACATTTTTGATCAGTCAATTGGACAGTTGACCTAAAAATCAGCTGTATTGGGGAAAAAGTCAACCATGGCCAATTTACAGTCAAATTTCATAATTTTTTGATCCACATCAACATTTTAGACTCATATGTATCATTTGATCAAGTTTGGACCATAATTCCTCAAGAAATTTGATCAAATCATCAAAAGGGCAAAATGGTCAAAATTAAGTTTTTGGCTGAGAAAGGGCAATTTCTGATTTTTGACCAAGAAAATGACCAATTGGTTTGAAGCATGATTTCAAGATTTCAATTTCATCATCTTGACCTAAATACATGGTTCAAAACATTGCAAATCCATTGGATTGACAGATGAATTTTCCAGTCAATTGATCAAAAGTCAACTGTGTACTGAAAAGTCAAACTTTGACTTTTTGGTCAAAATCAAATACCAAGGATCACAATTCATCAAAAAATGTCAAAATGTGAAACTTGTTCATCAAGAAATCAAAGATTAAAGATTTTGTTTTGAAATTTGAAATTTTCTTAACTTAGAAATTTTTCTAAGTACGAAAAATTTCTTATTTTTTCTCAACTTTAAGCCAAATTCTCACCATGATACAAGATGTTTCAAAGAAAGTTCCCAACATGAAAGTTGTAGATCTCCATGAAATCTACAACTTTGCTTCACACATTTTCTCCTAAAGATGCTTGGATCTAAAGATGCAAATTTTTCAAATAGTTCCAAAGGGAATTTTCAAAAGCAATTCAAAGATGAGTTGTAGAGCATGTTGCAAGCTTTCCAAAATGTCCAAGAACTCCTTGAGATCATTATTGAGTAGGGATTATAAAAGAGATGAAGTTGGAAATTTCTCGCTTTGATTTCAAGCCATTTCATGAAGAACAAAATTCAAATCCAAACCTAGGCTGCATAATCCTTGTTTTACAGGTCTCAAACTTGTTTCTCACTCCATAATTAAATGCTTACACATTTGATAAAGCTTTAATCCAAGCATGAGAGCCTTTGTCCAAGCTACAATACCATATATGGCACAAAGTTGCCATTTCCATTTTAGTAAAGCATAACTTTTATAATTGTCAACTCCTTGAGCTTTGCACTTGTTCTTTCTGCACACACAAACCCTATAAACCAAAAGCAATGTGTCTAAGATCTGTACCAACTTAGACCAGGCTTGTATAAGCACATAGAGAGTTGTATCCTCACTTTTCTTCAAAGTCAAGCAATAGAGCCAAAAGGCTATAACTCATAAATCTTGAGGAACCTTGATGTCTAACCTTTTCTATACTTATACACAAATGTATTATGACTCAGAACACGATTGTTTAAGCTCATAAACCCTCCCAAACTCTATACCACTGAAAACCTGCCATAACTTGTAGTTTTGCATCTTGCATAGTGTGATACGGTGGGAGAGAACTGACTGTTTTTTGGAATGCTGGTTTGCGTTTTGCGTTTGTTTTTGAAAAATGTCGCGGTAAGCAAGAAACGCCACCGTCTTTTATTTTATCCAACAAGGAAAGGAAAAAATCACAGAAAAATTCCTTTTTCGAGATATTTCTCGGGTCCGGGGGGTAGATTATAGAAAGGGAAGGTGTTAGCACCCTTTCTATCCGTTGTTATCCACGGGCTCTTAGGTACTTGCTCAAAGTGTTTTCAAAATTGCTTTTCTTTGTGTTTGTGGGTTTAAAGAAGTTTTTTGTTTGAAAGGTGTAAGTGTGAAAAGTTTTTGTTTTTGAAAGAGCAAGTATCTAAGAACCATCTACCTACTCGAAAAAAGGAATCGATCTGTGCTAATGTCCTTTAGACAATACTATCCAACTATTGATGAGTAGGTAGTACCGTCATTGGAGTTTAAGGGTCAATTCGATTAAGGGACGTGCGGTCACCAAAGCAATGTTAGGACGCCTTAGCGGTAACCCTAATGTCTTAGATCATTTTTCTGAGGCAACCGTTTCGAGGCAACTATGATCTTTGGACAAGAGGGCGACCTCTAAAACTTCCTATACTCAATGACCGTATTCGAAGGCACCCAAGTGAGGTGTACCCTAAGAGTGCGCATGTGCGAGTGTGTTGTTTTCAGTTTATTTTATCTTTGTACATGTTAGTGGTTATCTATGTTGATTTTAAGTTCAAACATTCGATCTTGTCATGCATTCCCTATTACCAAACATCTAACAGTTTATAAGTTGCGGAAATTAAACTAACTATTACAAGGCGTCGGGTATTTACATCGCCAAAAGCAACCCTTGAAATTAAAATGCGGAAAATAAATAAAACGGTAAAAATAGTAAAGTCATATTAAACTATTACATTCCAGGAAACATATACAATATTGAAATAAACGGGATCGCGTGTGGGAAATTAAATCGGGCGCAAGTTTTAGGGTTTTGACCCTTTAATTAAAGAAAAGATTTTTTGGTTGTTTTTGAAGTAAGAAAGAAATTAAATTGGATTAAGTATTAAATTAATAAATAAATAAATTAATAAAAATATTTTTTGGGTTTTTTGTATTTAAGGAAATAAAAATAGATTTGATCAATGTTAATAAAACCTAATTGCCTAAGTTAATTTTAATTATTGCAAAATATATTAAAAGTTATTCCTAATTAAAACTAAATTAATTCAATTTATATTTATTAACAAAAATAAAATGCTGAAAATTAATTTAATTAAGAAAATATTTTTTTATTTTTAATATTATGAAGAAAAAAGTTTAATTGGTTAATTAATAATAAAAATAATAATAATAAATAATTTAAAGAAGTAAATAAAAAAAATGAAATAGAAAGACTTATGGGGGTTTGGGCCTGATTTGGAGGCTTGATCAGCAATTTCCATGGCCCAATTGTATTGGCCTGGCTGACTTTTGTAATCCAGCGCGTGCACTTTGACTAGGGAGTATGGTGGACATCCCATCTGGACCACCAGATCTGGCCTGGGGCCATCTGGCAAGTGATTGAGTGATGGTGCATGATGCATTGCTGTTCCTCATACGCACTGGAATATCTGTAGAAAAAATATAACAAATGCATGGGGGACCTGGGATTCGAACGCAGGTCCTGTTGGATTTTTAACACACGCCACTACCACTCAACCAACGCGCTTCAACTGTTAGTATATTCAATAATAATAGTAATATGAGAAACAACAATAATATGCCAGAACAAAATAAAAACGCGCCAAGTTTCAAATGGGGGGGCACGTGGTCGTCCCTGTCCTCAGGTCTGCAAGGAAATTACCTGCGGATTTAAATCCGCAGCTAAAAGCGTAGGTCGTTTCAAAAACCCATCTCAGGCCATATAAATTCCATCCAAGGCCATGGTTGTGCTTGTCTTTCTCCTCCGGCCATGCCTATGTCCATCAATAGGTCTGATTTTACCTGTAACAAAAACCCCTAAAAAAAACCTAGGAAACCCTACAATGGGGTTTTACGATACAAGGCATGAAAATAAAATTGGTTATAGTAGAAAGTTAACAAATGATGTGGTGAATCAGAATATGCAATCGTTTTTTACAATGGATGCAAGAATGAAGGTTTGTGAATCCAAGAACATGGAGGATCCGTGAGATGCTTACAGTGCTTTAGGAGGCTGGAGAATGAGTGGTTCTGATTGGTTTCGCTTCTGAGAATTGCCAGGAAGCGATTGTGATGCTTGCTAAGTCCTGAAAGTGCCTCCAAGCTTGATTTCAGTTTCACACTTTTTCACCTTTTTTTCAAGTTTGGTTCTTGATGATTTCGCAGCCTCTCGCTCTGATCTCGTGTGCTTTGGCTTGTATAAGTAATGTGTAATGCATTAGGTCAACAAATATGGGCTGAATCCTTCCAAATCAATGCCTTGAGATTGGATTTGATCCTCCATTGAAAGCTTGCCTATTTTGCCAAAAATCCAATCTTTTTGCACATGGAATGCTTGATACGAGTTTGATCATGACATTGATGATGATTAGGTCCTGAAAATAGAAAAAGATCTCATGTAATCAAGTTTTGGGATTTTATTTTATTTAAATTGATTTAAAATGAAATAATTCAATAAAAAATCAAATAAAATAATAAAAAATCAAATAAAATAATAAAATTGATAAATGGACACAAGGCTGAAGCTAGGAGACTTGTGCAATGTGGCAATATCAAATCAAGTGGAAAAGAATGGGCCCCTTTGACAAAATTTGAAGTTTTGGGGATAGTTGACTTTTGGCAATTTTGCAAAAATGCCCAACTTCAACAATGCATAACTTCTTCAATTTTGAACTTTTGTAATTGTTCTTGGACTTTTTAGAAAGCTTGAGATGTCCTCTAACCAACCCTTTTGGTCTCATCTCATTTTGATATTCCAGGCTCAAGTTATATGCTTTGGAAAAAAAGGTGTTTTTGTTGATTTCCAAAAATGACCTATAATGTCCAAATTTGTAACTTTTTGTGAGTGCATTTTCTGATCTTGGGGTATGAATATGTATTGTAGGAAATTTCATCCTCTTAAAAATGAGCTTCGTATGGGTCATTTATCATAAAGTATGAGAAAGTTATGCCTAGTCAAATTTGAGTTGACTTTTCCTACAAAACCCTAATTTAGCAACTTTTGAGTCTTGATGAATTTTGAGCAATCCTTGATGAATCATGATCAAACCTTGATCAAATGATGAAATATCCTTCAAAATGAGAATGCTGACAAAAAAATCTTGAAGTTTGACTGTTTATAGGTCACAGTTGACTTTTGCCCTAGCACAGTCGATTTTTGGACCCCTTAAGCAATTGACTGAGCAAACTTCCTCTGCAAGGCTTGAAACTTGACATGGATGATCTTGAGAATATATTAGGACATTGGGGAGAACTTAAGGTCATTTGGATTCAAGGATATTGATGCAACAAAAAACCCTAATTTGAGGTTGACTACCTTAGGAGGTAGCTTGACTGTCCAACTCTTGAGCAATCTTGAGCCACTTGGAGATTTTTCTTGCCATGTTTTGAGAAATATGAGAGGTCAAATTTTGGGATACAACAGCTTCCCCTGTTCAATCTTCTTAAACCTGAGGATATAGATTGGCTTTCGGGCCTTTCGTGATCCGAAGGTGGAAGATGATTGAATACTAGAGTGCCTAGAAATTTGCACTCGCATGAAGTGGTATCAGCCTGGTGATGTCGGGAATGGGCTTACAGATGCCATTTGGAGACTATTGATAGGTTGTCTGAACTTCGACTGGAATAGGAATCAGGGATATCATAGCGTCAACTGAACCAAAGAAGGTCTTGGATTAACTTTGACTGGATCGGAATCAGAAAAATCTTAGGATCGATTTAACTGAACCAGACAAAAGTCTTGGAATATCTTCAACTGGAATAAGAATCATGGAGATATTTTCGTCGATCTAAGTGAACCATAGATGGTCTTGGGTTAACTTTGACTGGATCAGAATCATAAAAATCTTAGGATCGATTTAACTGAACCAGACAAAAGTCTTGGAATGTCTTCAACTAGAATAAGAATCAAGGAGATCTTATCGTCGATCTAACTGAACCAGAGAAGGTCTTGGGTTAACTTTGACTGGATCGTAATCAAAAAAATCTTAGGATCGATTTAACTAAACCAGATAAAATTCTTGGAATATCTTCAACTAGAATATGAATCAGGGAGATCTTAGGGTCGATCTGACTGAACCAGAGAAGGTCTTGGATTAACTTTGACTGGATCGGCGTCAGAAAAATCTTAGGATCGATTTAACTGGACCAGACAAAAGTCTTGGAATATCTTCAACTGGAATATGAATCAGGGAGATCTTAGGGTCGATCTGATTGAACCAGAGAAGGTCTTGGATTAACTTTGACTGGATCGGCATCAGAAAAATCTTAGGATCGATTTAACTGGACCAGACAAAAGTCTTGTAATATCTTCAACTGGAATACGAATCAGGGAGATCTTAGGGTCGATCTGACTGAACCAGAGAAGGTCTTGGATTAACTTTGACTGGATCGGCATTAGAAAAATCTTAGGATCGATTTAACTGGACCAGACAAAAGTCTTGGAATATCTTCAACTGAAATACGAATCAAGGAGATCTTAGGGTCGATCTGACTGAACCAGAGAAGGTCTTGGATTAACTTTGACTGGATCGGCATCAGAAAAATCTTAGGATCGATTTAACTGGACCAGACAAAAGTCTTGGAATATCTTCAACTGGAATACGAATCAGGGAGATCTTAGGGTCGATCTGACTGAACCAGAGAAGGTCTTGGATTAACTTTGACTGGATCGACATTAGAAAAATCTTGGGATCGATTTAACTGAACCAGACAAAAGTCTTGGAATGTCTTCAACTGGAATATGAATCCGGGAGATCTTATCATCGATCTGACTGAACCAGAGAAGGTCTTGGATTAACTTTGACTGGATCAGCATCAGAAAAGTATTAGGATCGATTTAACTGGACCAGACAAAAGTATTGGAATATCTTCAACTGGAATACGAATCAGGGAGATCTTAGGGTCGATCTGACTGAACCAGAGAAGGTCTTGGATTAACTTTGACTAGATCAGCATCAGAAAAATCATAGGATCAATTTAACTGGACCAGACAAAAGTCTTGGAATATCTTCAACTGGAATACGAATCAAGGAGATCTTAGGGTCGATCTGACTGAATGAGAGAAGGTCTTGGATTAACTTTGACTGGATCGGCATCAGAAAAATCTTAGGATTGATTTAAATAGACCAGAAAAAAGTCTTCTATAGATGTAGTTTCTTTTTGAGGGGACTACCGGGTCATATGAATAGTCGACGGTGTTTATTGATTCGTCTTTCCCTGAAAAGGTAAAGAGTTAGTCATATGCAATGTCATGATGCATGATATATATCAAGTAATGATGCTCTCAAAATAAATGAGATTGTGTGGTATGATGCGTATATGCCTGTATCATGATGTATGGAAATGTAATATTTCTTAGCTGGGAAAATAAATCCCGGATAGCTGCTGGAGAATAGAGTTGAATTCTTTGTTTCCGTTGGGGATGATGAACAAAGAGAATAAACCTGCAGGAGAGGATGACTCCGTTGGGGGAATAAACTGATGAGGAGATTACTCTGTGGGGAAGAGATGCTCTGCTAAGGATTCCGCTGATGAATTCTGTCGGGATGAATTACCGTTGCTGGTGATATTGAATCCTGTTGGGGGATTGAATTCTTGTTTGTGGAAGGAAAGAAATCCGCTGGGGATGATCTTTCAGTTGCGAATTGCTGGGGATAACCCTTTAGACTCTTGTGGGGATAATCCTTTGAGTTCTGCTGGGAATGATCCTTGGAACTCGGCCGGGGAGATTTATTTTGTACTCCACTGGGGATAAACTTCCAGAGTCTACCGGGGATGATGCTTCAACTCCATTGGGGAAGTTTTTTCAGACTGCACTGGGAAAATTTTAACTCCACTGGGGTATCTTGTATTCTACCGGGGAACATTCTTATACTCCGCTAGGGAATATTAAGACTGTCGGGGATATCAAGCCTTTTTAGTACTGATGGTAGATAAAATCTGCTTGGGGAGAGCATTGTTGATTCTTTCATAGTTGTAAGTCTCAGTTGGGGGAGAGCTACCATTACTGTCTTACTCTGCAGGGAGTGAAAGTACCTTAGCCATATTCTTCAGCTGATTTTACCTTTGTACCTGGTGGACATAGCAACTGTACAGCTCGAACAATTCTTATTTCCCCTGTTTCTGATATTACCAGTAATTCGTCTTTTGTTTCGTATGTAAATATTTATGAGCAACAATTAATGTCAAGTGCATATATCAAAAATGAACATTGGACGTTTTTTGCAAAACAAAACAGAAAAAGGAAAAACAGTTTGAAATTTGTCTGAAAATGAATTGTATTGATTTTGAAGTTTGGCCTGTAAATAGGCGTTTTTGTACAAGAGGCTGATGTCCTAGTAAAAGAATGCCACCGAGCAGATAAAATTTACACGATTTGTGAAAAGAAAACAAAACAGCTATGTGAATAATCCCACTGGGTTCCAACTCTGCTATTGCCTTTATGTCCTTGAGCATCTCATCACTTTGTTACTTGGTTGAAGGTAGATCAGATTGATTAGTGTCGTCCGAGCTTAATAGTTGATACCGAAGTCTGGATGTGAGATGATCCAATGAGACATAGTGTTACGCTTTGATCCCTAGTTTTTTCCTGGACTGCCCTTTCGGGTTTTCAGTCCACCGGGATACCCTTTTTTGCCCAAGCCGCCTTTTCAGGTTTTCGAATTGCCGGGTGTACATATTTTTTCCATTTTCCCCTTATTTTTGCCCGAACCCTTTTGGTTCGCCGGGAAGCCCTTATTTTTTCCTAGGACAGTCAACCTAGCAGGTCTTTGATTATGCGTAGTATCTTTTCACTATGTCTGCATTGACGGGGTGAGGAAGGTCGTCACCATCCATGTTGGTTAGAATCATAGCTCCTCTTGAGAAAATGTTCTTAACCACAAATGACCCTTCGTAAGTAGGGGTCCATTTGCCCCTGGGATCACCTTGAGGTAAGATACTGCGCTTGATTACCAGATCCTCAACTTGATACTCTTGTCGTCTGACTTTCTTGTTAAATGCCTTGATCATCCATTTTTGATACGTCTGTCCATGACAAATAACAGTAAGTCTCTTTTCGTCGATTAGGTTCAGCTGATCAAGCCGGGTCTGAATCCAGTCATCTTCACTCAAACCTGCATCCTTCATGATTCGGTTAGAGGGTATCTGAACTTCAATGGGCAATACTGCCTCCATGCCATATACCAAGGAATAGGGTGTATCCCCTGTTGACGTCCGCGCTGAGGTACGGTACCCATGAAGAGAAAATGGTAACATCTCGTGCCAGTCTTTGTATGCCATTGTCATCTTCTGCACAATCTTCTTAATGTTCTTATTAGCCGCTTCTACATCCCCATTCATCTTCGGCCGATAAGGAGAAGAGTTGTGATGTTGTATCTTGAACTGCTCGCAAAGCTCGGTGATCATCTTGTTGTTGAGATTGGTACCATTGTCCGTGATGATCCTCTCGGGTACACCGTATCGACAGATCAGATTGTGCCGAATAAACCGTGCCACGACGTTCTTGGTTACGGTAGCAAAGGAAGCTGCTTCAACCCACTTCGTAAAGTAATCAATTGCTACCAAGATGAAACGATGCCCGTTGGATGCCGTAGGTCTGATCTCGCCGATCATATCAATGCCCCACATTGCAAAAGGCCATGGAGTTGTCAAGACGTTCAGAGGTATTGGAGGTATGTGCACCTTATCAGCATAGACTTGACACTTGTGACATGTCCGAGAATGTTGATAACAGTCAACTTCCGTTGTGGACCAATAATATCCTGCCCGAAGGATTTTCTTTGCCATGGTGTGTCCATTGGAATGTGTCCCAAAAGTACCTTTATGTAATTCTGCCATGATCCTTTCTGCCTCGTTCTTATCCACACATCGCAGTAAGGTTGAATCATGGTTACGCTTGTAAAGGATGCCATTGCTGATAAAAAACTTCGCTGCGAACCTCCTCAAAAACTTCTTGTCATTAACAGATGCACCCTCGGGGTATTCTTGAGCTTCGAGATACCTCTTCACCTCATGAAACCAGCGCTTTTCTGTTACCTCTTCAGTCTCAATGTCACAACAATGTGCAGGTTCTTCCAATCTTTCAATGATAATCCGGAGAGCCACGTTGTCCCAATTAACTTTGAACATAGAAGACATCGTAGCCAGCGTGTCCGCCAACTGATTCTCCTCTCTAGGGAAGTGTTCAAAGGTTATCTCCTCGAAATGGGGAAGCAACGTCAATACATACTCCTTGTAAGGGATAAGATTAGGGTGTTTCGTATCCCACTCGCCTTTGATCTGACTGATCACAAGAGCGGAATCTCCGAAGACACTTAATCCTTAGGTCAATTGCTGCTCGAAGACCCATGATGCATGCCTCATACTCCGCCATATTGTTGGTGCAGTTGAAACATAGTCGGGCGGTGAACGGAGTATGAGAGCCTTTAGGAGATATGATCACGGCACCAACGCCATTGCCCAAAGCGTTTGAAGCTCCATCAAAGTACATAGACCATCGGGATCCTTCCTCAGGTCCTTCATCCGGTCCAGGTGTCTCACAATCAGTTACCAACATGATATTCTCGTCCGGAAATTCAAAGTTCATAGACTGGTAATCATCCACTGCCTGATGTGCCAAATGGTCTGCCAATACACTTCCCTTGATTGCCTTTTGGGTCGTGTGCTGGATATCATACTCAGTCATGATCATCTTCCATCTCGCTATTCTTCCGGACAAGGCAGGCTTTTCGAAGATATACTTGATTAGATCCATCTTTGATATCAATAGAGTAGTGTGAGTCAGCATATACTGTCTCAGCCGGCGAGCAACCCATGCCAAAGCGCAACAAGTTTTCTCGAGCAACGAGTATCGGGTCTCGCAATTGGTAAAATTTTTGCTAAGTTAATAAATAGCATGCTCTTTTTGGCCAGTCTCGTCATGTTAACCCAGCACACACCCCATTGAGTTGTCGAGTACTGTCAAGTATAAGATCAAAGGTCTCCCTTCAACTGGAGGCCTCAGAATAGGTGGCTCTTGGAGATACTCTTTGATTCTTTCGAAAGCGGCCTGACATTCATCGTTCCAACGTACTACTTGATCTTTCTTCAGCAGCTTGAAGATTGGTTCACAAGTAGAAGTTAGGTGTGAGATGAATCGGGCAATGTAATTCAAACGTCCCAGAAAGCCTCTGACTTCTTTCTCTGTTTGGGGAGCTGGCATCTCCTGTATAGCCTTCACTTTTGCAGGATCCACTTGAATACCTTTATCGCTTATGATGAAACCAACCAACTTACCAGATCTCACCCCGAAGGTGCACTTGTTCGGGTTTAACCTCAGCTTGTACAACTTCAACATGTCAAACAACTTCTGCAGATGGTCAAGGTGTTCTTCCTTAGTCTGAGATCTTACAATCATGTCGTCGACGTATACTTCAATTTCATGGTGGATCATGTCATGAAACAAAGCAACCATGGCACGCTGATACGTTGCCCTGGCATTCTTCAATCCAAAAGGAATGACCTTGTAGCAAAAGGTACCCCACTGAGTAACAAAGGTCGTCTTCTCCATGTCTTCGAGATCCATTTTAATCTGATTATAACCGGAGAAACCATCCATAAAGGAGATGACTTTATGCTGAGCAGTATTGTCAACCAGAACATCGATATGAGGTAGAGGGAAGTCATCCTTGGGGCTTGCTCTGTTCAGATCCCTATAGTCAACACACATTCGAACCTTACCATCCTTCTTCGGCACAAGAACCATGTTGGCCACCCATTAAGGGTAAGAAGTAACTGCTAGAAAACCGGCGTCAAACTGTTTCATAACTTCAACCTTGATTTTCTCAGACATCTCTGGGCGCATTCGGCGGACCTTCTGTTTCACTGGAGGACATTCTTCCTTTGTAGGCAGGCGGTGAACCACAATATTGGTATCCAACCCAGGCATATCTTCGTAAGACCAAGCAAAGATCTCAACATAGTCACGCAGCATCTGAATCAAGCATTGCTTCACACTATGCTCCAGATTTGCACCGATCCTGACCTCTTTTTTGTCTATCTCTGTACCCAGGTTTACTGATTCCACCGGCTCTTCGTGTGGCTGTATTTCCCTCTCTTCTTGGAGTAACAGTCTTGCAAGTTCACCAGGAACTTCGCAATCATCTTCACCTTCGTCTTCGGCTAAGTTGATTGGATTTTCGAAGTCATAACTGGCAGTAGCAGAGTCGTTACCAGTGAGATCCCGAGTGGATGTAGACCTGTATATGTGAGTGTGTGTAAAATAACTGTTTTGCAATATATAATAAAAGAAAAAACAAGGAGCGCAAAATTTGAAATGCAAGAAACGTCCAATGCTTTTATTAATGAGATATGTAGATGACACACATAAAGCCCTAACAAATGAAGCCACGGTGCCCCGGGTAAGACACCGAGTCGTAGAGTTTAAAACATTGTATGTTACAAATTCAAAACAAAAAGTTTCATTACTGGGTGATAACAGAAACGGGCATAGAATCCTTTGTTGTCCAGTTGCTTAATCCACCGTTGGCATTCGGGTAGATCCAATTGTCAATGTCAAACTCTTCATCATCGTCATCCCTGATAGCATTCACCCCTACAACTTGTTTAGGCTTTTCTGGTGCTCCGAACTCGATCTATTTTGCATCAATCAAATCCTGTACCTTGTTCTTCAAAGCCCAACAATCATCTGTATTATGTCCTGGGCTATCAGAGTGAAAAGCACAACGGGCATTAGGGTTGTACTTTGGTGATGTTGTATTTGGATTCTTCGGGGCTTCCCTTGGAATCACCAGGTTAGTTTTTAATAACTGCGGCAGAATCTGAGACAAAGTCATGTTGAGATGGGTGAATTGCCTTCGAGGTCTCTCGGCCTTTTGTTGATTGTTGTGCTGAGGAGCACCAGCAGGTCTTGAAATAACAACCGCATTAACAGCTTGGCGGCGTTCAGGTTTATTCTGGCTTTTCAAACTGTAGACAACACTGGACTCTTTCTTAAAAGGCTTCTTCTTGGTGCTTGATGAAGCACCCTTTTGTATCTTACCAGCCTTAATACCAGCCACAATCCTTTCACCGGTCATAATTAGCTCTGTAAACCCAGACGAAGAGCTTCCAATCAGATGGTTGAAAAACGGACCAGACAAGGTCCCCAGAAACATATCCACAAGCTCCCGATCAGCCAAGGGTGGTTGCACTCTTCCGGCGAGGTCCCTCCACTTCTGAGCATAATCTTTGAAACCTTCGCCCGTTCCCATTGACATACCCTGGAGTTGGGTACGCGTGGGAGCGAGGTCAGAATTGTATTGGTACCACCTGTAGAAAACAGTAGCCAAATCCTCCCAACTGCGGATACTGGCTCCGTCTAACTGGTAAAACCATTCAAGCTGAGTCCCTGAGAGACTGTCTTGAAAGAAGTGGATCCATAGGTTCTTATCAGCGGTGTACGACTGAATCTTCCTTACATATGACTGGAGGTGCAGCTTCGGACAAGAAACTCTGTCATACTTAGCAAAGGCTGGTGCTTTGAATTTATGGGGAATCACCACCCCAGATGATAGACCCAGATCACCAAAGTCCAGACCAGGCACTTTCTGAACTTCCATCGCACTCAACCGGTCTTTCAGTTGTTTGTATCTATCCTCAGCAGGAGGATATTGGTCTTCGTCGAAGTCTGTCTCATTGTCTGAGACCACAGGGCTAGGAGCCCTCCTTTCTTCCTGACTATCTTTCCCTCCAGATGAGGTGGTCAAATCAACTTCATCCCGTAGCCTATTTCCAAGCATGTGACCCGTGTTAAACAGGACTGTCCTCTTCTTCTTCTTCTTCTTCTTCTTCTCTTTCAGAATCAGGGTCTTCAGATCTTGCTGACCCTTAGCTAGATTCATGAACAACTCTTGGAATTGGGCATTCTGGGCCTGTAGGGCCTTGATTGCTTGCTCAGTTGAAGGTTCAGCAGACATGATGAGTGCTGAAATAAACAGCGAAGCAAATAAGAGACTTGTAATGGGTACCTGTTATGAAGTGCATGGGATGCAATGCGTATGATATGATTTCAAAGACAATCGAGAGATTCAAATTCGTAAACAAGAAATGAAACACACTTTTATTAGATAAACTTTGAAATTCAAATTGTTCAACAGATTGCTCTTAAGGCGTTACAAGGAAGGAAATACTGAAAAGTAAACAAAAACTGGAAAGGAAATAATCAAAGGACAATCAGTGCTCCCATGGTCGCTTCTTGTCGGTGCAGACATAGTCATTAAGAATCCGCTCGTTCTCCAGCTGCCTAGTCAACTTCTGGATCTTCTACTCTTGCTCGTTAAACTTTTCCCAGTAAGAATCCCGCTCTTATCTCAGCTGTATCCAAGACCTTTTCAGTGCCCCAATGTCAGTGAGCATATGAGGATGGAGGATGGTCGGAAGAACCCCTTCTTCATTAGCAACTTCAACAATGATAGGCAGGACGACTTCATACGACATACCTAGCTTTTGGGCACAGATACGAACCCATCTGAGATATGGCTCCATTGGAAGTGAAGTCTTTGGACCCAGCTCATGTGGATTAGATCTGTGAACTCTATCCCAAGCCCTTATGAATCTGCGGCATTGCTCGTCGCTATCCCCTTGAAAATCAAAGATGATACTAGGCATTAACAGCTCTTGAGGTCCTTCTCTTCTGGCTCTCCCAAAGTAACGTAAGGCCAAGCAGGGATTGTAAGAAATTCCTCCATTGGTTCCTATCAGTGGAACATTGGGGTATTCCCCACATCGATCAATAATGGCCACCTCATCCATACCCTTGATAGTCCAGATGATGTCATTATGCGAGAGAGACATAACCTTATAAGCCCAGCCCATGCCTTCTTTGTTCTTCAGTACTGATTTGGGGAGGTGCGAAATAAACCACCTCGCCAATAATGGAGCACAGCACATCAAGGTTCCCCGCTTTCGAGCAGTACGGGCATAAAGCTGATGAAGAATGTCACCCAAGAGAGTGGGTACAAGATTACGAGAGATGAAGATTTTCACGGCATTAACATCAACAAAGGAGTCAGGATTCAGAAACAATACCAAGCCATATATCAGAAGAGCCATATTATCTTCGAATGCCTTGAAGTCTAGACTATCCCAGCAATAATTAGCCTTACCAACCAAGAACTTAGTCAGAAAGCCCTTTGCTCCACTTCTAGTCTCCCAATTAGCCATTACCTCATCCTTTGTCATATGAAGGGCTGCAACAATCTCTTCTGGCCTAAGGATCTTCTCCCAACCAGTAAACGGGGTCTGCTCCAGAATAGAGATACCGAGCAGATCAAAGAACTCTTATAAGGTGGGAACCAACTGGTAGTCCTGAAAAGTAAAGCAATGGTATAGTGGATCATAGAACTGGACTAGGACACTCATCGTCTGCTCGTCCAATTTGGAGGTAACCAAACTGAGAAGATACCCATGTCTTCTGATGAAGGAGGTAGTATCAGGCATATTTGCAATCAATTCTTTAAGCATGGTGGGAGCCTGGACAAAGTTGATCCGGATGGTATTCCTACGCATGGGCATCATGACCTACAAAACAGAACAAAGATGAATCCCTCCTGTATTTGAAATAGGTTAGTCCAATGCAAGATGTAAGCAATGTTATGATGTCATGATGTCATGATAGAAAGCACATCACAAGTATCCAGAAATAGCAAACATGGTAAAGGCACACAAGTCATACAGAGAGACCTTAGATTTCAGGCTGGCAAGGAGCTTAGGTACTACCCTCTTTCAGTTCAGTTGGATCAAACCTGTCCTAAAAATAGTAAGTGGGTTCTAGAGGATCTTAATATCACTGACTACCCTCAATCGGTCATAATTCCAGTTTTAGCAACCTTTTCTTGCGGCCGGAATCATCGCGAGAGTTTAGTCTCAATGAGTGTAGCATACTGCTACTGTTCTATGGCCAAGTTGGTCAATTTAAAGGTTCTAAGGTCAGTTGGTGCTTAATGACCCCTTAGAAGACCCATATTCTCCTCGTTCCAACACAAGGGATATCGGTACAGACTAAAGTTCCACACCAACGTAGCTACTACTTTAACCGTATCGGTCTATGCCGTACAGTTCCCTCACAGTTTATTGCTACTTACCTAAAGGGTATCCCTCAGATCTGGGTTAGGATCTATAGTAACTCCGATACAAGCCCACAAATATAAAGCATAAAAAGCAAACAATTGAAAACACAATGATCTAATCCTAAGGTACACCCCACTTATTAAGCGTCCCCAGCAGAGTCTCCAGTTCTGTGATACGGTGGAAGAGAACTGACTGTTTTTTGGAATGCTAGTTTGCGTTTTGCGTTTGTTTTTGCAAAATGTCGCGGTAAGCAAGAGTCTCCACCGTCTTTTATTTTATCCAACAAGGAAAGGAAAAAAGCACAGAAAAATTCCTTTTTCGAGATTTTTCTCTGGTCCAGGGGGTAGATTATGGAAAGGGAAGGTGTTAGCACCCTTTCTATCCGTGGTTATCCATGGGCTCTTAGGTACTTGCTCAAAGTGTTTTCAAAATTTCTTTTCTTTGTGTTTGTGGGTTTAAAGAAGTTTTTCGTTTGAAAGGTGTAAGTGTGAAAAGTTTTTGTTTTTGAAAGAGCAAGTATCTAAGAACCATCTACCTACTCGAAAAAAGGAATTGATCTGCGCTAATGTCCTTTAGACAATACTATCCCACTATTGATGAGTAGGTAGCACCGCCGTTGGAGTTTAAGGGTCAATTCGATTAAGGGACGTGCGGTCACCAAAGCAATGTTAGGACGCCTTAGCGGTAACCCTAATGTCTTAGATCATTTTTCCGAGGCAACCGTTTCGAGGCAACTATGATCTTTGGACAAGAGGGCGACCTCTAAAACTTCCTATACTCAATGACCGCGTTCGAAGGCAACCAAGTGAGGTGTACCCTAAGAGTGCGCATGTGCGAGTGTGTTGTTTTCAGTTTATTTTATCTTTGTACATGTTAGTGGTTATCTATGTTGATTTTAAGTTCAAATATTCGATCTTGTCATGCATACCCTATTACCAAACATCTAACAATTTATAAGTTGCGGAAATTAAACTAACTATTACAAGGCGTCAGGTATTTACATCGCCAAAAGCAACCCTTGAAATTAAAATGCGGAAAATAAATAAAACGGTAAAAATAGTAAAGTCCTATTAAACTATTACATTCCAGGAAACAGATACAATATTGAAATAAACGGGATCGCGTGCGGGAAATTAAATCGGGCGCAAGTTTTAGGGTTTTGACCCATTAATTAAAGAAAAGATTTTTTGGTTGTTTTTGAAGTAAGAAAGAAATTAAATTGGATTAAGTATTAAATAAATAAATAAATAAATTAATAAAAATATTTTTTGGGTTTTTTGTATTTAAGGAAATAAAAATAGATTTGATCAATGTTAATAAAACCTAATTGTCTAAGTTAATTTTAACTATTGCAAAATATATTAAAAGTTATTCCTAATTAAAACTAAATTAATTCAATTAATATTTATTAACAAAAATAAAATGCTGAAAAGTAATTTAATTAAGAAAATATTTTTTGGTTTTTAATATTATGAAGAAAAAAGTTTAATTGGTTAATTAATAATAAAAATAATAATAAAAATAAATAATTTAAAGAAGTAAATAAAAAATGAAATAGAAAGACTTAGGGGGGTTTGGGCCTGATTTGGAGGCTTGTTCAACAATTTTCATGGCCCAATTGTATTGGCCTGGCTGACTTTTGTAATCCAACGTGTGCACTTTGACTAGGGAGTATGGTGGACATCCCATCTAGACCACCAGATCTGGCCTGGGGCTATCTGGCAAGTGATTGAGTGATGGTGCATGATGCATTGTTGTTCCTCATACGCACTGGAATATCTGTAGAAAAAATATAACAAATGCATGGGGGACCTGGGATTCGAACCCAGGTCCTGTTGGATTTTTAACACACACCACTACCACTCAACCAATGCGCTTCAACTGTTAGTATATTCAATAATAATAATAATAATATGAGAAACAACAATAATATGCCAGAACAAAATAAAAACGCGCCAAGTTTCAAATGGGGTAATCGGATGGGGGCACGTGGTCGTCCCTGTCCTCAGGTCTGCAAGGAAATTACCTGTGGATGTAAATCCACAGCTAAAAGCGTAGGTCGTTTCAAAAACCCATCTCAGGCCATATAAATTCTATCCAATGTCATGGTTGTGCTTGTCTTTCTCCTCCGGCCATGCCCATGTCCATCAATAGGTCTGATTTTACCTGTAACAAAAACCCCTAAAAAAACCTAGGAAACCCTACAATGGGGTTTTACGATACAAGGCATGAAAATAAAATTGGTTATAGTAGAAAGTTAACAAATGATGTGGTGAATCAGAATATGCAATCGTTTTTTACAATGGATGCAAGAATGAAGGTTTGTGAATCCAAGAACATGGCGGATCCGTGAGATTATTACAAGGCTTTAGGAGGCTGGAGAATGAGTGGTTCTGATTGGTTTCGCTTCTGAGAATTGCCAGGAAGCGATTGTGATGCTTGCTAAGTCCTGAAAGTGCCTCCAAGCTTAATTTTAGTTTCACACTTTTTCACCTTTTTTTCAAGTTTTGTTCTTGATGATTTCGCAGCCTCTCGCTCTGATCTCGTGTGATTTGGCTTGTATAAGTAATGTGTAATGCATTAGGTCAACAAATGTGGGCTGAATCCTTCCAAATCAATGCCTTGAGATTGGATTTGATCCTCCATTGAAAGCTTGCATATTTTGCCAAAAATCCTACCTTTTTGCACATGGAATGCTTGATACGAGTTTGATCATGACATTGATGATGATTAGGTCCTGAAAATAGAAAAAGATCTCATGTAATCAAGTTTTGGGCTTTTATTTGATTTAAATTGATTTAAAATGAAATAATTCAATAAAAAATCAAATAAAATAATAAAATTGATAAATGGACACAAGGCTGAAGCTAGGACACGTGTGAAATGTGTCAAGTTCAAATCAAGTGGAAAAGAATGGGCCCCTTTGACAAAATTTGAAGTTTTGGGGATAGTTGACTTTTGGCAATTTTGCAAAAATGGCCAACTTCAACAATGCATAACTTCTTCAATTTTGAACTTTTGGAAGTGTTCTTAGACTTTTTCAAAATATTGATAATTCCTATAACCAACCCTTTTGGTCTCATCTCATTTTGATATTCCAGGCTCAAGTTATAAGCTTTGGAAAAAAGGTGTTTTTGTTGACTTCCAAAAATGACCTATAATATCCAAATTTGTAACTTTTTGTGAGTGCATTTTCTGATCTTGGGGTATGAATATGGATTGTAGGAAATTTGATCCTCTTCAAAATGAGATTTGGATGGGTCATTGCTCATAAAGTATGAGAAAGTTATGCCTGGTCAAAGTTGAGTTGACTTTTCCTACAAAACCCTAATTTAACAACTTTTGAGTCTTGATGAATTTTGAGCAATCCTTGATGAATCATGATCAAACCTTGATAAAATTATGAAATATCCTTAAAAATGAGAATGTTGACAAAAAAATCTTGAAGTTTGACTGTTTATAGGTCACAATTGACTTTTGCCCTAGCACAATCGATTTTTGGACCCCTTCAGCAATTGACTGAGCAAACTTCCTCTGCAAGGCTTGAAACTTGACATGGATGATATTGAGAACATATTAGGCCATTGAGGATCATTTGAGGTAATTTGGATTCAAGGATCTTAATGCAACAAAAAACCCTAATTTGAGGTTGACTGCCTTAGGAGGTAGCTTGACTGTCCAACTCTTGAGCAATCTTGAGCCACTTGGAGATTTTTCTTGCCATATTTTGAGAAATATGAGAGGGAAAATTTTGGGGTACAACACATAGCAATCTCAAAAACAACTCATGTGTTTCAAGTTCTAATCACCTAAACATTTAACCTACATCATATTTAAGTGTTCCAGACCATCACCCCCTCACTGTAACTCCTCCTTCTCCATCTGCCATTTTTGCATTTCAAGCTTGCAGGTTGACTTGAGTAGGGAGACTCAGGAACTTTCAAGGCAAATTAAGGATTGGAACATACTCAGGGAGGTCCAGGCAAGCTAAACAGATTCTCAGGCCTTCTCAAAACTCACTCAAACTCCATTCACGATCTCAACTGAAAGAGGTAAAAACTCTAACTTCTATCTCTTCATACAAGCATCCTTTGGTCTCGATTTGTGAAAATAAAATGTAGATATCCTTGCACTAAAGCCAACCATGTTCATAGATTTCATTTATGTTCATTGTGTATAGAGAATTTTGGATTTGAAATTTCTGTAAAAATTAGGTTTTAAATTAGGGCCAGTAAAATTAGCTTTGATCTTTGGCTTTTAGTTTACATGAGTTACATGTTTGAAATCGTGGGAAGAAGTACTATCATTTTCATGTTTGGAGTTTCCATTTTCATGGAGAAATGAGAGAGATACAGGTGGTCCGGCTAGCTAGAGGAAGAAGACGAAGTACAGGGCAAGGATGTGATTCATGTTATGTATTTTTGTTTTCATTTGAACTAACGGATGTACAGTCACCCCAGTGGTAAGGCAGCGCGCAAAAATGCCTAAGGTCACAGGTTCGAGCCTTGGCGCTGCCTTTTTGCATTTTTCCACTTTTTTTCACTTTTTTTGTTTCTCTCAGTGTGGGCTTTCAGATTGTTGGGCTTTGTGATTTTTGCTAACATGCACCTCCTGATTACTTGTGACACCTTGGCCCATATATTTTATTTATTCATTTATTTTCTTTATATTTTATCAAATATATTTTTCTTAAATATTAAAAATCATATAAAAAATATAAAAATGATAAATATTATATTTTGTTTATTTTATTTTATTTTCTCATAAAAAATATTTTTTATTTAATTATATGTTAACTATTTTTCTTAATAACTTTGCAAATTAATTTAAAATTAGGTTAAATACTTACTATTTTTTTCTCACACTTGTAAATATTTATTTTAATATGTAAAAGGACTAAATATTTCATAAATACTATTTATTATCTTCAAGACAAAAATACAAAAAACAATACTTAAAGAACTTTATTTTCTTTTAAACAAGTTAGAATTAGGGTTAACCAATTTCTAAGAAATATTTTCCTTTTCTTAAATTTATTAGGTTTAGTTCAAAACTCTTTTTTACATAAAAAAACAAAACAAAAATCTTTTTCTTGCTTATGCATATCTTTGCATATTTAATTTATATTGTATATTATTTATTCAAATACTTGTACAAATTCGATTTGGTCATAATAGATTAATTAGGTTTATACTATTGCAAATCCCCATTCATAATTTGTATACCCCCCTCCCATAAAATGTTGTGATAGCGTAGTAATCTTTAAATTATGCAATTTATCCCTTTTACATAACATGTTAGTAATTAGGGTTTGTATGGCAAGATAAAAACAATAAAATAGAAAACCCTAATCCAATACACAATCAAGCATGAAAATAACACACTTGCACACAAGCACCCATAGGGTTACTCCACTTGGTTGCTTTACACAAAAAAGGCCATATTACGCATGCGAAGTATCTTATCAAAACAAAAAAATATAAGATCATAGTCCCTCGATGACGCTATTCAAAGTTGCCTTATAAAATGATCTTAGTCCCTAAAAAATGCTAAGATACTTTGCAACATTGCTAATCATGGTTATACGATGACCCACGCTCGTCCCATTTACATCCAAAGATAGGGTTGCTTACCAAATCAATGGTAAGACAACAATGTCAAAGGAAAAGAAAATGAACAAGAAAGACATTTGAGTAGGTAGATTACTTCTAGTTACTTGCTCCAATTCAAAACAACTATCCTTGCTATTTTAAAAAATAAACACACACATTTCCGAACATCTTACAAACATTGGAAACATTTTCAAAAAGACAAACATCTTTGTATACATTCTTACGAATGAGAATCATTACAAAGATTGCCTAAACAATGGCCTCTCTTACAAAATACTTTCAAAACCACACCAAGCACAATTTCAAAACAAAAGCAAGTGATCTAGCAAGTAACTAAGAGCCCATGGAAAACCATGGATGAAAAGGGTGCTAATACCTTCCCTTTTCATAATCTACCCCCCGAACTCAAGAAACAATCTCAAAGGTCTTTCCTGTGCTTTTTCACCTTTCCTTTTGGATAAAATAAAAGTCGGTGGCGACTCTTGCTAACCGCAACATTTGCGATAAAACGCAAAACCTCAAGTCAGTTCTCCCACCATATCACAGAACTGGTGACTCTGTTGGGGAAATTTTTTAAAAGTGGGGTTACCTTAGGGCTAGATCAAATTTATTTGCTTACATTGTTTGACTTGTTTGCTTTACATTATAGTTCTTTGTTTGGGTTTGAAATCCTCTACCCGGATTTAGGATACATTATAGGGAAATAACAATACGTTGTGGAAACTATACGGGGTATACCGATATGGTCTGAGCAATACCTATATTAGTGTGACATATTTGTGGGTACCGGTAGCCTTTGAGTTAATCAAATAGAATACAGGGCCGCTGAGTGATGTCATGAAGCACTAATGACCTTCTAGAACCTTTACTTGACCAACTTGGCCTTTAGGATGTAGTGAGATGACCGGCTTTGGTGCAGTCCGAAGTTGGTAGATACTCGATACTACACTAATTAAGGTTTGGTTTCTTGGGATATTTCAGTCACCATTAACGAGGCTTGAGATGAAACAATGACCAAGGAAACAATCCAGTGATATTGAGCTCCTTAGAACTCGGTTACTATTACTAGGACAAGTTTAAGCCAACTAAGCTTCAAGAGGGTACTTACCTATAAAACCCCATGCAAGCCTAAACTAAGAACTTGTTTACTTTTCTTGTATATGCATACTTGTACATAACATCATGGACATCATGAACATCACATACATCCACTAACCATTTCAAGGATTTTTGAGATTCATCTTTGTTCTTGTTTTGTAGGATATGAATTCATTTTGCATGAAAACTATTCAAGTCAACCTTGTAAGAATTCCTCTACAACTTAAGGAGATAGCTTCAAGGATCCCTGAGAACTCTCCATTTACCGAAAGACATGGTCGTCTACTCAACTTGGTCACCTCCAACACTAATGAGGATATGATGAAGGTGCTCTTTCAGTTCTTTGATCCTTTGCATCATTGCTTCACATTTCCCGACTATCAGCTTGTGCCTACCTTGGAAGAATTCTCTCAACTCTTGAGGATTCCCATTCTCAATCAACTACCTTTCAACAGTATGGAAAGAGATCCAAATCCAGAAGAGATTTCTTAAGCTCTACACTTGCACTCATCTGATGTCACAACTCATTTGGAAATTAAGAGTGGTGTCAAAGGCTTCTTAGCAAATTTCCTGTTTGAGAAAGCCTAAAGCTGTTGGAATTCCTTAGACTTGCAAGCCTTTAAGGAAATTGTGGCTCTTCTTATCTATGGGATGGTCTTATTTCTCAATCCTGACAAACTCATAGATGTGAGCACCGTCAAAATCTTCATGTCACGCAACCCGGTGCCTACATTGCTAGAGGATATCCTACACTCTTTTCACACTCGCACAATGAGGAAAATAGGTGCCCTTATGTGTTGCACCCCTCTCCTGGCAAGATGGTTTATTTCTCATCTTCCCCAATCAGTCTTAAAGAATGAGCAAGGTTCAAGATGGTCACAAAGGTTAATGACGCTCAAACATTCAGACATTCATTGGTGCTCCCAATCAAAAGAGAATGCCATCTTTGTTGACCGTTATGGAGAATTCCCTAATGTACCTCTACTTGGCATTAGGGGAGGCATCACCTACAACCCATGCTTAGCTTTAAGACAGTTTGGTTACGCTCGAAGGGATGGCCCGCACAAGATGCTGATTCAAGGTTTGGTATTCGACTACGGCAACGACGATCAAGGTCTTCGCCAGAGATTCATCCGAGATTGGAGGATGCTAAACAAGGTGGATAGCAATACTTTGGGGCACAAGAATTCCATCCTTCTTGAGTTTTACCTCAAGTGGGTACGAACCCGTTCTCAAAGTCTTATGATGCCTTATCCTTTTATCCTCCCGGTAATCATTGAGCTAGTTAAGGAGAGAGATGTCCCATACACTATCCTACATCCTGACATGCCCACATCTCTGGAAGACCTATAAAGGGATTGGATACAACTCAAAGGAGAGCTAGATACTTTCGAAACCCAATTCTACGCAAGCGAGAAGAAGGTTTTGGAACTCACTAGGCTACTTCATGAGGACCGGACTCTAAATGCCTACATTGCACCAAAGAGGATGCACACTACTTTTTTATCTTAGAGTTTTGTATTATTTTGTCCAAAGGGCATTGATGTACTCAAACTTTATCTTATTAATATAACGTGTGTTTCTTTTTGTCTAAAATGAACTTGAATCTTTGAAATCCATGAAAACATTGCATATGCACATATCATTCATCATGACATAAACAGGTCTTTTTCAATAAGTTTCCTCATCTCTCTGCTGTTTATTTCAGTAAGATGGATCTCGAACAAACAGTGAAAGATCTCCAAGCTCAGAACACGCAGTTTCAACAGTTGCTCATGACCCTAGACAAGGGGCAAGAAGAATTGAAGACTCTGCTAGCTAAAGAGAAGAAAAAGAAAACAAAGAAGGTAAATAGAGTATTGAACATGGGCAGAAGATTTCATGAGAAGACGAGAAGGACTTTGAATTTTGCAACAACATCCGGTGAAGGAGAGGGGAAAGGCAAGGAAACAGCGGTCCCGTCAGAATCTGAAGAGGAGGAAGAAGAGGAAGACTACTCTGAGGAACAGTATCCTCCAGCTGATGACAAATACAGACATCTCGAAGAACGTTTGAGCGCGATGGAAATACAAAAGGTGCCAGGTTTTGGACTTTGAAGAATTGGGACTGGTGTCGGGGATTGTGATTCCTCCGAAATTCAAATTCCCTTTGTTTGCAAAGTATGATGAGGTGTCATGCCCGAAGATGCATCTTCAATCATATGTGAGAAAGATCCAACCACACTCCGCTAATAAAGACTCGTGGGTGTATTTTTTCCAAGATAGTCTGTCTGGAACACAACTCGAATGGTTTTACCAACTAGAAAGAGCCAACGTCCATAATTGGGATGATGTTGCCACAACTTTCTACAAGCAATATCAATACAATGCTGATTTGGCGCCTACCCGTACTCAACTCCATAGTATGGCCATGGCTTCCAATGAAGGTTTCAAGGATTACGCACAAAAATGGAGAGATCTGGCTGGAAGAGTTCAACCCCCTCTGTCTGAAAGGGAATTGGTGGACATGTTCTTAGGCAAATTGTCTGGCCCTTTCTTCAACCATTTAATTGGAAGCTCATCAGCGGGCTTTACTGAATTAATACTAATCAGAGAGAGGGTGGAAGCTGGCTAAAAAAGTGGAAATATTCAGAAGGAATCATCTTCTTCTACAGTTGTAAGGAATCATTTTATTGGGAAGAAGGAGATAGTTGCTGTATATCCACAAAGAAACCAAGAGAGAGCCGAACGCCGACCAATGGTGGGGGCTGTTATGATTCCAAAGCCTGCGTCTAATCAACAAAGAAGTAATCAACAGAGGGTGGAAAGGCCAGTCAGGAAATTCACCAGAATCAACATGACTCTGTCTCAAGTATTACCGCATCTTTTGAGGTCCAATTTGGCAACCTTGAAAGAAGCTCCGAAAAACCCCAACACAACATCCCCTCATTATCACCCCAATGCTCGTTGCGCATATCACTCTGAAAGTCCTGGTCACGATACTAATAACTGTTGGGCCTTGAAGAACAAAATACAAGATCTCATTGAAGCAAAAGAAATTGAGTTTGGTGCGCCCGAGAAGCCAAATGTCATTTCTGCTCCTATGCCCATACATGGTCACAATACCAATGCTATTGAAGAAGATTTATTTGTTACCACGGTTGATGAACTCGTGACTCCACTTCCAACCATTAAGATAAACTTGTTTAAATCCGGTGTGTTCTCGGGTTGTAATGAAGACCACCACCTCTGCTTATCCTCACCAACTGATTGCCCTTTGTTGAAAACAGGCTTTCAACGCTTGATAGATAACAAAGAGATTCTGTTTGAAAGTACTCTTGTTTCACATGTTTCTGTTAAAGATATTTCAATCATTACCATCTCCGCCAATTCTTCCAGGGTCTTCACTAAAAGACCCGTTAGAATTACATCGATTCCGAAAGCAACTCCTCTAATGATCACAATGCATGGGCCAGTCCCATATGAATCAGACAAAACAGTGCCATGGAATTACGGAGGAGACATTTATTACCATGGAATCAAACAATATGGGCCGGCCGCTGAAGAGATAAACTCCGAAGAAGAAGATTCTGATATCAGCAATATTGCTGGAACTAGTAAAATTACCCAAAGCGATAAGATATTTTCTCCAGAAATCGCCCCCCAAAGGCTGTTTCTGGACACGTGGCTGCTCCCAAGGTTTCTTCCGTACCCATAATCATCTCTGTAAATGCTTTTATTGACGAAGCCGTTACAACCCCTGCTGTCATTCCTACCAACACTCCTACTGCTGAAACTCGAGGAAAAAGTATTCAAGTGGAGCCTGTCTGGACGAAGGCTCAATCACTGACTATCCCTGAGACATCCAAGAAAGAAATGGAGGAGATCCTAAAAATTATAAAAAGGAGCGACTATGATGTCGTTGAACAGTTGGGGCAAAATCCCTCCAAAATCTCCATGCTGGCATTACTACTGTGTTCCGAGGCACATGCGAAAGCCTTGGTGAAGTTCCTAAAAATAGCCCATGTGCCTCAAGAGACGTCTGCTGATCAATTTCAAGACTGGGTGTTCAGTTTGACAGCAGATAAAGGCCTAGGCTTCTCGGATGATGATCTGACACCAAGGGGAAGAAAGCACAACGAGGCATTACATGTCTCTGTGGAATGTAGGGGCACAACTCTGGCCCATGTCTTGGTGGACACTGGCTCATCTTTGAATGTTTTACCGAAAAAAGCTCTTGACAGACTTGACTGCGAAGGACTGACGTTAAAGCCAAGCAACATAATAGTAAGGGAATTTGATGTCTCGAAGAGGATGGTACACAGGGTGGTGGATATCCCCATAAATGTTGGGACTCAAACTTTCAATTCAACCTTTTATGTAATGGACATCCGCCCTTCGTACTCTTGTCTGCTAGGACAACCATGGATCCATAATGCTGGCGCTATCACCTCTACATTGCACCAAATGCTGAAGTATCCGGTTCAAGGAAATATTATCACTGTCCACGAAGAGGAAGAATACATGATCAGCCATCTCAGTTCCTTCAGGTATGTGGAATTGGACGACGAGTTCATTGAAACTCCTTTTCAACACTTCGAAGAGGTCCCCCAAGAGGTAGCAGTGACCAAGACTGTGTCCCAGATTCCCAAGATTACAAGGCCTCCACCCCGGATGTCATCTCTGAAGGACGCCAAACCAGTAGTAGAGGAAGGTGGATGCACCATATGGGGGAAACTTCTGGATATCCCGTATAAGTCTGACAAGTTTGGCCTAGGTTTCACTTTAAATGCTCAAAAGGTTGTACGTCGTGCCCGTGCTGGAGGGCCACCCTTGAAGATTAGTAACCGTGAGGTCAATGCGGTAGAAGATGGTGAATATGATTGCAACCTGGAGGATTGGATCTTTCCGACTGTCAATGGAGGACTCAGCAATTGGGAGGCTAGAGACTTCATCCCAATAACTTTTATCCCTCAGTAATTTATCTTTACATTTTGTTGGATCTGTAATATTCAAAAACAATTCACACTCTTAAAACCTTGTGTCTTGCCCGAGGCACAATGGTCCATTTGTAAGGGTTATTATTTCATCCTCATATGACATCAATGAACCATGAACGTTTTTCGCATACAAACTTTTTTGCTCATTGTTTTTCTTTCACATTTTATTTTCTTTTAAAGATAGCTATACCCTTAAAGACACCCACACTCACAAATGCAGGTATCCATCCATTCTCGATCCCATGGGTAACGATACTTATATGGCCTTGCACTAAAGCCAACCATGTTCATAGATTTCATTTATGTTCATTGTGTATAGAGAATTTTGGATTTGAAATTTCTGTAAAAACTTAGGTTTTAAATTAGGGCCAATAAAATTAGCTTTGATCTTTGACTTTTAGTTTACATGAGTTACATGTTTGAAATCGTGGAAAGAAGTACTATCATTTTCATGTTTGGAGTTTCTATTTTCATGGAGAAATGAGAGAGATACAGGTGGTCTAGCTAGCTAGAGGAAGAAGACGAAGTACAGGGCAAGGAAGTGATTCATGTTATGTATTTTTGTTTTTATTCGAACTAACGGATGTACAGCCACCCCAGTGGTAAGGCAGCGCGCAAAAATACCTAAGGTCACAGGTCCGAGCCTTGGCGCCGCCTTTTTGCATTTTTCCACTTTTTTTTCACTTTTTTTGTTTCTCTCAGCGTGGGCTTTCAGATTGTTGGGCTTTGTGATTTTTGCTAACATCCACCTCCTGATTACTTGTGACACCCTGGCCCATATATTTTATTTATTCATTTATTTTATTTATATTTTATCAAATATATTTTTCTTAAATATTAAAAATCATATAAAAAATATAAAAATGATAAATATTATATTTTGTTTATTTTATTTTATTTTCTCATAATTTTTTTTATTATTTAATTATATGTTAACTATTTTTCTTAATAACTTTGCAAATTAATTTAAATTAGGTTAAATACTTACTATTTTTTTCTCACACTTGTAAATATTTATTTTAATATGTAAAAGGACTAAATATTTCATAAATACTATTTATCATCTTCAAGACAAAAATACAAAAAATAATATTAAAGAACTTTATTTTCTTTTAAACAAGTTAGAATTAGGGTTAACCAATTTCTAAGAAATATTTTCCTTTTCTTAAATTTATTAGGTTTAGTTCAAAACTCTTTTTTACATAAAAAAACAAAACAAAAATCTTTTTCTTTCTTATGCATATCTTTGCATATTTAATTTATATTGTATATTATTTATTCAAATATTTGTACAAATTCGATTTGGTTGTAATAGATTAATTAGGTTTATATTATTGCAAATCCCCATTCATAATTTGTATACCCCCTCCCATAAAATGTTGTGATAGCATAGTAATACTTAAATTACGCAATTTATCGCTTTTACATAACATGTTAGTAATTAGGGTTTGTATGGCAAGATAAAAACAATCAAATAGAAAACCCTAATCCAAGACACAATCAAGCATGAAAATAACACACTTGCACACAAGCACCCCTAGGGTTACTCCACTTGGTTTCTTTACACAAAAAATGTCCATATTACACATGCGAAGTATCTTAGAAAAACAAACAAATATAAGATCATAGTCCCTCGATGACGCTATTCAAAGTTGCCTTATAAAATGATCTTAGTCCCTAAAAAATGCTAAGATACTTTGCAACATTGCTAATCATGGTTATACGATGACCCACGCCCGTCCCGTTTACATCCAAAGATAGGGTTGCTTACCAAATCAATGGTAAGACAACAATGTCAAGGGAAAAGAAAATGAACAAGAAAGACATTTGAGTAGGTAGATTACTTCTAGTTACTTGATTCAATTCAAAACAACTATCCTTGCTATTTTCAAAAATAAACACACACATTTCCAAACATCTTACAAACATTGGAAACATTTTCAAAAAGACAAACATCTTTGTATACATTCTTACAAACGAGAATCATTACAAAGATTGCCTAAACAATGGCCTCTTTTACAAAATACTTTCAAAACCACACCAACCACAATTTCAAAACAAATGCAAGTGATCTAGCAAGTAACTAAGAGCCCATGGAAAACCATGGATGAAAAGGGTGGTAATACCTTCCCTTTTCATAATCTACCCCCCGAACTCAAGAAACAATCTCAAAGGTATTTCCTGTGCTTTTTCACCTATCCTTTTGGATAAAAGAAAAGTCGGTGGCGACTCTTGCTAACCGCAACATTTACGATAAAATGTAAAACCTCAGGTAAGTTCTCCCACCGTATCACAGGGTTCTATTCAATTTAATAGTATTTCAGTTGACAAGAAGGATACTAGAAAATATGTGGTTGTTATTTCAATTCCTTATACTCCAGTCCAGATTCCTGCACCATCCAAGCATGCTCCTTTGATTATTACTACACCTGATCTTGTTCCCTATGAGAGTACCAAGGATGTGTTGTGGTGTTATATAGGGATGAGGTTTATTATCATGGGTATAAACAAGAGATTGAACCTTCTGTGGTTGTTGAATCAAATGTTGATAGTATCGTGGGAATCGGTAGATTCACTCGTACCATTCAAATATTCACTCCTCGACAATCTACCCAGGACAAAGATAATGATGTTTTAGCTAAAGCTAAAGGCAAACAGGTGGTCACTGATGACCAGGTGCAAAGTCCAATTCCTACTCCTGAAGCATCATGTTCCAAGGAAGTTAAAGAACTATTGAGGATCATTAAGAAAAGTGATTATAAGGTGGTTGACCAGCTCCACCAGACGTCATACAAGGTTTCTATTTTGTTACTACTGTTATGTTTCAAAAGTCACCGCAATGCCTTGATGAAGCTCTTGAGCATTGCTTTTGTGCCTTAGGAAATACTTGTTAACCAATTTAAAGGGGTTGTGGCTAATATTATTATTGGTAATGGTTTGGGTTTACTGATTTTGACTTTCCTCCAGAAGGAAGGAATCTCAACAAAGCTCTGCATATTACCATGGAATGCACCAGTACTATTCTATCTTGTATGTTGGTTGACACATGATCTTCTCTTAATGTCTTGCCAAAGAAAACATTAATAAAGTTGAATATGGAAGGTGTGATACTCAGACCCAGTGATTTGGTAGTCAGGGCTTTTGATGGATCTAAAAGATCACTTTTTGGTGAAGTGGATTTACCCATTAAGGCGGGACCCGAAGTTTTCAATGCTACTTTCTTTGTCGTAGACATTCAACCTGCTTATTGTTTTCTCCTATGATGTCTATGGATTCATGCATCCGATGCTGTTACCTCCAGTCTTTACCAGAAAATCAAGTTTGTGATTACTGGTAAGGTTGTCACCATGTGTCGTGAGGAAGACTTCATGGTTAGTCATTTGACATTGTTCAAGTATGTTGAGATATAAGGAGAGATCCATGAGACCCCTTTCCAGGCTTTTGAAGTTGTGCAAGTTGTGAAAACTCCTCCTCTAGTGGTTAAAAAGCTTATGGTCTCCATGGTATCCTTGAAGAAAGCTAGAGCTATTGTTGAAGTTGGTCATCTAGAAGGTTGGGGATGTGTGTTAGATTTACCTGTTATTGTCTTCTTTATTGGAAGGTGTCACATGCAAGTATACATGTTTTGATTACAACAAGTAATAAATATAAGAGTATCGTACCCACAGGGAGTGTTGTTACTTAGATTTTACTTTTTTATGAAAATTATTCTTTTGATTTAAGCACAAGAAGAGAGAAATAATGATTGGTGATTCTGAGTTCAAGTTCACTTTAAACAAGTGTCAAAAGTAAAGTGAAAAGAGGTGGAAATATATTAAGAGTGACTAAGTTGTGCTTTAATCCATTAATATATTTAGTGTAATTATGTGCTAATGTTGTTTGGTGTCATGACATGCAAGGTCAAAGTGATCTTGTGGTGTATTTCTATAACATTCAGAACGTGCATAAGAGGGCAAGGAAACAAATCTCTAAGCCTCACTTGTAACCCTATTATACGTCTCTTTAATTTATTATGAATTCCTTAATGGTTGGAGTTTCTTATCTCTCAGTAAACTAGGTCAAGTGAATATCTATACCCTACTCTTTCAACCATTTTTACTCATGAAGTACACTTGTTGTTGGATCTCTCACAACAACAAGTTGTTACCAATTTCTAAGTTGATCATTTAAAGAAACAATTTTTTAACAAAACAAACACATGGTAAAGCAATCACTAGCCATATAACATATAACATAAAAACGACTTGATATTAACTTCACATTGCTCAACTACAAAAGGTTTAGCTCGTAGTGAACTGAGTACAATATACAAACATGGTTATCAAAGGAAACATCTTAAGACAAAAAATGAACAAAAGATATAAACCTAAGAGAGACATGGAGGAAGACTTGAGATGACTAATCTTTAAGAGATGGCTCCAGTCGTGCCACTGCTTATCAGCTGGTACATGATTGGATGAGGAAAGAAGACTCTATCATACTTTCTCTATCCACGCACTTAAACTCTTTGTAAAATTATCTTATAATATCTGAACTTCCTTTTGATCTTCAACACAACTCTATTTATAGGCCAAGGATTATGGTTTATATGTTGAATTGGATCATGGGCTTGTGTTCAAGAAATCACATCAAGTCCACATAAAATTAGCGCCAACACACACTTTAGTAGTTTAGCAAACAAGGAATCTTTGTACAGGGATACAATGGTGGGAGACAAGGTGTAGGCGGCATGCTCTGCCATTTGCAGCATACTATTGTACCCGCTTTTTATCTTCTAGCGCGTCCACTATCTTCTTTGAATTTGAATAGCTTTTCTCCTTTTTTCCAGTACAACCAAGTTTCACTCCAATTAAATATTCCTTCCATGCTATCCTTATTAGCCAACAACTTCCATTATTTTTTTCCTTTGGTCTAAGTTTCCTCAATTTCCTTTAGCTTGTGCTTTATGCAGCAGACTACTGTAGTCTTGCCTCAGCTCGAGCCTGCAACCTTTGCTAACACAAAAACACAAGTAAATGATAAAAAGGGAGCACCTATTGTGCTCCAAGCTAAAACAACTAAAAACTTAAAAATGTAAGAAATTATAACTAATAAGCTGAATAAAAAGACTAAATAAACAATCCTAAACGCATGTATTAACTCATAAAATATGGGTTAACACACCCCTAAACTTAAATCATTACCTGCCCTCAGTTGATGCGACAATCAAAGATAGTCAGAATAACACCAATTAACTACCCCTCCTTATCAAGATCACATTTTTCAACCTCAGAAATTTTTCTCAAGGGACTTGTCCCAAAAATAGGTACAACTCAATCTTGAAGCACATTCTAGAATGCGTATGTTCTTTGGTCCACTCACACTCCCTGTCATGATATAAAACTCTTATGTTAAGATAGCCAGCCTAAATTCAAATATTGATTGCTTCATCCTATGATTTATAACTTAACTTTCAGCTCTAGCATAAGGTTTTACTTTTTTTTCTTGAACTTACACCTAGGATCACACTTGCATTTAAAAAGAAAATTTTACTTGTAGTTGCTCCCACCTTTTTCACTAGACAATATCTCACTTGTGATGAGTCCCACTTGTTACTTATGATGATAACAACTACTGTTCCTCCAGACACGAGCACATGAACTTGTTAAAATCTGCTTTTTCAAAATTCAAGCACAAGAGTTGTTCCTCCAGTTTCGGGCAGATAAACTTATTGACAAGTGCCTTGGGCAACCTCTATTACACACCTTGGTGTGTTTATTCAATCAAATGCAGTGTTTCCCGAGTGTTTCATTCCTTATAAAAGATGTATCAACCACCCTAACTAAGCCTAATAACTAGTTTTTATTCCACACTTAAAAGTAATTCAACTTTGTCTACAAGTTGCCTACTTTCCAAACTACCAGAGTCACTATAAGGATTATTAGTAACATAAGATCAATGGAGAAGAAACTCTTCAAGTCCTTGTTCCCTATATTGTTAAAGTCCCTCTAGAATTTTCTCTAAGTCCCTCTCAGATAGTATGTCCTAAGGGGGATATTAACTCATATTTTCTCTTTTGTCTTTATTCTATTTTTTTTGGCATTAAAATGAAAAATTAAACAAAGAAAACAAAAAAAGTTCATTAATTCAAAAGACTGCAAGCAACCAACAAAACAAGAAAAACAAACTGAAAACAAATAGGTTGATGACATCCATCCAAAATAATAAAAACAAAACAACAATAAAAAACAACAATAATGATGGTGATGGGTGATGGGTATAGTCATGATTGTAGCGACCACTCCCCCAAACATAAAGTAAGGATAGTGTCCTCACTATTTAGTAGGAGGGATGAGGCATTCCTCTGTTATTTGGGTCTTACCAACTAAGCCTGAAGCATGTTCTCTTGTGCAAGGAGTCATGTTTTCTTTTCTTTCGAGCCCCTTCTTAACAGGCTCAGGGGCGGATGACTTCACTTTTTCAATTTTAGGTGCCACAAAGATGACTGGCGTGCGCCTATTGTCTGCACCTTGGTAGACTTGATTGGAGAGTTCTTAAGGGGATATTTTGGATTAACTGGAGTCTTGGTTGGAGAAGATTTCTTGTTCGGGATTGTGTTGATGAACTTTACAGGTTTCTTATCCTTCTTGGGAGTGAGCACTGGGGTTACTTCAACACCCGTCTCTTCTGGAGACTTACCAGATTTCTCTAATTCTTGCAAGCTTTCTGATGAATATTCCCATTCTTCACCATCCTTCTTCTCCTTTTCTTCATCTCCCTTAGCCTTTTCTTCTTCTTATTCTCCTGTCTCCTCCTCATCAGCCTCATCTTCAGATTTGTCATTTTCCTCTCCCTCCTCATCAGTAGATTCATCCATAGTCACGTCTTTTGGGTCCTGGATCTCAACATCATAATTTCCTCCCTTTTCTTCTTCTTCAACTTCTTTTGCTACTTCAGCAACCTCCTCCACAACTTTCTCAACATTTTTAATAACCTCCTTCTCAGCAACCAAATTCGGGGATTTTTACTTTATAGGCACTTCTTCTCTTATCTCCCTTTTTTCTTTGGCTGCTTTCTGCAATAATATCTCTAGGGTTTTGTCATCATCCTCCTTTTCTTCAACATTCTCCTTTGTCAATGATACATCTTCCCCACCTTTCTTCTTGGCTCTTCCCTTTGTTGTCACTTCTCTCTTGCTCTTCTTCTTTGGCTTTTCAAGAGAGGAATCCTTAGGCACACCTGAAATAGACGCACTAGGATCCCTCATAGATCTAGTCTTCACAACCTTCTTACCCTTCTTCTTTTGATTACTCTTTTCCTCCTCCACCTTGTTCACGTCTTCTTCTTCCTCTAACATTCCCAATATGTGATCAGGGAACATTAAAGTCGACTCCTCATTACAAACCATATGGTTAAACTTCAACTGCCATTCATACTTTTCTTTTTGAAACCTGAAAAATTCTCTCTGCTCCTTCTGCATATATGTTGCACCCTAAATTTTGCTCTTAAATTTTGTAGTCGCATTATCATATCTTAATTTTTATTTGGTCACCATCTTCAATAAACATATTCATTCATCACATTTGTATCATTTAGTCGTATTTAAGTTTACCAAAAGTCAATTTAAATCAACATTTGCATCGTTTTATAATTGAAAAATACCTGATATTTTCTATTTGTTGAGGATTTTTATTTCATAATCCTCTTCTTTTTGTTTCTCAAGATTTTGCTTTTCATCGTTTTCCCTAACTTTTGCCTGGACAAATTCTTTAGAATTTTGATTTTGCAGTCCAACGGGATGCCCTAATTTTTTCCTAAGTCATTTGCTTTCAAGCTTTTTTTCTTTTGACTTAACGAGATTTCTTTCTTTTTCACATTTCTTTCTTTTCTTTTAATAAGTCGTGTGATCCTGAGTCTTTTGACTTGCCGAAAAATGGTGACTACCTTGCTCTTTGGGTAGATGAGGGATAACCATTGCAGTATCATCGTCTTTTGACCTCCTAAAGGGTAAAGGATAACCATTGTGGTTGATCCTTATATGCACACTTCTGATTATAGAGGGATAACCATCATGGTTAATGTTGCAACTGGTTTTTTTATCAAGAGTCGCCACTATTATTTTTTATCCTAGGGAATGGAATCTAATAGAAAACTCTAATTCGCAGACAAAGATTCTAGGTTTCGGAATCAATTAGACGAAAGGAAGGTGTTAGGAACCTTTCATCTACCTTTTTCACAAGGATATTAGGCTATAGGTTTAGGTTTGGGGTAAACAAGATTTAAGTTTTAATTAGAAAGACTCGCCACAATTTTAGATCGTATGCCTACGTATCCTCTTATGAGGAATCAGAGTCCCAATTCGTAGTTCGTATGGGGTTGGTGTTTTTTAGGGGTTTACAAAAATATTTTGAATACCTCGCACTCGGTCGGGAGTAGTGATTGCGGAGATTTAGACTGAATGCGCAGTGAGTCAAAATCTGTTTGAAACCCTTTTATAAAAAACAGTTGATTAATTTAGTTGATTGCGAAAAATAGTTTGAGATTGGTTAGTATTTTTTAAATATATTAACTGCGAAAATATCTTCATTAATGCATGACAAAAAATATATTAATGCAATAATAGAAAATAATGTTCATAAAAATAATTTATCTATTAATATATAAATAATAATAATATTATTCATACAAGGGTAAGAAATACATAATTTTACATATCAAATGAAATATAATAATAATAAGTGGAAAATAAAATTTATAATAATAATAAGTTATAAATAATAATAAGAAATTAAGTAATTATAATAATATATAATAGTAAAAAATATTAAAATATAATAATTATAAAAAATAGAAAATAAGTGATAATAGAAAGAAAAAAAAAGATTTAATTAAGTTATACCTGGGGGGTGCGATTTTGAACTAACAAGCATATCAGGGAGGTGTCTTTAGGAGATGGTCTGGAGTTTGGAACACATTGCTGCATGAAGTCTGATGCAATAGGTTAGGTCCGTGAATCACTGTGTGAAGTATGATGTGATAAGCTAAATTTGGTTTCGAATATCGATGTATGAAGTGTGAGGCAATGATCTGTGTCACAGAATACGAAACACATTGCTGCATGAAGTATGAGGCAATGGGTTAAGTTTGCAAATCGCTGCGTGAAGTCTGAGGCGATAAGCTAAATTTGGTTTTCGGACATCATTGCCTGAAGTCTGAGGCGATGGTCTAGGCTTTGCAAATACATTACGGCTTAGAGGCAATGTAATGAGTTCGAATAATACATTACGGCTTAGAGGCAATGTAGTGGGTTTTGAGAATACATTGCGGCTTAGAGGCAATGTACTGAGTTTTGAGAATACATTGCGGCTTAGAGGCAACATAGTGAGTTTTAAGAAAACACTGCGGCTTAGAGGCAATGTGCTGGGCTTGTAAGGAACTCATCACTGCGGGAGGACTTAGGTCATGGGATGAACGTGTCACGACATGAAGACATAGGTGACAAGTTAAATCGTAGGAGAAGTATTGCATTGGTCAACCCTTAGATAGTTGAACCGAGGGTGAGATTATTTATCTGTTTGCTATGTGATACATGTGTATGCATGCGTATTGAATGTTATATGTATGAGAAATGTATGATGTTTGATATTGATATAGAACCCTGAGTGTATTTAATATTGAAATGTATAGGGTATTTATGCTTTAGATATGCAAAATGAAATGTGCGTAAGATGTGAATATGCCTTGAAATGTTATGAAGACCATTTCTGGAATTCTCTCCTTTAAACCATTGGCTTAGAGTTACCAATTCCTAGCGTTGTATGTTGTGTCATCATAGCATTATTCAACTTGAACCCAGTGGACAATGTTTGCAAAATTTGAACATTGATTTTTATATTGTGAGCGCGGGAGTAGACGTAGACGTAGACGTAGACGTAGGTAATGGAATATGCATAGATTTGTATGTTGTAAGTGCATGCGTAGACGTATGTATTGGCATATGTGTAGCCTTTTATGTTGTAAGCGCAGGCGTAAATGTGGACATGTGTATAGAATTTGCAGGAGTACACATGTGCGTACGTAGACTTTGTGTTGCAAGTGTAAGCATAGGCGCTGTCATGTATATGGACGTAGACTTTGTGTACGGACGCGTAGACGTAGGAGTAGATACACATAGATTTTGTATTGTTGAGTGCAAGCATAGGCGCAGATGTACGCGTGGCATAGACTTTTTGCATCGTGAGCATAGATATAGGCGTAGAAATGTGTATAGATTTTTGTGTTGCAAGACGTAGGAGTAGCCATGTGCGTGGACGTAGACGTGGATTTTCTTTTGATTTTTTTCTAACCCAAAATGCTTTTTCGATGTTTTGTCAAATGCTTTTATTTTTTTATCCCCCGAAATTATTTCAAGACAACATTCACAAGTAATGATCGTAGTATTTTGTAAACAAGTCTGAGAAAAGAAAAAAACAATTTTAAAGATGCAAAGAAAGCAAATGTTTTATTGATATGCCTCTGAATATGAGAGAATACAAGATGCAATTCCTAAAAAGAGGTAATTACAGAAGGTTTTAAAACTGTAAATGGCAATAAAAATGATAATTGTTACTGTTGTTCCCCAATATCCTTTTAATGACCTTATCTCCTTTGCTTCTGAGTTGAATGATTTAGATCTATTTCTCCCCTCATGATTCGTAGTAGTAGTTCTTAGATCGTAGTCTTTTTGTTCTTTATTTCTTTGTATGAAATCCCTAACTTTTGCCTGGATTACCTTTTCGGGTTTTCAATCCATCGGGATAATTTTTTGTTTCTATGCCCCTTATTTTTGCCTGGATCTCCCTTTAGGGTTTTTGATCCACCGGGACGCTCCTTTTTTCCTAAGTCGCCCTTTTAGGGTTCGAGCTTAGCGAGCTTCTTATACATAATGTTTTTTACTATGTTTGACTTTGCCGGATGCGGTAGTTCTTCCCCATCAATTGTTGTGAGGATAAGATTAGCACCGGAGGATACAATTTTGACTACGTACGGACCTTCAAAGTTGGGGTTCCGTTTACCACGTGAGTTGAGGTGAGGTAACAAAATATTTTGGAATACTAGACCATGTCGTGGTCCATTTTGTACAATATACCGTTACTCAGAAGGAATTTCGAGGCTAATTTTTGTAGAGTTTGTCGGTCGACGCTGGAGGCATTTTCTGGATGTTCTTGTTTTTCGAGGCCTTTCTTGTTGTCGTGAAACCAAGGATTTTCATCTGGTCTTTCTTTGATAACAAGACAAAGTGTGGGCTCTTGATTTTGTGATGCGCGATTCGTGGTTTCACCAAGTTACTTTGAACATAGTTGATATAGTTACCAGAGCGTATACCATTTGATTTGCTTCTCGTGGGATGTGACTGAAATTAATCTTTGTGAATTCCACAGTCAGTTTTCAAAACATGATCCCGATATGGAATCAGTTTTGGATGTTTAGCATCCCATTCACCGTTGACTTGGTATACGGCTTGTGAGCATTCTTTGGAGAAGTCAGTACTGCCCCTATATCGTGCCCCGGTGCATTTGAAGCCTCGTCGAACATGGATACACAACGTGCCCCTGGCTAGGGTTCTTCGTCAGATCTTGGTTTTTCGTAGTTGCTTATTTTTTACAGCACTATCTGTATTTGACCTAGGCCTGTTTCTGTAGATATGCGTAATAACTTGATCAGCTTCTTTGTGGCTCCACTCTGACATTGCCCCTTAGCTTGGTTTCTTTCGGATCTTCCCTCGTGCTCAGATAATGGTTTTAATAGCCTCTTGATATGGTTGCGTATTGTTAGCTTTTTTATTTTCCTCGCCATTTTCTCAGAGAGTTCAAGATCTTTATCATCTTCCTTTTAGCTTGGTTGATAGGAGTATCAAAATTATATCGGATCGTAGCAGTAGCATTATCGGTGGTTTTGGGCATGAATTTGCACCTTTATCATGTTTTGGTGCGGATTTAGCATATGAATATTTGAAAATGCATATGCAGAGAAAGTATTGCCATTCTTGAATTTAAGATATAAATGCAAGAGAAAGACAAGGATCTTGATTAAAGACAAAATATAACTTTCATTAATTGTAAATATTGTCTGAAACAAGACGGGGAAACCCTTACAAGCAACCCCTATGTCTTGGGCTTGACATAAGTTATTTCGAAAACAAGAAAATTAATTAGGAAAGAAAACGATCTCAGGAATCTCCATGGTCATCAATATTTTGAGTTTTCACCTGGGGCGCATTCTTGGATGACTTCAGTGGCCCCTTTGGTGTTGACTTCGTTGGATATTTCTGCCCCATGTCTTCCATGCACTACTCCATTGTTGACAAAAGTCTCGTGGATCAGAGGAAAATATGCTTCGCCCTTCAGAGTAGCTTTATGTTTTTCTTCAGGTTCTTGTCCGAACTGGACTATCCCCTGGTCCCCTAGCCTTTATAGAGCTCTTTCAAAAGCTTCAATGTGTTCTAGTGGGAGTCCATATCCCAATTTATATTCTTTCAATGAGTTTATCAGGGTTTTTGCTTGTCTGCTTGCCCCAGAGTCAATGACTACTTCAATTGCATTTATTGTCAGCCCGTCGTGCAAAGGCGTAGGGTCTGATGTGATGTCGGGCTTCTCGAAAGTGATGTCTTGAGAATCCAACAAATCCTGCACCTTATGTTTGAATGGCCAACACGGCTCTATGGTATGTCCAGAAGAATTAGCATGATAATCGCATCTGGCGTTGGCATCATATCTTCATGGGAGTGGCCTGACTGGGGGAGCTAGAGGCTTAAGTTCCACTAAGGATGCCTTAACTAGATGTTGCAATAACTAGCTAGGTGGCATATGGAGTGGATCAAATTTCCTGGGTGGCCTTCTCCCTTGCTGCTGCCCTAGGGGGATCACTAATGGTTGTTGAACCCTGGGTTGTAGTTCTACAACATTAATTTCTCCCTCTTTTCCTTTGGGGAGGCTTGAAGCAGGCTGTTTTGAATTGTAGGGAGCATTTGGTGGTCCCCCATGATATCTTCCCACCTTTTATCCCGATCTCGATTCTTTCTCCGATGGTTACTAGGTCTGAAAACCCCAAAGAGATACTTCTAACCATCATCTCATAATATAGTCTGTGCAAAGTTCCCATGAACGTGTCTACTAACTCCTTCTCTAACAGTGGTGGTTGCACACGGGATGCCAATTCCCTCTATCCCTGAGCATACTCCTTGAAGGACTCTTCTTTCTTCTGGGACAAATTTTAGAGTTTCATGCGGGTAGGCTCCATGTCCAGGTTATATTTGTAATGCTTTAGGAAATCATTAGCGAGATCTGCCCAAGTTTGAATATGCATTATCTCTAATTGCATATACCAGTCTGAAGATGCCCCACTCGGGCTATCTTGAAAATAGTGCATCATCAGCTTCTAATCATGGGCATGGGCATGCATCTTCCGATAATACATGCGGAGATGATTTCATGGGCAAGTGAGCCCCTTGTATTTTTCAAAATTCAGGTACTTTGAACTTTGGCGGGATCACCACATCAGGAACTAGGCCCATTTCGAGAGCATCTACTTCGAAAGCGTCGAAACCCTGCACAACTTTTAGTCTTTCCTCCAGAGCTTTGTACTGATTCATCACTAGTGGATTACCAACAGCATGAGTACCAGTCATCTTTGAGGGTGCTTGGTTGGCATCCTCTAGGTCGTGGTCTCCATATTGCATGTCCAAGTAGCTGTCTGCATTATTGGTCGGGATATGTACGGTATAAGGTGCCCCTGCTTTTGGAGGCGGTGGGACAGACCCTTCAGTTTCAGCTTCTTGTTGGGCCATGACGGCCTTCTGGAGTCCTACCTCTGACTCTTTCCTTGGTTGGTGACCGCTTGATACACCAATAGTCTGGGCTACTTCTTCGAAAGCTGCCCTGGGAATCTGGTCTTGCATGTCTATAATGTTCTTCAAAGCTAGGAGAGCTTGACTCAGATCTCCTTTCATTGAGGTGACATCACCCTTTACTTGGTCGAGATCCTCTTTGAACGCAGCCTGAGTTTCCTCGATTTTCTCCATTGCTTTTTGTTAATAGGCCCTAGTTTGATATGGAGGCCAAGAAAGTGGCGATCTTCTTCTACCAATGGTTCAGCTGGAGAGATGTTTGTGAAAAATGAGTTTTGACATGATATGCAGGTGTTCGTAAATGCATGCACGCGAATGAATATGTATGAATATGAAATGGTTGATTGTCTTATTCACTTGGTTATGCATTTGTCTTTTGCTTATTATTTTACCTAGCGACTATCTTTAAAATCGACATGCAAAAGATATGTGGAAACGAAATGCCTTTATTGAAATTAACGTAATTCAGATATTGAAAAATATTACAATCTTAAACCAAAACATTATTTGCGTAAAATCAAGCGAAAAGGAAATAAGTCTTCTAGGTGTGCCTGCAGATATCTGCTCTTGAAACCATCCACTGTTGCTGGACAAAACTTGAGAAAGTCTTCAGCACGTTATTTCCCTTTTGTGGCCTTGATTTCAGGCATGTTTGGCGTGTTGACGCGGGCAAGTTGTTTCTTTAGGTATCCATTTTAAAAGACAGTCACCGAGATCTTGAGTTTATTATTATCTTTTATACCCCATGTGAATAAGACAAATGTAGGGTGACGAATATATGAAATGCATGAATGCGTAGGTGTAGGGTTGAGTGACAGGTTTTTTGTAATAAGTACCCCTATAAGGTAGGGATGTATGGTTTAGTGACGGGGTTTTTGTGATAAGTACCCTTAGAAGGTAGGTTCCTTAATTTTGACCTACGGTTAGTATACCCTTCCAAAAGGTGGTTTCCTTAAAGGTATCATGAATAACACCAGAGGGAGAAGGAACAAAGGCCTCCATTAGGTGGAGCCTCTTTACGGACCGGAACTTTTGTCTCAATGTCGTGAAAGGTCTCGTCATGAGATTTTAGGTTAAGGCCGTTACAAAGAGTCATGGGTGACCCTCCAAAGTCCTACTCATCAAGAGGATATCTCTCGATAAGTATTCCTTTTTCGGAAGTTCACCGACTCTAGGCGAAGTCATCACATAAACTCGCAAGGATGATGTACCCCCTAAGCTAATAACAAACCTTCTTTCTAAGGGTTATCGAAAATATTTTTTTGAAATAAAAACCCGCCACATAGTAAATATATAATAGTAAAGAAAAATAGACAAGAAATTAAAAAAATGCAATAAATAAATTAATGCAAATAAATAAATAAAAATAAAAACCCAAAAGAGACCTAAAACCTAGGGTTAAGGAGAGTCCCCAGCAGAGTCTCGAGATGTTCCAACTGGTTTTTTTATCAAGAGTTGCCACTATTAGTTTTTATCCTAGGGAAGGGAATCTAATAGAAAACCCTAATTCGCAGACAGAGATTCTAGGTTTCGGACACAATTAGACGAAAGGAAGGTGTTAGGCACCTTTCATCTACCTTGTTCACAAGGATATTAGGCTTTAGGTTTAGGTTTGGGGTAAACAGGATTGGAGTTTTAATCAGAAAGACTCGCCATGATTTTAGATCGTATTCCTACGTATCCTCTTACGAGGAATCAGAGTCCCAATTCATAGTTCATATGGGGTTGGTGTTCTTTAGGGGTTTACAAACATATTTTGAATCACCTCGTGCTCGGTCGAGAGTAGTGATTGCGGAGATTTTGACTGAATGCGCAGTGAGTCAAAATCTGTTTGAAACCCTTTTGCAAAAAACAATTGATTAGTTTAGTTGATTGCGAAAAATAGTTTGAGATTGGTTAGTATTTTTTAAATGTATTAACTGCGAAAATATCTTCATTATTTCATGAAAAAAATTATATTAATGCAATAATAGAAAATAATATTCATAAAAATAATTCATATATTAATATATGAATAATAATAATATTATTCATACAAGGGTAATAAATAAATAGTTTTACATATCAAATGAAATATAATAATAATAAATGGAAAATAAAATTTGTAATAATAATAAGTTATAAATAATAATAAGAAATTAAGTAATTATAATAATATATAATAATAAAAAAATTAAAATATAATAACTATAAAAAACAGAAAATAAGTGATAATAGAAAAAAATGATTTAATTAAGTTAAACCTAGGGGTGCGATTTTGAACTAACAAGCAAATCAGGGAGGTGTCTTTAGGAGGTTGGATTACGTGGACGAGGGTGTATGGAAAATAAGGTAGGACTTGGCCTACGGTCATCCGATCATGATCACGCGGAGGATAACGAGGGAGCATGATAATTATTGTGAGCCTGCACGCATTGAATTGAAACGAATTACATTTTGTTTTTTATTCATTTATATTGTTTTATTGTTAAAGAAAACTCCACTTATTCATCTTCCTCTCTCTCGTACACACAAACCCTTTCACTCTCTCTCACTTTAACCCTAATTCCCAAACCACCACCGGCGGCTCTCTACCGAAACCCCAACATGAATCCGACCCTCAAAACCCCCTAAATCCCAAAAATAACAACAAATCAACCAAATAAAAATGCTAAGTCCAGTTACCCTACTCTCCTTCGCTTTTGCAGGTTGCGATGGAGCTTGAAGGTGGTGCGGCGACTGATCAATGGAGATTGTGGTTTCAGATAATGAAACCCCAATTGTCCTTCTCTCGGATCTTCAACCAACAACAAGGTTATTTGCTCTTCGGTGTTCTTCATGCAAGCCCTTCTGCGTTCTTTTCTTTTTCGTCTTCTCTGTATCCTCTCCTGTTTTTGTTCTTTCTGCCAATATATATAGGGATAGAAATTTAGTGCTTGTGAGAATTAGCATAGATTAGGGATTAGATTTGCTGTTAGAATTAATTTTAGGGATTGTTAATTGATTGAGAAAATATTGTAATTGATATAGTATTGATTGAGATTTGTACATGTATTGTAATTGATTCTGTTGCTAGATTTGTTTTGTAATGGAGATTGATTCTGTAATATTTTAATTGAATATTTGATTTTGCAGAAGAATTAGATTTTTTTACTGTAATAGAGCTTGGATTCTATTGCCAATTCACTGTAATAGAGATTGAGATTTGTAGAGATTTGGATTTGATTGATACTGATATTGTTTTACTTGAGATTGGATTTACTTTAGTTTTTAGATTTGATTTTTTTAGTGAATTTTTAGACACTTTTTGATGAAAAATGCATAAAATAAATTAAATATTATTATTAAAAATTACCTAAAATAGAAAAACGAAAATAATATTTAAATAATAAAAAACATGATTTTTGGAAAGATTTGAATGTAATTTGAAATTGAAATGAAATTAACAAAAATGGAATAAAATAAATCATCAATCCAAATAATTAAAACCCAAAAATAAATCAAATTTTTGGATTTATAATTATTGTAACCAATTACATTGATTCTCTCCTAAAACAAATATTACTACCTAAAAAACAAAAGATAACAAAATACTTTTAAATCTTTTTGTATTTTAGATTTTTTTGATTATTTTTAGAATAAAAAGTGAAAAAAATAAAAATAACTATTTTTTAAAAATTCATTAATTAAAAATATGAAATATAATATTTAAATATTTAAAAAATGATTTTTTAATGACTTTTATAAATGGAAATAAAATTAATAACAATAAACAAAGAAATTTAAAAAATGTTAAAAAGTACACCATGAGAGATTCAAACTCGTGACCTTATACTTTTAAGCTATGTTTCCTTACCAATTATACTATGTTATTTGTTTCAAATAAGAAGCCAATTGAAAGTATATGAAGACGAGCAATTATTTACTATTTTTAAAAATACAAATAATTATTATATTTTTAAACAGACTTGAAAGCGAATATTTATTAAAAGCCCCCCCCCCCCCCCCCCCCCCCCCCCCCGGGTTAAAAATGAGGGTTTTTTTACTAGAAAAGAAACCCCTACTTCAAGACTCAAAGGGTTAACGAGGGTTTCATTCTCTTATATCTCCGGTGTTTAGGAATTTGAAACAATGCATGTACATCATCAACAGGGTTTTATTCAAAAGCATGCAACCTAAAATTATTATGTTTTTCAGTGCCATCATCCTCCCTCAAATCTTTTCCTAGGCAAGAGATTTTGTTAAAGTTGGTATCGTTATGCAAGAAAAATATTTCATGAGTGCAAACGAATGGATAAGTGAAAACTAATGGACCACTTTAAGACAAACGTATTATTTGCATTAAAGTTATTGTTCAAAAACTAACAAGTTCATATATGAAAACAATGTTTAAACAAACAAGAAAGATTAAAAATGAAAATGCAGTAAAGAACAAGACGATTGCCATTGTTGAGGAGACTTGACTCCATCTGGACTTATCAATTATGGATACTTTCTGCAGTCTTGTTGCTCACTTAGGCACGATATTCCCATTCTGATTTGGTGTGAACATAATAGTCTCTGAATTGATCCAATCTTGGTCCTTGTCTCTGGATTATATACAGTCTTCAACCGAATGGCCAAGTTCCCCAGAATGATATTCATAGAGGATTTTCTTAAAATATGGGATGAATGCTTTACCAAGCGAACTTGCATACTAAATCACCAAGTGTCTTCTACTTCACATAAGAGATATTCAGCTGGGGAGAAAGAGTCTGAAACCGTTTGCAAAACATGAATTAGACTTTGGAAAAGATGCCATACAAGTGCTGGAATTTGTTCTTCAAACCCCTTGTATCCCTCGATATCATGACCAAGTTCCCTAGAATGGAAGACACCTAGTATTAGCATCAAAATCAGGGGTGAGGTTTATGGGGGAGAGGACCCAAATTACGGAACTTAATCAGCTTAAACTCCAATAAACAGGTAAATAACTGGCCATAGGGAATTGGAATTGGGTCAACCTGATGCTCATGCTTCTTTTGTCTTTGTTGATAGGCCTTGCCCCATGGATTCACTTGGGGAACAAACACTGGTTACGAACGAGGAGGCCCAGGAACACTAAGTTATGGAAGAGATCTGTAAAATACCCCATGATTTAAAGGAGGCACCAAAGAATGGGGAGGAATAACAATTCATGTTGCAGCAACAGATATATGATCACTTTCCTTTATCGGCGGCACTGTCTTCAGACTTTTCATAACCAGGCTCAACTGAGTATTTAACTGGTTACTTTCCTCCTTTAAGAGCTCATGGCCACAGACCATGGTTTTCATATCTAGCATAATCATCCCCATCTGAACCTTTATCTTGGTCAATTCCCCCCACGAAGTTGTTCCATAGGTAATCTCTGAGCACAAAGCAATGAGAAGTCAAGCTTGCAGTTCTGATGATAATACCAAATCTGAATAAGAATCCCCAACTCTGAGTACATGTCATGAATGCATGTATGCATGTAGTGTATGAGTGGATGCAATTCCATGTTCAATCACTTCCAAGGAGTCTACGTGCCTTGATTAGGATTTTAAGCAAGTAAGAGATAGAGAATCTCAACAAAAGGCTCACATGTATGATTCCTTGGAAATGACAGAACATGTATTTGTTAAGATGTCGTTAACAATGTCATGTATGAAAAGTATATGGGATCAAGGTTTCCATCATAATGGATAATTGTTGTACTATTTCTGAACAATCTGAATATTTCAGGATCAAAGGTCCGACGCCATCTTAGATCACAAAGAAACCAAGTCTGAATATCACATGATCAAAGGTTCAGAACATACACCCAAAAGAACCAAACAGTCACCAACAATACATGTAAGATCATTCCCTGCCCACTCATGGGTGAAGTCTAGGTCAGGGTAAGGTCAAAAGGTAACTCAGAGTCGTGAGTTCACTTGAAAGCACTACCATCACAACAACAAACGTGTATAATGATAGTCCCCTATTTGAACCTCGTTTGAGTGTGGCACACATGACCGCACTAGTAGGACCTGCATCCAGTAGCCATCATAACTCCACTTTATTCCTATGTGTTACTAAGTGAACTCCTCTGGCCTGGGTACTGGGCCTTTTACCTTATAGTATCATTCTACCCACCAAGAAAGAACAACATAGAAATATACAGTATATGGAAAGAAAGAAAATGCAATGCGTGCAAACACATATATAGATGATTATATATACAAATGAATAAGCTTATAAAAGCATAAATAAATATACACCCAAAGACACAAAAAATAAGAGCTAGGACTGAATCACTTAGGAAAGTTTCCCCAGTGAAGTCACCAGCTGAAGCAACTAGGAAAATGAACAATGAAGTCGCCAACGAATATTTATTTATCCCAAAGAAGGGAAAGTAAAACATCGAGTAAACCTGAGAGAAAACAAGGTCTTGCGACCAAGAGAACGGGTACGGAAGTCAACAACGCAAGGGGAAGGTATTAGCACCCCTCACGACCATGTTATTCCACGGGATCCACTCTTGTTGTTCTAATCAAAGGGTGCATTGTATATAATGCTTACAAGCTAAGGAATGCATGAATGTAAAAAAAATACAGGGAAAATAAAGATTTTAAATAAGTGTGCTCGCTTAGGCCCTGCAACCCAACACATACGTATCCCTTTTACGAGTAATTTCAATGTATTCTCGTTATTTTTGATAAAAATATGAGCTAAAGCAAAGAATAAATAGGAAGAAAGTGAAGAAGTTGACGAAATAAAGCAAAATTGAGAAATCATGTTGAAATTGGGAATAAACGGGGATTTTTCAACACAATTTACACCATGACATATGTTAAGTAATTTGATCATATCTGGAGTTTCGTAACTCGAATTGAGGCAGGTTTTTTTTTACAAAAGAAAACTAAAAAATATATCTAGCCGCTGGAATTCTTTTGGTTACAATTGCACTATCTTGGTCCTGATGGTACACGATTTTGGCGTGTTTTGACAACTTTAAAAGGAAAAGTAAGTTACTTTTGTAAGGTTTTCGAATGTCATAATAGAGAGTGATGACTAGGAGTTCTACAACAAGGATTTTTAGAGTTTTAGAGCAATTGAAAACATATTTCTTCTCTGAATTTCATACTATTCATTTAAACTCATGGTAATGACTTGTATCACTATGAGTATCTAAATTTCTCTTGATTAGGTCTTAGAAGATGAACTTGATTTTACTCTGTTGGATCATATGATTGTTTGATATTATTTAAATGACTGGATTATATAATTTATATTTAATTGGTTTTATTCTTAATGCTCTTTGGGTGATGACACGCACAAAGTGAATTTATATGAGTAGGGATTATTGACTGTGACTTTACCGGTCATAAATAAAGCAACTGTTCAACTTATAATACTTAACTAGGAATAAATAATTATAAGTTATGGCGAGAGAATTAGTGCACGTATATTGCCTAGTTTTACTTCAAATTCTCCTAAGGAATTAGGGAATTTTAATCTAAATCATTGTTTTAAGAACGGGGCCAGAGGTCGAACCGACAAGACTTTCGATTCAAGGTTCATTTGGTTTGATCGATTAAACCTACAGTCGAATCGTTTATTAAATAAATTAATAATATAAAGCTAAAGTTTATGGATAAGTCACATAAATAGGTTCACAAATTAATAAAGTAAATATTTTAAAAATCCATTACAAATTTAATACTATGACTTTAATGATAGACATAATTACAAAATATAATGATATGCTTAAGGAAACAAAACTATAACATAGTGTTATAACTTAGAAATTTGTGTTGCTCTTTTCTGTTAAAGAAAATTTTCTTTTGTGAAGGGAAAATCTTTTTAGTATTGATGATTACATAATAATTATTTTCAATTTTTTTAAAAAAAAACTAAAATTGGCCAATGATAGACATTTCTTTGAACCGAGCATTTTTACAAAACCATCTCCGGTTCTTTAGTCCAAATGGTTTTGAGCGGTTCAATCTGGTTTTACTCCAGTTTTGACCCACCTGCGGTTTTACAAGGCTAACTGAATCGGAGTCACCTCTAGTTCTTGGTCTAACCTGTTGAACCTGACGGTTCGGTCCAATTTTTAAAACATTGGTCTAAATCAGTGAGTTGCACACCAAGGAATCTAGTACATTGGTATTGTTAATTCACTGTAAAATTATAAAGTTAATTCGATTCAAATAAAGCATAATCATCAACATGGGAAAGTTAAGGGATTCAAATAAGTCTAATCACTCATTATCGTATATTTTATCAATTTTATGCGCACAATTTATTTTCGCAAACTTATATGAAAATCCCTCGTATTTACTTTCAAAAGCATGATGACACTCTGTCATTGCATATATTTTATCGAAGAAACAGAGAAAAACAAGTCAAAGATGATCAAATTTGAGGAATAATGGAAAAAGGATTAGAAAATTTAAAGAAATAAGGACTTAAAGAATTTGGATGAGAAAGGGAAGAAAAAGCTAAAAGTTACTTAAATTATCGCACGCTGCATCATCCGCATGATAGGTCAAGAAAAGTTTCATCGCCCGTGAGAGATTATCCTTAACACGCACGATGAGCCTTTTGCTGGGCACATTGTTAACGCGTTCTGGTATGATCTGAAGGCTTTAAAAGGGGAATTTTGGTATCTTTTCAAGGATTCTGCGATTTTAGACTGCAAGTGACGAATTACAACACCAGAAGTGATATTTGGAGTGAATTTGAGCTATTAGAGGCTAGATGTTCAAGGATTTTCTTATGTAACCTTCTTTTTATTATTCGGTATTTTAATTATATCAGCTTGAGTAGCTAAATACTCTTAGGTTAGGTTTTGTTTGATGAACTTATTTTGAAACTATTGAAACATATGTCTAATTTGATATTGCATGATTAATCTTAGTTATATTTCTATTTAATTGACTCTTTTATTTAAAGTGTGTTATTTGACATACTCTGTTAATATGACATGGACGTATAGGGAATTCTGACCCTTAGCCTATGCGTCTGAACTTGGGCAGTTATTGTACTTACAACGATTGAATAAGGATAAGAGACCTCTAGTAGTTGCAATAAAATTAATGCATTATATCATCGCCTTATTTCACTTACACCGATTGAATAAGGATAAGAGACATCTAGTAGTAATTAGTGAGTTATACACCAAGGGATTGGGTATAGTGGTTGTGTAAATTCTTCGTGGAAATATAACAAACTTTCATTCATGTAATGCATTAAACATCAACGGGGGAGAGATAAGGGGTTCTAGGAAAAACCGGATCGCTTTCTCATAATTTTCAGAACAACTTTTATTTTTTCACAAATTTAACTCGAAGCTCCACCTATTTGTTACTTTATAAACATTACACAATAGTTGTCTAGTTAAATAGCATTCATGTGGATACAATCTTATTTATTACTTTGAAATTATCGGTACACTTGCTGAGAAGTCATTAAGTTTTTGGCGTTGTTATCGAGGACTGTTGATAATTTCAACAAGGGGGTGCCTGTGCAACATTTTTGTTTGGTTTTAATTTTGTTAGTTTTCGTTTTTATTTTTACTATTGTCACGCTTTGCTACTGAGATATATTATTTGTGCATTCGCAGTTCAGATAATTAAGTTGAAGAAGTACACACTCATGGAAGCTATACCACCAACCCCAACCATGGGGGACTATTTCCAATGAGCGGATGCAAGATAAGTATCTATGGGTTTTGTATCTGCATATCCTGTGAATTTCAACATAAAAAATTATGTTCTTTCAGGTCTCATGGATAATCAATTTGATGGAAGTGCAACTCGTGATCCTTGGAATATTTAGCTTGCTTCTACGAGACAACTTCAATATGCCAACCGGAAGGAATCATAGAAGATAAGGTCAAATTAAGGTTATTCAATTTTTCATTGGTTGGAAGAGAAAAAGATGGGTTATTATGCCTTTCGAATAGAACCATTGAAATATGGAAAGAACTAGAGGATAAATTTCTCGATAGGTTTTACACAACTACGCAGTTTAATGAAAGAATGGCGAATATTTCAAATTTTGAATAAAAATAGACTGAAGAATTGCATGACGAATAGGAAAGGTTCAAATTGTCACTACGAAGATGTCCCAATCACAATATGAGCAGTATGTAATAGATGCAAAATTTTGTGAAGGGGTTGCAAGGTCAAGCAAGAATGCTCTTAGACACGTCATCAAGAGGCACAATTAGAACATTAACAGAACCATAAATAAAAGAATCGGTCAAAAATATTAGCTTGAATGAGTACCATGTGACAAGTAAGAGAGAAGTTAAGGAGGTATAAAAGGTAAGTCAACCACATAGGGAGCTGACCTTAGAAGACTATGAAGCACTAATGAAAAAGATGGCCTTACTCAATCAGAAATTGGGTGACACACTGAACTACCAAGAATCGGAAAATCATGTATCATTTTTATTGTGCACTAACTATGGTGAAGAACATTTTGCAGGAAATTATGCTAAAGATTGAAGTTCAGAAGAAGTGCATTCAATCAATGGTAATAACTATAAAAAAACCATAGCAAGGGCAAGCAAAACTGAATATTTGGTTGTTGGAGGACACGTTGAATAATTTTATATGTTGGAACAAAATTTGTTCATACTCCTTGGGTTTTGATGATAACAAATTGATTAAAGAATAATTGGGTATAATAACATTTTTTAAATTGTGCATGATCATTAAGCTAGTAATTAACTTGGTTCTGACCCAGTTGAATAACTTTATAAGAAAAGCAAGTGACTCAAATTCTGAAGGATAAGAATCTGATCATCCCTTGGAACCTCAAATTATGATGTTAGCTGAGAATCTAATGACCTGGAAACATAGTACATCGCCTCTAGTCCGTACTTTGTGAAAAGCAACTCCATCTTGTCAAAATCCAGATTATGGAGAAAGTCAACTAGGGTTCCTAGCGCAAGGCTCAAGGTACTTTGACACGACTTCTTTAGTCTACCCCAACATCATCGTGGTCGCCATGCTTGAGAAAGACTTTGTTGGATAAAGCTATTACTCAAAAGATGAAGATCTTAACAGTAACAACTTCCAACGTCTCTCTCTTGAAAAATGCTTCTAAGCAAAGACACTTGTGCAAGTTATCTTCTAACATCTCTTTTGTTGCCTCTATATAAGGAGCTGGAGATTCTAAGGAAGAGACAACACACCAAGATATTACAACAAGAATAAGAATTGAAAATTTGTACTAAGCTCTCATATGTATTTATTGTATAACACATAGTCTTGAGATTTCTTACCTTTGTATATCTTAGAAATATCAAGTAACAAGGTCTTGTATAGTGTTGTATTATTTGTGTACCTCTAATTGTATATCAAGTACATCTTGTTGTAAATCCTAAACATTTTGTTTAGAATCTATAAAGTCTCAGACTCAGATTTTGAGCAAGGAAGTCTCTAGCTAGGTTTCTTGAGCAAGGAAGTCTTGAATTGGTGTGTTTAGGCAAGGAATTCTCTTAGGATTGATTGAGCAAAGAAGTATTGGACTGTTGTGTCTAAGCAAGTTGTAATCAGATTTTGATTATAGTTGAAAATCTCTTGTGGGACAAGGGGATTGGATTACTCTCGATTATAGAGGAACCAATATAATTTAAGTGTGTGTTTATACTTATTACTTCATTGATTTAACTTATTCTGCTGCTATCTACTCTTTTTCTCAACTTTAGTTGGCATCATAGTCTGGTCTATGTTAAACACTTAACAGTGGTACAAAAAAAGATCATGAAGAGAAACTTTTACTATATGGGTGACTCTAGTGATAGTCATGTTACTGGTACTAGTATACCATTTGATTATAATTCTCCTTAAAAGAGTCACTATTCAGCTAAACCATTTGTATTCAGTGGTTATTCCATTCTATTTGAATGGTGGAAAAAAATGTACATAAAAGTTTTCACACCAGCTCAAAAGAAAGTGTACAAAAAACACCATTGAGTAAGAGGTATTCTTGTTAATGCTCTACCTCACTCTGAGTACATAAAAATCATAGATAAGTCTATTGCCAAGACTATCTTTGAATCATTATGTGCTACCTATGAAAGTAACAAGAAAGTGAAAGAGGCTAAGGCCAACCTTTTGGTTCACCAGTATGAACTCTTCAAAATGAAGGATAATGAAGACATTGAAACCATGTTCTCGAGGTTTCAAGTTCTTGTATCGGGCTTCAGGTTTTGAACAAGAGGTATACATCTATTGATAATGTCAAGAAGATTCCAAGGAGTCTTCTTGTGAGATTAAAACCCAAAGTTACAACTTCAAGAAGTTCAAGATCTGAATAAGCGGAGTCTTGAAAGTATGATAAGAGACCTTCAGATCCATGAGATGGAACTGAATAGAGATGATCTTGTGAAGGTGTCTAAATCATTTGTTTTGAAGACTGAAACTGAGAAATATGGTTGTAAGGCTCCCAGATACTCAAGAGTTAGCAAATTTGAAGAAGTTTCTGATGAAAGAGTTTCTAATGATAACACTGATGTTGAGGAAATGAAATTTATAATAAAAAGGTTTCAACAAGTAGAAAAAGGAACATAAGATTCTATGGTAGAAGCAGTGGCTTCATATACTCTAGTTCTAAAGACAAACATGATGACCAGAAAATCTACATCAACGGCAAGAAGCCTGATCATTTCAAATTTGAATGTCCTAATCTGCAGAATAACATATCAAGGAAAGGAAGCTTCCAGAAGGACAACTTTAGAAGTAAAATCAAGAAGAGTCTCATGGAAACACGAGATGGACTTGATAATAAAGATCAGATAGAGATGAAAGAGAAGAAAATATAGCATTTGTGGCTCTCATATCATCTGATGTAGAATCTGAATCCTGCTCTGGTTCAGAATAAGAAAAAGAAGAGTTATTTTATAACTTATCTTGTTTTGATCTTATTACTTTCATCTAAGACCTCATGAACTGTTGCAAAGATAAAGCAAGACACCATGAACATTTTAAAGTGATATCATGATATTTTGAAAGAGGAATTAAAAATGTCTCAAGAAAAATTTGAATCTCTTGAAAAAGATCATAATACACTTTTAAATAAAGCTTTCGATAAAACATTGAATGAGAATGAGATATCTCTTCAAAGCTTTATCACAACAAGTTTTGAAAGAACCAAAATTGTTGTGCGTCCGCAAGTGCACGGAAATATTGAAGTAATATAAAAGATTGTCAAACCCATAGAGACCAATGTTAACCTACTACAATCTATTGTCGCTTTGTAAATCTAAGGCTAATGAATGATTAATTTAGGGGAGACTAAGAACTAAAACTGAAATAAAATAAGATTAAGGAAATATATATGAAAAGAGAGACGAAATGTGTATTTCACGTATCTCTAGGACTCTGTAACTCATTGGCTTATACTGATGTTAAAAATGTGTTTAGTAGCAAATATCAATTTAAAGATTGAACCTCACACTCTCGTGATTTTGAATAAAGCCGCATTCCTTAACCATGAGATTTTTCTCTCGCTCGCCCATTTTAATTAAGGAATGTCTTTTAAAAACTGAACAAGTTCTAATTAATCCTAAAGCACTCTCGTTGTGTTTAGGATTAATGCATAGTTTCTATTATCCGGTACGACCCCCACGCTCTCGCAGTGCTGACTCGTACCTTAGTTAATTTCCCACTCTCGTGGAAAAATCGTGTTAAGTAACCTCTCACTTTCGTGACAAAGCTATTTAAATTAAGTTTAAAAACAAAGACCGAAACATAATTTCTAAATTAATTAATTAAGCTAATAATTGTTACCGAGTCCCGTCGGAGACGACGATCCTCGCAACTGGACTCTAAATAATTTAGCTAGACATGGAATTAATTGAAAATGATTTAAACAAAACAGTTCCAATTAAGAACAACATGGTATTTAAATATGCAGTGAATAATAATAATAATAATAATAATAATAATAATAATAATAATAATAATAATAATAGCAATACGAACTGAAACTAGAAATTGAATTACAACAACAATTGACAATAATCAAAACTGAAAATTAAGAGAAGCAATATAATAATAAAAGCGATAGAACCAGAAATAATAGAGACTTAAAATAATTAAAGTAATAACTAAAATGAAACTTGAAAATAAAAGCTGAACTAAAATTGATTCTGAAACTAAATTGAAAGACGAATTCTGGCAGGATTGTTGACCCAAGCGTACACAAAATAATTCCTAGTACTAATGGTGTGGTAGTTTCTCGATGTGAGAAACTAGCACTTTTACATGGTAAACTTTTCTGCCTAAAAACTAAGAATCATAATCTGCGCACAAAACTTGGATCCTCAAAAAATGAATGCTCGATCGTTTTTGTAGAGAGAACTAATGGAAGCTAATATGTGAGAGGTAGTGGAGATCATGGGAAGTTGAAGAAGGTGGAGATAGTGGGAAGTTGGAGGCAGTGGAGATAATGGAGATCATGGTCAGAGAAGTTGAGAAAATCATGGGAGCTTTGTTGCAGACGTGGAGAGAACTTCATGTTTAACACTGAAATTAGCCTGTGATGAATGGCATGCAATGTGTGTCATGGGGCATACATATTTTTAACTTGTGTTGATCGTCATACTATGTGTTCCGAGGGGCACACTTATTTGACTTATGTCGAGCGTCAGGAAGGTGTGACGACCGTCACAGCCTTCTGATATGAAATTTTCGGTTGTTTTATGCTACTTTATGATTTTAAGTCCATTTCTTTTCCATTTCTTCCTATTTTATCATGCAAGTCTTGTGGAATATAAATACTTGAAATGAAATAGAAATATCAGCATAACAAGATAAAAATTAATGAAAAACAATATAAAAGTGCATGTGAATCAAGTCGAATATACGATATTGTAATACGATGTGAGAACTAACTTTTTTGGTTTTATCCAAATGTGTGGATAGCAAGAGTCGCCACTGACTTTTCTTTTATCCAATATTTAGGAAAGGTGAAAAGAACAGGAAAGACCTTTGATAGATTTTGAGTTCGGGGGGTAAGTTATGAAAAGGGAAGGTGTTAGTACCCTTTTCATCTGTAGTTATCTATGGGCTCTTAATTATTTAGCTCACTTTTTAAAAACTTTCTTTGTGTGTGTGATTGTTTCAAAATATTTTGAAAAGCCAATGTAAGGCCAAATTTGTAATGATTCTTGTATCAGTCCTCAAGAATGCGTACACAATATTTTTTGAAAATATTTGTTCATAAGTGTAGTGTGAGAATGTTTTGTTTGCGAGAAAAGTTGTGAGCAAGCAATTAGGAGTTTCTTACCCACTAAAAAGTCTTTCTTATTCTTTTCCTTCTCCTTTATAGATAAAAGAGATGGATAATCCAGGTTTCAGATACGGATGTCAATTCTTATGGGGAGGACAACATTGAATGATATATGGACGGAGAAGAGAATCTTGTCGGGGAATTGCAATATCAGATAAATAGATTCCGTTGGGAAAATAAACTTTGTAGACTGGGTTGAGGAAAAAATCTCTGATTAGAAATTCATAGACTCCGCTGAGGAAGTTTTCACTGTATGCTGGGGAAATGATCAAACTTTCTTATCTGCTAGGGGACCCATTGGGGAAAATGATCATGTAAGGATATTCATAAAAATGGAGGTGAACTGCTGGAAGATGCCCAATTTCTGTATGAGGACATAGTAGATTTTACGGGGAATATGTCTCTGTTGAGCTTGTGAAGATAACTTCGTAGAGATGGTTCCATGGAGATTTCTCTGTGGGAATTTGTGGATAACTTTGAACATTATCCCAACTCCTAAAGTCTTTAGGAAATGCTGATCAGAGTGATAAATCTTCTATTGATAAACGGGACATAGTCGTACACTTTAATCCCTAACTTTTTCCTGGACCTCCTTTTCAGATTTTGTGTCTACCATGATACCCTTTCTTGCCCAAGCTGCCTTTTCAGGTTTTCGACTTGCCGGGTGTATAATTTTATTTATATATCACTAATTTTTTCCCGAACTTTTTTAGTTCGTCAGGATGCCCTTATTTTTTCCTAGTCCAATCAACCTAGCGAGTCTATTTTTCATGCGTAGTATTTTTGACTATGTCCCTGTTCACAGGGTGTAGAGAATTTTCATTATCTATGGTAGTAAGTGTTGTAACACTTCCAGAAAATATTTTCTTGATCATATGTGGCCCTTCGTATGCGAGAGTCCATTTTCCCTTGGGATTAGTCTGGTGCACCCGATGTTTGAAGTTATTAATCAACCATTGACTGCCAACTTTCTGATGGTCTTGAACTTCCTCAGTATTTTTCTAAGAACTGTCACGATGGAATGGAACCATCTAATACTACTGACATAGACAAGCAATTTAGTGATACCAAAGATTCAATTTTCATAGTGTCCTTTGCTGAAACTCATGATCAAAGTAACATGCCCTAAGTGATTCAAATGGAGATCTACCCCAGGCTATTCAACACTTTTAAGAGATTCTTTGAATCTTAACTTGACTGCCACATATGAGTTTGACAATAACATGTCATTCCCCTTGATTTATGACCAATTGGATCCACGAAATTCCTGTTACTATAAGTGTCTTTCTCTTTGGCATATCATCTGAAGTAATTTTGTTTGTTGGGAGGATTTTCATTCATTGAATATTCGTTATGCGAATTTCTCTGTTGTGAAACACTTAGTCATATGCAAACAATGATATTAAAATGCAAAGTTTATGTCTATCTTGAAGTTTAAAAATTCATTTTTAGTAAAACAATTTTTTTTAAGAATGTGATATCAACGCGGGATTTATAGTAAGCCTTACAGAAGTCAGGATACCTTTTTGTAACAATATGCTTTCGAACTAACCCATGCTTCAGTTAGGACTTTTAAGGGTTATAAAGTGGGTTGGTTCATGGTTTAAGAAACAAAAGATAAAGGCTCAAAGTTTATTTGTACCCGACCCGTTCTCTATGATATTCTTCAGTCCTATATTCAGTTAATTATGCATTTAGGTTCCAATAGAGTTTGGAATTATGGAACCAATATTTTGGTGATGGTTCTGAAACCGGGAGTTAATTTGGGAAGGAAATCATTTTTCTTGTAACATATTTCTTTTGTTGAGGATTTGTCGCAACCTCTTTTTGACTTTATTATCCCTAACTTTTGCCTGAAGTGTTTCGTTTAAGATTATAGTCAGCAAGATGCCCCAGTTTTTTCTTAAGTCTCCTTCATAGGTTTTGACTTAGCGAGATTTTATCTTGAAAGATAATAACTTCCCGACTCAATGTTTACGGGGAACCATCATCAGTTTTCGACTTAGAAGAGTATCTTCGACACTAGTCGTTGTGTACAAAGGTAAAGCTTGTGAATTCATAATTGATTTGACTGAGCAACTACCCTGCCCTAGGTTATGTTCAAGGGTTTTAATTTGCGTGAAAAAGAAAACTCCCACTTCTTAGGCTCAAAGGGGTTGACTAGGGATTAACTTTCTTATAACTCCATTGTTTAGGAATTGGAGCAATGCATGTACATTGTCAGCAAGGTCTGTTCAAAAGCATACTGTATAAGATTATGATATCTTTTTCGTCATCCTCCCTCCAAAGGCTTATAACTTTAAGGAGAGTTTAATATCACAAAAAGGAAGTAAGAAGCACAGTTTAAATATAGTGAAACAAATAGATTAATTCAAGACAGACATATGCAATGCATTAATGGGAAAAACCAAAGTTTGACATGACAATGATTGTTTGAAAAAACAAAAGAATTTACAAATAGAAATTCAAATGATCTTAAAGCTTCTCCTCCTGAACTTGTTACTTCAGATGGTGTGCCTTGCAGTTTCGATATTTAAGGGATGATAGAAAAACTCAATCTGACCATCTTGTGTGAACTCGAAAACTCCTTTATTTATCAGGTCCTGAATCTTACGTTTCAACGTCCAACAACTGTTAGTGTCATGTCCAGGACTGTTGGAGTGATATGTACACCTTACATTAGGATCATAACTGGGAGAGGAAGTATTTGGATTTCGAGGAGGTTCTTTCAATGTAATCAACTCTATCTTCAACATGTGTTGTAATGCTTGAGACAATGACATGTTGATTTTGGTAAATTGTCTTTTGGGTCTATCCTTCTTACGCTGATTACCCTGTTATTTTTGGTGAGGTTGTTGTTGAGCTTGAGATGTAGTAACAATCTAGAAAGTCCCTTTTCCATTAATTGAATGATTAGTAATGCCGACTAAGTCAGTTCCCTATCTAATCAGAGGCTGGTTAGTGATTGGATCTCCAATTCTAGCAGTTCGTCCCATACGGTTGTATCCGACTTGATGAAGCTTGTTGATGAGGATTCTCAACTCTTCTTGCCCCCAAGCTAAATTTTGGATAAGAGTCATCTGACTAATCATCTGGATTCTCATCTCTTCCATCTCAGCTTGCAGTTGTTCCAACTGGTCATCCTTGTTGTCTTCAGGATTCTTCTCGGACATGTTCTCGACGAGGAGTGCTTTCAATCCTTCTTGCCCCTTGGCTAAGCTGAGGAACATCTCTTGGAACTGAGCATTATGAGCCTGGAGATCTTTGACTGTCTGTTCGAGAGACATTTTGCTGAAATAAACAACAAGGAGATGAGAAACCTGTCTTCGAAACCTGTTATGGAATGATATGTATGGCATGTAGATGCATATGCATAGTTTTCAAGGACCCCGTGGGATTTAAATTTGTTAATCAAAAGAAAACAGAAACAAAGACTCTTATTAGCAAGTTCAAATTATTAAAAAAGGGTTACAGAGAAATAAATTATGACTTATGTCTCCCATGGATGCTTCCTCTTTGTGTTGACATATGCATTAAGGCTATGCTCTTCGTGAAGTTGTTTTGTCAGCTCTAACTCTTTCTTCTTGCTAGCGTAGAACTGAGTCTCAAAGGTGTCCCTTTCTTCTTTCAGTTGAATCCAATACTTTTGTAGATATTCAAAGTCAGTAGGCATATATGGATGAAGAATGGTATGAGGAGTGTCTCCTTCAACAATAGGATCCACAATTACTAGTAGGACAACATGATATGGCATTATAAGATCTTGAGCACGAGATCACCCATCTGAGGTAGGGCTCCAAAGGGATGGAATTTTTGTGTCCCAAAGTCTTGTTATCAATCTTATTCACCATACCCTAAGCACGTATAAATCTTTGACGATAGCCTTGAGGATCATTCTCGTAATCAAATACAATACCCTGGATAAGCATGTCATGAGGATCGTCTCTTCGAGCATAACCAAATTAACATAGAGCTAGAGAAGGGTTGTAAGTAATACTTCCCCTTATGCCAAGGAGTGGCACATTAGGAAATTCCACATAGAGGTCAATAATAGTGACGTCCTCCTGAGATCAGGAACACCAATAGATAGCTGAATGAGAGAGTGATATCATCCTTTGATACCATCTCAAACCTTGTCAATTCTTCATCACTTATCAGAGAAGGTGCAAAATAAACCACCTGAATAGTAAAGGTATGCAACACATGAGAATCCCTCTCTTCCTCAAAGTATGAGTGCGAAGAGAGTGCAAAATATCTCCAAGCAAAATAGGCATAAGATTACGAGTAAGAAATATTTTGATGGTGTTCACATCTATGAGTTGGTCTGGATTTGGGAATAGTACCAAACCATAGATCAAAATAGCAAATATCTCCTCAAAAGCATGAAAACTCATATCATCTAGAAACAAATGATCCTTCTTGTTGTACCCCAAAATTTTCCCTCTCCTATTTCTCAAAACATTGCAAGAAAAGTCTCCAAGTGGCTCAAGCTTGCTCAAAAGTTGGACAGACAATCATCTCCTAAGGCGGTCTTCCCCAAATTAGGGTTTTGTGTTGCATCAAGGTCTTTGAGTCCAAATGACCTCAAGTGCTCCCCAATGTCCTAATATTTTCTCAAGGTCATCCATGTCAAATTTCAAGCCTTGTAGAGGAAGTTTGGCCAGTCAATTGCTCAAAGGGTCCAAAAATCGACTGAGCTAGGGCAAAAGTCAATTGTGACCTATAAACAGTCAAAATTCAATATTATTTGTCAACATTCTCATTTTGAAGGATATTTTATCATTTTATCAAGGGTTGATCATGATTCACCAAGGATTGCTCAAAATTCATCATGACTCAAAAGTTGCTAAATTAGGGTTTTGTAGGAAAAGTCAACTCAACTTTGACCAAGCATAACTTTCTCATACTTTATGAGAAATGACCCATCCAAAGCTAATTTTGAATAGGATGCAATTTCCTACAATCCATCTTCATACCCCAAGATCAAAAAATGCACTCACAAGAAGTTATAAATTTGGACATTATAGGTCATTTTTGAAAGTAAACAAAAACACCTTTTTTGTCAAAACTTATAACTTGAGAATGGAATGTCAAAATGAGATGATACAAAAAGGGTTGGTTAGATGACATCTCAAGCTTTCTATAAAGTCAAAGAACACCTCCAAAAGTTCAAAATTGAAGAAGTTATGCATTGTTGAAGTTGGGTATTTTTGCAAAATTGCCAAAAGTCAACTATCCCCAAAACATCAAATTTTGTCAAATGGGCCCATTCTTTTCCACTTGATTTGAGCTTGCATTATTTTCCACGTGTCCTAGCTTCAGCCATGTGTCCATTTATTAATTTTATTATTTTATTTGATTTTTTATTGAATTATTTCATTTTAAATCAAATTAAATCAAATAAAATCCCAAACTTTAATTACATGAGATTTTTTGCTATTTTCAGGATTGGATTCTCATCAATATCATCATCAAATTCGTATCACACAAGATCATGTGCAAAAAGATGGTTTTTTGACAAATTTGGCAAGTTTTCAAAAGTGAATCAAATCAAATATGGGTGCATTGATTTAGAGAGATTGGATTCATGATTCTTGACCTAATGCATTCCATGATACATATAGAAGCCAAAGGACACGAAATATGGGTTAGAGGCTGCAAGAACCATCAAAACAAAACTTGAAAAAAGTGGTGAAAAAGCTTGAATCTGAATTCATACTTAGAGGCGATCTCAGAAGCCAAGAAGGGTCTCAATCGATTCCTTGACGTTCACTGAGTTGAAACTAACCCAGAGCAAGCTCCCATACACGCCAAAACGCACTCTAGGGTTCTTGGAGCTTTTTTGGGCGTTTTTGCTACAGGTAAAATTAGCCTTAATGATAGCTATGGACGTGACCGGGAGAGGAAGACGAATGCAACCATGGTCTTGGGAGGAATTTATATAGCCTGAGATGAATTTTAGGAACGGCCTATGCATTTAGTTTCAGATTCAAATCCACAGGTAACTTTTTTACAAGCCTGAGGACAGGGACGACATTGTGTCCTCCTCTGATTGGCCCTTTTCAAATTTTCGTGCATTTTTTTATTATTTTCTGGCATATTAACGTATTTTCACATATTATGTTTTGTTCTTATATAATTAACAATCGAAACACAATGGCCTAGTGGAAGCGAGCGCTGGCAACATCCAACAGGACCTGGGTTCGAATCCTAGGTCCCCCATGCGCTTTGTTATTTTTCTTCTTCATATAATCAGGTGCAAATCAAGGCTTGCAGCTCACCATGTGCCTTCACACATCAAAGTGCCAGATGGCCAAAGGCCAGATCTGGTGATCCAGGTTAATGGTCCACCATGGAGTCAAGTCAATATGCACATAGGGGATCACAAAAGGACAAACGAGGCCAGCTTGTTATGGGCCTCAGATTGCTTCTCAAACCTCCAAACAGGCCCATACCCCTTATCTCTCTCTATTTTCATTTAGTTTATTTAATTGTTTTATTATATTTTTATTATTAACTAACCAATCAATTTTTTTTTCTTCTTTTATAAAATTAAAACCAAAAAATATATTTCTTCATAAAATCAAATTTTAATTTTTTATTTTTATTAATAAATACTAATTTAATTAATTTAGGCTATTAATTAGAAATAACTTTAATATATCTTTGTAAATAATTAAAATCAATCAGACTTAATTAGGTTTTTACTAACACTAATTAATTTTATTTTTCTTTCTTAAAATACCAAAAGACCAAAAATGATTTATTTTCATTAATTAATTTAATAATTAACTTAGATAATTTCTTTCTTAATTCAAAAAAACAAACAAAAACTCTTTTCTTTAAATAACAAAGGGTCAAAACCCTACTTGCGCTCAATTTAATTTTCCCGCACGCGATCTATTTATTCAATATTGTACTTGTTCCCGGAATGTAATAGATAATTAGGACCATTTAATTATTTTTATCGCTTTATTTATTTTTCCACATTTAAATTTCAAAGGGTTGTTTTTGGCGATGTAAATACCCGACGCCTTGTAATTTAATTTCCGCAATTTATTTTTCGCAAAAATATAACTGTTAGATGTTTGATAATAGGGATGCATGACAAGATTGAACGTTTTAACCTAAAATCAAATTAGATCACCCTTAACATGTATAAAGATAAAATTAACCGAAAACGACACACTCGCAAATGCGCACTCTTAGGGTACACCCCACTTGGTTGCCTTCGTACGCGGTCATTAAGTATAGGTCACTTTAGAGGTCGCCCTCTTGTCTAAAGATCATAGTCGCCTCGAAACGGTTGCCTTGGATATTGTTGCCTCAAAACAAATAATCTAAGACATTAGGGTTACCGCTAAGGCGTCCTACCATTGCTTTGGTGATTGTAAGTCCCTAAAATCGAATTGACCCTCAAACTCCAACGATGATGCTACCTACTCACTAATAGTGGGATAGAATTGTCTAAAGGATATTAGCATAGAACAATTCTTTTTTCGAGTAGGTAGATGGTTCTTAGATACTTGCTCTTTCAAAAAACAAAAATACTTTTCACACTTACACTTTTTGAACAAAGTTTTCAAAAACACTTCATACGCTCTTGAGGACAGAAGCAAGAGTCAAATCGAAGTTTCAAACAAAAACTTTTTTCAAACCCACAAGCACAAAGAAAGCAATTTTGAAAACAATTGAGCAAGTACCTAAGAGCCAGTGGATAACCACGGATAGAAAGGGTGCTAATACCTTCCCTTTCTATAATCTACCCCCCGAATCCGAGAAATATCTCGAAAAAGGAATTTTTCTATGCTTTTTTCCTTTCCTTGTTGGATAAAATAAAAGTCGGCGGCGACTCTTGCTTACCGCGACATTTTGCGAAAACAAACGCAAAACGCAAACCAGCATATCAAAAACAGTCAGTTCTTTCCCACCGTATCACAGAACTGGCGACTCTGCTGGGGAAATTCTTATAAGTGGGGTGTACCTTAGGAATAGTTCATAATGTTTTCAATTGCTTGTTTTGTATGCTTTATATTTGTTGGTTGAATCGGAGTTACTATAGATCCTAACCCAGATCTGGGGGCACCCTTTTAGGTAAGTAGCACTAAACTGTGAGGGAATTGTACGACGTAGACCGATACGGTTGAAGTAGTAGCTACGTTGGTGTGGCACTTTAGTATATACCGATATCCCTTGTGGCGCAACGAGGAGAATATGGGTCTGCTGAGGGGTCATTAAGCACCAACTGACCTTAGAACCTTTAAATTAACCAACTTGGCCATAGAACAGTAGCAGTATGCTACACTCATTGAGACTAAACTCTCGCGATGATTCCGGCTTCAAGAAAAGGTTACTAAACTGGAATTATGATCGATCGAGGGTAGTCAGTGAAATTGAGATCCTCTAGAACCCGGTTACTATTTTTAAGACAGGTTTGAACCAACTGAACTGAAAGAGTGTAGTACCTAAGCTCCTTGCCAGCCTGAAATCTAAGGGCTCTCTGTGTGACTTGTATGCCTTTACCATGTTTGCTATTTGTGGATACTTGTGGTATGCTTTCTATCATGACATCATGACATCATAACATTGCATGCATCTTGCATTGGACTAACCTATTTCAAAGACAGGAGGGATTCATCTTTGTTCTGTTTTGTAGGTCATGATACCCATGCGTAGGAACACCATCCGGATCAACTTTGTCCAGATTCCCGCTATGCTTAAAGAATTGGTTGCAAAGATGTCAGATACTACCTCCTTTATCAGGAGACATGGTCACCTCTTTGGTTTGGTCACTTCCAAATTGGACGAGCAGATGATGAGTGTCCTGGTCCAGTTCTTTGATCCACTGTACCATTGCTTTACTTTTCAGGACTACCAGTTGGTCCCCACCTTAGAGGAGTTCTCTGATCTGCTGGGTATCCCTATCCTGGAGCAGACCCTGTTCACAGGTTGGGAGAAGATCCTTAGGCCGGAAGAGGTTGCTTCAGCCCTCCATCTGACAAAGGCTGAGGTTATGTCTAATTGGGAAACTAGAAGTGGAGCAAAGGGCTTTCTGACTAAGTTCTTGGTTGGTAAGGCTAATCATTTCTGGGATAGTCTAGACTTCCAGGCATTCGAAGATATTCTGGCTCTTCTGATATATGGCTTGGTATTGTTTCCTAACTCAGACTCCTTTGTTGATGTGAACGCGGTAAAAATCTTCATCTCTGGTAATCCTATACCCACTCTCTTGGGTGACATTCTTCATCAGCTTTATGCCCGTACTGCTCGGAGGCAGGGAACCTTGATGTGTTGTGCTCCATTATTGGCGAGGTGGTTTATTTCTCACCTCCCCAAATCAGTTCTGAAGAACAAAGAAGGCATGGGCTGGGCCTATAGGGTTATGTCTCTCTCTCATAATGACATCATCTGGACTATCAAGGGTATGGACGAGGTGGCTATTATTGATCGATGTGGGGAGTACCCCAATGTGCCACTAATAGGAACCAACGGGGGAATCACTTATAATTCGTGCTTGGCCCTACGTCAATTTGGGCGTGCTAGGAGGGAAGGTCCTCATGATTTGCTAATGCCGAGCATTGTCTTTGATTTCCAAGGGGATAGTGACGAGCAACGCCACATATTCATAAGATCTAGGGATAGAGTTCACAGGTCTGATCTGCACGAGTTGGGTCCAAATACTTCTCTTCCGATGGAGCCATATCTCAGATGGGTTCGTATCCGTGCCCAAAAGCTGGGAATGCCGTATGAAGCCGTCTTGCCTATCATTGTTGAAGTTGCTAATGAAGAAGGGGTTCTTCCTACCATCCTCCATCCTCATATGCCCACTGACATTGGGGCACTGAAAAGGTCTTGGATGCAGCTGAGAGAAGAGCGGGATACTTACCGAGAAAAGTATCACGAGCAAGAGAAGAAGATTCATAAGTTGACTAGGCAGCTGGAGAACGAGCGGATCCTCAATGACTATGTCTGCACCGACAAGAAGCGACCATGGGAGCACTGATTGTCCTTTGATTATTTCCTTTCCACTTTTTATTTACTTTTCAGTATTTCCTTTCTTGTAACGCCTTAAGGGCATCTGTTGAACAATTTGAATTTCAAGTTTATCTAATAAAAATGTGTTTCATGCTTGGCTTACAAATTTGAATCTCTTGATGTCTTTGAAATCATATCATACGCCTTTCATCCCATGCACCTCATAACAGGTACCCTTACAGGTTTTCTCATCTTCTTCGCTGTTTATTTCAGCATTATGTCTTCCGAACCATCAACTGAACAAGCAATCAAGGCTCTACAGGCCCAAAACGCCCAGCTCCATGAATTGTTCATGAATCTAGCTAAGGGTCAGCAAGATCTGAAGGCCCTTATCTTGAAAGAGAAGAAGAAGAAGAAGAAGACGGTCCTATTTAACATGGGCCACAGGTTTGGAAACAGGCTACGAGATGAAGTTGATTTGACCACCTCATCTGGAGGGAAAGATAGTCAGGAATAAAGGAGGGCTCCTAGCCCTGTGGTTTCAGACAACGAGACAGACTTCGACGAAGATCAATATCCTCCGGCTGAGGATAGATATAAACAACTGGAAGACCGGTTGAGTGCGATGGAAGTTCAGAAAGTGTCTGGTCTGGACTTTGGTGATCTGGGTCTATCATCTGGGGTGGTGATTCCCCACAAATTCAAACCACCAGCCTTTGCTAAATATGACGAAGTTTCTTTCCTGAAACTGCACCTTCGATCGCATGTAAGGAAGATTCAGCCGTACACCGCTGACAAGAACCTATGGATCCACTTCTTTCAAGACAGTTTCTCAGGGACTCAGCTTGAATGGTTTTACCAGTTAGAAGGAGACAATATCCGCAGTTGGGAAGATTTGGCTGCTACTTTCTACAGGCAATACCAATACAATTCCGACCTCGCTCCCACGCATACCCAACTCCAGGGTATGTCAATGGGTGCAGGCGAAGGTTTCAAAGATTATGCTCAGAAGTGGAGGGACCTCGCTGGAAGAGTGCAACCACCCTTGGCTGGTAGGGAGCTAACAGATATGTTTCTGGGGACCTTGTCTGGTCCGTATTTCAACCATCTGATTGGAAGTTCTTCGTCCGGGTTTACGGAGCTGATTATGACCGGGGAAAGGATTGAGGCTGGTATTAAGTCTGGTAAAATACAGAAGGGTGCTTCATCGAGCACCGAGAGGAAGCCTTTTAAGAAGGAGTCCAGCGCTGTCTATAGTTCAAAAAGCCAGAATAGACCTGAACACCGCCAAGTTGTTAATATGGTTGTTATTTCAAGACCTGCTGGTGCTCCTCAGCGCAACAATCAGCCAAAGTCCGAGAGACCTCGAAGACAGTTCACTCAGCTCAACATGACGTTATCTCAAATTCTGCCACAGTTATTGAAAACCAATCTAGTGATTCCATGGGAGGCCCTGCAGAATCCCAACACTACATCACCAAAATACAACCCTAATGCCCGCTGTGCTTTTCACTCTGATAGCCCGGGCCATGATACAGATGATTGTTGGGTTTTGAAGAATAAGGTATAGGACTTGATTGATGCTAAGGAGATTGAGTTCGAGGCGCCTGAAAGACCTAATGTTATGAAGGCTCCTATGCCCAAGCATGGAGTAAATGCTATAGAGGAAGACTCGTTTGTAGTTTCTATGAAAGATATTTCTACTCCATTGATGACTGTTAAAAAGAACCTTTTTCTAGCCGGTTTATTTCTGGGCTGTGACGAAGGTTGCCGTATGTGTTATGTCCTACCTACCGGTTGCCATCTTTTGAAGTCAGGTGTCCAATGCCTGATGGATAATAAAGAAATTCTGTTTGAGAAGATTGTTGTTCCTTTAGTTCATACTGAAGAAGTTGCTATTATCACCATTTTCGACAATTCTTCCAAGGCTTCCTCGAGAAAGCCTGTTAGAATTACATCTGTTCCAAGAATCGCACCATTGATCATCACTGTTCCAGGGCCTATCCCCTATACATCTGATAAAGTTGTCCCTTGGCACTACGGGGCTGAGGTTTATTATCACGGAGTTAAGCAAGATTTGGATGCTGATACTGACGTCAGCAATATTGTTGGACCTGCTAAAGTCACCCGCAGCAGAAGACTTTTCTCACCTGATATCTCTCCACCAACTGCCCGGAAACCTGTTGTTTTTACACCTGCCAGTGTACCTGCTACTATTCCTGCTCAAGTTCCCATTCTTACCCCTGTTGCTGAGTCATCTGACACTCGGGGCAAAGGGACCATCGGTGAGCCTGCCCAGACGGAGGCACCGAAGACGATTACTATTGAAGCTTCTAGACAAGAGATGGAGGAAATTTTGAAGATCATCAAAAAGAGCGACTACAATGTAGTCGAGCAGCTTGGGAAAACCCCATCCAAAATCTCTATGTTGTCCCTGTTACTTTGCTCAGAAGCCCATGCCAAGGCTCTGATTACTTTTCTGAAGACTGCACACGTACCCCAGGAAACATCAGCTGATCAGTTTAAAGATTGCGTGGCTAGTCTGACTGCTGATAATGGGTTGGGTTTCTCTAACACCGACTTAACTGTTAAAGGGAAGAATCACAACGATGCCCTGCATGTCTCCATTGAATGCAGGGGCACCACTCTTGCTCATGTATTGGTTGATACTGGTTCCTCGTTGAACGTTTTTCCTAAGAAAGATCTAGACCAGTTGGACTGTGAAGGGTTGGAACTGAAACCAAGCAACATTGTCGTCAGGGCCTTTGATGGGTCTAAGAGGATGGTGCATGGAGAAGTGGATATTCCGATTAAGGTTGGTTCTCAGGTTTTCGCATCTACATTCTATGTGATGAACATCTGGTCATCTTATTCGTGTTTGCTGGGTCGTCCATGGATCCACAAAGCTGGGGCAGTAACCTCAACGCTCCACCAGAAGCTGAAATACCCGGTCAAAGGGAAAATTGTGACAGTACAAGGAGAAGAGGAGTACATGGTGAGCCACCTCAACTCTTTCCGATATGTAGAAATGGATGGGGAGTTCATTGAGACCCCATTTCAGCATTTTGAAGAGGTTCCCTAGACGCTGGCATCAACTGAGACTGTGGCTGAAGATCCTCCCATGAAGATGGCTTCCTTCAAGGATTCCCGGGCTGTTGTCGAGAAAGGTGGGTGTGCAAATTGGGGCCAACTCCCTGATTTTGCACAGAAGACTAACAAGTTTGGTTTGGGTTTCACTGCAGAAGCTCAATAGGCTGTTCGGAATGCACGGATCGGAAGACCTCCCCTGTTCATCGGCAATTCAGGAGTGAATGCCATTGAAGACAATGTTGAAGAGTCTGAGTTTGACAGTTGGATCTACCCAACGACCGGCGATGGACTAAGCAACTGGACAACAAAGGACTTCATCCCAATTTCTTTTTTTACCCAGTAATGAGACTTTTTGTTTTGAATTTGTAACAGACAATGTTTTAAACTTTACGGCCCGGTGTCTTACGCGGGGCACCGTGGCTTCATTTGTGAGGGCTTTATGTGTGTCATCTACATATATCATTAATAAAAGCATTGGACGTTTTCTTGCATTTCAAAATTTTGCGCTCTTTATCTTTCTTTTATTATATATCGCAAAACAACTATTTTACACACACTCACATATACAGGTCTACATCCACTCTGGATCTCACTGGTAACGACTCTGCTACCGCTAGTTATGAATTCGAAAGTCCGATCAACTTAGCCGAAGACGAAGGTGAAGATGATTGCGAAGTTCCTGGTGAACTTGCTAGACTGCTACTCCACGAAGAGAGGGCTATATAGCCACACGAAGAGCCAGTGGAAACAGTGAATCTGGGTACAGAGGTAGAAAAGAAAGAAGTTAAGATCTGTGCAAATCTGGAAGCTAGTGTGAAGCAATGGTTGATTCAGATGCTACGTGACTATGTTGAGATCTTTTCCTGGTCTTGTGAAGATATGCCTGGGTTGGATATCGATATTGTGGTTCACCGATTGCCTACCAAGGAAGATTGTCCTCTAGTAAAACAGAAAGTCCTCTGAATGCGTCTAGAGATGTCTGAGAAAATCAAAGCTGAAGTGATGAAACAGTTTGATGCCGGTTTTCTAGCAGTTACTTCTTACCCACAGTGGGTGGCCAACGTGGTTTCTGTGCCGAAGAAGGATGGTAAATTTCGAATGTGTGTTGATTATATGGATCTGAACAGGGCAAGCCACAAGGATGATTTCTCTCTACCTCATATCGAAGTTCTGGTTGACAACACTGCTCAGCACAAGGTCTTTTCCTTTATGGATGGTTTCTCCGGTTATAATCAGATTAGAATGGCTCCCGAAGACATGGATAAGACAACCTTTGTTACTCAATGGGGTACCTTTTGCTACAAGGTCATGCCTTTTGGATTGAAAAATGCTGGGGCAACATATCAGCGTGCCATGGTCGCTTTGTTCCATGACATGATCCACCACGAGATTGAATTATATGTGGATGACATGATCCCAAGATCCCAGACTGAAGAAGAACATCTTGACCACCTTCAGAAGCTGTTTAACAGGTTGAAGTTGTACAAGATGAGGTTAAACCCGAATAAGTGCACCTTCAGGGTGAGACCTGGTAAGCTGCTGGGTTTTATTGTAAGCGATAAAGGTATTCAAGTGGATCCTGCAAAGGTGAAGGCCATACAAGAGATGCCAGCTCCCCAAACAGAGAAAGAAGTCAGAGGCTTTCTGGGACGACTGAACTACATTGCCCGATTCATCTCACACCTGACTGCTACTTGTGAGCCAATCTTCAAGTTACTGAAGAAAGAACAAGTAGTACGTTGGAACGATGAATGCCAGGCCGCTTTCAAAAGGATCAAAGAGTATCTCCAAGAGCCACCTATTCTGATGCCACCAGTTGAAGGGAGACCTTTGATCTTATACTTGACAGTACTCGACAACTCAATGGGGTGTGTCCTGGGTCAGCATGACGAGTCTGGCCTAAAAGAGCATGCTATTTATTACCTTAGCAAAAAGTTTACTGACTGTGAGACCCGATACTCACTGCTCGAGAAAACTTGTTGCGCTTTGGCATGGGCTGCTCGCCGGCTGAGACAGTATATGCTGACTCATACCACCTTGTTGATATCAAAGATGGATCCAATCAAGTATATCTTTGAGAAGCCTGCCTTGTCCGGAAGAGTAGCAAGATGGCAGATGATCTTGACTGAGTATGACATCCAGTACACGACCCAAAAGGCAATCAAGGGAAGTGTGTTGGCAGACCATTTGGCACATCAGGCAATGGATGATTACCAGTCTATGAACTTTGAATTTCCGGATGAGAGTATCATGATAGTGACTGACTGTGAGACACCTGGACCGGATGAAGCACCTGAGGAGGGATCTCGATGGTCTATGTACTTTGATGGAGCTTCAAACACTTTGGGTAATGGCATTGGCGCCGTGATCATATCTCCTAAAGGCTCTCATACTCCATTTACCGCCCGACTATGTTTCAACTGCACTAACAATATGGCGGAGTATGAAGCATGCGTCATGGGTCTTCGAGCAGCTATTGACCTAAGGATTAAGTTCTTGAGTGTCTTCGGAGATTCCGCTCTCGTGATCAGTCAGATCAAAGGCGAGTGGGATACGAAACACCCAAATCTTATTCCTTACAAGGAGTATGTGTTGACATTGCTTCCCCACTTCGAAGATATAACCTTTGAACACTTCCCTAGAGAGGAGAATCAGTTGGCGGACGCGTTGGCTACAATGTCTTCTATATTCAAAGTCAATTGGGACAATGAAGCTCCCCGGATCATCATTGAAAGATTGGACGAATCGGCACTTGTTGTGACATTGAGACTGAAGAGATAGCTGATAAACCCTAGTTTCATGAGGTGAAGAGGTATCTTGAAGCTCAGGAATACCCCGAGGGTGCATCTGTTAATGACAAGAAGTTTCTGAGGAGGTTCGTGGAAAAGTTCTTCATCAGCAATGGTATTATTTACAAGCGCAACCGTGATTCGACCTTACTGCGATGTGTGGATAAGAATGAGGCAGAAAGGATCATGGTAGATTTACATGAAGGTACTTTCGGAACTCATCCCAGTGGACACACCATGGCAAAGAAAATCCTTCGGGCAGGATATTTCTGGTCCACTATGGAAGCCGACTGTTATCAGCATTCTCAGACATGTCACAAGTGCCAAGTCTATGCTGATAAGGTGCACATACCTCCGGTTCCTCTGAATGTCTTGAAGGCACCTTGGCCTTTTGCAATGTGGGGCATTGATATGATCGGCGAAATCAGACCTACGACATCTAACGGGCATCGTTTCATCCTGGTAGCAATTGATTACTTTACGAATTGGGTTGAAGCAGCTTCCTTTGCTACTGTAACCAAGAACGTCGTGGCACGGTTCATTCCGCACAATCTGATATGTCGATACGGTGTACCAGAGATGATCATTACGGACAATGGTACGAATCTCAACAACAAGATGATCACCGAGCTCTGAAAGCAATTCAAGATACAACATTACAACTCTTCTCCCTACCGACCGAAGATGAATGGGGCTGTTGAAGCGTCTAATAAGAACATTAAGAAGATTGTGAAGAAGATGACTGTGACATACAAAGATTGGCACGAGATGTTACCATTTGCTCTTCATGGGTACCGTACCTCAGCGCGGACGTCAACTGGGGAAACACCCTATTCCTTGGTTTATGGCATGGAGGCAGTCTTGCCCATTGAAGTTCAGATACCCTCTCTTCGGATTATGAAGGACGCATGTTTGAGCGAAGATGACTGGATTCAGACCCGGCTTGATCAGCTGAATTTAATCGACGAAAAGAGACTTACTTCTATTTTTCATGGTCAGACGTATCAAAAACGGATGATCAAGGCATTTAACAAGAAAGTTAGACGACAAGAGTATCAAGTTGGGGACCTTGTTATCAAGCGCATCATACTACCTCAAGGTGATCCCAGGGGCAAATGGACCCCTACTTATGAAGGGCCATTTGTGGTTAAGAACATTTTCTCAGGAGGATCTATGATTCTAACCACCATGGACGGTGACGACCTTCCTCACCCCGTCAATGCAGACACAGTGAAAAGATACTACGCATAATCAGAGACCCGCTAGGTCAACTGGCCTAGGCAAAAATAAGGGCTTCCCAACGAACCAAAAGGGTTCGGGCAAAAATAAGGGATGAAAATGAAAAAATCTGTACACCCGGCAAGTCGAAAACCTGAAAAGGAGACTTGGGCAAAAAAGGGTATCCCAGTGGACTGAAAACCCGAAAGGGCGGTCCAGGCAAAAATTCGGGATCAAAGCGTAACACTATGTCTCATTGGATCACCTTGCGACCAGACTTCGGTATCAACTATCAAGCTCAGACGGCACTAATCAATATGACCTACCTTCAACCAAGTAGCAAAGTGATGAGATGCTCGAGGACGTAAAAGACAATAGCAGAGTCGGAACCCAGTGGCATTGTTCACATAGCTGTTTTGTTTTTCACAATTTGTGTAAATTCTATCTGCTCGGCAGCGTTCTCTTACTAGGACGTCAGCCTCTTGTACAAAAAAACGCCTATTTACAGGCCAAACTTCAAAATCAATACAATTCATTTTCAGAGAAAATTCAAACTATTTTTCCTTTTTCTGCTTTGTTTTGCAAAGAACGTCCAATGTTCATTTTTTATATATGCATTTGACATTAATTGCTACTAATAAATATTTACATGAGAAACAAAAGACGATTACTGGTAATATCAGAAACAGGGGCAATAAGAATTGTCCAAGCTTTACAGATGCTTTATCCACCAGGTACAAAGGTAAATTCAGCCGAAGAATATGGCTAAGATACTTTCACTCCCCGCAGAGTAAGACAGTAATGATAGCTCTCCCCAGATGAGACTTGCAACTGTAAATGAATCGGTAATATTCTCCCCAAATAGAGTTTATCTACCATCAGCACTGAAAAGGATTAATACCCCTGGTAGTCTTAATATTTCCCCAGCGGAGTATAAGAATATCCCCCGGCAGAATACAAGATATCCCTAGTGGAGTTAAAATCTTCCCCAATGGAGTTGAAGAATCATCCCCAGTAGACTCTGGAAGTTCGTCCCCGGCGGAGTATAAAAATAAGTATCCCCAGCCGAGGTCAAAGGAAGATTGTCCCCAGAAAAGCTCAAAGGATTATCCCCATTAAAGTCTAAAAGGTTATCCCCAGTGAAGCTGCAACTGAAAGATCATCCCCAACTTAGTTCTTTCCTTTCACAAACAGGAATTCAATCCCCAACAGGATTCAGTATCACCAGCAACGGTAATTCATCCCCAGCGGAATTTATCGTTGGAATCCTCAGCAGAACATCTCCTCTCCACAGAGTAATCTCCTCTTCAGTTTATTCCCCAACAGAGTTATTCTCTCCCGCAAGTTTATTCTCACAATCATCTTCGTTCACCATCCCCAGTGGAAATGAAGAATCCAACTCTATTCTCCAGCAGCTATCCGGGATTTATGTTCCCCAGTTAAAAACATTACATTTCCATACATCATGATACATGCATATATGCATCATATAATGCAATCTCATTTATTTTGAGAACATCATTGCTTGATATATATCATGCATTGCATATGGCTGACCTTTACCTTTCAGGAAAGATGTAGTTAAGTTCTCAGCTATGTCGAAGACCTGACCGATTCTTAAATCTCAACTGAATTATCCTCGGTCGAATTTTAGATAAGGTTCTCTATCTCGACAATTTTCCTCCGTCATAGTGTGGACAAGTTCTACAATCTCAACGGTATACTACGTTGAAGACCAGACAGTTCCTAGATCTTGATGAATATGTTTTCCTCCGTCATAGTGTGGACGAGTTCTACAATCTCAACGGTATACTACGTTGAAGACCAAACAGTTCCTAGATCTTTATGAAGATGTTTTCCTCCGTCATAGTGTGCACGAGTTCTACAATCTCAACGGTATACTATGTTGAAGACCAGACAGTTCCTAGATCTTGATGAAGATGTTTTCCTCCGTCATAGTGTGGACGAATTCTACAATCTCAACGGTATACTACGTTGAAGACCAGACAATTCCTAGATCTTGATGAAGATATTTTCCTCCGTCATAGTGTGGGCGAGTTCTACAATCTCAACGGTATACTACGTTGAAGACCAGACAGTTCCTAGATCTTGATGAAGATGTTTTCCTCCGTCATAGTGTCGACGAGTTCTACAATCTCAACGGTATACTATGTTGAAGACCAGACAGTTCCTAGATCTTGATGAAGATGTTTTCCTCTGTCATAGTGTGGACGAGTTCTACAATCTCAACGGTATACTACGTTGAAGACTAGACAATTCCTAGATCTTGATAAAGATGTTTCCTTCTGTCATAGTGTGGACGAGTTCTACAATATCAACGGTATACTACGTTGAAGACCAGACAGTTCTTAGATCTTGATGAAGATGTTTCCCTCCGTCATAGTGTGGACGAGTTCTACAACCTTAACGGTATACTACGTTGAAGACCAGACAGTTCCTAGTTCTTGATGAAGATGTTTTCCTCCGTCATAGTGTGGACGAGTTCTACAATCTCAACGGTATACTACGTTGAAGACCAGACAGTTCCTAGATCTTGATGAAGATGTTTTCCTCCATCATAGTGTGGACGAGTTCAATAATCTCAACGGTATACTACATTGAAGACCAGACAGTTCCTAGATCTTGATGAAGATGTTTCCCTCAGACGAAGACCTGACCGATTCTTAAATCTCAACTGAATTATCCTCGGTTGAATTTCAGATAAGGTTCTCAATCTCGACAATTTTCCTTCGTCATAGTGTGGACGAGTTCTACAATCTCAACGGTATACTACGTTGAAGACCAGACAGTTCCTAGATCTTGATGAAGATGTTTTCCTCCGTCATAGTGTGGACGAGTTCTACAATCTCAACGGTATACTATGTTGAAGACCAGGAAGTTCCTAGATCTTGATGAAGATGTTTCCCTCATTCGAAGACCTGATCGATTCTTAAATCTCAACTGAATTATCCTCGGTTGAATTTCAGATAAGGTTCTCAATCTCGACAATTTTCCTCCGTCATAGTGTGGACGAGTTCTACAATCTCAACGGTATACTACGTTGAAGACCAAACAGTTCCTAGATCTTGATGAAGATGTTTCCCTCAGTCGAAGACTTGACCGATTCTTAAATCTCAACTGAATTATCCTCGGTTGAATTTCAGATAAGGTTCTCAATCTCGACAATTTTCCTCCGTCATAGTGTGGACGAGTTCTACAATCTCAACGGTATACTACGTTGAAGACCAGACAGTTCCTAGATCTTGATGAAGATGTTTCCCCCAGTAGAGTTACACACATGTTTTTAAAACTCAGCAAAAATGTTCTCTCAGCTGAGGTACAGGCAAGTTCCTAAATCTCAATAAAAGTTAGACTTCCCCAGCGGAATCTTCTACAACAACAGGTATATAAGTTCTCGCTAAGGAATCTCTTATGTGATCGACGCTCCTGCAGATGGCATCTGTAAGCCCATCCTCCCTACCAACAATCTCCAAATGGCATCTGTAAGCCCATTCCCGACATCACCAGGCTGATACCACTTCATGCGAGTGCAAATTTCTGGGCACTCTAGTGTTCAATCATCTTCCACCTTCGGATCATGAAAGGCACGAAAGCCAATCTACATCCCCAGGTTTAAGAATATTTAACAAGGGCAGCTATTGTACCCCAAAATTTTCCCTCTCATATTTCTCAAAACATTGCAAGAAAAGTCTCCAAGTGGCTCAAGCTTGCTCAAAAGTTGGACAGACAATCATCTCCTAAGGAAGTCTTCCCCAAATTAGGGCTTTGTGTTGCATCAAGATCTTTGAGTCCAAATGACTTCAAGTTCTCCCCAATGTCCTAATATGTTCTCAAGGTCATCCATGTCAAATTTCAAGCCTTGTAGAGGAAGTTTGGCCAGTCAATTGCTCAAAGGGTCCAAAAATCGACTGTGCTAGGGCAAAAGTCAACTGTGACCTATAAACAGTCAAACATCAAGATTTTTTGTCAACATTCTCATTTTTAAGTATATTTAATTATTTGATCAAGGGTTTACCATGATTCACCAAGGATTGCTCAAAATTCATCAAGACTCAAAAGTTGCTAAATTAGGGTTTTGTAGGAAAAGTCAACTCAACTTTGACCAAGCATAACTTTCTCATACTTTATGAGAAATGACCCATCAAAAGCTCATTTTGAATAGGATGCAATTTCCTATAATCCATCTTCATACCCCAAGATCATAAAATGCACTCACAAGAAGTTATAAATTTGGACATTATAGGTCATTTTTGAAAGTCAAGAAAAACACCTTTTTTGTCAAAACTTATAACTTGAGAATGGAATGTCAAAATGAGATGAGACAAAAAGGGTTGGTTAGAGGACATCTCAATATTTCTAGAAAGTCCAATAACACCTCCAAAAGTTCAAAATTGAAGAAGTTATACATTATTGAAGTTTGGAATTTTTGCAAAATTGCCAAAAGTCAACTATTCCCAAAACTTCAAATTTTTTCAAATGGGCCCATTCTTTTCCACTTGATTTGAGCTTGCATCATTGTCCACGTGTCCTATATTCAGCCATGTGTCCATTTATCAACTTTATTATTTTATTTGTTTTTTTATTGAATTATTTCATTTTAAATCAAATTAAATCAAATAAAATCCCAAACTTTGATTACATGAGATTTTTTGCTATTTTCAGGATTGGATTCTCATCAATATCATCATCAAATTCGTATCACACAAGATCATGTGCAAAAAGATGGTTTTTTGACAAATTTGGCAAGTTTTCAAAAGTGAATCAAATCAAATATGGGTGCATTGATTTAGAGAGATTGGATTCATGATTCTTGACCTAATGCATTCCATGATACATATAGAAGCCAAAGGACACGAAATATGGGTTAGAGGCTGCAAGAACCATCAAAACAAAACTTGAAAAAAGTGGTGAAAAAGCTTGAATCTGAATTCATACTTAGAGGCGATCTCAGAAGCTAAGAAGGGTTTCAATTGATTCCTTGACGTTCACTGAGTTGAAACCAACCCAGAGCAAGCTCCCATACACGCCAAAACGCACTCTAGGGTTCTTGGAGCTTTTTTGGGCGTTTTTGCTACATGTAAAATTATCCTTAATGATGGCTATGGACGTGACCGGGAGAATAAGACGAATGCAACCATGGTCTTGGGAGGAATTCATATAGCCTGAGATGAATTTTAGGAACGACCTATGCATTTAGCTGCGGAATTAAATCCGCAGGTAACTTTGTTACAAGCCTGAGGACAGGGACGACATCGTGTCCTCCTCTGATTGGCCCTTTTCAAATTTTCGCGCTTTTTTTTTTAATTTTCTAGCATATTAACGTATTTTCACATATTATGTTTTGTTCTTATATAATTAACAATTGAAACACAATGGCCTAGTGGAAGCGAGCGCTGCCAACATCCAACAGGACCTGGGTTCGAATCCCAGGTCCCTATGCGCTTTGTTATTTTTCTTCTTCATATAATCAGGTGCAAATCAAGGCTTGCAGCTCACCATGTGCCTTCACACGTCAAAGTGCCAGATGGCCAAAGGCCAGATCTGGTGATCCAGGTTGATGGTCCACCATGGAGTCAAGTCAATATGCGCATAGGGGATCTCAAAAGGTCAAACGAGGCCAGCTTGTTATGGGCCTCAGATTGCTTCTCAAACCTCCAAACAGGCCCATACCCCTTATCTCTCTCTATTTTCATTTAGTTTATTTAATTGTTTTATTATATTTTTATTATTAACTAACCAATCAATTTTTTTTCTTCTTTTATAAAATTAAAACCAAAAAATATTTTTCTTCATAAAATCAAATTTTAATTTTTTATTTTTATTAATAAATACTAATTTAATTAATTTAGGCTATTAATTAGAAATAACTTTAATATATCTTTGTAAATAATTAAAATCAATCAGACTTAATTAGGTTTTTACTAACACTAATTAATTTTATTTTTCTTTCTTAAAATACCAAAAGACCAAAAATGATTTATTTTCATTAATTAATTAATTTATTAATTTAATAATTAACTTAGATAATTTCTTTCTTAATTCAAAAAAAAATCTTTTCTTTAAATAACAAAGGGTCAAAACCCTACTTGCGCTCAATTTAATTTTCCCGCACGCGATCTATTTATTCAATATTGTACTTGTTCCCGGAATGTAATAGATAATTAGGACCATTTAATTATTTTTATCGCTTTATTTATTTTTCCGCATTTAAATTTCAAAGGGTTGTTTTTGGCGATGTAAATACCCGACGCCTTGTAATTTATTTTCCGCAATTTATTTTTCGCAAAAATATAACTGTTAGATGTTTGATAATAGGGATGCATGACAAGATTGAATGTTTTAACCTAAAATCAAATTAGGTCTCCCTTAACATGTATAAAGATAAAATTAACCGAAAACGACACACTCGCACATGCGCACTCTTAGGGTACACCCCACTTGGTTGCCTTCGTACGCGGTCATTAAGTATAGGTCACTTTAGAGATCACCCTCTTGTCTAAAGATCATAGTCGCCTCGAAACGGTTGCCTCGGATATTGTTACCTCAAATCAAATGATCTAAGACATTAGGGTTACCGTTAAGGCGTCTTACCATTTCTTTGGTGATCGTAAGTCCCTAAAATCGAATTGACCCTCAAACTCCAACGATGATGCTACCTAATCATTAATAGTGGGATAGCATTGTCTAAAGGATATTAGCATAGAACGATTCTTTTTTCGAGTAGGTAGATGGTTCTTAGATACTTGCTCTTTCAAAAAACAAAAATACTTTTCACACTTACACTTTTCGAACAAAGTTTTCAAAAAAACTTCATACGCTCTTGAGAACAGAAGCAAGAGTCAAATCGAAGTTTCAAACAAAAACTTTTTTCAAACCCATAAGCACAAAGAAAGCAATTTTGAAAACAATTGAGCAAGTACCTAAGAGCCCGTGGATAACCACGGATAGAAAGGGTGCTAATACCTCCCCTTTCTATAATCTACTCCCCGAATCCGAGAAATATCTCAAAAAAGGAATTTTTCTGTGCTTTTTTCCTTTCCTTGTTGGATAAAATAAAAGTCGGTGACGACTCTTGCCTACCGCAACATTTTGCAAAAACAAACGCAAAACACAAACCAACATATCAAAAACAGTCAGTTCTTTCCCACCGTATCACACTTCTCTATCATAAATTTATCAAGACCCTTGACTCCACTTCTTGTTTCCCAATTAGATACAATATTTGACCGCTTCAGGTGTAAGGCTGCTGCAATATCTTTAGGTATTGGAACTTTCTCTAAATCGGTGAAGGGTGTTGGATCTAGAATAGGTACTCCAATTATCTTAGAGAACTCTTCCATTTTAGGCAACAACTGATAATCTAGAAAGGTAAAATAGTGATGCTTAGGATCAAATAACTGGAACATAATGCTCATGATGTCTTCTTCAAAACCTGAGGTAACCAAACTAAGTAGATAACCATGTCTCTTGTTGAATTGAGAATTTTTGGGAACCTTTGAGACTAACTCCTTAAGCTTTGAAGGTATCCTCATAAAGTTGATTCAGATAGTTTTTCTGCAAGCGGGGGCCATAACCTACAACAAGTAACAAAGATAAATCCCTAGGTCCTTGAAATGGTTAGTGAAAATGTTATGTTATGATGATATGATGTTATGATGTCATATTCATGTTAGATAAGTAGAAAACACAAACAAGTCACACAAGAGCCTTAGGTTTAAATGCTTGCATGAAGTCCATAGGTAAATACCCTTCCCACTGAAGTTAAGTTGGCTCAACCTGTCCTAAAATAGTAACCAGGTTCTAGGAATCTCATATCACCGATCTTTCTCGCATGCTTTATTTTAGCACGGCAACTGGCTTGCCACTAAAACATCCCGAAAGTCGAACCTCAATGAGTGTAGCTTCGAGTATCAACCAACTTTGGACTGCACCATAGCTGGCCATCTCAGTACTTTCTAATGGCCAAGATGGGTCAATTAAGGTCTATGTTAGTGTTAACGACACAAAGTGAAAGCATAATGTTATCCTTGACTGGCTCAAGGAAAATTAGTACAAACCAAGGTGTCACACTAACTGTATCCATCATGTTAACCATATCGGTCTATGTCGTACAGTCTTTATGATATATTGATACTTATCCAAGGGATCCCAAGATCCGGGTGTAGGATCTTACAAGCAATTAAACCTAAACAAAACCCTTAAAGTAAAGCAAGAAAAGCATACAATTAAAGAAAGTAAAGTGATCTAACCCTAAGGTAACCCCTCTTTTTTAAGTATTCCCCAACAGAGTCGCCAGTTTTGTAATACAGTGGGAGAACTGATTTTTTTGGTTTTGTCCAAATGTGTGGTTAGCAAGAGTCTCCACCGAATTTTATTTTATCCAATATTTAGGAAAGGTGAAAATAACAGGAAAGACCTAGCGATACAAAATGATTGCCTGGGGTGGGTGTTAGTTTGGCCTGAAAACACTTGTATCATGAGATTCGATGAAAATAACTCAAACTGCCCTAGCGATGGCAAATCCTTATTCCTGCGTCAAAGCTTGCAACAATGATTCTAAACAAGGTTAAACATCATTATAAATAGGTATATATGCATAGAATTAATCAACAATGCATGAATTATGATTTTGAATTTCAAGAATATTACCCAACCGATGATATTGAGATGTGTTGATCTAGCGTGCTTCAAGCTTCAAACATGGATAGGGTGAACTCCTGAGAATTTCAGAAATACGGTGGAATGCTTGGAATGGAATGAAAGTTGCTGCACACAAGGTTTTTAGTTTTCCCTAGTTTTGAGAAAATTGAGATTTTTGAGAGTGTGTTCTTGAGGCAATTTTCATGTCATTCTTGTTCTGAATACATCGTGTATTTATAGGAGAAAAGATTAGGTCAACAATATAGAATCAAATCTTGTGCAATCATGGTATAATATTTCATGATTTGAATTTCATGATCAAATATTGATGAAATTACAAAATATTTGAATTTCATGATCAAATATTTGATTGAAGTTTTGCATGAAATCTTTCTTTTTTAGGCCAATCTCATACTAATCATGTTTTTTGCAAGTTGTCACCAACTTTTCAGACTTACGATTTGATTCAAAAATAGATCTCCATGCCTTATATCATTTATTTGATATTTTATTTGATTTAATTTGCTTTTAATTGAATAAAATCAAAATAAAAAGAAATAAAAACCATGAAAATAAATGAATGGATTTAGGAGTCTATTATGAGGTCAGGAACATGTTTGGACCTTAAAAGATAGGCCCATTATACCAAAAATTCAAATTTGCTCAATTTGAGTTTCATGCATTTTCTCAAAATTTCCCAACTTGCACAAATCATATCTCACTAAATTTTCATCATATTAAGGTGATATTTGACTTTTTGGAAAACTAAAGATGTCCCCTACAATCTTCATGTTTGTCATTTTTTCATTTGAATAATTTAACTTGATGTAAATTGCTTTGACAAAAAGTATCTTTTTGTTGACTTTTAAAATGACCTGTAATGTTTTGACTCATATCTCTCAAATGAAGCATTTTTGGCCTTGAGCTTAAAGAGACAAAGCTGTAGAGAATTGAATTTCCATCAAAATGGGATTTGGTTGAGAATTTTCTGATGAAGCATGTCAAAGTTATGCTTGGTCAAAGTTTAGTTGACTTCTCCTTAAGAAAACCCTAATTTAGTAACTTTTGACTTTTGATGAATCTTGAGTTTTCTTGATGAATCATGATCGAACCTTGATCAAAGGATGAATATGAGTTCAAAATCTTGATGTTGACCAAAAATCTTTAAGTTTGACTGTAAATTGGTCAAAGTTGACCTTTTGTCCAATATAATTGATTTTTAATCATCTGAGTACTTAACTGAGCAAACTTGTATTGCAAGGCTTGAAACTTTGCATGAGGATTATTTGAAGCATATGAGAAACCATGAAATCCACTTGAAGCATTATAAGTCCAATTTCTATTGGGATAAACAAAACCCTAGTTGTAGGTTAATGCTTAGGATGAGGGTTTGTCTGATCAATCTTTGAGTAGTCTTCAGCAATTGAGACCTTCATGAGCATGAGGAGGTATCTTGAATCAATTTGTCTTGAATAATGGGAGGGAAAATATCGGGGTAGAACAAATATAATTTCATGTTATCACCTGCTTGCATGATCTATGGAGTAAGTAAGAGCAAAAGAGAACGTCTGAGTTTAATAGAGAATGATCCAAAGTTCAGCTCCTAAAGAAACCCTCATATTCTTCTTCTCCAGGCAATACTCAAACAATGCTGAAAACATTTTTTGTGCTTGCTTTTTATAAGGGTAACAATCTGACCCAATCAGAACCTAAGATAAATGAATCAATGGATCTGACAAAATTAGTACAGGGGACCTTAAATTCAAAAGTTCTAAAGAAGTCAGTTCCTAAGGTTCATAAATCAAAGGATCAGGTTAGACCATAGTCTAAGGTTCAGAAGTCAAAAGTTCTAAAGAATCCAAAACCAATGAATTTCAAGTCAAAGGTTCTGAAGAAACGATAACTTAAGATATACTAGTATGAAACAAAGAATCTGAAGGGTTTAGAACTAAAGTCAAGAATTATCCTAGACAAAACTTTTATAAACAAAAAGTCTGGAAGAGTTTAGAACTTTTTATCAAGCAAATGCTCAAAGTAAAAGGAATCATGTTAGAACTAAAACTAGACGACCCATAAGAGTATGAGTACCTAGATCTTAAATTGTATTTGATGCAGATATGCCCAAAGCAAGCAAAAAACCTGTTAGTACCATGGTTTTGTAGATTCGCAACATTTTGCTAAAACATGGTTCTAACCAGATGTTGAACAAGATGTCATAACATCTTGTTCTGATATGTAGTAGGCTTGCGCTGCTGTTTTTAAATCTTGACAGATTTAATTTGATTCTGTTATATTTCCTTTGGATATATATCAGATATTTTTGTAGGTCAAGAATATTTGTTTTCGAACAGATTTGTATCTCCTGTTGTGCAAAAGTTACTATATTGGGCCTTGAAACAATTTAGGAAACTATGTATTGGTTGTTCCAAGATTTAAGGAGATTTGCTACACAGTTGGTGCATCACTCAACTTATGGATCAAGAAACTTCTGGACTCAGAATATCGAAGCCTGTGGACTGCAAATTTGCATTTAAAGGGGAATCCTAACCTAATCCAATTTAGGTTTTCAACAATTGTAAAATTATGGGAAGCATAAGTCTTAGGTTTTGAGAGTCTCTTCTGTAGTTTGCAAGTCATATATGTATCTTTTGATACTATGTCGTCGATTGATTGTTGCTTGACTGTTAGTCAAGTTACTGTTCTTACTCGAAGCTTTTAAGCAGGAGTTTAAGTTTTTCTGTATTTGAAGTGTAATCTTCTAAATTGGGTTGTATTTGTTGCAGTCACTGGGATTGAGACTGTTAGATATCTTTGAGGTGATTTAGGAAGTGAGATTGTGATTTCTTATATCTAGGAGGTTCCTAGGTAGAAGTTGCATTGGGTAGGGATTAGACGAGAAGTTGTAAACTGGGATTGTTTAGATTTGAACTAATATTGCTGATAGTGGACTTCCTTTCTAACATGGTAGCCCATAGATGTAGGTGATGTTGCATTAAAGTGGGTTAACAACTCTATATGTTATTTATCATTCTGCAGTTTTATTTATGTATCACTTATAGCTTAATTGATCTGGTCTACTACTATATGTTGTAACATTTGTATTAACATCATTTTGATGTTGGGATATGTTGCACCCCAAAATTTTACCTCCCATTTTATTCAAGGTATGCTTATTAAATTCCTCAATTGCTCAAGGTTGACCAATAATTGATCAGACGAATTCTCCTCTTAAGCAATGGATTTCCAACTAGGGTTTCATTTCACACAAAGAATTTTTGTTTGCATAAGCTTCAAATGATTTCCATGGCACCCTATACGCCTCAGCATAATGGCATAGCTGAAAGAAATAAAATCAGTGTACGGAACATGACGATGTGTATTTCGAAAGCTAAGAATATGTCTAAGAGATTTTGGGCTGAAGCAGATTCGACAGCAGTATGTATTCTAATTAGATGCCCAACGAAGCAGTGTTAGCTGGGAGATTTGATTACACAAGTTTTAAATAATGGACACTATGATCGAAAAAAGGATAGTTTGAAAGAAAGTGTGAGGAGGATTTTATGAAGTCTTCGATTGATGAAGAGCTGGTAAAGATATTCGAAGGGTTCTTTTTTGAACTATTGAAGTATAAGCTATTCGAAGCATTACAAGGAAAGACATTTCGACTATCATGTTGATTGAATTGGCGCTTTGAAACGAAGAAGATCTTGAATTCAAAAGCTTTGATCTTATCCAAAGAAGCACGTGGAAGTCTAATGGTTTGGAGGAAAGACAACCTTCAAACATGGCGTGATTTCATAGAAGGACCGTTAGGGTCGAATCAACCAAATATAAGTCACCTTATAGTTTTTGGATCAATGTGTTTTAGGCATGTACCTGAACAGGAAAGGAAGAAGTTGGATGATCAAAGTGAAGTCTTGGTTCTCATAGGTTACCATTTGATTGGTGCATATAAGTTGTATTCACCAATCGAAGATAAACTAGTGATCGGTAAAGATGGTCTTGTAGACGAAAAAAAAGGGTGGTATTGGAGTCGAAGTTTAGTTCGACAAGAAGATGAATAGAATGAAGCTTTGACAAGTTAAAATGAACAAGTTGATACTTCGACTGATCGAATCGAAGAACCACCTGTGCAACTATGTTCGAAGGAGATAAACAAAATGAAGCTTCGACAAGTCAAAAAGAAGAGGTGATACTTCGATTGGTCGAATTGAAGGAAAGGAGATCGAAAAGAACATAACGAAGCTTCGACAAGTAAAGATGAAGAGGTGATACTTCGATTGGTCGAAATGAAGGGAAGGAGATCAAAAGGAACAAGAACTGTTTGATTAGGCTGATGTTTCCAGATCAAGCAATCGATGCAGATGGTGACTTAACCGAAGAAGCCATAATGACGAAGCCTTGAGTAATTCGAATTAGAACTCAGAGCCATCGAAAAGAACAAAGCTTGGGAGCTTGTCGAAAGAATCAATTGATGTGAAATAGAGATGCAAGTCGAAACGAAAACCTAATGGGATGAAGCTTGTTAGGCTTGGACTGATTAGCTCAAAGCCCAATTTCGAGCAAGACACCAACCATAACACGTCTTGGTTCATTATTTTTCAAGAATGGCAAGAAAATCATCAAAATGGAAAACTTTTCAAATCTTTTAATTTTTCTTTCAAATCCATGATTAATGGCTGATTCATGCCATATTTGTTCACCACCACACCCCTATATAAATACAAGACCAAATCAGAAGTAGAAGAGACAGAAATGGCCTCAAAGAGAAACACGCACACACTGCCTCAGAAAACCATCTCAAAATTCTAAAAAATCTCATAAGTTGTCAAAGTTCAAAACCAGCTTTGTAAGCTTCCTCAGTCCAAACAAATACCAGATTCGTATTCCTGAGACATCCAGGAACACATGCTAACCCTTGCATAAGCAATGCCACGCCCAGAACTACATATCGAAGCACCTATGTTTGGTAAACAATTTCCAATCCCAAACTTATTCAATCTCTAATTTAAGCTCATTTTGATTGTATATTCATGTTATTATTGTTGTTTGTGAATGATTTAACGTAATTCATGTAAGTTGCAGTTCCCAAATGACAGGATACCATTGTTAGGGCCTTCAAAACTGATTGCTTTTGAAACTCATGGTACAGGCCGTTTCAAGCGAAAACAACCCAGATTTAGACTCAGGGGGTTTGAATTAGGGGGGGTTCGAATTAAGGGGAAGGACCTGGGTTCGACACCCAGGTCATGCATTTTGTTTTTTTATAACATATTATATGCATATATGATGTTTCAAGTCCAAATACATGCATCTTAAACCATCAGTCCAAGCCATCAGATCACCACTTGATCTAGATCCAGCGCCTCCAACGCGCAGACCACCATGCACTCTCCAGAGCATTCCTTATTGGATTCGCTGGAAACCTGGGCTTCAATAATTTGGGCCTAGTGTGTTTTTTAATCACATTCCCTAATTCCTGTTTTTACTACCCAGACCCATTTGCGTTTTTTATTCACTTGTTTTATTTGTTTATTTCTTTTAATGTTTTTTTTAATTATAAAATCAAATAAAATCACAAAAATATTAGGTTAACATTTTCTCAAATAAATTAATCTTGTAAATTAATTGATTAATTATTTTAACCCTTTTTTTTAAATTTAAAACTAAATAGACTTAGGATTTTAAATTAAATTTCTTTCCTTGATCAAAAACAAACAAAAGGATTTTTTATACATTAGGATTTTTAGACGTATTTTCAATTTGCACGTTATTACTTTTTGCATTTTTATTTCCATGTTTTCTGTAACTGCCTACTGGGATGTAATAGAATTAATTAAGACTTTTACTTTATTGCTTTATTTTTCCCATTTTTGGACATATAATTAATCCCCCTCCCTGAAGCCTTGTAATAGTTTAGGATTTATCTTTCCTCATTTTTAATTCCTGCAAACTATTAAACGTTTTAGACACATGACTAATAGGATTTTATGGCAAGAGATTAAAATCAAGCGCTAGAAAACCTAAATGCAAAGATAAATAACTGAATATAACACAATTGCACATGTACACCTCTAGGGTATCTCACATTGGTTGCCTTCGGAAAAACATTCACAACTCTCGAAACGTGAGAGATTTTAGTGGCTACCCTCTGGTTTAAAGATCATAAGTTCCCCGATGACCCTCTCGACGTTGCCTCAGTAAAAATGATCTTAAAACTCTAGGGTATTTACTAAAGTTTCTTGCCCAGTTGCCTTTGTGACTATAAACATCCCTCCGATTTTCCCTCAAACATCCAACGACTAGGGCTACCTACTCACTAATAGTAGGATAGCACTGTCTAAAGGAAAAGAGGAAAAGAATAACCCTTTCGAGTAAAAGTAGATAGTTATTAGATGTTATGGTCAAATAATCTTTACGCTTAAACAAAACATCTTTTAAAGTTCGCCGCACTAAGCGCTTTCAAAAATACTTTTAAAAAAAAACATACAAAGCACAAGGTATTTCAAAATGAGCTAAGCGTCTAAGAGCCCGTAGAAAACTACGGATGGAAAGGGTGCTAACACCTTCCCTTTCCATAATCTACACCCTTACTCAGAAAACTCTCAAAAGGTATTTTTTGTTCTTTTCACCCTTTCCTTTGTTGGATAAAAGAAAATTCGATGGCGACTCTTGCTTACCGCAATATTTACGAATACAAATGCAAAACCAGTATAACAATCGGTTATGCCACCGTATTATAGAATTGGCGACTCTACAGGGGAATAATAATAAAAAGTGGGGTTACCTTAGAGTTTAGTTCATTCTTTATTTGCTCTAAATTGTGTGTTTTGTATGCTTTATCTTTGAGGGTTTGTTTGGGATGTTACTAAAAGATCCTACACCCGGATCTGGGGCACCTTTTAGGTAAGTAGCAACAGACTGTGCGGACTGTGCGGGGTATACCGACATGGTTGAAGAGATATCTACGTTAGTGTGACACATTTGTTGGTACCGGTAGCCCTTGAGTTTAGTCAAGGAGAATACGGGGCCGTTGTGTGGTGTCATAAAGCACTAACTGACCTTAGAACCTTTAATTGAACAACTTGGCCATTAGGAAGTAGTGAGATAGCCGACTCTGGTGCAGTCCGAAGTTGGTTGATACTCGATACTATGCTCATTGTAATTGGAATTTCAGGATATTTCTGTCACCAATAAAGAGGCTTGCGCTGAAACAATGCCCGATGAAGAAAGATCAGTGATATTGAGATTCCCTAGAACCCGATTACTTTCTAGGACATGTTGAACCAACTAAACTTCAAGAGGGTACTTACCTGTGGAACCCATGCAAGCCTAAACCTAAGGACTTGTTTGTGTGCTTGTATATATTGGTTTGTACATAACATCATGACATCATAACATGGCATGTCGCACACCATTTCAAGGTTTTTTAGAACTTATCTTTGTGTTGTTTTATAGGACATGGCTTCCACTCGCAGAAACACTATCCAAGTCAACCACGCGAGGGTGCTTCCGCAACTCAAAGATTTGGCATCAAGGGTTCCTGAGAATTCTCCATTCACCAAGAGATGTGGTAGAATCCTCACTATGGTCCGACATTATGGCAAATTGGGAAACAAGAAGAGGTGTCAAAGGGTTTCTAGCCAAGTTTTTGTTTGAGAAGGCTCACTATTTTTGGGATACTCTGGATTTACAAGCCTTTGAAGAAGTGTTGTCCCTTCTCATTTACGGGATGGTACTACTTCCTAATCCGGACCAACTCATAGATGTGAATACGGTCAAAGTTTTTCTGTCTCGTAACCTGATGCCTATTTTACTTGGAGACATTTTTCACTCTCTTCACACCCGCACCGTGAAAAGAAGAGGGACCCTTATGTGTTGCACTCCTCTGTTGGATAGGTGGTTTATTTCACACCTACCTTGATTTGTTTTGAAGAATGAGCAAGGCATGAGATGGTCTAATAGGTCGATGTCCCTCACGCATTCGAATATTCACTGGTGCCCTTGATCTTTGGAAGACGTTACCATCATTGATCACTGTGGGGAATTCCCTAATATCCCTCTCCTAGGAATTAGGGGAGGAATCACTTATAACCCTTGTTTGGCGTTGCGACAGTTTGGGTACGTTAGGAGGGATGGTCCTCATGATGCACTTGTTCAAGGAATTACATTCTACTATGAGAATGATGTCCAAGGGTATAGTCAAAGGTTCATACGAGCTTGGAGCATGGTGAACAAAGTGGATAACAAGACATTGGGGCATAAGAACTTCATTCCTTTGGAGAATCATCTTAAATGGGTGTAAGCACATGCTCAAAATATCATGATGCCTTATGAGGCCATCCTACCTATCATCATGAAGCCTATTACCGAGAGAGATGTTCCTTACATTATTCCCCATCCTGACATGCCGAATACTCTCAAGGAGTTAAAAAGATCTTAGATTCAACTCAAAGAGGAATAAGACACATTTGAAACCCAGTTCTACGCAAGCGAGAAGAAGTTTTTAGAGCTCACAAGAAAACTTCATGAAGAGAAGAGTTTGAATGCCTACATTTCACCAAAGAGGATGCGCTCATGGGAAGCTTAAGTCCTGTTTGTTTTAGGAGTTTTATTTTGTATTATCTTTGTTTCTTCCATTGTAAGCCCAAGGGACGTGTTTGTAACCATTTAAACTTATGAATGCAATTAATGTTTGTTCTCTCTTTGTCTAAGAAAATTTAAATCTTAAAAATCCTTGAAAACATTGCATAAGCATATCATGCATATCATTACATAAGCAGGTGTTCCAAAACAGGTTTCTTATCTTTTCACTATTTATTTCAGCTAAAAGAAATGGCTCTCGAACAGAACATCAAGGACCTTCAAGCACAAAATGCTCAATTCCAGCAGATGTTCATGGCTCTAGCTAAGGGACAGGAACAAGAAGACCTGAAGGCTCTGATCCTTAAAGACAAGAAGAAGAAGACAAAGAAACCAGTGGGTGTCCTGAATATGGGAAGGATATTCATAGGACCACTAAAGCGAGCTCTAGACTTTGCAACTCTGTCAAACGAGAGAGACAATCAGGAAGAGAAGCCAAAAGAAGAAGACAACAACCCAGGGACTGATGAAGAAGAAGCTGATTACTCTGAAGAACAATATCACCCTACTGATGGCAAGTATAAACAGTTGGAGGATCGTCTCAATGCTGTGGAGATTCAGAGGGTACATGTCTTTAACTTTGAAGAGTTAGGGTTGGTCTCAGGAGTGGTCATCCCACTAAAATTCAAAGTTCCTATCTTTGCAAAATATGACGGGGTTTCGTGTCCTAAGTTGCACCTAAGATCTTATGTCAGGAAGATTTAACCTCACACTGCTGATAGGAATTTGTGGGTGCATTTATTCAAGGAAAGTCTATCGGGAACTCAATTGGAATGGTTCTATCAGTTGGAGGGAACCAACATTCGTAACTGGGAGGATTTGGCTGCTGCTTTCTACAGGAAGTACCAATACAATGATGACCTTTCTCCAACCCGTACACAACTTCAAAGTATGTCTATGGGTTCCAGTGAGGGTTTCAAAGATTATGCCCAGAAGTGGAGAGATCTTACGGGAAGAGTCCAGCCTCCTCTGTCTGATAGAGAGATGTAGATATGTTCCTGGGTACTTTGTCTGGTCCATTTTTCAACCATTTGATTGGAAGCTCTTCAGCTAGGTTTACTGAGCTGATATTGACTGGGGAATAAGTAGTAGCTGGTATCAGGAGTGGTAAGATTCAGAGAGATGCATCTTCAAGTACAGTGAAAAAACAATTCTCCGGGAAGAAGGAAATAAGTGTTGCCTACGGTCAGAGGAATCAAAGCAAAATTGAACATCATCCAACGGTAGGAGCTGTGATGATCTCCAACCCTGCATCAACTCAACAACAAAATAATCAGCGTAGACAGGATGCGCCCAAAAGAAAGTTCACCCGGATTAACATGTCCTTATCTCAAGTTTTGCTACACCTATTAAAGTCTAATTTGGTTACTCTAAATGAGGCTCCTAAAAATCTAAATACTACATCTCCCCGATATAATCCAAATGCTCGATGTGCCTACCATTCCCGACAGTCCGGGGCATGATGCAAACGATTGTTGGGCTCTGAAAAACAAAGGCCAAGATCTTATTGAGGTAAAGTAGATTGAATTTGACCCTCCAGAAACCCCCTATGTAATAACTGCACCAATGCCCAAGCATGGCCAGGGTGTTAATGTTGTTGATGATGACTTGTTTGTGTCTTCTATTGGTGAACTAGCTACTCCTCTTCTGATTGTTAAAAAGAATCTATTATGAGCCAGTTTATTTCCAGGTTGTGATGAAGGTTGCCACTTGCGTACATCTCTACCCAACAGTTGTTTGCTGTTGAAGTTAGGTGTCCAACGCCTGATGAACAACAAAGAAATTTTGTTTGAAAAGACTCCCTCTACAAGAAGTATGTGTTAAGATATATTAATAATTACCATTTCCAATAATCCTCCCAGGGTCTCCTCCAAAAGACCTGTTAGGATTACATCCATTCCTAAGGTTGCTCCTTTAATTATCACTTTTCCTGGGCCGATACCATATTCCTCCGATAAAGCCGTTCCTTGGAATTATGGGGTTGACATTTACTACCATGGCGTCAAGCAAGACTTAATGGCCATTAAGAATAAAAATACCGAAGAGACTGATCCTAACACCGACAACATTGTTGGGACTAGTAAAAATTACCATAAGCGGAAGGATTTTCTCTCCCGAAATTTCTCCGAAGTCTGTTGCCACTCCTTTGGTTATTCCTATTGCCACTCTTGTTATTACTCCTATTGCTACTCCTACTGCCATTCGTGCTACTGAGTCATATAAGACTAGAGGCAAAGAAGTATTGGTTGAGCCTGCCTGGACGGAGGCACCTAAAGAAGCCGTTCCTGAAGCTTCTAAAAAAGAAATGGAAGAGATACTGAAAATCATACGAAAAAGTGATTACAATATGGTGGAACAATTGGGGAAGACCCCTTCAAAAATTTCAATGCTGGCCTTACTATTATGTTTTGAAGCCCGCGATAAGGCTTTGGTGAAGTTCCTGAAGTCTTCTTATGTGCCTCAAGAGACTTCTGCCGACCAATTTGAGAACTGCATTGCTAGTCTGACTGTTGACAATGAACTTGGTTTCTCCGATGCAGATTTAACGTCCAAAGGAAGAAAGCATAATAATGCCCTACACGTCTCTATTGAATGCATGGGAACTACCCTAGCTTATTTTCTGGTGGATACAAGTTCATCATTGAATATCTTACCTAAGAATGCTTTGGAGAGATTGGATTGTGAAGGACTCACTTTGAATCCCAGTAATATTGTGGTGAGGGCTTTTGATGGTTCTAAAAGAATGGTACACGGGGAGGTGGATATCCCTATTAAAGTTTCTTCTCAGACCTTTGGCTCCACCTTTTATGTAATGGACATCTTCCTATATTACTCCTGTTTATTGGGTCGCCCATGGATCCATGGGACCGGTGCTGTTACTTCTACTCTGCATCAAATGCTGAAGTACCCAGTTAATGGAAAGATTTTTATAGTCCATGGAGAGGAAGAATATATGGTGAGCCACCTGAACTCTTTTAGGTATGTTGAGATGGATGGTGATTTCATTGAGACCCCCGACCAAAATTTTGAAAAGGTTCCTCAGACAGTTGCTGCAACCAAGACTGCTACCAATGTTCCGAAGATTACCATACCTCAATTGAAGATGGCTTCTCTGAAGGATGCCAAAGCAGTAGTCGAAGAAGGTGGGTGTACCATTTGGGGCCAACTCCATGATATCCGCTACAAGTCTGACAAGTTTGGTTTGGGTTTTACTTCAGGAGCCCAAAGAGTTGTTCGTCGTGCTCGCGCCAGAGGACCACCACTACAGATCTGCAACGATGGAATCAATTCTTTAGAGGACAGTGATAGTGACTCCGACATGGACAAATGAATCTTCCCAACTATCAACGGTTGACTCAACAATTGGGAGGCCAAGGATTTTGTTCCCATTACATTTATCAAAGAGTAATTGTATTTTTGTTTTTGGAATATGTAATATTTGAACAATTTAAACTCTAAATCCTTGTGCTTTTCCTGAGGCACAATGGTCTATTTGTGAGGGTTATTACTTCATCTTCATATGTCATTAATAAATCGTTGGACGTTTTGCATGCAAATTTTATGCTCTATATCTTTCTTTTCAGCTTTTACTTTATCAAAATAGGTATGCTCTCTTACACACACCCACATATCAAACTACATATCCATATCCACTATGGATCCCATTGATAACGGTTCTTCTATTACCAATTATGACTTTGAAAATCCAATCTACCAAGCCGAGGACGAAGGTGAGGAAGATTATGAAGTACTAGGAGAACTTGCCAGACTGTTACAACAGGAGGAAAGGGCAATACAACCTCATGAAGAGCCAATTGAGATAGTAAACATGGGTACTGAAAAGTATAAAAAGGAAGTCAGGATAGGTGCCAACTTGGAGCATAATGTCAAAGAGCGATTAATACAGATGTTACATGACTACGTTGATATCTTTTCCTGGTCATACAAAGACATGCCGAGGCTGGACACTGATATTGTGGTTCATCGTCTACCAACGAAAGAAGACTGCCCTCCAGTGAAACAGAACGTTCGTCGTATGCGTCTTGAGATTGCAGAAAAGATCAAAGCTGAAGTTATGAAATAATTCAACGATGGTTTCTTAGCCGTTACCTCTTATCCATAATGGGTTGCTAATGTTGTTCTGGTACCTAAGAAGGACGATAAGGTACGTATGTGTGTGGATTACAGAGACTTGAATAGGGCAAGCCCCAAGGATGACTTCCCGCTTCCCCATATTGATGTTCTGGTTGACAACACCATACAATATAAGATATTCTCCTTCATGGATGGTTTCTCCGGGTACAATCAGATCAAAATGGCACCTGAGGATATGGAGAAAATGACCTTCGTCACGTAGTGGGGCACTTTCTGCTACAAATTTATGCCATTTGGGTTAAAGAACGCTGGGGCAACCTATCAGCGTGCCATGGTAGCTCTGTTTCACGATAGGATCCATCACGAGATAGAGGTCTACATCGAAGATATGATAGCTAGGTCTCATACGGAAGAGGATCACCTTGATCACCTGCAAAAGCTATTTAAAATACTAAAGAAGTACAAACTGAGACTGAACCCGAATAAGTGCACCTTTGGAGTAAGATCTGGTAAGCTCTTAGGCTTCGTTGTCAGCGACAAAGGTATTGAAGTAGACCCTGCAAAGGTTAAAGCCATACAACTCCTCGCACTAAGAAGGAGGTCAGGGGATTCTTGGGGTGTCTAAACTGCATTTCCAGATTCATTTCCCATCTAACCGCTACTTGTGAGCCAATCTTCAAATTACTAAAGAAAGATCAAGAAGCAAAGTGGAATGACAATTTCTAGTCTTCCTTTGATAAAATCAAGGAATATCTTCAGGAGCCTCTGTTGTACCCCAAAATTTTCCCTCCCATATTCCTCAAGATTTGCCAAGAATAATCTTCAAGTTGCTCAAGTTGGCTCAAGGTTTGGGCAGTCAAATCACCTCATAAGGCAGTCAAGTCAAAATTAGGGTTTTGTGTTGCATCAAGGTCCTCACATACAAATGACCTCAAGTGTTCCCCAATGTCCTAATATGTTCTTAAGTTCATCCATGTCAAATTTCAAGCCTTGCAGAGGAAGTTTGGTCAATCAATTGCTCAAGAGGCCCAAAAATCGACTTTGCTAGGGCAAAAGTCAACTGTGACCCAAATACAGTCAAACCTCAAGATTGTTTGTCAACATTCTCATTTTGAAGGATAATTCATCATTTTATCAAGGGTTGATCATGATTCATCAAGGATTGCTCAAGATTCATCAAAGATTCAAAAGTTGCTAAATTAGGGTTTTATAGGAAAAGTCAACTCAACTTTGACCAAGCATAACTTTCTCATACTTTATGAGAAATGACCCATCCAAAGCTCATTTTGAAGAGGATGCAATTACCTACAGTCCATATTCACACCCCAAGATCAAGAAATGCTCTCACAAAAAAGTTACAAATTTGGACATTATAGGTCATTTTTCAAAGTCAACAAAAACACCTTTTTGCCAAAGATTATAACTTGAGCATGGAAGATCAAAATGAGATGATACCAAGAGGGTTGATTAGAGGACATCTCGAGGTTTCTAAAAAGTCCAAGAACACCTCCAAAAGTTCAAAATTGAAGAAGTTATTCATTGTCGAAGTTGGGCATTTTTCCAAATTTGCCAAAAGTCAACTATCCTCAAAACTCCAATTTTTGACAAAAGGGCCCACCTTTTTCCACTTCATTTAGTCTTTTCATGCCACACACGTGTCCCATATTTGATTTCATGGACATTCATCTATTTTTCTATTTTATTTCATTTTTTATTGATTTAATTCATTATTAATCAATATTAAATCAAATAAAATCTAAAATTGATGTAACAAGATTTGTTGTGGTCATTACAGCTTGCAAATATCATATAACACCTAGTCAATTCGTATCAAGGCTCATTCAAGCATAAAAAATCAGATTTGGCCTATTTTTGGAAGTTTGATAATGGTGATCAAAACCAAATCATGAATCTTCAATGCACTTGATTTGAGACCAAAAGACCAACCCTAATTCACTCTATAATACTCATACAAGCAAGCCAGACCTAAAACATGCATAGAACACTGCTGAAACGGCCAGACAAGAATTGGAAAAAGCTTGCAAAAGTGTGAGATCAAAAACAACATTGGAGGCCAATTCAATCCAAAACCACAACGTAGCTCTCTTTCCTGGTATCTTGTGAAGCTGTAGCAATCAAAACCAGCCCTTGAAACATCCCCAAACGCGCTGTAAGTCATCCTGAACATAGCCCTGTGCACGAATTCGTAACCTTGGATTCTTGCGTTTTCTTGCCAAAATATTAATATATTTGTGATCCTTGCATAATTTCCAAGCATTCTACATTGTTTGATTTCATTCTTGTGGCTTCTAACCCCGTATCCAGAACCTAGGGTTCTTGTTCTTGTTTTTAGGCGTTTTTTTATGCAGGTTAAATTAAGGCCAATGATAGGTATAGGATTAATCAGGGAAGAGAGACGAACACATTGATGTTCACCATTTGCATTTATATAGCCTGTAACTCATGTTTGGATGGCCCCTGCGAATTTTGCTACGGACTCAAATCCGCAGGAAATAAACCAGGGCGTTTGAAGAAGACAAAGACGTGGCTGGGCGTGATTGGTTCATTTGAATCAATTGCGCGTTTTTATTTTTGGCCAAGCATAATTAGTTGTTTACCATATAATATTTGTTACCTATTCCACTAACAAGTTAACAACATGGCTCAGCTGGCAAGACGTCAGTGCGTGATACCATTGGGACTTGGGTTCGAATCCCAGGCCCCCCAAAACTTTGTTACAATTTTTCCTCAGGTATTCATGTGTAGCATTCCAGGTGTGGATTACCATATGCCCCAGAGATCAACATGCCAAGTGGCTTCAGGCCAAGATCCAGTGGTTCAGGATGAAGGACCACCATACTCCCTGGTCAACAAGCATGCATGGAATCACAAAAAAGTCCAACAGGCTGGCGCAATTGGGCCTGAAATTTGTAATTCAAACCCTCTCTCCAGGCCCACACCCCTCTGAGTATTTCTTTTATTTCTTTTTCTTATTTATTTATTTTATTATTATCATTATTATTAAAAACTAATTAATTAACTAATTAACTTTTTTTCATAAAAAAATCAGAAACAATAAAAATAATATTTTTTTAATTCCATTAATTTTATTATGTATTTTTGTAAATAAATTTTAAATCAATTAATTTAGTTTAATTAGGTACAATTTTAATATCTTTTGCATTAAATTAAAATTAACATAGAATTAGGGTTTTTAATATCTTTTAGCCATTCTTATTTTATTTCCTTAAATAATAAAAAAACCAAAAATATTTTCTTTTCATTAATTAATTCAATTATTAATTTAGACTAATTTTTAATTCAAAAAATAACCAAATATGCTTTATTTATTTTAAAGGGTCAAAACCCTAAGACACTCCAATTTAATTTTCTCGCGCGCGATTAATTTTTGATCAATATTGTAACTGCTTCGAGAATGTAATAGTTTTAATTTAGGACTTTATTTATTTATTTATCGCTTTTATTTACTTTTCGCATTTTAATTTTTAAGGGTTTGTTTTTGGCGATGTAAATACCCGACGCCTTGTAATAGCTTAGATTTATTTTCCGCAATTTAATTTCTGCAATCATTAACTGATAGATGTTTGAATAATAGGAAATGCATGACAAGATAAATTTTAACCTAAAATCAACAATAGCTCACCATAACATGTAAAAAGATAATATAACTGAAAAACAATACACTCGCACATGCCACTCTTAGGGTACACCTCACTTGGTTGCCTAGAACGTGGTCAATTAGTATAGGAAGTTTTAGAGGTCGCCCTCCTGTCCAAAGATCATAAGTTGCCTCGAAACGATTGTCTCGGATAAAAATGATCTAAGACATTAGGGTTACCGCTAAGGCGTCCTAACATTGCTTTAGTGACCACACATCCCTTAATCGAATTGACCCGAAAACTCCAACGACGATGCTACCTACTCCTCAATAGTGGGATAGCGTTATCTAAAGGACATTTGCACAGTTTAATTCCCTTTTGAGTAGGTTGATGTTCTTAAGTACTTGCTCCTTTTAAAACAAAACAAAACTTTTCGCACTTACACTCTCTTCAAAACAAAAACTCTTTTCAAACCCACAATCACAAAGAAAAGAAAACTTTTGAAAACATAATGAGCAAGTTCCTAAGAGCCCGTGGATAACCATGGATAGAAAGGGTGCTAACACCTTCCCTTTCTATAATCTACCTCTCGAACCCGAGAAATATCTCAAAAAGGAATTTTTCTGTGCTTTTGTCCTTTCCTTGTTGGATAAAATAAAAGACGGTGGCGAATCTTACTTACCGCGACATTTTGCAAAAACAAACGCAAAACGCGAACCAGCATTCCAAAACAGTCAGTTCTCATTCCCACCGATCACAGCCTCCAATTTTGATGCCGCGGGTGGAAGTAATGACCTCTGATCATGTACTTAACAGTGTTAGAGAACTCAATGGGGTGTGTGCTGGGGCAGCATGACAAGTCTAGTCGAAAAGAGAATGCAATATACTGCCTTAGTAAAAAGTTTACCGACTATGAAACAAGATACTCACTGCTCGAGAAAATTTGTTGCGCTTTGGCATGGGCTGCTCGCTGATTGAGACAGTATATGTTGACTCACACTACCTTGTTGACATCTAAAATGGATCCTATCAAATACATCTTTGAGAAGCCCTCTCTCTCCAGAAGAATGGCAAGATGGCAAATGGTCCTGACCGTATATGATATTCAATACACAACCCGGAAAGCAATCAAGGGAAGTGTATTAGCTTATCATTTGGCTCATTAGGTCGTGGACGACTACCAATCCATGAATTTTGAATTCCCGGACGAGAACATCATGTTAGTGCCAGATTGTGAAGAACCTAGACCAAATGAAGGACCTGAAAAAGGATCCCGATGAACTATGGTTTTTGACAGAGCTTCCAACGCACTCGGCAATGGCATCAATGCTGTGATCATATCTCCCGAAGGCTATCATACTCCTTTCACTGCCTGTCTATGTTTCAACTGTACCAACAATATGGATGAATATGAAGCATGCATTATCGGTCTCAAAGCTCCTATCAATTTGAGAATCAAATTCCTAAGTGTACATGGAGACTCGACCCTTGTAATCAGTCAAATCAAAGGATAATGGGACACGAAGCATCCTAATCTCATCCCTTACCGGGAGCATGTGTTGACATTGATTCCATATTTTGAAGAAGTTACCTTTGAGCATTTTTCATGAGAGGAAAATCAATTAGCAGACGCGCTAGCTACTATGTCATCCATGTTCAAAGTCAGATGGGATAATGAAGCCCCTCATATCACTATTGAGAGATTGGACAAACCGGCATACTAATATGAGATTGATACTGGAGAAGCAGTGGACAAACCTTGGTTCCATGAAGTAAAAAGATACCTTGAAGCTCAAGAGTATCCTGAGGGGGCTTCCGTCAATGATAAGAAATTCCTAAGAAGGTTCTCTGCCAAGTTTTTCCTTAATAATGGAATCCTCTACAAGCGCAACCACGATTCTACTTTGATTCGATGTGTGGATAAGAGTGAAGCAGAGAATATCATGGAAGACATACACGAAGGTACCTTTGGCACACATTCTAGTGGGCACATAATGGCTAAAAAGATCCTTCGGGCAGGATACTACTGGTCTACTATAGAAGTAGACTGTTATCAGCATTCACGAACTTGTCACAAGTGTCAGATCTATGTTGATAAACTACACGTGCCTCCGGTTCCCTTGAACATCTCGACTGCTATCTGGCCATTTGCAATGTGGGGCATTGATATGATTGGAGAGATTAGACCCACTGCTTCCAATGGGCACCGTTTCATCCTTGTCTCCATTGATTACTTCACGAAGTGGGTAGAGGCAGTCTCATTTTCTTCTGTTACCAAGAACGTTGTGGCCCGATTCATCATACATAATCTTATTTGTCGGTATGGTATTCCAGAAAGAATCATTACGGATAATGGTACCAATCTCAATGATACTATGATCACCGAGCTCTGCATACAATTCAAGAATTAGCATTATAACTCTTCTCCTTACCGGCTGAACATGAATGGCATTGTAGAGGCTGCTAATAAAAACATCAATAAGATCATACAGAAGATGACGGTGACATACAAAGACTGGAATGAGATGTTACCATTTTCTCTTCATGGTTACTGTACCTCAGTATGTATGTCAACAAGGGAAACTCTTTTCTCTCTGGTATACTGTATGGAAGTTGTCCTACCCATCGAAGTCCAGATCCATTCCTTGAGAATTATGAAGGATACAAGTTTGAATGAAGACGAATGGGTCCATACTCGGCTTGACCAATTGAACCTGATTGACGAGAAGAGGCTCACGGCTGTCTGTCATGGTCAGATGTACAAAAAACATATGATCAAAGCTTTTAACAAGAAGGTCAGACGTTGGGTATATCAAGTTGGTGACCTAGTAATCAAGCGCATTATCCTACCGCAAGGTGATCCCAGGGGCAAATGGACCCTGACATACGAAGGGCCATTTCTGATCAAGAACATATTTTCTGGTGGAGCTATGATCTTAACTACTATGGATGGTGACGACCTTCCACACCCTGTGAACGCGAACATAGTTAAAAGATACTACGTATGAAAAGAGACCCTCTAGGTTGTATGGCCTAGGCAAAAATAAGGGCATCCCGGTGAACCAAAAGGGTTCGGGCAAAAATTAGGGATATACATATGAGAAAAATCTCTACACCCTACAATTTGAAAACCTGAAAAGGCGGCTTGGGCAAAAAAAGGTATCCCGGTGGACTGAAAACCCGAAAGGGCAGTCCAGGCAAAAGTTAGGGATTAAAAGCGTATAACTATGTCCCGTCGGATTGCCTTACAGACAGACTTCGGTAACAAGTGTCAAGTTCAAATGGTATTAATCAACCCAGTCAGCTTCGAACAAGTAGCAAAGGGATGAGAAGCTCAAAGATATAAAGGCAATAGCAGAATGGGAACCCAATGGGGTCGTTTCACATAGATGTTTTTCTTTGTATACTATTTTTGTATAGTTTTCATTCTTACGACGACATTCTCTTACTAGAATGTCTGTCTCTTTGTACAAAAACACCCGTTATAGGCAGAATTCTTCAGATTAATACAAAACTATCTCTTGAAAGTGCAAAACTATTTGTTTTTGTTTTTCTGTTTTGTTTGCAAAAACATCTAGTAATTATTTTTGAACATATGCATTTGAATGTGATTACCATTTACAAATACGCGCATAAAAAACAGAAAGACAGTTACTAATGGCTTTCAAAAACGGGACGGTGTCTAAAAAAGGCCTTTTGCAAATCCCACCAGATTCTTTCTCCAGCAGGTATAGAGGCGGAGACATCCTACTATAAAGTCACTACCATATCCTCAGTATGCAACCTAATGATGTCAAAGTTTCTGATATCCCCGACAGAGCAAAAATCTCTAATTATTTCCCCGACATCTTAAAGAATTCCCTAGCCTGGTTCACAAACTTTTTGGATTTCCCACCAGGGCTTCATAAAAAATCCCCAAGCAGTTTACGGAGTTTTCCTTTCCCTAGTGGAGTTTATTTCTCATCACGGAAGTTCATCTCCCAATAATTTCAACTTCAACAAAATTTTAAGACTTACATTCTTCATCCCCAGCAACAATAAGGGATTTATTTTCCCCAGTTCAACAACGCTGCAATTGAATAGCTGATACGTTCATACATTGCATTCATACATTGTTTTAAAAACGTCATAGCATATGCAACACAAATGCATATATCACAATTTAATTTATTTTGAGTACATCATTACCCAATGCACTTCATGCATCATGATATTGCATACAGTTAATTCTTTACCTTTTCAGGAAAGATCAACAGATGAATATCATCAACAGTTTTCAAAATTTCCATAGTAATTCCTGAAACTAGAAAGGGAAACTATCTATGAACAACTGATTGTAGATCAATTCCCGAAATAAGACGGGGTGACTATCTACTAGACCAGGTTAGAGATTAGTTCCTGAAACCAGACAGTCCAACTATCTCAACGACCAACAAAAGCAAGTTCCAGATTAATTCCTGAAACCAAACAGGGCAACTATCTATGAACAACTGATTACAGATCAATTCTCGAAACAAGACGAGGCGACTATCTACAAGACCATGTTAGAGATTAATTCCTGAAACTAGACAGGGAAACTATCTCAACGACCAATAAAAGCAAGTTCCAGATTATTTCCTAAAACCAGACAAGGCAACTATCTGTGAACAACTGATTGTAGATCAATTCCTGAAACAAGACAGGGCGACTATCTACAAGACTAGGTTAGAGAGTAATACTGGAAACCATATAGGGCAACTATCTCAACGACCAACAAAAGCAAGTTCCATATTAATTCCTGAAACCAGACAGGGCAACTATCTATGAACAACTGACTGTGGATCAATTCCCAAAACAAGACGGGGCAACTATCTACACGACCAAATGAAGCAGCCCTACCCAGGCTCCTTCTAATATATTTCCAGACGCAACTTTACACAGGCTCATCCTGAAGCAATCTTACATGGATTCCTTCTCCTCTTGAAATACAGCTTTACACGGGCTCATCCTGAATCAATCTTACACAGATTCTTTCTCGCAATTTTCAGATGCATCTTTACACGGGCTCATCCTGAAGAAATCTTACACGAGTTCCTTCTCATAATCTCTAGATACAGCTTTACACAGGCTCATCCTAAAGTAATATTATACAGATTCCTTCTCCTCCTGAGATGCAGCCTTACACGGGCTCATCCTGAAGCAATCTTACACGGATTCCTTCTTACAATTTCCAAATGAAGCTTTACAAGGGCTCATCCTTAAGCAATCTTACACAGATTTCTTCTCACAATTTCCAAATGCAGCTTTACATGGGCTCATCCTGAAGCAAACTTACACGGATTCCTTCTCATCTAGAAGCAACACTACACAGGTTCCTTCTCATATATCTCCAAATAGAAGTTTAGAACATTGCAAAGCCCGAACCTGACCAGATGGCAGCATACCTCAAGTTTAAGTTGAAGCCTGGACCCGACCAGATAATAGCTTAATTTATGAAGCCTGGACCCGACTAGATAACAGATTAATTTCTGAAGCCTGGACCCGACCAGATAACAATCAACCTCTTCAATTACTGCAAAGCCTAGAGATCAACCAGATAACAGTTAATTTCATATTCCCCTGCAAGTTACTGTGAAGCCTAGAATACAACCAGATAACAGACAATGTTATTATCTTTAACAAGTTACTGTGAAACCTAGATTTCGACCGGATAAACATCTGACTTTCATCTCTCTAGTCCAGAGGTAACTCCTCAGTAGAGCCATGAATAACTAAAGCTCCTAGACTTTATACCCCACCGAGTTTTCCTCAAGCAAAAGAATAGAAATCAACATTCCCTAGCGGAGTCCTCCTCAGACAACAGGAACATGAATCCCTATAAAGAGACCTCTTATGAAGTGAGCATCTACTTTAGATGGCATCTTTAAGCCCATCTCCGACAACTCTCAGCCATCTTCTCCAAATGGTATCTATAAGCCCATTCCTGATATCATCAACCAGTGGCGTTACTTCATGCGAGTGAAAACTTTTGGGCACTCTAGTGTTTAATACTCTTCCACCTTCAAATCACGAAAGGCATACAAGCTAATCTAAATATTCAGCTTTAAGAAGATTAAACAGTGGCAGCTGTTGCACCCCAAAATTTGCCCTCCCATTTTATTCAAGGCATACTCATTAAAGTCCTAAATTGCTCAAGGTTGACCAAGAATTGATCAGACAAATTCTCCTCCTAAGCAATGGATTTCCAACTCGGGTTTTGTGATACGATGGCAGAAGCGACTGTTAATACTGGTTTGCGTTTTTTGTTCGCAAATGTCACGGTAAGCAAGAGTCGCCACCGACTTTTCTTTTATCCAACAAAGGAAAGGGTGAAAAGAAGAGAAAAAGACCTTTTTTCGAGATTTCTGAGTAAGGGGGATAGATTATGGAAAGGGAAGGTGTGAGCACCCTTTCCATCCGTGGTTTTCCACGGGCTCTTAGGTACTTGCTCATTTCGAAAATTGCTTTCATGTTGGTGTGTTTGAAAAGCTTTGAAAATTCCTTAGTGCGAGGATTCACTTTATGGTAACTCTTGTATCAGTCCTCAAGAGTGTGATAAAGCGTATAAAACTTTTGTTTGAAAAGTATGTTTGAAAATGTGGTGTGAAAATTTATTTGAGAAAGTACCTAACAGTTATCTACCTACTCAAAAAAAGATTGTTCTTTTCCTCCTACCCTTTAGACTGTGTTATCCTACTATTAATGAGTAGGTAACCCTAGTCATTGGATGTTGAGGGACTATCGAAAGGGATGTTTATGGTCATTGAAAGCAACATGTAAGGATACCTTAGCATTTCGAAGGGACTATCATCATAAGATCATTTCTCGCAGGCAACTCGAGGGACATTTTAGGGACTATGATCTTTATGATGATTTTAAATAGAGGGTCTTTTCTAAGAGTATCCCTATGCTCGAGGGACATGACCATTGTTTCCGAAGGCAGCCAAGTGGGATAATACCCTAGGGGTGCAAGTGTGCAAAAGTGTGCTTTTTCAGATATATTTATCTTGTGCAATTAGGGTTATCTAGGTCCAATTAATCATTATCTTTCAGGAAACCCTATTAAACATTCATCTAAACAGTTTATCAGGCAGGAAAATAAATGGCCGAAAGATAAAATTCTTAACTATTACAAGGCTTTGGTGCAATTACATAATTAATGACTGAAAAGTAAAAATGCGGAATTGAAAAACCCTAATTAATCTATTACAAGTCGGGCGCAGTTACATCAATAGTAAGAATTAATTGTATGGAAAAAGTAATTACGCGCGAGAATTAACTTGATAAAAGTTCAAAAGCCCTAGAAATCTAATTTGATTGTTAAAAATAATTTTTTGGGATTTTATGAAAAAAAGAATTGAATGTTGACCTCATGTCCTAATTAATTTTAATTGATGAAACAAAATTAAAGTTAATTAAAATTATTATTTTGCAAAAAATTAATTTATTAAAAATAAAACTAAATCCTATTTTTTGTGATTATTTGATTTTATGATATTTTTTATGAAAAAAATTGATTGATAAAAAATAGTTAAACTAAATAATGATAATAAATAAATAAAAACTAGAAAAGATTACAAATTAGGCTTGAGGGGGTGTAGGCCCAGATTGGAGGGTATTGTTGCTGAATTCTACCAAGCCCAAGTCTGTGGCTCATAGCTGCGTGTGATCCTGTGTGGCTATGTTGTGAGAGTCCATTAAGTGGAGCTTCATTAGAAGTGTGAGATCTGAGCAATGCTTGATCTGATGGTGATGAATCTGGGGCGTATGATGAGCGCGTTTGGAATGGAAGTATAGGATCTGCAAATAATTGTTAAGAAAAATAATATGTAGGAGGCAGGGATCGAACCCTTGGCCTCCTACACACGCGCGCTTTGAAACCCTTCCCTTGTGCCACTGAGCCAGCTATTCATTCGTTATATGAAACACACATAATATAATATATTTAATAAATTGTTAGTGTAATAACAAAACGCGCACAAAGTTCAAATGGTCCAATCAGGCTTAAACACGCCATCATCTTCCCCACTGGTTGTCATCTTAGCCTAAGGGGCTTTTACCTACAGATGAAATTGTTGCTAAAGACCTGCATATTTCCAAAACTTATAATAAGCAACATCAATTCAGTTTAAATACATAGATCAACTGGGTTTGATCTCATGAGTACAATGGTACTCTTCTTTTGGCCTAATTTTGCCTGAAATAAAAAACCCTAAAACGGACCTTGAAACCCTAACAATGACAGTTATTCATACAAGCATCAAAATAAATAATTAAACATTCAAACATGTTCTAAATGATCATATAAACATGAATGCATATTAAAAATTCATTTATCATGCGTAAATTATCAAAATCAAATTCAAGAAAATAAGGGCAAACCGTGATACTGTGAAGGTTGATTCTGAGTTTGTTGATGCGTGGGAGTGGTCCAGGTAGCTTCCAAATGTGCCCAGGAATTGATTGCAAGCCTTAGAATGCTTTGAATCTTCGTGTAAATTAAAATTCGATCACCACTTTTTGTCAAAAAATTGAAGTTTTTTGTGGGTGTTCTACACGGCCAATCCTTCTCTTTTTGATTTGGGAATGTTATGAATATATAGTAGAGTGAATTAGGTCAACAAAACTGAACACAATCTTTGAAAATTTGTGAGAAAAGATTTTATTTTCATCTTGTATTTTTTATTTCTAAATTTGGCCAAATTATGCTATATTCATCCCAATCACCCCTTGCACGATTTCCTTGATTTTCCAGCTGATTATAGACTCATCATGTGATCATAAAATCAAATCTTGGATTTTATTTTATTATTCCACTATTTTATTTGATTTATTTTGATTTTAATGAATAAAAAATAAAATAAATAATGAAATAATATGTGAGTAGGCTCAGGGGTCGTGGGCCATGTTAGGAACATGTTTCAAATATAAAAACAAGGGCCCATTTGGAGAAAAATCCATTTTGGTTAATATTGACTTCATGCACATTTCCAAAAATTGGTCAACTTTAGCAATGCATATCTCTCTCATTTTTAACCTTAAGAGGATGTTCTTGGACTTTTTAGAAAGCTTAGGATGTCCTTTAAACAAACTGTTTGGTTTCATCTAAGTTGGATCTTCCATGTTCATGTAAGGATCTTTGACCCAAAAGGTGTTTTTGTTGACTTTTTGAAAGGACCTATAATGTATGAACTTACATCTTTTGATTAGGGAATTTCTTGAACTTGAGGGATGAAGAGAAATTGTAGGGAATTAGATTCTCTTCAAAATGAACCTTTGTGGAAAACATTCTGATAAAGTATGAGAAAGTTATGCTTGGTCAAAGTTTGGTTGACTTTTCCTATATAAACCCTAAATTGCCATTTTTTTACTTTTGATGAGTTGGAAGCATTTCTTGAGGGATCATGATCAACCCTTGATCAAATGATGGATATTAAGTCAAAATGTTTATGTTGACCAAAAATCTTGAAGTTTGACTGTATTTGGGCTATAGTTGACTTTTGACCTAGTATAGTTAATTTTCATGCATTTGAGTAGTTGATTGAGCAAACTTGTTGTGCAAGGCATGAAACTTGGCATGGATGATCTTGAGGACATTTTAGGACAATGGGGACCATTTTGGATCCTTGGAACTCAACCATCTTGATGAGGAGTGGAACCCTAGTTTGAGGCTTATTGTCTTAGGAGGAGGATTTGTCTGGTCAATTCTTGATCATCCTAGTGCAGGTTGGGGATTTCAATGGGCATGTCTTGAGTGAAATGGGAGGGAAAATTTTTGGGTACAATAGCTTCCCTTGTTCAATCTTCTTAAACCTGAGGATGTAGATTGGCTGGTCCGCCTTTCGTGATCTGAAGGTGGAAGATGATTGAACACTAGAGTGCCCAAAAATTTATACTCGCCTGAAATGATATTGGTAGTTGATGATGTCGGGAATGGGCTTACAGATTCCATTTGGAAGGGATGATGGAAGATCGTCGGAGATAGGCTTAAAGATGTCATCCGAAGTAGATGCTAACTTCATAAGAAGTCTCTTTGTGGGGATTCTTGTTCCTGTTGTTTGAGGAGGACTCCGGTGCAGAATGTTGATTTTTGTTGTTCTCTTGCTTGAGGAGAACTCTATAGGGAATAAAGTCTAGGAACTTCAATTGTCCATGGCTCTACTGAGGGGTTATCTCTGGATTGGAGAGATGAAAGTTTGTTGTTTTCTGGTTGAAATCTAGGCTTGGTCATTATTTGCTGGGGAGAATGAAATTAACCGCTACCTGGAAATGTATCAGAAGAAACCTGTGTAGGGCTGTTTCAGGATGAGTCCGGGTAAGACGTCATTTGGAAGTGTAAGAGAAGGAACCTGGGTAGGGTTACTTTAGGAGATATATGATAGGGAGCCTAGGTATGGTAGCTTCAGGATGAGTCCGGGTAAAACTGCGTCTGAACTAAGAAGGAACCTGGGTAGGGTTGCTTCATGATGAGTCTGGGTAAAAGTGCATCTGAACTGAGAAGGAACTTGGGTAGGGTTGCTTCATGATGAGTCCGGGTAAAACTGCATCTGAACTGAGGAGGAAACTGGGTAGGGTTGCTTCATGATGAGTCCGGGTAAAACTGCATCTGAACTGAGAAGGAACCTGGGTAGGGTTTCTTCATGATGAGTTTGGGTAAAACTGCATCTGAACTAAGAAGGAACCTGGGTAAGGTTGCTTCATGATGAGTCCGGGTAAAACTGCATCTGAACTAAGAAGGAACCTGGGTAGGGTTGCTTCATGATGAGTCTGGGTAAAACTGCATCTGAACTGAGAAGGAACCTAGATATGGTTGCTTCATGATAAGTTTGTGTAAAACTTCAGAAGGAACCTGGGTAGGGTTACTTCAGGATAAGTCTGTGTAAAAATTTAGAAGGAACCTGGGTAGGGTTACTTCGGGATAAGTCCGTGTAAAACTTTAGAAGGAACTTGGGTAGGGTTGCTTCGGGATAAGTCCATGTAAAGTTGTATTTTAGAAGGAGAACGAACCCGCGTAAGATTGCTTCGTGAAAAGCCCATGTAAAGTTGTATTTGGTCGCATAGATAATTACTCTGTTTAGTTTCAGGAGCTAATCTTGGACCCGTTGGAAATTGTTGATGATAAATATCTGTTGATTGATCTTTCCTGAAAAAGTAAAGCATTAGCTGTATGCAATGTCATGATGTATGAAATGCATTGTGTAATGACGTTCTCAAAATAAATGAGATTGTGTCGTATGAATTTGTACTGCATATGCTATGACGTTTGTAGAATAATGTATGAATGCAATATGTGAATGTATCAATTATTATATTGTAGCGCTGTTGAATTAGGGAAAATAAATCCTTGATTGCAGCTGGCGGTGAAGAATGTAGGTCTTCAGATTTTGTTGAAGCTGAACTGCTGGGAGATGATCTTCCGTTATTAGAGAAATAAACTTTATTGGAGAAGGAAAGCTCTATGCAATGCTTGAGGATTTTGTGAAATCCTATTGGGGAATCCTGATAAGTTTGACGACTTCACTGGGGAAAACCTGATGTCGGAGCAGTAGTTGGAAATTCCTGTTCTACCAGGGATACAAGAACACCTGACATCACTAGGCTGTAAACTGAGGATATAGAGGCGACCTTGTGTAAGATGCCCCTGCCTCTGTACTTGCTGGAGAAAGTACCTGCGGAGACTTTATGGGTGGTTGAGTGGCATCCCAACTCCTGGGGTGCTTGGTAAATGCTGATCAGGATGATAAACTTTCTACTGACTAAACAAGTGACGAGATGATGGGACATAATCGTATACTTTAATCCCTAACTTTTTCCTGGACTGTCTTTTTAGATTTTCAGTCCACCGAGATACCCTTTTTTGACCAAGCCGCCTTTTCAGGTTTTCGACTTGTTGGGTGTACATATTTTTTGTTTTTATCCCTAATTTTTTCCTGAACCCTTTTGGTTCGCCGGGATGCCCTTATTTTTTCCTAAGCCAGTCAACCTAGCGGGTCCTTGTTCATGCGTAGTGTTTACCGACTATGTCCATGTTCACCGGGTACAAAGAATTGTCACTGTCCATAGTGGTAAGTCTTGCCACACTTCCAAAAGATGCTCGTTTGATCGTACATGATTCGTTGCTGGGATTCATACCCAATGCCCCAAGTGATTCAGATGGATATCTTCCCCTGGCTATTTGGCATCTTTGAGAGATTCCTTGAATCTTGACTTGACTGCCCCAGATGATGGGCAATGATCATATCGTGCCCCTTTGGTTGGATATGTCTTTCCACTTGAGGTGATCCTTTTCATTGAGAAGGTTTTTGTTCACTGAATATTCATTGTGTGAATTTCTCTGCCATTTGAACAATTAACTACGTGCAAACAGTGTTATTTAAAGAATGCAAAACTCATGTCTGTGTTGAAAAAAATTTCTTTGAAAATATGTTTTGTGTAGTAAATTTTTTTTGGTGCAAGAATGTGATATCAACTCAGGATTCGTAGCAAGTCCTACAAGAGTCAGGATACCTTAGTAACAGTATGCTCTCGAACTAACTCGTGCTTCAGCTAGGACTTTTAAGGGTTGAAATGTTGCCTGGTTCACGGTTTAAGAAACAAAGGATAAAGGCTCAAAATTTATTTGTACCCACCCTTTCTCCGTGATGTTCTTCAGTCATATGCTCAGTTAATTGTGTGTTTAAATCCCGATTGAGTCTGGCATCTTGTCCTTGATGTTGCGGTGATGGTTCAGATACTGTCAGTTTATTTTGAATAGGCAGTCATTTTTGTAATCTTTTCTTTTTTGTCGAGGATTTGTGGTAACCTCTTTTTTATTTATTTTGCTATCCCTGTCTGTGATCAGTGGAAATAGAACTGACTGTTTTGGAATGCTGGTTCGCGAAATATCACGGTAAGCAAGAGTCGCCACCGTCTTTTATGTTCTCCAACAAGGAAAGGACAAAAGCACAACAAAATTCCTTTTCGAGATGTCTCTCGGTTCGGGAGGTAGATTTATAGAAAGGGAAGGTGTTAGCACCCTTTCTATCCGTGGTTATCCACGGGCTCTTAGGTACTTGCTCACTATGTTTTCAAAAATGTTTTGCTTTTCTTGTGTTTGTGGGTTTTGAAAAAGTTTGTTTTGAAAACTTCGATTTAACTCTTGTATCAGTCCTCAAGAGTGTATGAAGTGTTGTTTGAAAACTTTTGTCAGAAAAGTGTAGGTGCGAAAAGTATTTTTGTTTTGAAAGAGCAAGTACCTGAGAACCTCTACCTACTCAAAAGAAATTAAGCTGTGTAAATGTCCTTTAGACAGTACTATCCCACTATTGAGAAGTAGGAAGTACCATCGTTGGAGTTATTTGGGTCAATTCGATGATAGGGACATGTGTGGTCACCAAAGCAATAGTAGGACGCCTTAGCGGTAACCCTAATGTCCTAGATCCTTTTTTATCCAAGGCAATCGTTTCGAGGCAACTGGATCTTTAGACAGGAGGGCGACCTCTAAAACACCCTATACTTGACGACCACGTCGAGGAAACCAAGTGAGGCGTACCCTAGGAGTGGCATGTGCATGTGTGTCAGATTCAGTTAAGATTATCTTGTACATGTTATTTGTGAGCTACGGGTTGATTTTATTTTTCATACAAGTCTTGTCATGCATCGTTAACAGTTTAATAATTTGCGGGAAATAAAGTGCGGAAGGTAAATCTACGCTATTACAAGGCGCGAGTATATACATCGCGAAAAACATAACCCGTTTGGAAATAAATGCGAGAAAAGTAAATAAAGCGATAACAGTCCTAATTATCTATTACATCCTCAAAGCAGATACATAAATATAATCAAAAATAAACATGCGCGCAGAGAATTGAATCAGGACGTCCTTAGGGTTTTGACCCTTTTTGAGAAATAAAGAAATTTGGTCCTTTTTGCAATTAATTAAAATTAAACCTAATGACTAATTAATTATTTAATTAAAAGAAAAATATTTTTGTGTTTTTTATGTTTTTAATGAAAATAAAAATAAAATAAAATCACAAGTTAATAAAAACCCTAATTTATATATTAATTTTATTTATTTTGAAAAAGATTAAAATTGTCCTAATTAAACAACTAAATCAATTTTGTTAGTATTTATTTACAAAAATAATAATTAAAGTGAAATTAATAATAATAATAATAATTACATTTTTTTGGTTTTCTGAGTTTATTATAAAAAAATAATTTGTTAATTAGTTAATAAAAAATAATTAAATAGAAAATATAAAAGGGAAAAAAAAAGAGAAACAAAACCCTGGGGGTGTTGGGCCCAGATGGAGGTGTGTTCTGGAAATTCCTGGCCCATTTGTTGGCCAGTCCATTGACTTTTCCTAATTGTCTGCACGTTGCTTTGACTGGGAGTACCATGCTCTTCATCTCCTGGCCATCAGATTGGTGTTAGTGGCCACTTGGTGCGCTTGGATGGGAGGTACATGGTGGAGCCTTTCATGAAGCCTGCATGTGAATATAGAAGAAAAAAATAGAAATAAAGATTTGGGGGACCTGGGAATCGAACCCAGGTCCCAGTGGTTACCAGACACATCACCTTCCACTACGCCATATTTGCACGCTTTGCTATTTAGATAATGGACAAATATAATATATGGAAAATAAACTCATGCTGTATCAATAAAACGCGCGCGCCATTTGAATACTCCAACCACACGTTAACACGTATTGTCTTCTTCGCTGAAACTGCAAGAAACAAGGTTAGATAGCGGGAGTTTTTAACCCCCACAAAATAGGACGACCAAAAATAGCGAATAGAGCTATGCTCTATATAAATATGGCGCGATGGTCCTGTTGTGTTCGTATCGTCCCAGCGGTCTCAACCATATGCGTTAGGGGTCCTGATTTTACTGGATGTGGAAAGCCCCAAAATTAAAGCTTCGGAACCCTAATACTTGTTAATGGCATCTTTTGATCCAGGGCTCCATAATCAAATTAACCTGTACCATTAGCTTTCTATGGATGCAAGCAATACAAAACAATGATTAGGACATGTTAATGATGCATAAAATGTGAGTTTCGATTATGGAAAAGTCAAGCAAACCGTGAGTTCGTGTGGAGCAGTTTCTTAGGCCTTAGCACTTGGTTTTGATTCCAACACGTTTCTGGAAGTCCCTGCAATGTATTAGAAACAATAAAGTGCTTTGAATTAGCCTGGAAAGTAGAATTCAGTTTTGGCTTTTTTCTTGATTTTTTTGAATATGGTTATGGCTTTGTGCAGCAGTCTTCACGTGTAAGGCTTTAGGGTTAGCTTGAGCACTTATAATAGAATAGAATTAGGTTAACTTCTGGCCAAGAAATCCATTGCATTATGATTTGTATATTTGATTTTCAATCAAATATTTTTCAATCTTTTTGATTGAAAAACCTTGCCAAATTGGGAGATTTTGGTCCCCTTGATGTGCACATAAAATCTCCAGCATATGTTGACCACTTTTGCTTCACAAAAAGATTTGGAAATCATATCTTGATATTTTCCTACAATTAAATTAATTAAATGAATTAAAAATCAATTAAAATCCAATTAATTAATAAAAAATAAGAAAATAATTCAATTTAATCTCAATGGATTATGCATAGGCCTTGGACAAAGTTTCAAGAAGGAATTTGAGGCCCATTAGCAAAAATGAGGTGTTTTGGGCAAAGTTGACTTTTGCAAATTCCCAAATATTCCCCAAATTCTCCAATGCATATCTTGCTCAATTTTGATCATATGAACATGTTCTTGGACATTTTGGAAAGGTCTTGAAGTCCTCTAACCAATGCATTTGGTCCCATGTAATTTGGATTTACCAATCTCAAGTTATGGTCTTTGACTTAAAGTGCATTTTTGTTGACTTTTGAAATTGACCTATAATGTAGAAATTGATAACTTTTTGTGAGAGCATTTCTTGGACTTGGAATGTGAATATGAGTTGTAGGAAATGTCATCCCCTTAAAAATGAGCATTGGATGGAATTTTTATGATGAACCATGAAAAAGTTATGCCCTGGTCAAGATACAGTTGACTTTTCTGCTGTCCAAAAATAGTAACTTTTGCATCTTTGATGATTTTTGAGCCATGCTTGAGGAATCATGATCAAGACTTGATCAAATGATGATTGTGAGCTCAAAATAAGATGTTGACCAAAAATTTTGACTTTTGACTGCCAAATGACCATTTTACCCCTACAGTTGATTGTGAACCAAATGGAGCTTTTGACTATGCAATTTGGCACTGTGAGACTTGAGATTTGACATGTAGATGCTTGACAATATATATAGGCCTATGAGACTTGATTGGGCCATTGAAAACCTCAAATTCCTTGAGAGAACCAAAACCCTAATTTTGACTGGCTTAGGAGGCAGTTGGGCTGTGCAACCCTTGAGAGATCTTGAACCATTTGAAGATGATTCTTGACAAACTTTGAAGAATATGGGAGGGCAAATTTTGGGGTACAACACTGTCTTTTTCCTGAACTGTTTCTTTTGTGATTACAGTCAGCGGGATGCCCCAGTTTTTTCTTAAGTCTCCTTCATAAGTTTTGACTTAATGGGATTTTATTGTGAGAAATAATGACTACCTGCCTTGATGATTTTGTGGAACCATCACCATCTTTTGGAGAGCATCTTCTACACTATTTGTCGTATATGAAGGGAAAGTTGGCGATTGAATGCGCATCTGAATTAACTGAGGAAACTACCCTGCCCCAAGTTATAATTAAGGGTTTTAATTTATGTGAAAAGAAAAACTCCTACTTCTTGGGCTCAAAGGGGTTGACTAGGGATTATCTTCCTTATAACTCCAATGTTTAGGATTTGAAACAACGCATGTACATCGTCAGCAAGGTCTATTCAAAAGCACATTGTATGGATTGTGGTATCGTCTTCATCATCCTCCTTCTAAAGGCTTAGAGCTTTTGATTGAGAGTTGAATATCACAAAAAGGAAGTATAAAGCAGTTTAAGCATAATGAAAACAAATTAATTCAAGACAAACATGAGTAATGCGTTAATGAAATAACAAAGTTTTGACATGACAATAATTGTTTGAATAAACAAAGAAAATACAACTTGAGAATTCAAATGAACAAAAAAATTTTCAATCCTACCCATGATTTGGCATGGGAGCAGTGATCACGTTGGGAGTCTCAGGAGGGTCGAACTCAATCTCCTTGGTGTCAATCATATTATAGATCTTATATTTCAGCGCCCAACAATCGTTAGTATCGTCCCCCGGATTACCAGAATGATAAGCACACCTTGCATCAGGATTGTAGTTAGGAGAGGAAGTCTTAGGGTTTGGATAAGGGCCTATCACCGTAATCATATTCATCTTCAACATGTGTTACAATGCTTGTGACAATGGCATGTTGATTTGGGTAAACTGTCTCTTAGGCTCATCTTGCCTTCATTGATTACCCCATTGTTGTGGTCATTACACGCGTGCCAAATTAGAGACCAGCACTGCCCCCACATATTAGTTGTAGTCTGCCTTATTACAACCCTTCTGGTCATGCACAACATTAGCTTCCCTCTTACCACCAAATGGCTTCTTCTCAACATTAGAAGATGCAGCCATCGGGATCTTCCCGCTCCTGATACCACTTTCGATCCTCTCCCCAGTCAGAACCATCTCAGTGAACCCGGATGAGGAACTCCTAATCAGCAAATTGAAGAATGGGCCTGTCAGGGTGCCCATGAACATGTCCACCATTTCCCGATCAGTTAGAGGAGGTTGAACCCTGCCAGCTAGATCCCTCCATTTTTGCGCATATTCCTTGAACCGTTCTCTCGAGCCCATGGACATATTCTGCAGTTGCACTCGAGTTGGTTCCAAGTCAGCATTGTATTGGTACTGCTTGTAGAAAGGAGTAGCCAAGTCTTCACAGGTATGTATGTTATTTCCTTCTAGCTGATAAAACCAATCCAGTTTAGTGCCAGCCAAACTTTCTTGGATGAAATGGACCCATAACTTCTGGTCAGCAGTGTAAGAATGGATCTTCCTGACATAGGACCTTTAGTGCAACTTAGGGCAGGAGACACTGTCATACTTAGAAAATGTGTGAACCTTGAACTTTGGTGGGATGACCACTCCAGGAACCAGTCCTAACTCTTCAAAATCCAGACCGGGCACCCTTTGGATCTCCATGGCATTGAGTCGATCGTCTAGTTGTTTGTATTTTTCATCAGCAGGAGGATACTGCTCCTCATCATAGTCAGGTTCATCTTCTTCAGATGTTGGATTTTTGTCTCCTTCATCTGATTCCTCGTCTTCTTCATCTTGATTACCTCCTTCCTTTGATGGGGTTGCAAAATCTAGAGCTCGGTTAGCTGGCCTTCTCCTTCCCACACAAACCGGTTTCTGTGCCTTCTTAGCCTTTTTTTTGATGATCAGAGCCTTTAGGTCTTCTTGCCCCTGGGTCAGAGTCAGGAACATTTGCTGGAACTGAGTGTTTTGAGCCTTAAGGTCTTTAATTGTTTATTCAAAAGCCATTTCTTTTGCTGAAATAAATAGCAAAAAGATGAGAAACCTGTACTGGAAGACCTGTTATGCAATGATATGTATGATATATGTATGCAATGTTTTCAAGGATCTCGCAGGGTAAACAAGAAAATGTCAGAAGTTGAAATTTGCAGCTTTGGTTGAAGAACTTTGTATCGTTGAGCGTCCTTCCACGAGAGTCAAGCTCACCATATCCAGTGGGTCATAGCCCATGACTCAAGTTATCATGCTTGGTCTTTTGACGGTGTTGGCTAGAGGAAAATAAATCCCCTTTTCCCCTTTTTGGACGTCTAATTTACCATAACCTGCATCACAAACCCTTGAGATCCTTGAAATGGTTAAGGAAATGTTGTGGCATAATGTTATGATGTGTATGCTATGCGTTAAGAAAATATGTAAGGTGATAAACATAACCCTGCAAAGAATTCAAGTTATTAGACAATGAAGGCAAACAAGTCACATACGCAGCCTTAGGTTTAGGCTTGCATGGGGTTTGTAGGTAAGTACCCTCTTGAAGTTTAGTTGGCTCAACCTGTCTTAGAAATGGTAACCGGGTTCTAAGGAGTCTCAATATCACTGATCTTCCCTTCAAAAATTGTTTCAGCTCTGCACTGAAGTATTGGGACCAAAAAATCCTGAAAGTCCATCCTTAATGAGTGTAGTATCGAGTATCAACCAATCTTTGGTCATAACCAAATCCGGTTATCTCACTACTTCCTAATGGCCAAGTTTGTTCAACTAAGGTTCTAAGGTTCGTTAGTGCTTCACGACACCACGCAACGGCCCCGTATTCTCCTCGTTTCAACACAAGGGATACCGATACCAACCAAAGTGTCACACCAACACATCCATCGCTTCAACCATATCGTTCTACACCGTACAATCTCCACGATTTATTGTTGTTTACCTAAAATGTGTCCCCAGATCCGGGTGTAGGATCTTTACAAGAATACCCCAACAAACCCTTAAAAGTAAAGCAATCAAAGAAAACCAAGAAAGCAATTTTAAAATGAAACTAGACCCTAAGGTAAACACCGCTTTTTATTTTTCTCCCCAGCAGAGTCACCAGTTTTGTGATATAATGGCAGAACCGACTGTTAATACTGGTTTGCATTTTTTGTTTGCAAATGTCGCGGTAAGCAAGAGTCGCCACCGACTTTTCTTTTATCCAACAAAGGAAAGGGTGAAAAGAATAGAAAAATACCTTTTTTCTAGATTTCTGAATAAGGGGGTAGATTAAGGAAAGGGAAGGTGTTAGCACCCTTTCCATCTGTGGTTTTCCACGGGCTCTTAGGTAGTTGCTCATTTCGAAAATTTCTTTCGTGTTGGTGTGTTTGAAAAGCTTTGAAAATGCCTTAGTGCAGCGATTCACTTTATGGTAACTCTTGTATCAGTCCTCAAGAGTGTGATAAAGCGTTTAAAACATTTGTTTGAAAAGTATGTTTGAAAATGTGGTGTGAAAATTTATTTGAGCAAGTACCTAATAGTTATCTACCTACTCGAAAAAAGACTGTTATTTTCCTCCAACCCTTTAGACCGTGTTATCCTACTATTAATGAGTAGGTAACCCTAGTCATTGGATGTTAAGGGACTATCGAAAGGGACGTTTATGGTCATTGAAGGCAACATGTAAGGATACCTTAGAATTTCAAAGGGACTATTGTCATAAGATCATTTCTCGCAGGCAACTCGAGGGACATTTTAGGGACTATGATCTTTATGATGATTTTAAATTGAGGGTCTTTGCTAAGAGTATCCCTATGTTCGAGGGACATGACCATTGTTTCCGAAGACAACCAAGTGGGGTAATACCCTAGGGGTGCAAGTGTGAAAAAGTGTGCTTTTTCATATATATTTATCTTGCACAATTAGGGTTATCTAGGTCCAATTAATCATTATCTTTCAGGAAACCCTATTAAACATTCATCTAAACAGTTTATCAGGTGGGAAAATAAATGGCAGAAAGATAAAATTCCTAACTATTACAAGGATTTGGTGCAATTACATAATTAATGATTGAAAACTAAAAATGCAGAATTGAAAAACCCTAATTAATCTATTACAAACTGGGCGCAGTTACATCAATAGTAAAAATTAATCGTATGGCAAAAGTAATTACGTGCGAGAATTAACTGGATAAAAGTTCAAAAGCCCTAGAAATCTAATTTGATTGTTAAAAAACTTTTTTTTGGGATTTTATGAAAAAAAGAATTGAATTTTGACCTAATTTCCTAATTAATTTTAATTAATGAAACAAAATTAAAGTTAATTAAAATTATTAATTTGCAAAAAATTAATTTATTAAAAATAAAACTAAATCCTATTTTTTGTGATTATTTGATTTTATGATTTTTTTATGAACAAAATTGATTAATAAAAAATAGTTAAACTAAATAATGATGATAAATAAATAAAAACTAGAAAAGATTAGAAATTAGGCCTGAGGGGGTGTAGGCCCAGATTGGAGGGTATTGTTGCTGAATTCTGCCAAGCCCAAGTCTGTGGCCCATAGCTGCATGTGATCATGTGTGGCTATGTTGTGAGAGTCCATTATGTGGAGCTTCATTGGAAGCGTGAGATATGGGAAATGCTTGATCTGATGGTGATGAAACCTGGGGCGTATGATGAGCGCATTTGGAATGGAAGCATAGGATCTGCCAATAATTGTTAAGAAAAATAATATGTAGGAGGCAGGGATCGAACCCCTGACCTCCTACACACGCGCGCTTTGAAACCATTCCCTTGTGCCAATGAGCCAGCTATTCATTAGTTATATAAAACACACATAATATAATATATTTAATAAATGGTCAGTGTAATAACAAAACTCACGCAAAGTTCAATTGGTCCAATCAGGCTTTGACACGCCATCATCTTCCCCACCGGTTGTTGTCTTAGCCTAAGGGGTATTTACCTACAGACGAAACTATTGCTAAAGACCTGCATATTTCCAAAACTCATAATAAGCAACATAAATTCAGTTTAAATACATAGATCAACTTGGTTTGATCTCGTGAGTACAATGGTACTCTTCTTTTGGCCTAATTTTGCCTGAAATAAAAAACCCTAAAATGGACCTTGAAACCTTAACAATGGCAGTTATTCATACATGCATCAAAACAAACAATTAAACATTCAAACATGTTCTAAATGATCATATAAACATGAATGCATATTCAAAATTCATTTATCATGCGTAAATTATCAAAATCGAATTCAAGAAAATAAGGGCAAACTGTGATACTGTGAAGGTTGTTTCTGAGTTTGTTGATGTGTGGGAGTGGTCCAGGTAGCTTCCAAACATGCCGAGGAATTGATTGTAAGCCTTATAATCCTTTGAATCTCCCTGTAAATCAAAATTCGATCACCACTTTTTGTCAAAAAATTGAAGTTTCTTGTGGGTGTTCTACACGGCCAATCCTTGTCTTTTTGATCTAGGAATGTTATGAATATATAGTAAAGTGAATTAGGTCAACAAAACTAAACACAATCTTTGAAAATTTGTGAGAAAAGATTTGATTTGCATCTTGTAATTTTTTATTTCTAAATTTGGCCAAATTATGCTATATTCGTCCCAATCATCCCCTGCACTTTTTTCTATGATTTGCCAGCTGATTATAGACTCATCATGTGGTTATAAAATCAAATCTTGGAATTTATTTTATTATTCCACTATTTTATTTGATTTATTTTGATTTTAATGAATAAAAAATCAAACAAATAATAAAAATAATGAAATAATATGTGAGTAGGCTCGGGGGTCGTGGGCCATGTTAGGAATACGTTTCAAATATATAAACATGGGCCCATTTGGAGAGAAAAAAATCGATTTTGGTTAATATTGACTTCATGCACATTTCCAGAAATTGGTCAACTTTAGCAATGCATATCTCTCTTATCTTTAACCTTAAGAGGATGTTCTTTGACTTTTTAAAAAGCTTAGGATGTCCTCTAAATAACCTTTTTGGTTTCATATCAATTGGATCTTCCATGTTCATGTAAGGAGCTTTGACCCAAAAGGTGTTTTGTTGACTTTTTGAAAGGACCTATAATATATGAACTTGCATATTTTGAATGGGGAATTTATTGAACTTGATGGATGAAGAGAAATTGTAGGTAATTGGATTCTCTTCAAAATTATCCTTTATGGAAAAATTTATGATAAAGTATGAGAAAGTTATGCTAGGTCAAAGTTTGGTGGACTTTTCCTATAGAAACCCTAAATTGCCATTTTTTACTTTTGATGAGTTGGGAGCATTTCTTGAGGAATCATGATCAACCCTTGATCAAATGATGGATATTACTTTAAAAATTTTATTTTGACCAAAAATCTTGAAGTTTGACTGTATTTGGGCTACAATTGACTTTTGACCTAGTACAGTTGATTTTCATGCATTTGAGCAGTTGACTGAGCAAACTTGTTGTGCAAGGAAAACTTGGCATGGAGGATCTTGAGGAAATATTAGGACAATGGAGACCATTTGGGATCCTTGGAAATCACCATCTTGATGAGGAGTGGAACCCTAGTTTGAGGCTTAGTGTCTTAGGAGGAGGATTTGTCTGGTTAATTCTTGGTCATCCTAGGGCAGGTTGGGGATTTCAATGGGCATATCTTGAGTGAAATGGGAGGGAAAATTTTGGGGTACAACAGGTTTCATTTCTCACAAAGAATTTTGGTTTGCAGAACCTTCAAATGATTTCCATGGCACCCTATACGCCTCAGCATAATGGCATAGCTGAAAGAAAGAAAAGAAGTGTACGGAACATAACGAGGTGTATGTCGAAAGCTAAGAATATGTCTAAGAGATTTTGGGCTGAAGCAGCTTCGACAACAGTATGCATTCTAATTAGATGCCCAACTAAGAAGTGTTAGCTGGGAATTTTGATTACACAAGTTTTGAATAATGGACACTATGATCGAAAAAAGGATAGTTCGAAAGAAAGTGTGAGGAGGATTTTATGAAGTCTTCGATTGATGAAGAGCTAGTAAAGAGCTTCGAAGGGTTCATTTTGGAACTATTGAAGTATAAGCTATTCGAAGCATTACAAGGAAAGACATTTCGACTGTCATGTTGATTGAATTGGCGCTTTGAAAAGAAGAAGATATTGAATTCAAAAGCTTTGATCTTATCTAAAGAAGCACGTGGAAGTCTAATGGTTCGAAGGACAAACAACCTTCAAACATGGTGTGATTTCATAGAAGGACCGTTAGGGTCGAATCATCCAAATATAAGTCCTCTTAGAGTTTTTGGATCAATGTGTTTCAGGCATGTACCTGAACAGGCAGGGAAGAAGTTGGATGATCGAAGTGAAGTCTTGGTGCTCATAGGTTACCATTTGATTGGTACATATAAGTTGTATTCACCAGTCAAAGATAAACTAGTGATCAGTAAAGATGGTCTTGTAGATGAAAGCAAAGGGTGGGATTGGAGTCGAAGTTCAGTTCGACAAGAAGATGAACATAATGAAGCTTCGACAAGTCAAAATGAACAAGTTGATACTTCGATTGGTCGAATGGAAGAACCACCTGTGCAACTATGTTCGAAGGAGATGAACAGAATGAAGCTTCGAAAAGTCAAAAAGAATAGGTGATACTTCGATTGATCGAATTGAAGGAAAGGAGATCGAAAAGAACAAAATGAAGCTTCGACAAGTCAAGATGAAGAGGTGATACTTCGATTGGTCAAATTGAAGGGAAGGAGATCGAAAGGAAAAAGAATTGTTCGATTAGGCTGATGTTTCTAGATCAAGCAATCGATGCATATGGTGACTTAATTGAAGAAGCCATGATGATGAAGCCTTGAGTAATTCGAATTGGAACTCAGAGCCATCGAAAAGAATAAAGCTTGGGAGCTTGTCGAAAGAATCAATTGATGTGAAATGGAGATGCAAGTTAAAACGAAAACCTAATGGGATGACGCTTGTTGGGCTTGGACTGATTAGCTCGAAGCCCAATTTCGAGCAAGACACCAACCATAACATGTCTAGGTTCATTATGTTTCAAGAATGGCAAGAAAGTTATCAAAATGGAAAACTTTTCAAATCTTTCGATTTTGCTTTCAAAGCCATGATTAAGGGCTAATTCATGCCATATTTGTTCACCACCACACACCTATATAAATTCAAGACCAAATCAGAAGCAGAAGAGATAGAAATGGCCTCAAAGAGCCACATGCACACACTGCCTCAGAAAACCATCTCAAAACTCTCAAAAATCTAATAAGTTGGCAAAATTCAAAACCAGATCGGAGCACCTACGTTTGGTAAAAAATTTCCAATCCAAAACTCATACAATCTCTAATTTAAGCTCATTTTGATTGCATATTCATGTAATTATTGTTGCTTGTGAATGATTTAACGTAATTCATGTAAATTGTAGTTCCCAAATGACAGGATACCATTGTTAGGGCCTCTGAAACTGATTGCTTTCGAAACTCATGGTACAGGCCGTTTCAAGCCAAAACAACCCAGATTCAGAGTTAGGGGGTTCGAATTAAGGGGGTTCAAATTAAGGGGGAGGACTTGGGTTCGACACCTAGGTCATGCATTTTGTTTTTTCTAACATATTATATGCAAATCTGATGTTTCAAGTCCAAACACGTGCATCGTAAACCATCAATCCAAGCCATCAGATCACCACTTGATCCAGATCCAGCCACTCCAACGCTCAGACCACCATGCACTCTAGAGCATTCCTCATTGGATTCGCTGGAAACCCGGGCTTCAACAATTTGGGCCTAGCGTGTTTTTTAATCACACCCCCAGTTCCTGTTTTTACTACCCAGGCCCATTTGCGTTTTTTATTTACTTGTTTTATTTGTTTATTTCTTTTAATGTTTTTTTAATTATAAAATCAAATAAAATCACAAAAATATTAGGTTAACATTTTCTCAAATAAAATAATCTTGTAAATTAATTGATTAATTATTTTAACCCTTTTTTTAATTTAAAACTAAATAGACTTAGGATTTTAAATTAAATTTATTTCCATGATCAAAAACAAACAAAAGGATTTTTTATACATTAGGATTTTTAGATGTATTTTTAATTCGCGCGCATTATTACTTTTCGCATTTTTATTTCCATATTTTTTGTAACTGCCTACTGGGATGTAATAGAATTAATTAGGACTTTTAATTTATTGCTTTATTTTTCCCATTTTTGAACATATAATTAATCCCCCTCCTTGAAGCCTTGTAATAGTTTAGGATTTATCTTTCCGCACTTTTAATTCCTGCAAACTATTAAACTGTTTAGACGCATGACTAATAGGATTGTATCACAAGAGATTAAAATAAAATGCTAGCAAACCTAAATGCAAAGATAAATAACTGAATACAACACAATTGCACATGTACACCTCTAGGGTATCTCACATTGGTTGCCTTCGGAAAAACAGTCACAACTCTCGAAACGTGAGAGATTTTAGTGGCTACCCTCTGGTTTAAAGATCATAAGTTCCTCGATGACCCTCTCGACGTGGCCTCGGTAAAAATGATCTTAAAATTTTAGGGTATTTACTAAAGTTTCTTGCCCAATTGCCTTTGTGACTATAAACATCCCTTCGATTGTCCCTCAAACATCCAACGACTAGGGCTACCTACTCACTAATAGTAGGATATCACTGTCTAAAGAAAAAGAGGAAAAGAATAACCCTTTCAAGTAAAAGTAGATAGTTCCTAGATGCTATGCTCAAACAATCTTCTTACAAAGTTCTCTGCACTAAGGCGCTTTCAAAAATGCTTTTAAAAAAAAACACACAAAGAACAAGGTATTTCAAAATGAGCTAAGCATCTAAGAGCCCGTAGAAAACTACAGATGGAAAGGGTGCTAACACTTTCCCTTTCCATAATCTACCCCTCTTACTCAGAAAACTCTCGAAAGGTATTTTTTTGTTCTTTTCACCCTTTCCTTTGTTGGATAAAATAAAAGTCGGCGGCGACTCTTGCTTACCGCAACATTTACGAATAAAAATGCAAAACCAGTATAACAGTCAGTTCTGCCACCATATTACAGGATACATGCATGTTTCCTGTACTTGAATTTCAATTGGTATCAGAGAAGAAACCCTGGTATATTGGGTGAGTTTCATGGAGATATATTTTTGGTACTATGTGTCTTTCGGGAAAGCTAGAATGATATCATTCGAGTAATCAATAGACTGTAGGACCGTGAATTTTATCAGGTTGGAAGAATCCTGGTGTTTTAGAATACTATACATCACTTGTATTGTGGCCAAAGATACTTGGAAAATTTCTCAAGTCCACTCATAAAGGCATATCTAAGTATGTTTGGTAGAAAGGTGTTTAGATGTGAGGCTGGTCAAAAATAAGATTCTCAAGTCTCTTCTCTAAGAGGTTTAACATGAAAGTGACAACCATTGAAGAAAGACAAGAGAAAATTATTTTTTTCTGTCAACTTACAGGAGCTTGTCTCCTGGTCTCTAATAAAGGTTTTCTTATTTCTATTGTGTTTCTTGGAAGGCAATTCAATCAATTTTTGAGAAGAATGGAATAGATGTCTAGACGAAATGTTCACAACATTTGTACTAACATCACAAGTTTGTGATGCTTAAGACACGTTGGAGCTGGAATTAAATGCAATTAATGTTAAACATTCTATGATATGAGTGTGAAGGCCTTGGATTTCTTGGGAAACAGATTGCTCTACCTATCTCAAGGAGCAATTGTATATGTTTTTTATTCCTAGTTTAACAAGAAGATGGACTTTTAATGAAGATTTTATGTTTTAAAGAATTATTTCATGATGTGCTGGATGTTTTATTCAAGATCTGTGTATCTAGAATAAAAGGTGTTATCAACCATGAAGAAATAAGAGATGATTTATTTATGAACTTATGTCTTAAGAGAATGAAGGGTTGTCTACCATATATAATATGCAAGGTGAAATGACTATATTAATCCTAAAACTTGATATCAAAGATCAAGTCTGAAAGGAAAGTTCAGTTCTGTTGAAGAAGGTTCCTCAAGTGGAGAGATTATTGGAAGGATTTGGGTTTTCAAGCTATGTTTGGAAAAGGGAAACTCAAAGTGACAAAAGGATGTTTTTATCAAAAGGAAAGTTGAGTCAAGGATGTCATAACATTATGTTGGACATCTGATTACTCATATTAAAGGCATATACTTGCACTGAAGATATATCTTCTATGAAAAGTTGATCTTAACAGTTTTGGTTACTTTCTCAAAGGTCAAGTTCAGCTTTGTTTAACCAAGCAGTGGTTAATACCCAGGGAAGTTGATAATTACCTTATCTCTTATACCTTTCTTAGGTCTTCAATTAATATGATTGGTATTTTTATACTAATTATTCCAGACACTTAATTGCAGTAAAAGTGTTCCTGGTGGTTTGTTTAAGTTTTATTCCATCAATGTTTATTATGTTATTGATACAAAAGAAACGATTAAGGGATATGAATATCTAAAGAATTCAGGATGGATTCTCTATGTTTTGGTAATTGGTTTTCTTCTTACTCAAGTACTTGTGGCTATTGTGATAAACACAAGTCAGTTGTATGATCAAGGTCTGAAGGTATATGTCACCAAGGAAGATTTGTCTGTCACTAATGAGGTGTATGAAGTTCCTCTAAGGATTTAATAACAATTTCTATTTGTGAATTTAACAAGTATTTAGTTGTTTATCCTTTTACTTGATGTTCAAGAAATAAGAAGTCAAGATGTCACACTAGAAGGTGCAACATCAAACAGTTGCCAAAGCTCTAGAACCTGTTATATGGATATGTTTGGTTCAATGCAAGGTTAAGGCCCTAGTGGATTGAAATATATATATATATATATATATATATATATATATATATATATATATATATATATATATATATATATATATATATATATATATATATATATATATATATATATATATATATATATATATATATATATATATATATATATATATATATATATATATATATATATATATATTTCTTTTGTGTAAATCTATTGTCTGTGAAGTCTTCAAATGGTCTTATCTACTCCTTTAATGGGAACAAGGTATGTTTCTGAGTTACCTTATTGAGAGAAGTACTTTTAGTGATGAATAACTTGAAGATCAAAATCAGTGATGTGTTTATTGAGAAAGATATTGATGTTCAACTAGATTTTGGAACATCATCACAATAGTTTGATACTCCTGACGTTGTGGAAGATTCTAAAGGGCTAGGAGGCACAAAATAAGGAAGCTCTCAAGAAATCATTTAAGAGGGAATTTATTATTTGGAGTTTGTTTTGGTCTGTGACTATCAGTTGTTTCAAAGATGGAATAATGAATGATTGTGAGTCTTGGAGTAAATAGCCATTGGCCAAGTCTGAAGAAGATAAGTTATCAGCATTGATCTTACGTTTTTTCTTCTTAAAAACAAATATATTACTTATTTATTTATTTATTTAAAATAATAATAATAAAAAACTTTCTTTTTAAAAAAATAATAATAAGACTTAATGGGCCCCAGTTATTGATACACCCCCTATTTACTATTTAACACCACATAACATTTAAATGAGCTTAACCATTTTTAATTTTAACCTCTCTTTTAACTAATAACAACTATTAATAATAAGAGTTTAATAATTCGAATAATTTTTATTTTCGAATCGCATGGGCCATTGGCCAACATTCTACGCGAATGGATACACGAGTCTTTCTGATTTTAGCAAGCCCCGCTCTCTTGAATTTAAGGTTCACCTCCTAGTTGGATAAAGATGGGCCATCAGATACTAATGTACCATCCTTAATTAAATGTTTCTTCTATTTTAATCTCGTAGAATGAAATTATCAAGGTAGGATAAATTTGGGGTACGACAGCTGCCCCTATTCAATTATATTCCAGTCGAATAGCAAGAGAAAACTTGAGTCTTGTGCATTCTGATTGGAAGTTAATTGAATACTTGAAGTATCCTAAAATTTTCCGAAAACATAAGGTTATACTAATATAGAATACCCTTATGAGTCTTTGGGAAAGTAGGTAAAGCTGGAGACATATCTCTTACCAGAGTTTGATAACAGGGCAGCAGATAGCCTTTGATCTTAAAAATGCAGTTTCGTATATCTTGGCTTATTCACCTATTTGGAGGATGAACAAAACTTGATGGTGCATGTCTTCTTAAAGACTGAGGCCACAGGTTATGCTCGTTGATCGTTGTGTGGAGTCTGAGGCGATAAGTCGAGCGTGAATACATTGCGGCTTAGAGGCAATGTGTTTCAGTTCGGAGAACGCATTGCGGCTTAGAGGAAATGTGTTAAACTTGAATAATACATTGCGGCTTAGAGGCAATGTGTTTGAGTTTGGAGAACGCATTGCGGCTTAGAGGCAATGTGTTAAACTTGGATAATACATTGCGGCTTAGAGGAAATGTGTTTGAGTTTGGAGAACACATTGCGGCTTAGAGGCAATGTGTTGGTTTAGATGATACATTGCGGCTTAGAGGCAATGTGTTGGTTTAGATGATACATTGCGGCTTAGAGGCAATGTTTTGAGTTTGCGAATACATTGCGGCTTAGAGGAAATGTGTTTGAGTTTTGAGGATACATTGCAGCTTAGAGCAAATGTGTTGAGTTTGGGTAATACATTTCGGCTTAGAGGAAATGTTTTGAGTTTGCGAAAGAATTGCGGCTTAGAGGAAATGTGTTTGAGTTTTGAGGATACATTGTGGCTTAGAGGCAATGTGTTGAGTTTGGGTAATACATTGTGGATTAGAGGAAATGTTCTGAGTTTGTGAATACATTACGGCTTAGAGGCAATGTGTTTGAGTTTTGAGGATACATTGCGGCTTATAGGAAATGTGTTGAGTTTGGGTAATACATTGCAGCTTAGAGGCAATGTGTCGAGTTTGTGAATACATTGCAGCTTAAAGGCAATGTGTTTAAGTTTTGGGGATACATTGCGGCTTAGAGGCAATGTGTTGAGTTTGGGTAATACATTGCGGCTTAGAGGAAATGTGTTGAGTTTTGAGGATACATTGCGGCTTAATGGAAATGTTATGAGTTTAAAAATACATTGAGGCTTAGAGGCAATGTTCTGTGTTTGCATATAGATTGCGGCTTAGAGGCAATATTCTGAGTTTGCGAATACATTACGGCTTAGAGGCAATGTGTTGACTTTGCAGATACATTGTGTCTTAGAGGCAATGTTATGAGTTTGTGAATACATTGCGGCTTAGAGGCAACGTTCTGAGTTTCATTCATTATTGCATGAAGACTTAGGTAATGGGCTAAACATGTCACGGCATGGAGACTTAGATGACGGGTTGGATCATAGGAGAAGTGTTTGGTTAATGGACCCTTAGATGATTGAATCTAGGGTAGTATTGTTTGTTTGCTGCATGATACATGCGTATGATGTCTGATATCGAGATGTTTGGATGTATGCAAAATGTATGATGTTTGACATCGATATGGAACCCTAAATATATGCGTATTGTATGCAAGAATGCATAGTGTATGTATGTTTGGATATGCCAGATGTATGTATGAAATGTGTATAAAATACGTGTATGTCTTGAAATGTTATGAAGACTATTTCTGGCATTCTCTCCTTTAAACCATTGGCTCATAGTTACCCATCCTTGGCTTGTATGTTGTCGTAGCATTGTTGATCTTGAACACAGTGGACAATGTTAGAAAAATTTTGAACATTGATTTTCTATATTGTAAGTGCAGGTATAGGCGCTGACGTAAACTTTATGTACGGGCACATAGATCTAGGAGTAGGTATAGCCATGTATATGGACATAGACGTGGATTTTCTTTCAATATTTTTCTAACCAAAATGTTTTTTCTGATGTTTTATCAAACGCTTTTATTTTGTTAGTTCCACAAAATGATTTCAAGACAATATTCACAAGTAATAATCGTAGTATTTTGTAAACAAATTTGAGAAAAGAAAAACATAGTTCGAAATATGTAAAGAAAACAAATGTTTTATTGATATGCCTCTGAGTAGGCGAGAATACAAGATGCAATTCCTAGAAAGAGGTGATTACAGAAAGTTTTAAAACAGTAAATGGCAATGAAAAATGATAATCGCTACTGCTATTCCCCAGATATCCTTTTAATGATCCTATCTCCCTTGCTTCTAAGTTGTATGATTCCAATCTATCCTTCCCTTCGTGGTTCGTAGTCGTAGCTCTTAGATCGCAGTCTTTTTGTTCTTTATTTCTTTGTATGAAATTCCTAACTTTTGCCTGGATTTCCCTTTCGGGTTTTCAATCCACCGGGATAGTTTTCTTGTTATATGCCCCTAATTTTTTCTTGGATCGCCCTTTAGGGTTTTCGATCCACCGGGACGCTCCTTTTTGCCCAAGTCACCATTTTGGGGTTCGAGCTTGGCGAGCTTTTTATACATAGTATTTTTTGACTGCGTCTGAATTTGACAGATGCGGTAGTTCTTCCCCATCCATTGTTGTGAGGATGAGACCACCTCTGGAGCATTTTGTTTTGACTACATATGGACCTTCGTAGTTGGGTGTCCATTTACCATGTGAATCGAGGTGAGGTAGCAGAATCTTCTTGAGCACTAGATCCCCTTCCTTGAATATTCGAGTGAGGACTTTCTTGTCTAAGGCTCTCTTCATTCTCTTTTGATGTAGCTGACTATGACACAAAGCTATCAATCGTTTTTCTTCAATAAGGTTGAGCTGGTCAAGTCGTGTCTGCACCCACTCTTCTTCTTCCAGCTTTGTTTCCTTAAGGACCCGAAGTGATGGTATCTCAACTTCCACCGGGAGAACCACTTCCATGCCATATACTAGTGAGAAAGGAGTCGCTCCTGTCAATGTGCGTACAGAGGTGCGACAGCCATGCAGGGAGAAGGCAAGCATTTCGTGCCAATCTTTGTATGCCTTCACCATCTTCTGGATGATCTTCTTGATATTTTTGTTGGCTGCTTCGACAGCCCCGTTCATCTTTGGTTTTTATGGTGAAGAATTATGATGATCAATTTTGAATTCGTCGCACATTTCCTTCATCATCTTGTTGTTTAAATTAGACCAGTTATTTGTAATTGTCCGGCTTGGGACACCGTACCCGCATATGCTGTTCTGTTTGATGAAGCGTGTAACTACTTGATTTATTACGTTGGCGTAGGACGCTGCTTCTACCCATTTGGTAAAGTAGTCGATGGCTACCAATATAAAGCGGTGTTTGTTGCATGCTTTCGGCTCGATCATGCCAATCATATCAATTCCGCACATTGAGAATGGCCAAGGGGAGCTCATGACATTCAGAGGAGTCGGTGGCACATTTATCTTGTTAGCATAGATCTGGCATTTGTGAAACGTCTTCATGTAGTGGTAACAATCAGCTTCCATTGTTAACCAGTAATACCCTTCTCGCAGAATCTTTCTAGCCATGGCGTGCCCATTTCTATGGGTTCCGAAAGTACCCTCATGGATTTCTCTCATGAGTGTATCCGCTTCTTTCTTTTCCACACACCTGAGTAGTACCATGTCGTAGTTTCTTTTGTATACCACTATGTTGTACCCCAACTTTTTCCCTTAAGATCCCTTCATCATACCATGTTGATTCAATCACAACAAGATCACATTAAGGATTTTGGTTCTTCTCCCTATCTTTAGCTTTGCTATTTTGAGGAATCCCAAGGCACCTTGACTTGTTTTCTTTTGTGATCATGAATATTTTGTTTTGATTTTCTTTCTAATTAATAAAATGCAATGTTGGTTTGTCTTACTTGTTAATAATGTAGGTAAAGGCAATGAGGTTCAACAAATTGCTTCATAGGTTCATGAGTTTATTTCCATGCCCTAGTCAACATAGCTTGAGGAGTTCAAACTTCACTATTGGATTTGTCTTGGAAGAAATGGCATGACAAGGCTTATTTTGGTTCAACATATTTCAAAGCTATCAAAATTGATTCAAAAGTACAAGGGGTTGAGGGAAGAAGTTGTCATATTGGACAAGGTCTTGTTCCTATTGGTCACAAGAGTACATTTCTCTCAAATTTCAATATATGGAAGTGGTTTTAGTGGCTATGAGTCCTCATCATCATCCTCAACAACTTCTATTCACAAAGAAAGAATATTGCCACAAGAAGTTTGTTCAAACTTGTCAAAGTTCCTCAAAGCATTCTCTTGATCTAGAGGCTAGGGTTTTGAACTTCAAAGGAGCATATCTTGCTCACCTTTTGGTATTTTTGAGTGATTCCAAAGACATCTTTCTCTTTAAAGATTTACCAACAAATCACTTCAAAAGTTCAAAGGAGTTTTCATGTGGAAGGAACTTGGTGAAGAAGAAAGATTACAAGTCATCCAGATGAATCCCCAATTTTCCATATGTGACTTCAAATGGTCATAACTTGGTCAATTTTTATCACCTTGAGTCCATTATTTTTCCATGATGATATTAAAGATGTTTAATTTATGCCTTCTTTTATGTTCAAAGTGAGAAAATGGATGGAAGTTGCCTTAAGAATGCAAAAGATTATAGGTCATTTCATGATTTTTGGCCAACTTCAACAAGTCATAACTTGCTCAATTTTTGGAGATTTTGAGTGGTTCAAATTTAAAATTGTCATTCAAGATATCTAATTCATTCCATATTTTTTGGTCAAGAGCAAATTCTAAGTGGAAGGCCATGTTTGGATACAAAAGATTATTGGTCATTTTTAAAGAAGAATTTGAAATATTTCTAAGTATGGAAAGTCAACTCTTTTTCTTCAACTTTGAATCCATGTAACTTTCAGCTCAAGCATCCATTTGATTCCATTCTTTTTACATTGCAAAGCTTGTAACCTCATCTTTCCAAAGCATCAAGAATTATTCCCTAAGACCCCTTGAGTTGGAAATGCCATGGATTTGAATTTGGTAACTTGAAACTAAATTTTTCACAAAGTTAGGATTTTGAAATCTTTATTTTGGCTTCTAATCATAAGTTTTCCACGCGTTTTTGTTTCTAATCATGATTAGAAACTTGCCAGAAGTGATTAGCATCATGAAACGAACGATTTAGCTGAGTTTTGATCAAAATTGAGTCACACTTTCTTCATGATGCAGACCCACACAAATTTCCTCCAAAACGCATCATTCACTCTTCCTTTTGATCCCAATCACTTCCCTATAAATAGAGGGTCATCCCCCATCCATTTTCCCAAGCTTAGAGAGCCAAGAACACCCTGCCAAAACCTCACACGAACCCACTTTTGTTGAATTTAGTTTTTAAAATTTAAGCTTCCTTTTCCAAAATTCTTTGCGGATTCATCATCCTTGAACTTCATACAAACTCTCCAACACTTAAACAAATCAAAACGACCCATAATTCAAGCTACATAAGTCCAGTTTCAGAGCTTCTTACTTGAACTTCGAAAAGGTAGAATTCTCCACCATTTGGATCCAAATCAAGCACTAATCTATTCTACTCCTTTGTCTGATTCTAATGCTGCTCACAATTTTTAAATTCATTGAGAATTGAGAGAGAAATCTCAAATTGAAGGTGCTCGCTATTTTATGGGTTTTCGATTCATATCTCTCTCCATACCTTATATAAATTTGGCGCGATGGTTGTGTTAGAATCGTCTTGAAGAGACGAGTTCAATGATGCTAGCCTGGGATCCTAATTTTTCCGTTTGAAGGATCTCACAAAATCCCCATTGCAAGGTGTCTGGAGGTTGAAGACGATGTCATGTCTCGTCTCAGCCAATGGTAGCGTGCCAAGAGTTTTAATTTCACTGGTTGCCCTTTTTCTGATCACATGTGTGTTTCACTAAAGTCCATATCAAGCACAGAGCGTCTGGTCCATTGGATTAGCTTACTAACGCATTTTGACTATGATCTGATGGTCCACATCTTTTTGGTTTTTATTTTATTTTTTGATTTTATATTTTATTTGATTAAATTTTCAAAAATTCATAACTCTTTTATTTTTTATCCAAAAATTATGAAAACATTCACAAAGATACTTTGAATTATTTTTTATCTTATGAATATTTTTTCACATTTTTATTTTAACATTTGGTATTTTTTATATTTTTTGTATTATTTTCTTTCTTTTAATTACTTAAAAAATACTTTCTGACATTTTTTAATTCTGGAAAAATTCATAAATATTATTTTGCATATTTTTTACCTTCTGAAAATTTTATGGAATTTTATGTTGAGGTTTACTATTTTTGATCTATTTTATGTTTGTTTTAGCAATTTTAAATGGTTTAAAAATAGTTTCAGACTTTTAAAAATTACCAAAATTTTTCTAAAAATATTTGGATCCATTTCTGATTTTTCTATGGCCTTATTTTTTTATTTCTTGATTAATTTGAGCATAATACATATTTTCCTCTTTATTTTCTATTTTTAAACATTTTTCAACCTTTTAATGTATATATTAAATATAATATTTTGTAATTATTTTCTGGCTGTCTTGAGTTGATTTTTTGATCATGAATTTATTAACATCATTGAATCTTGGGTGTTGAGTTCAACTCCACCAAAATGGATGAATGATTTTAATAATAGTTTGATTAAATTTTTAATTCAAAAGTGGTTTATTCATCTTTTCGCCCTAATCCCCTTCATCTCATCCCCTTCTTATTGCACTAAATGTTGTTGGAGCATGATCTTTATATCATGTCTCAAAATAAATGGTGCATAGATTGGTATTGACCGGCCTCAAAATAGGTGCGACTTCTATATAAGTCCACTTACGATTGCTTAACATAGCGCTAAATTTTGTCCCGATTCGAATAAATGATCATTCGTGGCCCAAACTTATGATTGCAAGCCCAAGTATGTTAATTTGATTTCTTTGATCCAATAACCTTGAGATTCATTGTGTGGAGGCTTTGGTTCTACCAATCCTCTAATAGATCTATAAGACCTTTGGTCAACGCGGATCACTTAAACATCGTTGATCATTAAATGGTACTTGTGAGAATTCCAAATGGATGATACACTTGACAAAAAGCAAATGCAACTTGTTGTGTGGAGGCTTTGGTTCTACCAATCCTCTAATGAGTTCCAAATGCAAGTTTCAAGATGGTCATTCAACTAACCACTAATTATTGACTTGTTTTATCTTACGCTTTTATTCTTTTTATGATTTATGTACTATTTATTTTTTAGCATTTACATTTCATGCCATTTTCATCTTTGCTCATTTTAGCATTTATTTTCTTGTCATTTTTACTTGGCTCACTTGATCTTTTCTTTTCTTTTCTTAAGATACTTAATAATCAACATAAACCCTAAAAAACTCTTAATGGTACTTGGATTATTTGGTTACTATCCTTGGCATGATGGAGCATGGGACTATTTCTTGGACTTAGGATTAGAAGCCTTGGCCTATCTTGGAGACCTTGTGATCTTATCTGATTATTTTTGTCTGGAGTTCTTGAGGTTTACCTCAAGACATTGGGTTGCTTGTTTGTTTTTGTGTGCAGGTTTTTGTGATTACACTCTTTGTCTGTAATCTAGAATTCTCTCGTATACAGCCGTTACTCTTCCCAATTTTTGTGAAGACTTAATACACTTGAAGTTTGGTTCTCTCAAGAGGTCTAGTATCTTTGCTTGCTTGGTTTCAATCCAAAGAATGGGAATTCTATCTTGGCTCATAATGTCAAGTTTTGGCTTCTTGTTGGTTAGATGGTCCTTATCCTTAGCTTTTACCTTATGCTTTAGGATAGTCTCTTCTTCTCCTCCCATCTTCTTTAATTCCAAAAATCTTCTCCCTCCTTTTGAAAATTCTTCTTATTTCTAAACTTGAAACACTTTCATAATAAACTTGGACTTATGTCCATGCATTTTCAAAAACATTTTTATAAATAAATTTCAATCAACTTAATAATACCTTGACATTTTTTTGTGAGAAGACTAAAAGTCAATCAATCTCATTTCAAACCATTTTGCCACTTTGGCTTTTATCTTTAAACTTTTTTTTAAAATATTAGACTCTTGTCAATCCTTGTAGTGATACAAACAACTATACTTCTACAATATGTAGTGAAGTGAGATATTTTCCACTTGGGTGTTGAGTGAGGCATTGTTGATTTTAAAATCCAAGCCATATCCTCCACTTTGAGATTATGAAAATTCTCCTTTCTCATGATTGTGGGTAGTAAGCATGTTTTCCACACGGAAAATGACGATGATGTCTCATCTTTTAAAATTAACCAACACACTTGTGTTTAAAGTTTTTAAAAGAGGAACTATGTGTATCCTGATCCCCTATTGCACGAAAGGTGGTACGTAGGCACTAAAGGTTCGCAACCGCGGCGGGTGCAAAAATCATTAAAAAAATATTTCTTTTCTCACCTCCACCATCCATTTTATATACAACACATTTTATAGCCAAAATATACAGATTTTACAAAGAGGTTCCTGCGGAGTACCGTAGATGTTTAGGGTGCTAATACCTTCCCTTTGCATAACCAACCCCCTTACCTTGAATCTTTCCGCCTCTTTTTGGGTTATTCGCTCTTTTCCCATTCCTTTGGAAACAATAAAGCGCGGTGGAGATTTTTATTTTTGATTTGTATAAAGTCTAGTCAATCCAATGACTTAGTCTTGAACATTTCTATCGCTACACACTCCATTACTCAGAAAGAATTTTGAAGCTAACCTTCGCAAGGTTCGCTTGTCAATGATAGAGGTATTTTCTGGATATTCCTGCCTTTCCAGGTACTTCCTGATGTCGTAAAACTAAGGCTTGTTGTCAAGTCTTTCCTCAATAACAAGGAAGCGTGCAGGCTCTTCAAAATGTCTGATCGTAATACGTGGTTCGTGATTAGGCCAAGTCACTTTGAACATAGCTGATAGAGTTACTAGGGCGTCTTCCATTAGATTTTCTTCTCGTGGGATATGACTGAAGATGATCTCTGTAAATTCTGCAGCTAACTTTAAAACATGATCCCGATATGGAATCAATTTAGGGTGTTTAGTATCCCATTCTCCATTAACCTGGTATATGACAATTTCAGAATCCCCAAATACTTCGAGGTGCTTTATTCTCAAATCGATGGCCGCTTCCAGTTCTATTATAGAGGCTCCATATTCAGCAATGTTGTTGGTGCAGTCAAAGCACAACCTTGCAGTGTAGCGTTTGTGATAATTCTTTGGATATGTCAATACTACCCTTACACCATGACCTATTGCATTTGAAGCCCCGTCGAACATGAGTGTCCAACGTGCCCCTGGCTCGGGCCCTTCGTCAGGTCCTGGTATTTCGTAGTCAGCTATAAATATGACATCCTCGTTGGGAAAGTCGGACTTCATAGGCTGATATTCTGATAGCGGTTGGTGAGCCATATGATCAGCTAGTACACTACCTTTGATGGACTTATGTGTGACATATTGGATGTCGTATTCTGATAGTAGCATATGCCATCGTGCGATTCTTCCGGTAAGAGCTGGATTTTCAAACACGTACTTTAGAGGATCCATTCTTGCTATTAACCAAATAGTGTGGGTCAACATATATTGTCTAAACCTCTTGGTATCCCAAGCCAACGTGCAACAAGTTTTATCAAGGAGTGAGTACCTGGTTTCGCAGTCAGTGAATTTCTTGCTGAGGGAATAGATTGCATGCTCCTTTCTACATGTTTCATCCTGTTGTCCCAAAACACAACCCGTTGACCCTTCAATCACTGTCAAATACATGATTAGTGGTCTTTCGGGGACTGGTGGCATTAAGACTGGTGGCTCTTACAGATATTGTTTTATCGTCTCAAAGGCAGTTTGACAATCATCATTCCATACTACTGTCTGATCTTTTTTGTAATAACTTGAATATTGGCTCGCACGTAGTTGTTAGATGCGATATGAACCTTGAGATGTAATTCAATCTCCCTAAGAAACCACATACTTATTTTTCTATCCTTGGTGCGGGCATCTCTTGTATAGCTTTTACTTTGTCGGGGTCTACCTCGATACCCCGCTGGCTTACAATGAAACCTAACAATTTTCCTGATCTGACGCCAAATGTGTATTTATTCGAATTTAACCTCAGTCTGAACTTACGCAGTCTCTCGAATAACTTTTGCAGATGTATGATGTGTTCCTCCTCCATATGGGATTTGGAAATCATATCATCTATGTATACTTCAACCTCCTTGTGGATCATATCATGGAATAAAGTGACCATTGCCCTCTGATAGCTTGCCCCTGCGTTCTTGAGAGTGAATGGCATTACTTTGTAGAAGAAAGTTCCCCAAGGTGTCATGAAAGTAGTCTTTTCCATGTCTTCGGGCGCCATTTTGATCTGATTATAGCCTGAGAAACCGTCCATAAATGAGAATAATGAGTGTTGTCCACTAGGACATCTATGTGGGGTAAAGGGAAATTGTCCTTGGGGCTTTCCCTGTTTAGGTCTCGATAATCCACGCACATGCGTACTTTGCCATCCTTCTTGGGTACTGGTACAATGTTAGCTTTCCAAGGTGGATAATCTACCACTGCTAGGAACCCTGTGTCGAACTGTTTGAGAACCTCTTCTCTGATTTTGCTGGACATATTTGGACGAGTTCTTCTAAGTTTTTGTCTGACTGGAGAACACCCTTCTTTGAGAGGTAGTTTGTGCACCACAATGTCTGTATCCAACCCTGGCATGTCCTTGTAGGACCAAACAAATATATCCACATACTCATGTAATAACTTGATTAGCCTGTCTTTAACGCTCTGCTCCAACATTGCCCCTAGCTTGATTTTTTTCTGGAGCTTCCTCTGTGCCCAGGTTAATGGTCTCAATAGCCTTTTGATATGGTTGTATGCTATCAGCCTTTCGCTCTATTTCCATTGCCATTTCCTTGGAGAGTACAAGATCTTCGTCATCTTCCTCTTCAACTTGGTTGCTAGGAGCATAAAAATTGTATCGGGTCATAGCAGTAACGTTATCGGTAATTTTGGGCATGGATCTGCATATTTATCATGTTTTGGGGCATATTTTAGTGCTTGGAATTTGGAAATGCGTATGCAAAAAAAATATTTCCATTTTTTTAAAATTTAATAGATAAATGCAAAATAAAGACAAGGATCTTGATTGAAAACATAATATAACTTTCACTAATTGTAAATATTATTTGAAACAAAAATAGGGAAAACCCTTACAAGCAACCCCTATGCCTCGGGTTTGACATAGGTTCTTTAAAAACAAGAAATATTACTTAGAAAAGAAAAATATCTCAGGAATCTCCACAGTAGTCCATCCTTTGAGCTCTTCTCATAGGGCGCTCTCTTTGATGAAGTCAGTTGCCCTTTTGGTATTGATTTTGCTTGATATCATCGCCACATGTCTGCCATGCTATGTTCCTTTGCTGACAAAAGTCTCTTGGATCAGAGGGAAACATGCTTTGCCTTTTGGAGTAGCTTTCGACGATTCATAGCCCAAACCAACATGATTCTTCTTCTCAGGAATTTCTGGGAGCTTTCCCCAACATTTTGAGGCATCACATCCCATAGTCGTTTGCAGATCTCTCCATGATGTTACTTTAGTCTTGTTACCCTTCTCGACTGGTAATGTCACTATTGAAGCAATTTACAAGGCTTGGAATAGGGTAGCTATACAATCTTCTTCGGCACTGATATATCTGTACGATTCAATGTGGCTTACTAAAATGTCTTCCTCTCCGTCAATTATGATTAATTTCCCTTCCACTAGGAACTTCAATTTTTGATGCAGGGTCGAGGTTACTGCCCCTTCCGCATGGATCCAAGGTCTCCCCAGTAAACAAGTGTATGTTGGTTCGATATCCATGACCTGGAAAGTGATATTGAAGATATGCAAGCCAATCTTAATTGGAAGGTCCACCTCTCCTAACATCGAGCTTCGAGAACCGTCAAATGCCTTTACTATCGTAGAACTTGGTCTCATTACCACGTTATCTATTGTTAAATTTATGAGTCTTTACTTTGGAAACACATTAAGAGCGGAACCGGTGTCAGTAAGAACCCTGGAAAAATGGGTAGTACCTATTTGTATAGTAATGTGGAGTGCCTTATTATGGGCTCGGCCCTGTGGCGGTAATTCACTGTTGCTGAAACCCGGGTAGGATCCGGACGTTAGATTTTCTACGACGTTGTTAAATTGATTTACTGAAATTTCTTTTGTGACATGAGTTGAACTTAACACCTTCATCAAAGAATCCTGGTGTGCTTCATAGTTGATGAGTAGTGATAGTATGGATATTTTTGCTGGAGTTTGGTGAAGTTGATCCACCACTCTGTAGTCACTCTTTTTTATTATTTTCAGAAACTCTTCTGCCTCTTGATCGATAAAGTCTTTGCTCGTAGATTTTGTTTCCTGATTCGTATCAACCACTGCTTTTCCTTTGTCCTTCGTTAGAATCCCCTCTGTCTTCTTCGATAGTTCAGACCCAAAAATTCGACCACTTTGGGTCATACCTCCTGTCCCTGCTATGTTTGAAATTGTAGGTTGTGATACGGTGGCAGAACCGACTGTTAATACCGGTTTGTGTTTTTTGTTTGCAAATGTCGCGGTAAGCAAGAGTCGCCACTGACTTTTCTTTTATCCAATCAGGAAAGGGTGAAAAGAACAGAAAAATACCTTTTTTTGAGATTTCTGAGTACGGGGGGTAGATTATGGAAAGTGAAGGTGTTAGCACCCTTTCCATCCATGGTTTTCCATGGGCTCTTAGGTACTTGCTCATTTTTAAAATTACTTTCGTGTTTGTGTGGTTTGAAAAGCTTTGAAAATGCCTTAGTGCAGCGATTCACTTGATGGTAACTCTTGTATCAGTCCTCAAGAGTGCGATAAAGTGTTTTTGAAAATGTTTGTTTGAAAAGTATGTTTGAAAGTGTATGGTGTAAAAATATTATTTTGAGCAAGTACCTAACAATTATCTACCTACTCGAAAAAAGGCGTTCTTTTCCTCCTATCCTTTAGACCGTGTTATCCTACTATTAATGAGTAGGTAACCCTAGTCGTTAGATTTTTGAGGGACTATCAAAAGGGACGTATAATCATTGGAGGCAACATGTAAGGATACCTTAGCATTTCGAAGGGACTATCATCATAAGATCATTTCTCGTAGGCAACCTGAGGGACATTGTTGTACCCCAAAATTTACCCTCTCATTCATCAAGATATTTCTCACAAGACTTCTTGGACTCAAGACAAAATTGGGGTTTTGTCAGCTCAAGATACCTCACCTTGCACTGATAACCTAAAATTAGGGTTTGAGTTTGCACAAAGATTTTTGGACCATCAATGCTTCATGTGACTTTCATACACCATATTGGACCCCTAATATTGCTCATGTCAAGTTTCAAGCCTTGAACCACATTATTGATCAATCAATTGGACAGTTGAACTAAAAATCAGTTGTATTGGGGAAAAAGTCAACCATGGCCAATTTACAGTCAAACCTCATAATTTTTGATCCACATCAACATTCTAGACTCATATGTACCATTTTATGAAGTTTGGATAACAATTCCTCAAGAAATTTGATCAAATCATCAAAGGGGAAAAATGGTCAAAATTAGGGTTTTTGACTGAGGAAGGGCAATTTCTGATTTTTAACCTAGCCAATGGACAATTGAGTTCAAGCATGGTTTCAAGGAATCAATGGCATCATCTTGACCTAATTACATGGTTCAAAAGATCTCAAGTACATAGGATTGACAGATGAATTTTGCAGTCAACTGATCAAAAGTCAACTGTATACTGAAAAGTCAAACTTTGATTTTTTGGTTAAAATCAAGTGCCAAGGGTCATAATTCATCAAGATATGTCAAAACATGAAACTTGTTCACCAAGAAATCCAATTTTGAAAATTAGGGTTTTGAATTTGAAAAATTTCGTAACTTAGAATTTTTCTAAGTATGGAAATATTCTTATTTTTCCCCAACTTTTCACCACTTTTTCACCATGATGCAGTTTGATTCAAGAAAAGTTCCAAAAATGAAAGTTGTAGTCTCCTATGAAATCTACAACTTTTCTTCACAAACTTTTCCCAAAAGATGCTTGGATCTCAATTTATGAATTTGTGAATATAGGTTCATGAACTAAATAACTTAGTGAAATTTTGCCCTAATTTAGACAGGTTTTTGACCCAACTTCATGGACATTTTTCACCTAGTTACAAGAGGTATCTAAAAATTCATTTCAAAGATGAATTATAGAGCACATTGCAAGATTTCCAAAATGTCCAAGAACTCCCCAAGATCATTTTTGGTTAGGGAGAATCGAAGAAGGGAAGTTGGCATTTTATCACTTTTGATCAAGCCATTTTTACAAAGTATCAAGTTGCAAATCAGATCCAAGATGGTTGTATCTTGCTTTACAGGTTCTAAACTCACTTTTCACTCCATAATTAAATGCAAACTCAGAAGCTAAAGCCTTTATTTTTGCTTTTGAAGCATTGTACAAAAGATAATTCCATTTTTGGCCAAAAGGTTACAATGCCATTTTCATAAAGGGCAACTTTTGCAACTTTGTGAATCTTAAGCATTGGACCTGTTCCCTTGGTGCAAGAAAAGTCCACAGCTCTCAAGCAATGTGTACCAACTCATTTCAGGCCACAAGCAAGCAAGTACATGCATGGTAGCATGGTCACTTCACTTTTATTCAAAAGCAAGAAAGGTTGCAAAAAGTCCAAAGGCTTGTACAACTAGCAAGGAGTGGACTTTGTATCAGTTCTATACAAATACACAAACCTTTGGCAAGGCATAGCACGGTTTCTTAGCATCCAGAACTCCCTCAAACTCAAAAAACACAAAATTCTGCCAAAACACACAGTTGCTTCAAAACCATAACCATTTCATTTTTGGCTCGTGCATTTTGTCTTTCAACACTTGAAACATCTCACATATATCATACCAAAGCTATCCAAGCCCTTGCCCTGGTTCTGTAACACCTGTTTCAGATATTTCCATTTTTAAACTTAGAGCTTGCAGCTTGACTCGTGCAGAGAAACCCAGCCATCCTCAAAGTAAATTAAGCATTGGAATAGCTTCAGGGAAGTTCAAGGAAGCTTAAACAATCCTCAGGCCTCCCTCAAAGTCTCCACATTGTCATATCCAAATCCAGCTGAAGGAGGTATATTCCTTAAACTCTATCTCTGTATTTAGGCAACTTCAAGCCAAAATTTGTGAAGAAAAAATGTAGTCTATAACATGGTGAAGCTGTACATATGCATACTTTTCATTTATATTAACTATGCTGTGAGAATTTGAAGCTTGAAGTTGCTGAAATTTTTATGTTATGAGATTTTGTTTTTATGCAAGCATGTGAAAGATACAGTTTGAAGGAAAAACGCGCGCGCAGGACATGGCTGGAGGGCAAGGACGAAGCGCCTGGGCCTTTGGCGCCTTGGGCCTTCCATTTTTTATTTTCACACCCCCCTAACCACTATTTGCACCCCCTGGCATATTTGTTTTATTTTTCATATTTCTTTTTATATTTTTATATTTATTACTTTTATTTATTTTTTCTGATTCATAAAAATCATGAAAAATAATTTCTTTATTTTTTTGCATTTTTATTTTTTATTTTTATTATTTTTTGCATAAAAATAGTTTATTAGGGTAATATACTTTATTTTCTTAAATAAATTTGTAAATACAATTAAAAATACTTAACATTGTTATTTTATTATTTATACACATAAAATATTCATTTTCTATACATACTTAATTTTTAATATTTAAACCTAATATTATTTATTATTTCTTGTACAAAAAATGGACAAAATAATAACATAAAGCATTATTTTCTTTTAATTAAAAAAATTAGGGTTTCACCCCTTTCCAAAAATAATAATAATAATATTTTTTCTCTTCTTTCTAGGGTTTAATAAATTATTTTCTCATACAAAAAAACAATACAAAACATTTTTTTGCATAAATACATTTGCATTGCATTTTAATATTTGTACATTTATTTAAATTCTCACAATATTCGATTGGATTGTAATAATATTTTTTTAGGTTTATTTAGTGCAAAATCCCTATTCAAAAACTTATATCCCCCCTCCCATAATAATTATTGTAATAGCTTAGTTTATATTTACGCAATTTATCGCATTTATACCATGTTTAGAAAACTAGGGTTTGCATGACAAGAACAAAAACCAAACAAATAGAAAAGACCTAATACAAGACAAATCAAATGCATGAAAAATGACACACTTTGCACACAAGCACCCTTAGGGTTTCACCCACTTGGTTGCCTAATTTAAAATAGCCATGTTACGCATGCGAAGTATCTTGGTAAAACAATACAAAAATAAGATCATAGTCCCTCGATGACGCTATACAAAGGTTGCCTAAACAAATGATCTTGGTCCCTCAGAAAAAATGTCAAGATACTTAGCAACATTGCTATCATGGTTATACGATGACCCGCGCCCGTCCCGTTTAACATCCAAAGATAGGGTTGCTTACTAAATCAATGGTAAGACAACCATGTCAAAGGAATAAAAATGTACAAGAAAGACTTTTTGAGTAGGTAGATAGCTTCTAAGTTACTTGCTCCATTTCAAAACAATCCTTTCTATTTTTAAAAACAAACACACACACATTTCAAAACATTTCAAAAACATTGAAAACATTTTCAAAAAGACAAACATCTTTGTATACATTCTTACGAACGAGAATCATTACAAAGGTTGCTTAAACAAAGGCCTCTTTTACAAATACTTTTCAAAACCACACCAAACACCATTTCAAACAAAAACAAAGCAAGTGATCTAAGCAAGTAACTAGAGCCCATGGAAAACCATGGATGAAAAGGGTGCTAATACCTTCCCTTTTCATAATCTACCCCCCGAACTCAAGAAAGCATCTCAAAGGTCTTTCCTGTGCTTTTTTACCTTTCCTTTTGGATAAAATAAAATCCAGTGGCGACTCTTGCTAACCGCGACATTTTGCAAACACAAACGCAAACCTCAAGTCAGTTCTCCCACCATATCACAGAACTGGCGACTATGCTGGGGACTAATTATAAAAGTGGGGTTACCTTAGGGTTTAGATCACATTTATTTGCCTACCTTGTTTGACTTGTTTTTTTTACACTTTGGTTCTATTGTTTGGGTTTGAATCCTCCACCCGGATTTGGGAAAACATTATAGGTAAATAGCAATACGTTGTGGAAACTGTGCGGGTATACCGACACGGTCTAAGCAATAGCTATATTAGTGCGACATATTTGTGGGTACCGGTAGCCTTTGAGTCAATCAAAGAGAATACGGGGCCGCTGAGTGATGTCATAAAGCACTAATGAACTTTTAGAACCTTTACTTGACCAACTTGGCCTTTTAGGATGTAGTGAGATGACCGTCTTTGGCGCAGTACGAAGTTGGTAGATACTCGATACTACACTTATTGAGGGTTAGTTTCTTGGGATATTTCGGTCGCCAGTAAAGAGGCTTGAACTGAAAATATGAACAAAGAAAACAATCCAGTGATATTGAGCTCCTTAGAACCCGATTACTATTGCTAGGACAGGTTGAGCCAACTAAACTTCAAGAGGGTACTTACCTATGAAACCCCATGCAAGCCTAAACTAGGAACTTGTGTGATTTTCTTGTACATATATACTCGTGCATAACATCATGGACATCATGAAGCATCATTTGCATCTACTAACCATTTCAAGGATTTTGGAAATTCATCTTTGTTCTTGTTTTGTAGGATATGGATTCACTTCGCAGGAAAACTATCCAGGTCAACCTTGTAAGAATTCTTCCACAACTCAAGGAGCTTGCTTCTAGGATCCCTGAGAATTCTCCATTCATTGAGAGGCGTGGTCGTCTACTCAACTTGGTCACCTCCAACACAGAGGAAGATATGGTGAAAGTTTTCTTCCAGTTCTTTGACCCTCTGCATCACTGCTTCACATTTCCTGACTACCAACTTGTGCCTACTTTAGAAGAATTTTCTCAACTCCTGAGGATTCCTATTCTCAATCAACTACCTTTCAACGGTACGGAAAGAGATCCAAAGCCAGAAGATGTTGCTCAAGCCCTGCACTTGCAACCATCTGATGTCACAACCCATTGGGAAACTAGAAGTGGTGTCAAAGGTTTCTTGGCAAAGTTCTTATTTGAGAAGGCCCAAGATTGTTGGAATTCCTTGGACCTGCAAGCTTTTGAGGAGATTGTAGCTCTTCTTATCTATGGGATGGTCTTGTTCCCAAACCCTGACCAACTTATAGATATAAGTGCTGTCAAGATCTTCATGTCACGCAATTTGGTGCCTACATTACTCGGGGATATCTTACACTCTTTTCACACTCGTACAATGAGGAAAAGAGGTGTTCTCTTGTGCTGCACTCCTCTCGTGGCAAGATGGTTTATTTCTCATCTTCCCCAATCAGTCTTGAAGAATGAGCAAGGTTTGAGGTGGTCACAACGGTTGATGACACTTAAGCATTCAGATATTCATTGGTGTTCCCGGTCCAAAGAGAATGTTATTATCGTCGAATGTTGTGGGGAATTCCCTAATGTCCCTCTACTTGGCATTAGGGGAGGCATCACCTACAACCCCTGCTTGGCTCTGAGACAGTTTGGTTATGCCCGAAAGGATGGCCCACATGATATGCTGATTCAAGGCTTGGTTTTCGACTATGACAACGACGATCAAGCTCTTCGCCAGAGATTCATCCGAGCTTGGAGGATGCCAAACAAGGTAGACAGCAAGACTTTGGGACACAAGAATTCCATCCCTCTTGAGCCTTACCTCAAGTGGGTACGAACCCGCGCTCAAATTCTTATGATGCCTTATCCTTCTATTCTGCCGGTGATTGTTGAGCCTGTTCAGGAGGGAGAAGTTCCATACACTATCCTACATCCTGACATGCCCACATCTCTCGAAGACCTGCAAAGGGATTGGATACAGCTCAAGGGATAGCGTGATACTTTTGAAGCCCAATTCTACACAAGCGAGAAGAAGGTTTTGGAACTCACCAGACTACTTCAGGAGGAGCGAACTCTAAATTCCTACATTGCGCCAAAGAGGAAGCACAACACTTTTTATCTTAGAGCATTGTATGATTTTGCCCAGGCGGCATTGATGTACCCAACACTATTTTATTAATGTAACGTGTGTGTTTCTTTTTGTTTAAACAAATTTGAATCTTTTAAAATCCTTGAATGCATTGCATATGCACAACAACATTCATCATAACATAACAAGTCTTTGCAAAAAGTTCCTCATCTCTCTAACTGTTTATTTCAGTAAGATGGATCTAGAGCAGACGGTCAAAGATCTCCAAAATTAAAATATGCAGTTTCAGCAGCTGCTCACAACTTTGGCCAAGGGGCAAGAGGAGCTGAAGACTCTGCTAGCAAAAGACAAAAAGAAAGAAAAGAAGAAGCCAACTGGAGTGGTAATCACGGGTAGAAGATTTCAGGGACAAGCTAGAAGGACTTTGGATTTTTCGACAACTTCTGATGAAGGGGAGAGAAAAGGGAAAGAGACTGCAGTTCCTTCTGAATCTGAGGAAGAAGAAGAAGAAGAGGATTATTCTGAGGAGCAGTATCCGCCGACGGATGACAAATACCGACATTTGGAAGAGCGTCTAGCTGCTATGGAAGTATAGAGAGAACCAGGGCTGGATTTTGAAGAATTAGGGTTGGTGACAGGAATTGTGATTCCACCCAAGTTTAAAGTGCCGCTATTTGCTAAATATGATGGGGTGTCATGTCCCAAAATGCACCTCCAATCATACGTAACGAAAATTCAGCCGTACTATGCAGACAAGGACTTGTGGGTCCATTTCTTTCAGGACAGTTTATCCAGAACCCAACTTGATTGGTTCTATCAACTAGAGAAGGCTGATGTACATAACTAGGAGGACCTTGCTGCTGCCTTCTATAAAAAGTATCAATACAACGCAGACTTGGCACCAACCCGTACTCAACTTCAGAGTATGGGCATGGTTTCAAATGAAGGTTTCAAAGAGTATGCTCAGAAATGGAGAGACTTAGCCGATAGAGTACAACCACCTTTGTCTGAGAGGGAGCTGGTAGATATGTTCTTGGGTACCCTGTCAGGTCCTTTCTTCAATCACCTGATTGGAAGTTCATCCGCTGGGTTTACTGAACTGATTTTAACCAGAGAAAGAGTGGAGGCCGGTATAAAGAGCGGGAAGATTCAAAAGGATGCGTCTGCTTCTTCCGCTATAAGAAAACCATTCATAGGAAAGAAGGAAGTGTCTGCTGTCTATTCTCAGAGGGGTCAAGGAAGAGTTGAGCGTCAGCCAGCGGTGAGGGCCGTTATGATTCAAAAATCTGCATCTGATCAGCCCAGAACCAAATAACCAAGAACTGATCAGCCAAGGGTGGAAAGGCCAGTTCGGCAATTCACCAAGATTAACATGACCCCTGCCCAGGTTATACCACATCTCCTGAAGTTGAATCTAGAAAATCTGAAAGAGGCCCCAAAGAATCCCAATACTGCTTCTCCTCACTACCATCTGAATGCCAGATGCGCTTACCATTCCGAAAGCCCAGGGCACGACAATGACAATTGTTGGGCTTAGGAGAATAAAATTCAGGACCTGATAGATGCCAAAGAAGTTGAATTTGACGCACCTGAAAAACCAAATGTTATTTCTGCTCCAATTCCGAGGCATGGTCACAATGCAAATGCTGTTGAGGAGGATTTATTTGTTGCTACAGTAGATGAACTGTTAACTCCGCTCCCGATTATTAAGCTGAACTTGTTGAAGGCTGGGGTTTTCCCAGGTTGTAAATAAGATTGCCGTCATTGTTTGTCCTCGTTGACCAACTGCCCACTGTTAAAGACAAGCATCCAACGCCTGATTGATAACCAAGAAATCATGTTCGAAAAATCTCTTGTTTTACCAATTCTTGTTAACGATGTTTCAATTATAACCATCTATTCCAATCCTTCCAGGGTCCATAAAAAGACCCATTAGGATTACATCAGCTCCGAAGACTACTCCTTTGAAGATCACCATGCCCGGGCCAGTCCCGTATAAGTCCGATAAAATAGTACCATGGAACTATGGTGGAGAAATCTACTACCATGGTATTAAACAAGTTGAACTGACTGAAGAGAGCTCTGAAGAAGTCAACTCCGACATTGACAACATTGCCAGAACAAGCAAAATTACCCGCAGTGGTAGAATTTTCTCTCCAGAAATTGCCCCTCCAAAGGTAATTTTTGGACCCGCAGCTGCTCCTAAGGTTACCCCCACACTGGTAAACATATCCGCAAGTACTCCCATCATTGAAGAAGTCATAACCCTTGTGGTTATCCCCTCTAATATTGTTGCTGCTGATGTTTGAGGAAAAGGGATTCAAGAAGAGTCTGTCAGGACGAAGGCTCAACCATTGATCATCCCTGAAACCTCTCAAAAAGAGATGGAAGAAATCTTGAAAATAATCAAGAAGAGCGATTATGATGTGGTGGAACAGTTGGGGAAAACCCCCTCGAAGATCTCCATGTTGGACTTGTTGCTGTGTTCAGAAGCACATGCAAAAGCTCTGGTAAAGTTTTTGAAGACGGCCCATGTGCCACAAGAAAGCTCCGCTGATCAATTCCAGGAATGTGTGGCTAGTTTAACAGCTGATAATGGTCTAGGATTCTCCGATGTAGATCTAATATCAAAAGGGAGAAAACACGATGATGCTTTGCATGTCTCGGTGGAGTGCAGAGGAACAACCCTAGCCCATGTGTTGGTAGACACTGGTTCGTCTTTGAACGTCTTGCCAAAGAAAGCCCTGGATAGATTGGATTGTGAAGGCTTAACCCTGAAACCCAGCAACATAATTGTGAGAGCTTTTGATGGTTCCAAAAGGATGGTCCACGGGGTGGTGGACATCCCAATAAAGGTGGGAACTCAGACTTTCAACTCCATTTTCTATGTGATGGACATCCGTCCTTCTTATTCTTTCCTGTTAGGAAGACCTTGGATTCACAATGCTGGAGCTGTCACCTCCACTCTACATCAATTGCTAAAGTACCCTATCCAGGGGAAGATCATAATTTTCCATGGCGAAGAGGAATACATGATTAGTCATCTAAATTCTTTCCGATATATGGAATTGGATGGCGAGTTCATCAAAACTCCTTTACAGCATTTTGAAGAGGTCTCTCAGGAGGTAGCGGCAACCAAGACAGTGTCCTTGGTACCCATGATTACAAGACCTCTGCCTTGGATGTCATCTCTCAAGGATGCAAAGGCAGTGATTGAAGAGGGGGATGCACCATCTGGGGGAAGCTTCCAGACATTCTGTACAAATCAGACATGTTTGGCTTGGGGTTTACTTCAACTGCTCAAAAGGTTGTGCGTCGTGCCCGTGCTGGAGGGCCACCTGTGAAGATAAGAAACCAAGGAGTTAATGCTTTGGAAGATAGTGAGGAAGAGGGCAGCTTAGAAGATTGGATATTTCCTACTGTCAATGGGGGACTCCACAAGTGGGAAGCCAAAGACTTTATCCCGATAACTTTCATATCACAATCTTTAACATTTCTGCTGGCTTGTAATAATTCACAAACAATTCGTACACTTTTAACCTTGTGTCTTACCTGAGGCACAATGGTCCATTTGTAAGGGTTTTTATTTCATCTTCATATGCCATTTAATGAATCATGGATGTTTTTCACATATAAACTTTCATGTTCATTGTCTTTCTTTTTTCATTTTATTTGTTTAAAGGTGGCTATACCCTTACACACACCCACATCACAAATGCAGGTACCCTTCCATTCCGGATTCCATGGGTAACGATTCTGCTATGGCCTTCAGTGACTCTGAAGATCTGATTTACCAAGCCGAATACGAAGGTGAGGAAGATTGTGAGGTGCTAGGGGAGTTGGCCAGACTGCTACAACAGGAAGAAAGGGTTATCCTGCCTCATGAGGAGCTACTGGATACAATTAACTTGGGTACCAAAGAGGATAAAAAAGAAATCAAAGTGGGTGCCAACCTAGAACCGTGTGTCAAGGAGCGTCTAATTCAGCTATTGCATGATAATGTTGAGATATTTGCCTGGTCATATGAAGACATGCCGGGACTCGATACAGACATCGTGGTACATCGTCTACCCACAAGAGAAGACTGTCCACCAGTGAAACAAAAAGTCCGCCGCATGAGACCTGACATGTCAGAAAAGATCAAAGCAGAAGTTATGAAGCAGTTCAATGTTGGATTTATGGCTGTTACTTCCTATCCTCAATGGGTTTCTAACATTGTTCCCGTGCCTAAAAAGGACGGTAAAGTACGGATGTGCGTGGATTATAGAGATTTAAACAGGGCCAGCCCTAAAGATGATTTTCCATTTCCACACATCGACATCCTGGTCGACAATACAGCTCAGCACAAAGTATTTTCTTTCATGGACGGATTCTCAGGATATAACCAGATCAAAATGGCACCTGAAGACATGGAGAAAACTACGTTTGTCACACAGTGGGGTACGTTCTTCTACAAAGCGATGCTATTCGGACTGAAGAATGTCGGGGTAACCTATCAACGCGCCATGGTAGCTTTGTTTCATGATATGATACATCATGAGATAGAGGTCTACGTAGATGACATGATAGCCCGATCACAAACTGAGGAAGAACACCTTAATCACTTGCAGAAGCTATTTGTCAGATTGAAGGAGTACAAGCTAAGGTTAAACCCGAACAAGTGCACATTCAGAGTCCGGTCCGGTAAACTCTTGGGTTTCATTGTCAGCAACAAAGGCATCGAGGTTGATCCTGCCAAAGTCAAAGCGATATAAGAAATTCCTGCTCCTCATACTGAGAAGGAAGTCAGAGGGTTCTTGGGACGCCTGAACTATATTGATAGATTCATTTCTCACCTAACATCTACTTGTGAACCAATCTTCAAGTTGTTGAAGAAAGATCAAGTAGTCAGATGGAATGATGAATGCCAGATCGCTTTTGACAGAATCAAAGAGTATTTGTTGGAGCCTCCTGTCCAGATGCCACCTGTCGAGGGAAGACCACTAATCATGTATCTAACCGTTTTAGAGAATTCAATGGGGTGCTTACTGGGGCAGCATGACGAGTCTGGCCGAAAAGAACATGCCATTTATTACCTAAGCAAAAAGTTTACCGACTGTGAAACCAGATATTCACTACTCGAGAAAACTTGTTGTGCTTTGGTATAGGCTGCTCGCCGGCTAAGACAATATATGTTGACTCATACCACTTTGCTGATATCTAAGATGGATCCGATAAAATACATCTTTGAGAAGCCTGCTTTGTCTGGAAGGATAGCTAGATGGAAAATGATTCTAACAGAATATGACATACAGTACACGACCCAAAAAGCTATAAAGGGCAGTGTGCTAGCTGATCATCTTGCTCATCAAGCTGGAGAAGATTATCAATCCATGAAGTTTGAATTTCCGGACAAAGACATCATGACCTTGGACAACTATGAAGGAATCAGACCATATGACGGACCTGAACAAGGATCCCGATGGACCCTGTTCTTTGATGGGGCATCCAATTCACTTGGTAACGGTATCGGCACTGTACTCATATCTCCAGAAGGATGCCATACTCCTTTTACTGCCAGACTATGCTTCAACTGTACGAATAACATGGCAGAGTACGAAGCTTGCATCTTTGGTCTCAAGGCTGTTATTGACCTGGGAATCAAATCTTTGGTTGTGTTTGGAGATTCAGCTTTGGTCATCAGTCAGATCAAAGGAGAATGGGACACCAAGCATCCTAACCTTATCCCTTACAAAGAATATGTTCTAACATTGCTACCACATCTCGAGCAGATTACCTTTGAGCATTTCCCGCGAGAAGAAAATCAGCTAGCAGATGCTCTAGCTACAATGTCATCTATATTTAAACTAAGTTGGGATAACGAGGCTCCCCAAATCACCATTGAACGAATGGATAAACCAGCACACTGTCACGAGATTAATACTGAAGAAATAGTGGACCAGCCTTGGTTTCATGAAGTCAAAAGGTATCTCGAGGCTCAAGAATATCCAGAAGGGGCTTCAGTCAATGAAAAAAAGTTCTTGAGGAGATTCTCTGCTAAGTTCTTCCTGAGTAATGGCATCCTGTACAAACGTAATCATGATTGTATTCTGCTCCGCTGTATGCACAAGGTTGAAGCTAAAAAGATCATGGTTGAACTGCATGAAGGTACCTTTGGCACTCACTCTAGTGGGCATACGATGGCGAAGAAAATCCTACGGACAGGCTATTATTGGTCTACCATGGAAGTTGACTGCTATAAACACTCCCGGACCTGTCATAAGTGTCAAATCTATGCAGATAAGGTGCACGTACCTCCAGTTCCTCCCAATGTCTTAACAGCTCCTTGGCCCTTTGCTATGTGGGGAATCGATATGATTGGGGAGATCAAGCCTACAACCTCCAATGGACACTGCTTCATTCTAGTGGCCATTGATTATTTCATAAAGTGGGTCGAAGCATCTTCCTTCGCATCCGTTACTAAGAACATTATTGCCTGCTTCATCAAGCAGAATCTCATTTGCCGGTACGGTATCCCCAAAAGGATCATCACTGATAACGGTACAAACCTTATCAATACTATGATCACCGCCTTATGCGAGCAGTTCAAGATTCAACAATATAATTCATCCCGCTATCGGACAAAGATGAATGGTGTCGTCGAAGCTGCGAACAAAAACATTAAGAATATCATACAGAAAATGAAAGTCACCTACAAGGACTGGCATGAGATGCTACCGTTTGCTCTCCATGGGTACCATACCACGGCTCGCACATCAACTGGGGTAACACCCTATTCTTTAGTTTATGGCATGGAGGTTGTCTTGCCTATTGAGGTTCAGATCCCCTCTTTAAGAATCATGAAGGATGCAGGTTTGAGTGAAGACGATTGGATCCAAACCAGACTTGACCAACTGAACTTAATTGACGAGAAGAGACTTACTGTTGTTTTCCATGGTCAGATGTATCAAAAATGGATGATCAAGGCTTTCAACAAGAAAGTCAGACGCCAGGTATATCAAGTTGGAGATCTAGTGATCAAGCGCATCATCTTGCCACAAAGTGATCCCAGGGGAAAATGGACTCCTACCTATGAAGGACCATTTGTAATCAAGAACATCTTTTCTAGTGGGGCAATGATCTTAACCACCATGGACGGTGACGACCTGCCACACCCTGCGAACGCAGACATAGTCAAAAGATATTACGCATAAGAGACCCGCTAGGTTGACACACCTAGGCAAAATAAGGGCATCCCGACGAACCAAAAGGTTTAGGCAAAAGTTAGGGATAAAATAAAAAATCTGTACACCCGGAAAGTTGAAAACCCGAAAGGGCGACTTGGGCAAAAAAAGGGTTTCCCGGTGGACTGAAAACCCGAAAGGGCGGTCTAGGCAAAATTTAGGGAATTAAAGCGTATGACTATGTCTCGTCGGATCACTTTTAGGACAATCTCTTCATAGACAAACTCCGGGCTTCTGATCAACTCAATCATCTTCAGACGAAACAGTAAATAGACAAGATATTCGGAGATACGGAGGCTATAGCAGAATGGGAACCCCATGGGATTTTTACACATAGCCATCTTTCTTTGTATAAATTTTTTCTCATTTTTTATGACACCATCCTCTTACTAGGATGTCTGTCTCCTTTGTACAAAATACTTACTCAAAGTTAATACAAAGATATCTCTTTAAAGTGCAGAAAATTATTTGTCTTTTCTTTTTACACTTGTGTTTTATTTGCAAAAACGTCCAATGATTTATTAATGAGCATGTGCATTTGAATATAATCACTGTTTAAAAATAAACGAAATGGAAAAGAAATGTTACTGGCAGTTTGAAAGAATAGGAAAACGTCTTTAGGATATTCCATGAACAATCCCTACAGTACATCATTAAGATCCTCGGCGGAGCTGAAACTTCAAACCATTAATCCCCAGTGGAAACCATCCAGTTTCCCCAAATTCCCCAGCAAGTTGCTTTGAAGCCTGAAAACTAACCAGACAACAACTTCGGATGATTCCCCAGTAGAGTGGAATACAACCCAAACTCTTGAACTTTTTCCAGACAGGAATAAGTTGTTTCCCACAGAATCTTCACTGCTCCCCAACAGAATAAGTTTCTTCCCCACAGAACTCTTATTAATTCCCAACAGAATGAAGATTTCCATTCTTAATCCCCAGCCGAAGTCATCAAAATTCTCTGGATTCCCTAAGCAGATTCCCTAAGCAGGTTTCTCAAACAGTACATGGCATTACTCTCACAACGGAATTTTTGTCAATACTCCAACTTCAAGACATGAAGAATACCTATATCCTCAGTGAAGTCGACAAGGATTTCTTATCCTCAACAGTCGAGGATTTATTTTCCTCAGCAATACAGCAAATCAGCTTATATGCGCATACATTACATTCATATATCATAAACATTGATAAAGCACATTTATTGCATCATACATTTCATGCAACGTAACTTTATGTTTCAGCTAACATTTTACCCTTTTCAGGATAAGATTAACAGCTACCATTAACAATGTTCAAAAATTTCAGATACAATACAGATACGGTCTAGACAAGGATGCCATTCTGATACTTATTCAGATTTCAACTACAGATATAGTTCAGATACGCTCCAGACACGGATTCCATTCTGTTACTTATTCAGACTTCCAATACAGATACAGTCCAGATATGCTCCAGACACGGATGCCATTCTGATACTTATTCAATATTAAACTTCAAGATACAATTCAGATATACTCTAGACACGGAAGTTATTCTGTTACTCATTCAGATTCAGATGTCAGATACTGTTTCAGATGCACTCCAGACACGGTTGCTATTCTATCACTTATTCAGATTTCAAGTCAAGATACAGTTTATATCCGCTCCAGACAAGGATGCCATTCTTTTACTTATTCAGATCTCACAGTTCAGATACGCTCCATACAACGATGACATTCTGTTACTTATTCAGATCTCACAGTTCAGATACGCTCCAGACACGGTTTCCATTATGTCACTCATTCAGTTTTCAACTTCAAGACAAAGTTCAGATACGCTCCAGACACGGTTTCCATTCTGTTACTTATTCATATTTCAAGTTCAGATACAACTCAGATACGTTCCAAATACGGACACCATTCTGATGCTCATTCTTCTGATTTACAACAAACATTCTTGGATGGCATCTACAAGCTCATCTCCAAAAAGATTCTATCACCTCTCCAAATGGCATCTTTAAGCCCATTCCCTCAACTACACTTCGTCGAGTGCAAATTTATGGGCACTCTAGTGTCCAATCATCTCTTACCTTCGAGTCACGAATGGCAAAACTCGCCAATCTAACTCTTCAGGTTCAAGAAGATTGAACAGGGGAAGTTGTTGTACCCCAAAATTTACCCTCTCATTTATCAAGATATTTCTCACAAGACTTCTTGGACTCAAGACAAAATTAGGGTTTTGTCAGCTTAAGACACCTCACTTTGCACTGATAACCTAAAATTAGGGTTTGAGTTTGCACAAGGATTTTTGGACCATCAATGCTTCATGTGACTTTCATACACCATCTTGGACCCCTAAGATTGCTCATGTCAAGTTTCAAGCCTTGAACCACATTTTTGATCAGTCAATTGGACAGTTGACCTAAAAATCATCTGTATTGGGGAAAAAGTCAACCATGGCCAATTTATAGTCAAACCTCATAATTTTTTATCCACATCAACATTCTAGACTCATATGTACCATTTGATCATGTTTGGATCACAATTCCTCAAGAAATTTGATCAAATCATCAAAAGGGCAAAATGGTCAAAATTAGGGTTTTTGACTGAGGAAGGGGAATTTCTGATTTTTAACCTAGCCAATGGCCAATTGAGTTCAAGCATGGTTTCAATGATTCAATGGCATCATCTTTACCTAATTACATGGTTCAAAATATCTCAAGTACATAGTGTGATCGGTGGGAATGAGAACTGACTGTTTTTGGAATGCTGGTTCGCGTTTGCGTTTGTTTTTGCAAAGTGTCGCGGTAAGCAAGAGTAGCCGTCGTCTTTTATTTTATCCAACAAGGAAAGGACAAAAGCACAGAAAAATTCCTTTTCGAGATGTTTCTCGGGTTCGGGAGGTAGATTATAGAAAGGGAAGGTGTTAGCACCCTTTCTATCCGTGGTTATCCACGGGCTCTTAGGTACTTGCTCACTATGTTTTCAAAAGTTTGCTTTTCTTTGTGTTTGTGGGTTTTGAAAACAGTTTTTGTTTGAAACTTTGATTTAACTCTTGCTTCTGTCCTCAAGAGTGTAATGAAGTGTTTTGAAAACTTTGTTCGAAAAGTGTAAGTGTGAAAAGTTTTGTTTTGTTTTTAAAGTGAGCAAGTACTTAAGAACCTCTACCTACTCAAAAAAAGGAATTAAACTGTGCAAATGTCCTTTAGATAGTGCTATCCCACTATTGAGGAGTAGGTAGCACCGTCGTTGGAGTTTTCGGGTCAATTTGGTTTAAGGGACATGTGGTCACTAAAACAACGTTAGGACGCCTTAGCGGTAACCCTAATGTCTTAGATCATTTTTTCGGGGCAACCGTTTCGAGGCAACTTATGATCTTGGGACAAAAGAACGACCTCTAAAACATTCTATACTTAATGACCATGTTCGAGGCAACCAAGTGAGGCGTACCCTAGGAGTGACATGTGCAAGTGTGTCAATTTTCAGCTATATTATCTTTGCATGTCATGGTGAGCTACTGTTGATTTTAAGTTAAGAGTTAATCTTGTCATGCATAGCCTAGTTAGCATACATCTAAACAATTAATATATGTACAGGAATTTAAAGTGCGGGAATTGTAAATCCTACGCTATTACAAGTCTTCGGGGAGGGGGATTATTTACATGTCCAAAAATTAGGGGAATAAAGCAGTAAAGTGATAAAGTCTTAGTTAAGCTATTACAAACCAGTAGGCAGTTACAATAAAATAAATGCGCGCGAATCTGAAAATAACCTCTAAAAATCTAAGACTATAATCTTTTTGTTGTTTTATTTTATTTTTGAGAAAATGATCTAAATCTACTTAATTTTAGTTTTGGAAAAATGTTAATATAATTAAATGATTAGTTAACCAAGTTAATTTAATAGAGAAAAAAAAACTAGCCTAATGTTTTTTTGTGTTTTTGATTTTTATGTTTTAATGTTAATTAAAAAGATAAAAAGATGTCAATGAAAACAAAAATAAAATACAAGGGGGATCCTTCGATCCAGGGGAAAAAAGGAGCTTAGAGCCAAGGAGGGAATGGAAGCTTTGATCCAAACAGGGTCATGGTTCTTTCGATTGGGCCAGGAAGTGGGCATGAACAGCCTTCGATCCAGGGAAGGGGATTTCCCTTCGATCCTGGGAAAAATGCCTTCTTCGATCCAGGAGGACTATAGGGAGCTTCGATCCAGAGAAGGTTTCTCCTTCGATCGGGGATGCTATATCTGCAAAAGTATGTTAGCAAAATAAAACTCAGGGCCTGGTATCGAACCCCAGGCCCTTCGATCCTGAGTGCGCTGAGTCTTTTCAGGCTAAATCTGCAGCAAATGTTAGCAAACGAAGAACAGGACCTGGGGCCAAACCCAAGCCCTTGGATTCTGCCTAGGATGGCAAATCGAATGGGATAGAAAATATGGAGGTGTTATGCAAAATGAAAAGTTTTGACAATTTACCCTCTCTTACCAGCAGATTGAATCTTTGATTTAGGTACTGGCTGGATGGGAGCACTTTCAATCTGGGATTTCTGGGCGTGGATACTTTTGTTGAAGGGTTGCTTTAGCCTGGATCACTTCTGAAAATGTTGACAACCTGTGGTGGGCAGCGTATCTCCAAATTCTCCCTGTTTCTTTTTTTCCGTTTTGCTCTATTTTTGTTTCTGCAGAGTTTCTTTTCTTTAATTTTTGTAATGTTTTGTTTTTCCTGGATATGTATGCTGGCCCTTGTATTTATAGGAGCGTGGGGGTCTAGTAACGGCAAGAGACAGACATTTAACCAGGCCATTAAAGCCATGAGACAAGAATCAGACACATTAAAAGTTTTCCTTTTTTGAAATATGCATGTCTCTTATGAATCTTGAATGAACCTGGACACTTTTGAATTTCGAATGCATTCAGGCCCTGCTTTTCGATTGGTCCTGATTTGAAAAGAATCCCTCTGGTCGAATCAGCCCTTTAGGAACAGAAAAGGCAAGAATCTGGCCTTTAACTCAGGAATTAAATCCACAATCAGCATTTAATTATTTCTATATTTGCAAGGGAAACACGCCATTTTCTCATGTTCAGTGTACCTGGACATGTTTTTTTTTGAGTGCCCTCTTGATGGCTTTGTTAACAGGCCAGTCGAAAGGTGTTGTTCATGCTAATTGAAGGACATGGTTAACATGCCTGTCGAAGCTGCCTTGACACAATGCTGAATCGAAGGATCCCTTGGCATGCCAATTGAAAGGCTTGGCCCAGGGTGCCAAACGAAAAGGTCTTTCAGAATTCCAATCGAAGGCCTTGACACAATGTCAATCGAAGTTCTTGTCCATAATGCCAATCGAAAGGCTCCTTCATAATACCAATCGAAGGGTCTTTCAGAATGCCAATCGAAGTGCTTGTCCATAATGCCAATCGAAATGCTCCTTCAGAATGCCAATCGAAAGGTCTTTCAGAATGCCAATCGAAGTGCTTGTCCATAATGCCAATCGAAATGCTCCTTCAGAATGCCAATCGAAAGGTACTTAAAGCACCACTCAAAAATTTTCTTTTTCCTTAGGCAAGAATTTGTGATCAACCATGCAGGGGGAAGACTTTGGAAAACATGAGAGGGCAAATTTTGGGGTGTAACAGTTGCCCCTGTTCAATTTTCTTAAACCTGAGGATATAGATTGGCTTTCGAGCCTTTCGTGATCCGAAGGTGGAAGATAATTGAACACTAGAGTGCCCAGAAATTTGCACTCGCATGGTGTAGTATCAGCATTGTGATGTCGGGAATGGGCTTACAGATGCCATTTGGAGATTGTTGGTAGGAGGATGGGCTTATAGATGCCATTTGGAGATTGTTGGTAGCTGTCTTGAGAGAAATAGAATTTTAGGAGCTTCAGTTGTCCGTTACTCTACTGGGGAATTAACTCTGGAGGTGAACTGCATATCTGGACTGAGAAGGAACCTGGGTAAGGTTACTTCATGATGAGTCCATGTAAAACTTCATCTGGAAAGGAGGAACCTGTGTAGGGTTTCCTGATGACGAGTCCATGTAAAATTGCATCTTGGAAAGAGAGGGAACCAGTGTAGGGTTGCCTGATGACGAGTCCGTGTAAAGCTTCATCTTGGAAAGAGAGAACCTGTGTAGGGTTTCCTGATGACGAGTCCGTGTAAAACTTCATCTTGGAAAGAGGGAACCTGTGTAGGGTTTCTTGATGATGAGTCCGTGTAAAACTGCATCTGGAAAGGAGGAACCTGTGTAGGGTTACTTCGGGATAAGTCCGTGTAAAACTTCATCTGGAAAGGAGGAACCTGTGTAGGGTTGCCTGATGATGAGTCCATGTAAAACTGCATCTTGGAAAGAGAGGGAACCAGTGTAGGGTTGCCTGATGATGAGTCCGTGTAAAACTTTATCTTTGGAAAGAGAGAACCTGCGTAGGGTTTCCTGATGATGAGTCCGTGTAAAACTTCATCTGGAAAGGAGGAACCTGTGTAGGGTTGCTTGATGATGAGTCCATGTAAAACTGCATCTTGGAAAGAGAGGGAACCGGTGTAGGGTTGCCTGATGACGAGTCTGTGTAAAACTTTATCTTTGGAAAGAGAGAACCTGCGTAGGGTTTCTTGATGATGAGTCCGTGTAAAATTGCATCTGGAAAGGAGGAACCTGTGTAGGGTTGCATGATGATGAGTCCATGTAAAACTGCATCTTGGAAAGAGAGGGAACCGGTGTAGGGTTGCCTGATGACGAGTCCGTGTAAAGCTTCATCTTGGAAAGAGGGAACCTGTGTAGGGTTTCCTGATGACGAGTCCGTGTAAAACTTCATCTTGGAAAGAGGGAACCTGTGTAGGGTTTCTTGATGATGAGTCCATGTAAAACTGCATCTGGAAAGGAGGAACCTGTGTAGGGTTACTTCGGGATAAGTCCGTGTAAAACTTCAGGAGGAACCTGGGTAAGGTTACTTCGGGATAAGTTCGTGTAAAACTTCAGGAGGAACCTGGGTAAGGTTACTTGAGGATGAGTTCGTGTAAAACTTCATTCAGAAATATATGATAAAGGACCCGTGTAGGATTTTTCAGGATAAACCCGTGTGAAGTCTGTTTAGTTTCCGGAGTTAATCTTGAACTTGCTGGCAGTTGTTGATGATAACCATCTTTCTTTAAAAGGTACATGATTAATCGTATATGATGCATGACATGCATTGTATGATGATGCTCTCAAAATAAATGAGATTATGTTGTATGCAATATGTATGCGCACATCATGATGTATGAACATGAAATGCTATTGTGGTACGTCCGAGTTTGGGAAAATAAATCCCTGACTGTTGTTTGGAGAATAAAGAGTTTCACTCGCTGGAGATAACGGCCGAAGATGATTGGGAGAATAATCATGAAGGAGAGAATAACTCCGCTGGGGAATGGACTGACGAGGAAATGACTATGTGGGGAGTATATACTCTGCCAGAAGATCTGCTGATTTGGAGAAATAAAACTTAGCTGGGGATGAATTACTGTTGCTGGTGACAATGAACCTTGTTGGGGATTGAATTTCTATCTATGAAAGGAATGAACTCCTCTGGGGATAGAAAGAACTTCGTTGGGGATGATCTTTCAGTTGCAACTTGCTGAGGATAACCCAATTAGACTCTTGTGAGGATAACCTCTGAATTTGGCTGAGGAGACTTATTTGTGCTTCGCATGGGACAAGCTTCTAGAGTCTACTGGGGAAGAGGAGTTGTGGTCCTTTGATTTGTAGTAGTCAGAGAGGCAACCCAGGCTGGGGAATCCTGGTGTTATTGGGGAAATAAACCATGTCGTCAGTCTGCTAGAGAGGTGACATCTTCGTTGGGGGAAGTCCTCGAGGATTCTTGAGGTTGATTCAGTTGGGGAAAGGTTTTCAGAGATTAAACCCTTATTGGGAGTCATCCTATGAGAAGGATTTTGGGGAGATTTGTCATTGCCCCTAGTAGCAAGTGTTTGTGGCACTGCCCGAAGATGTTTAATTGTACGTAACCCTTCACTGAGATTGATGTTCAATGCCCCAAGTGACGGAGATGGAGACTTGCCCCTGGTTACTCTGCACTTCCTCAGAGATTTCTTGAAATCTTGACTGGACTTCCCCAGGTGTGCTGGATAGTGACATGTCATGCCCCCTTGTTGATAGGAAATTTGTCAATGGAAGTGTCATCCTTTTTGAAGTGATTTTGTTAACTGAGAGGGCTTTAGTTCATCGGATATTCGTTGTGTGAATTTCTCCGCTGTCAAACAAATAGCCAAATGCAAACAGTGATATTCAAATAATGCAAAGTTTATGCTTGTCTCGAAGTTTTGAAAAATGCGTTTTTTAGCAGAAAACTCTTTATAAGACAAATTCAACACAAGATTTAGGGCAAAGCCTTACAGGAGTCAGGATACCTTTTATAACAGTATGCTTTTGAACTAACATGTGCTTCAGCTAGGACTTTTGAAGGGTTGTAACGTGGCTTGGTTCACGGTTTAAGAAACAAAGGATAAAGGCTCAAAGTAATATTTGTACCCACCCGCTCTTCGTGATGTTCTTCAATCCTAAACTCAGTTAATTGTGCGTCAAACTCTATTCGAATTTGGAACGAAGTTTTGGTGATGGTTCACACAAGTTGAATTTGTTGGAAGGCAGTCATCATTTTTTTTGCAACATTTTTCATGTTGTCGAGGATTTGTAAAGACCTCGTTCTTTTGATTTGTTATCCCTAACTTTTTCCTGATTGTTCCTGTTTTCGAGATTACAGTCAGCGGGACGCCCCAACTTTCTTAAGCCTCCTTTATAGGTTTTGGCTCAGTGGGCTTTTCTCTTTTGAGAGATTGACTGCCTATGATATAAGGAACCACCATTGTCTTTTGATTCCAGAGGAATGCTTTTGATGTCGTTCGTTGTATTATGAACTGAGAGTTTTGTGACTTCAATGCGCATCTTTTGAATTAACTGAGAGACTACCCTGCCCCAGGTTTAAATTAAAGGTTTCAATTTGTGTTTAAAACAGAAAACTCCCACTTCTTTGGCTCGAAAGGGTTGACTAGGGATTATCTTCCTTATAACTCCAGTGTTTAGGATTTGAAAGAAACGTCTGTACATCGTCAACAAGGTCTGTCCAAAAGCATACTGTATGAGATTACGGCTTTGTTTCGTCATCCTCCCTCTAAAGGCTTGTAACTTTTAGCAAGAGTTGAATGTCATAAAGTGAGTAAAAAGCATAGTTTTAAATGTAATTAAAATGATTGGATCAAATCAAGACAAACATATGCAATGCATTAATGAAACAGAGTTTGACATTAACAAATAATTTTTTGAATAACAAAAGAAATTACAACTTGAAAATTCAAATGAAACAAAGACATTCTCAATGATTTGTCGTAGGAGCAGTGATTATGCTAGATTCTCCAGAGGACCAAACTCAATCTCCTTGGCATCAATCAAATTCTGAATCTTGTACTTCAATGCCCAACAATCGTTAGTATCATGCTCGGGACTGTCAGAATGATAAGTGCAGGTCGCATTAGGATTCTAGTTAGGAGAAGAAGTCTTTGGGTTTGGGTGAGGTCCTATCAATGTAATTAGATTCATCCTCAACAATTGTTGCAACGCTTGAGACAACGGCATGTTGATGTTGGTGAACTGTCTTTTAGGCTCATCTGGCTTTCGTTGATTTCCCTTTTGCTGTTGTCTGTGTGACGCAGAACCAAAAGAGACCAGGACTTCCCCTACGTGTTGGTGACAGTGACTTTTTTGACTGTTCACAGCATTGGACTCTTTATTTCCATTGTAGGGCTTTTTCTGAGCATCAGAAGGTGTGGCTTCTTGAATCTTCCCACTTTTGATGCCAGCTTCGACCCTTTCGCCTGTCAATATTAGCTCGGTGAACCCGACTGAAGAGCTTCCGATCAAGTGGTTAAAGAATGGACTAGACAGGGTCCCCAAAAACATATCAACAAGTTCACGATCAGCTAATGGTGGTTGCACCCTTCCGGCAAGGTCTCTCCATTTCTGAGCGTAGTCCTTAAAGCCTTCGCCTGTACCCATAAACATACCCTGAAGCTGAGTACGCGTGGGAGCAAGGTCGGCATTATACCGGTATTGCTTGTAAAAAGCAGCAGCAAGGTCTTCCCAGTTGCGGATGTTAGCTCCTTCCAGTTGACAGAACCATTCAAGTTGAGTCCCCGACAGACTATCTTGAAAGAAATAAACCCAGAGATTTCTATCAGCAATATAGGGTTGAATCTTCCTCACATATGACCGGAGGTGTAGCTTTGGACAGGAAGCTCCGTCATACTTGGCAAAGGCAGGTGCCTTGAATTTATGGGGAATCACCACCCCAGAGGATAGACCTAGATCTCCGAAGTCCAGACCGGGCACCTTCTGTATCTCCATAGCGCTCAAACGGTCTTCCAGTTGTTTGTACTTATCCTTAGCAGGAGGATACTGTTCTTCATCATAGTCCGTCTCGTTGTCGGAGACTTCAGGGCTAGGAGCCCTCCTTTCTTGTGGATTGTCTTTCCCTCCAGATGGGGTGGTCAGATCAACTTCGTTCTGCAGCCCGTTTCCAAACCTGCGTCCAGTATTGAACAGGATGGTCCTCTTTTTCTTCTTCTTCCTCTCTTTCAGAATCAGGGTCTTCAGGTCCTGCTGACCCTTAGCTATGCTCATGACCAACTCTTGAAATTGGGCATTCTAGGCCTGGAGGGCCTTGATAGCTTGCTCAGTGGAAGGTTCAGTAGACATGATGATTGCTGAAATAAACAGCGAAGAAGATAAGAGACCTGTGCTGGGAGACCTGTTATGCAATGATATGTATGATATATGTATGCAATGTTTCCAAGGATCTCACGGGGTAAACAAGAAACAGTTAGAATTTGAATTTGGTAACTTGATTGAAGGAACTTCATGTTGCTGAGAGTCCTTCTTCAAGAGTCAAGCTCACCATATCGAGTGGGTCATAGCCCCTGACTCAAGTTATCGTGTTTTGATTTCTAAACAACCTTGGCTAGAGGAAAATAAATCCCCTTTGCCCCTTACTGGACATTTGATTTACCATAACCTGCATCACAAGCCCTTGAGATCCTTGAAATGGTTAAGGAAATGCTAAGGCATGATGTTATGATGTGTATGCTATGCGTTTAAGCACAAGTGTGAGATGATGTAAGTAAGCCCTGCAATAAATCCAGATTATTGGATAAGGACTGTAAACAAAACCTGCAAGGAACCCATGTTGTCAGATAACAAGTATGTGCAAGTAGTTCAAGTTTGAAGGCACACAAGTCACACATATAGCCTTAAGTTTAGGCTGGCATGGAGTTTAGGCATTACCCTCTTTCAGTTTAGTTGGTTTAAACATGTCCTAAAAATAGTAACCGGGTTCTAGAGGATCTCAATATCACTGACTACCCTCAATCGGTCATAATTCCAGTTTAGCAACCTTTTCTTGCAGCCGAAATCATCGCGAGAGTTTAGTCTCAATGAGTGTAGCATACTGCTACTGTTCTATGGCCAAGTTGGTCAATTTAAGGTTCTAAGGTCAGTTGGTGCTTAATGACTCCTCAGAAGACCCATATGCTCCTCGTTTCAACACAAGGGATATCGGTAAAGACTAAGGTGCCACACCAACGTAGCTACTGCTTCATCCGTGTCGGTATCCGCTGGACAGATCCCTTACAGTTTATTGCTACTTACCTAAAGGGTATCCCCGGATCCGGGTTAGGATCTATAGAACTCCGATACAAGCCCATAAAATTTAAAGCATACAAAGCATACAATTGAAAACACAAGTGATCTAATCCTAAGGTATACCTCACTTATATAATATTCCCCAGCAGAGTCGCCAGTTCTGTGATCGGTGGGAATGAGAACTGACTGTTTTTGGAATGTTGGTTCGCGTTTGCGTTTGTTTTCGCAAAGTTTCGCGGTAAGCAAGAGTCGCCACCGTCTTTTATTTTATCCAACAAGGAAAGGAAAAAAGCACAGAAAAATTCCTTTTCGAGATGTTTCTCGGGTTCGGGAGGTAGATTATAGAAAGGGAAGGTGTTAGCACCCTTTCTATCCGTGGTTAACCACGGGCTCTTAGGTACTTGCTCACTATGTTTTCAAAAGTTTGCTTTTCTTTGTGTTTGTGGGTTTTGAAAAGAGTTTTTGTTTGAAACTTCGATTTAACTCTTACTTTTGTCCTCAAGAGTGTAATAAAGTGTTTTAAAAACTTTGTTCGAAAAGTGTAAGTGTGAAAAGTTTTGTTTTTTTTTTAAAGTGAGCAAGTACTTAAGAACCTCTACCTACTCAAAAAAGGAATTAAACTGTGCAAATGTCCTTTAGACAGTGCTATCCCACTATTGAGGAGTAGGTAGCACCGTCGTTGGAGTTTTCGGGTCAATTTGGTTTAAGGGACATGTGGTCACTAAAACAACGTTAGGACGCCTTAGCAGTAACCCTAATGTCTTAGATCATTTTTTCGGGGCAACCGTTTCGAGGCAACTTATGATCTTGGGACAAAAGGACGACCTCTAAAACATTCTATACTTAATGACCACGTTCGAGGCAACCAAGTGAGGCGTACCCTAGGAGTGACATGTGCAAGTGTGTCAATTTTCAGCTATCTAATCTTGTCATGCATAGGCTAGTTAGCATACATCTAAACAGTTAATATATGTACAGGAATTTAAAGTGCGGGAATTGTAAATCCTACGCTATTACAAGGCTTCAGGGAGGGGGATTATTTACATGTCCAAAAATTGGGGGAATAAAGAAGTAAAGTGATAAAGTCTTAGTTAAGATATTACAAACCAGTAGGCAGTTACAATAAAATAAATGCGCGCGAATTTGAAAATAACCTCTAAAAATCTAAGACTATAATCTTTTTGTTGTTTTATTTTATTTTTGAGAAAATGATCTAAATCTACTTAATTTTAGTTTTGGAAAAATGTTAAGATAATTAAATGATTAGTTAACCAAGTTAATTTAATAGGAAAAAAAACTAGCCTAATGTTTTTTTGTGTTTTTGATTTTTATGTTTTAATGTTAATTAAAAAGATAAAAAGATGTCAATGAAAACAAAAATAAAATACAAGGGGGATCCTTCGATCCAGGGGAAAAAAGGAGCTTAGAGCCAAGGAGGGAATGGAAGCTTCGATCCAAACAGGGTCATGGTTCTTTCGATTGGGCCAGGAAGTGGGCATGAACAGCCTTCGATCTAGGGAAGGGTATTTCCCTTCGATCCTGGGAAAAATGCCTTCTTCGATCCAGGAGGACTATGGGGAGCTTCGATCCAGAGAAGGTTTCTCCTTCGATCTGGGATGCTATACCTGCAAAAGTATGTTAGCAAAATAAAACTCAGGGCCTGGTATCGAACCCCAGGCCCTTCGATCCTGCGTGCGCTGAGTCTTTTCAGGCTAAATCTGTAGCAAATGTTAGCAAACGAAGAACAGGACCTGGGGCCAAACCCAAGCCCTTGGATTCTGCCTAGGATGGCAAATCTAATAGGATAGAAAATATGGAGGTGTTATGCAAAATGAAAAGTTTTGACAATTTACCCTCTCTTACCAGCAGATTGAATCTTTGATTTAGGTACTTGCTGGATTGGAGCACTTTCAATATGGGATTTATGGGCGTGGATACTTTTGTTGAAGGGTTGCTTTGGCCTGGATCACTTCTGAAAATGTTGACAACCTGTGGTGGGCAGCGTATCTCCAAATTCTCCCTATTTCTTTTTTTTCGTTCTGCTCTGTTTTTGTTTCTGCAGAGTTTCTTTTCTTTAATTTTTGTAATGTTTTGTTTTTCCGGGATATGTATGCTGGCCCTTGTGTTTATAGGAGCGTGGGGGTCTAGTAACGGCAGGAGACAACCATTTAACCAGACCATTAAATCCATGAGACAAGAATCAGACACATTAAAAGTTTTCCTTTTTTGAAATATGCATGTCTCTTATGAATCTTGAATGAACCTGGACACTTTTGAATTTCGAATGCATTCAGGCCCTGCTTTTCGATTGGTCCTGATTTGAAAAGAATCCCTCTGGTCGAATCAGCCCCTTAGGAACAGAAAAGGCGAGAATCTGGCCTTTAACTCAGTAATTAAATCCACAATCAGCATTTAATCATTTCTATATTTGCAAGGGAAACACGCCATTTTCTCATGTTCAGTGTACCTGGACATGTTTTTTTTAGTGCCCTCTTGATGGCTTTGTTAACAGGCTAGTCGAAAGGTGTTGTTCATGCTAATCGAAGGACATGGTTAACATGCCTGTCGAAGCTGCCTTGACACAATGCTGAATCAAAGGATCCCTTGGCATGCCAAGTGAAAGGCTTGGCCCAGGGTGCCAAACGAAAAGGTCTTTCTGAATTCCAATCGAAGGCCTTGACACAATGCCAATCGAAGTGCTTGTCCATAATGCCAATCGAAAGGCTCCTTCAGAATACCAATTGAAGGGTCTTTCAGAATGCCAATCGAAGTGCTTGTCCATAATGCCAATCGAAATGCTCCTTCAGAATACCAATCAAAAGGTCTTTCAGAATGCCAATCGAAGTGCTTGTCCATAATGCCAATCGAAATGCTCCTTCAGAATGCCAATCGAAAGGTACTTAAAGCACCACTCAAAAATTTTATTTTTCCTTAGGCAAGAATTTGTGATCAACCATGCAGGGGGAAGACTTTGGAAAACATGAGAGGGCAAATTTTGAGGTGCAACACGTAGGATTGACAAATGAATTTTGCAGTCAACTGATCAAAAGTCAACTGTATACTGAAAAGTCAAACTTTGACTTTTTGGTCAAAATCAAGTGCCAAGGGTCATAATTCATCAAGATATGTAAAAATATGAAACTTTTTCACCCAGAAAACCAATTTTGAAAATTAGGGTTTTGAATTTGAAAAATTTTATAACTTAGAATTTTTCTAAGTATGGAAATTTTCTTATTTTTTCCCAACTTTTTACGACTTTTTCACCATGATGCAATTTGATTCAAGAAAAGTTCCCAACATGAAAGTTGTAGTCTCCCATGAAATATACAACTTTTCTTCACAAGTTTTCCCAAAATATTCTTGGATCTCAAGTTATGAATTTGTGAATATAGGTCCATGAACTAAATAACTTAGTGAAATTTTGCCCTAATTTAGGCAGGTTTTTGACCCAACTTCATGGACATTTTTCACCTAGTTCCAAGAGGTATCTCAAAATGAATTTTAAAGATGAATTATAGAGAACATTGCAAGATTTCCAAAATGTCCAAGAACTCTCCAAGATCAGTTTTGGTTAGGGAGAATCGAAGAAGGGAAGTTGGCATTTTATCACTTTTGATCAAGCCATTTTTACAAAGTATCAAGTTGCAAATCAGATCCAAGATGGTCGTATCTTGCTTTACAGGTCCTAAACTCACTTTGCACTCCATAATTAAATTCAAACTCAGAAGCTAAATCCTTTATTTTTGCTTTTGAAGCATTGTACAAAAGATAATTCCATTTTTGGCCAAAAGGTTACAATGCCAATTTCATAAAGGGCAACTTTTGCAACTTTGTAAATCTTGAGCATTGGACTTGTTCCCTTGGTGCAAGCAAAGTCTATAGCTCTCAAGCAATGTGTACCAACTCATTTCAGGCCACAAGCAAGCAAGTACAGGCATGGTAGCATGGTCACTTCACTTTTCTTCAAAAGCAAGAAAGGTTGCAAAAAGTCCAAAGGATTGTACAACTAGCAAGGTGTGGACTTTGTATCAGTTCTATACAAATACACAAACCTTTGGCAAGGCATAGCACGATTGCTTAGCATCTAGAACTCACTCAAACTCAAAAAACACAAAATTCTGCCAAAACACACAGTTGTTGTAAAACCATAGCCATTTCATTTTTGGCTCGTGCGTTTTGTCTTTCAACACTTGAAACATCTCACATATATCATACCAAAGCTATCCAAGCCCTTGCCCTGGTTCTGTAACCCCTGTTTTAGCCATTGCCATTTTCAAACTTGGAGCTTGCAGCTTGACTCGTGTAAAGAAATCTAGCCATCCTCAAACAAAGTAAGCATTGGAATAGCTTCAGGGAAGTTCAAGGAAGCTTAAACAATCCTCAGGCCTCCCTCAAAGTCCCCACATTGTCATATCCAAATCCAGCTGAAGGAGGTATATTCCTTAAACTCTATCTCTGTATTTAGGCAACTTCGAGCCACAATTTGTGAAGAAAAAATGTAGTCTATAACATGGTGAAGTTGTACATATGCATACTTTTCATTTATATTAACTATGCTGTGAGAATTTGAAGCTTGAAGTTGCTGAAATTTTTAGGCCACGAATTAGGGGTTATAAAATTCTCTCTGATCTTTGAGAGTTAGGTCACAAAATTGATATGGATGGAATCGTGAGCTCAAATGCCACATGTTTTATGTTATGAGATTTTGATTTTATGCAAGCATGTGAAAGATACAGTTTGAAGGGAAAACGTGCGCGCAGGACATGGCTGGATGGCAGGGACGAAGCGCCTGGGCCTTTGGCGCCTTGGGCCTTCTGTTTTTTATTTTCACACCCCCCTGACCACTATTTGCACCCCCTGGCATATTTGTTTTATTTTTCATATTTCTTTTTATATTTTTATATTTATTACTTTTATTTATTTTTTCTGAATCATAAAAATCATGAAAAATAATTTATCTATTTTTTTGCATTTTTATTTTATTTTTTTATTATTTTTTGCATAAAAAATAGTTAATTAGGATAATATACTTTATTTTTTAAAATAAATTTGTAAATACAATTAAAAATACTTAACATTGTTATTTTATTATTTATACACATAAAATATTCATTTTCTATACATACTTAATTTTTAATATTTAAACCTAATATTATTTATTATTTCTTGTACAAAAAATGGACAAAATAATAACATAAAGCATTATTTTCTTTTAATTAAAAAAATTAGGGTTTCACCCCTTTCCAAAAATAATAATAATATTTTTTCTCTTTTTTCTAGGGTTTAATAAATTATTTTCTCATACAAAAAAACAATACAAAACATTTTTTTGCATAAATACATTTGCATTTCATTTTAATATTTGTACATTTATTTAAATTCGCACAATATTCGATTGGGTTGTAATAATAATTTTTAGGTTTATTTTGTGCAAAATCCCTATTCAAAAACTTGTATCCCCCCTCCCATAATAATTGTTGTAATAGCTTAGTTTACATTTACGCAATTTATCGCATTTATACCATATTTAGTAAACTAGGGTTTGCATGACAAGACCAAAAACCAAACAAATAGAAAATACCTAATACAAGACAAATCAAATGCATGAAAAATGACACACTTTGCACACAAGCACCCTTAGGGTTTCACCCACTTGGTTGCGTAATTTAAAATAGCCATGTTACGCACGCGAAGTATCTTGGCAAAACAATACAAAACTAAGATCATAGTCCCTCGATGACGCTATACAAAGGTTGCCTAAACAAATGATCTTGGTCCCTCAGAAAAAATGCCAAGATACTTAGCAACATTGCTATCATGGTTATACGATGACCCGCACCCTCCCCGTTTAACATCCAAAGATAGGGTTGCTTACCAAATCAATGGTAAGACAACCATGTCAAAGGAATGAAAATATACAAGAAATACTTTTTGAGTAAGTAGATAGCTTCTAAGTTACTTGCTCCATTTCAAAATAATCCTTGCTATTTTAAAAAACAAACACACACACATTTCAAAACATTTCAAAAACATTGAAAACATTTTCAAAAAGACAAACATCTTTGTATACATTCTTACGAACGAGAATCATTACAAAGGTTGCCTAAACAAAAGCCTCTTTTACAAATACTTTTCAAAACCACACCAAACACCATTTCAAACAAAAACAAAGTAAGTGATCTAAGCAAGTAACTAAGAGCCCATGGAAAACCATGGATGAAAAGGGTGATAATACCTTCCCTTTTCATAATCTACCCCCTGAACTCAAGAAAACATCTCAAAGGTCTTTCTTGTGCTTTTTTACCTTTCCTTTTGGATAAAATAAAAGTCGGTGGCGACTCTTGCTAACCGCGACATTTTGCAAACACAAACGCAAACCTCAAGGCAGTTCTTCCACCGTATCACAGACATTTATGGACTATGATCTTTATGACGATTTTAACCGAGGGTCTTTGCTAAGAGTATCTCTATGTTTCGAGGGACATGACCATTATTTCCGAATGCAACCAAGTGAGGTAATACCCTTGGGGTGAAAGTGTGCGGCAGTGTGCTTTTTTTAGATATATTTGTGCAATTTGAGTTATCTGGGTTCAATTTCTCATTATCTTTCATGCAATCCTATTAATCTAAACAGTTAATAATAGTGCGAGAATTTAAAAGGCAGAAATTAAACCTAGCTATTACAGGGCATCGGGGAGGGGGATACATAACCAAAACTTGGGAGTGGGAAATTAAAAGCAGTAAATAGACCCTAAGTTAGACTATTACAGACTATGTACAGATACAATCAATTGAAATGAATAATAAAAATAATAAGCACACAAAGAATGGAAAAAACGTCTAAACCCTAAAAATGTTTAAAATGAAATCTTTTTTTGTTCTTATTTATTTATGAAAATATTAAATTATAATAATATCCTAATTATCTAAGTTAAAAAGGAAAGAAAAATTATTAATTATAATTAATTCTAATGAAACTGATATTTTTGGTATTTTTAAAGAGAAAAATATTTGAAATTCAATCATAACTTCTAATTAATTTTTATTTCAAAGAAAACAAGTTAAAGTAATTAAATTATATTAATTTACAAAATTAATTTTAATAAAAAAACTAATTCTATTTTTTGTGTTTTTTATTGATTTTATGATTAAAATAAACCGATTTTAATACAATTAAAAAAAGAATAAAGAAATTGAAAAAAAAAACAAAATAGGAGAGTGGGCCTGATAGTGAAAGGAATTTGGGGGGGGGGGGGGGGCATTAAATTGGATTAGGCCTAGATCAAGCAGCAAGCCCAATGTCCCTTTTGATCCAGTGCCACTGGCTCCTGGGGGTCTACCATTGAAGAGCGTGTCAGAGGCGCTGGATCTGATCTTATAGTGATCTAATGGATGAAATCTGGAGATGTATGATATACGTATGGGGGTGCCATACACTGAAACCTGTAAGAAATGTTGGAAAAAATACAAAATCGTCGGACCTGGGATCGATCCCAGGTCCCTTCCCTCACACACTTGCATCTTTGCCATCTGAGTTATCCTATTAACTCATATATAATACCACAATAATATTATAAGGGAAACAAAGATCAAATCCATGTCATCAAAAATAAACGCATTCAGTGGACCAATCAGATCCTATGAAATTGCAACGCATGGTATGCTTGAGCCTACTGGGGTCAACGACGCTGGAGCTGTGCTCCGGTCGTCTTCTCCATCCAACTCCGACATTCAAACCTGCAAAACATGAGGATTAAGAGGGACAAAAAGACCCTATTCCCCTTGAAATTTTCCCAAGAATCCAAAATGGCCTTAGTTTCGCCTGAAAGTGCTTGTATCAATAGTACTGAAGCTCAAGCTTCTTTAAAACCAAACTATGGTAACCTGCGATTTCATCCCTTAAAGTCACATGTGATACGTCATATTTCTTCTAATCATCACTATAAACATGAATGTAAGCATTATATGGATTTGAATGGCATGTTCTAGAAGTTTAAGAGTAGAGAGAATTTACCAATCGAAGGTGTGATACGGTGGAGAACTGACTTGAAGGTTTTGCGTTTGATCGCAAATGTTGCGGTTAGCAAGAGTCGCCACCGAATTTTCTTTTATCCAAAAGGAAAGGTGAAAAAGCACATGAAAGACCTTTAAGATTGTTTCTTGAGTTCGAGGGGTAGATTATGAAAAGGGAAGGTATTAGCACCCTTTTCATCCATGGTTTTCCATGGGCTCTTAGTTACTTTCTAGATCACTTGCTTTTGTTTGAAATTGTGCTTTGTGTGGTTTTTGAAAGTATTTTTGAAAAGAAGTCATTGTTTAGGCAATCTTTGTAATGATTCTTGTTTGTAAGAATGTATACAAAGATGACAATCTTTTGAAAATGTTTTCAATGTTTGTAAGATGTTTGGTGTTTGTTTTGAAAATAGAAAGGACGTTTGTTTTGAAATGGAGCAAGTAATTAGGAGCAATCTACCTACTCAAATGTCTTTCTTGTTCATTTTCTTTTCCTTTGACATTGTTGTCTTACCATTGATTTGGTAAGCAACCCTATATTTGGATGTAAACGGGACGGGCGTGGGTCATCGTATAACCATGATTAGCAATGTTGTAATGTATCTTAGCATTCTCCTTAGGGACTAAGATCATTTGAAAGGAAACTTAGATAGCATCATCGAGGGACTATGATCTTGTATTTGCTTGTTTTTGCTAAGATACCTCACATGCATAATATGGCTATTTTGTATAAGGAAACCAAGTGGAATAACCCTAGGGTTGCTTGTGTGAAAATGTATTGTTTTCATGCTTGATTTAGTCTTGAATCAGGGTTTGCTATTTATTGGTTTTAAGTCTTTCCATACAAACCCTAATTACTAACAAGTGTATATAAAGCGATAAATTGCGGAATTTAAAGTTACTACGCTATTACAGCATTTGTGGGAGGGGTGTACAAATTACAAATGGGGATTGCAAGAAATTAAACCCTAATTAGTCTCTTACAACCAAATTGAATTTATACAAGAATTGAAATAAATAATGTACAAGATGAATTAAATATGCAAGAAGGTAAATGTGAAGAAAATGGATATTTTGTTTGATGTTTTATGAAAAAGGAATTTTACCTTAACCTAATAAAATAAAGAAAATAGTTTATTAAGTTTGAAATTATTGAGAAAAGATTTTAGATGAAAACCCTAATTCTATTAATTAATCAAAAGAAAATAAGTTTAAGAAAAGTATTTTTTTGCATTTTTTATCTTGAAAATATTTATAGTATTATAGAATATTTTTAGTCTTTTTCATATTAAAATAATGTATTTTAAATGGTGTGAAGAAAAATAAATAAATAATATTAATTAAGTTTGTAAGATTTACTTAATAAAATAAATAAAGTATAATAAATAAAAATATTTTTTGTGAGGAAAATAAAATAAACCAAGTCAAAATATAAATACATCATTTTTTTTGTATTTTATGATTTTTTTAGTATTTAGAAAATATATTTAAGAAAATAAATAAAATGAAGAAATAAAAAAATTGGGCCATGGTGCAAATATGAAACAGGGGGAGGGATGTTAGAAAAAAAAGTCAGGCCCATGCGCGTTGGAAGGATAAAAAATGTAAAAACTGAGAGAAAAAGCAAAAGGCAACGCACTGAGGCTTGAACCCATGACCTCCTGATTGCCAGCGTGCTGCCTTACTACTAGGGTGGCTATACATCTGTTAATATAACTGAAACAATAATTACATAACACAAAACACACCCTGATTACACTTCAACTTCAACCTCCAGCCAAAGGACCTGTATCTTCTTCATCTCTCAACAAAAATGAAAAGTTTAAACATGAAAGTTGTGGCATTTTTTCCACGAATCTAACGATATAAACAACTTAAGCTAACAATCAAAGATGAATGAGAATTTTTCTAGCCCTAATTCAAAACCTAAAAATTTCAGAAAACTTCAACCCTAAAATTATCTAAGCTCAGGCCATATAAATGTAAACTATGGATATGTACAGCTTCGTGGCAATGGTATCTATATTTTATTTTCACAAATCAAACTCAAATGATGCCTATATGAAGAGATAGAAGTTTGAAAACTTACCTCTTGCAGCTGGAACCGTGTATGGAGTGTGAGCAACCTTGGAGATGTAAGGATGATCTGGTTAGCTTGCCAGGACCTCCCTGAGTGTGTTGCAAGCCTTACTTTGTTTTGAAACCAGCAAGAACTCTCTACTCAAGTCCAACTGTAATGGAGGTTTTTAAAAATGGTGGATGATGAAGATGAAGTTACATAAGTTTAACAGGTGTTGAGATGAGTTCTATATGATGTATGTGAAGTGTTTAGATAGATAAAAGTGAAAACGCACGAGTGAAAATGGAGATGGGTGTTTGAAGCTCAAAAATGGAGTTTTTGGACAGTTCTGACTTATGAATGCTTGAGAGTCTTTGAGGGCTTGTAAAAACATGTCTTATGTTGCAGTTGACTTGTTAATATGTATGGGAAATATTAGAGCACAAAATCACTCAAGATTTCCGAGTTCTAGGGTTATGGCTATATAACTTGCTTTTGAAGAAATGTGAAATGACAAATCTCAAGTATTGTAAAAGAATTTCCTGAGCTTTTTCAGGCCTTAGACACCTTTATTTTGGTTTATAGGGGTTATGTGTGCAGAGAGAACAAGTTAGAAGCTCAAGACAAGTTGACTTTGTGATTAAAGCAACTTTTCAAGAATGGAATGGTAACTTTCTTCCTAAAATTGAAAATTGGCTTGGACAATGCTTGGAACACTTGGATAATAGCTCAAAAGCAAGTGTAATCTTCTGATTCTGGTTAAATCATGAGGTTTAGAGGCCTGCAAAATAAGATTGTGCAGCATAGGTTTGAAATTGAATTCTTGTTCATCACAAAATGCCTTGTAATTCAAGTGACAAAACACCAACTTCATCTCTTCGATTCTCCCTACTCAAGAATGAATTGATCGAGTTCTTGGATATTTTGGAAATATTTCAATGTGCTCTACAACCCATATTTGAATTTCTTTTGAAGATTCCCCTTGTAACTATATGAAAAAGTGCCATTAAGTTGAGTCAAAATCCTGACCAAATTAGGGCAAAATTTCACTAAGTGTTTTGTTTCATGACCCTATGTTCATAAAATTGTAACTTGAGATCTAAAAATTTTTGGAAGAAGTTTTGTAATGAAAAGTTGTAGATTTCATGGAGATCTACAACTTTCATGTTGGAAGTTTCTCTTGAATCATCTTGTATCATAGTGAAAATTTGGTTCAAAGTTATGAAAAAATATGAAATTTCCAACACTTAGAAACATTTCTAAGTTTAGAAATTTTGACTTTTCAAAATGAAATCTTGCATTTTTTATTTCTTGATGAATAAGTTTCATATTTTGACATGTTTTGATGAGTTGTGATCTTTGGTACTTGAATTTGACCAAAAAGTCAAAGTTTGACTTTTCAGTATATAGTTAACTTTTAATCAGTTGACTGCAAAATTCATTTGTCAATCCAATGGATTTGCAATGTTTTGAACCATGTCATTAGGTCAAAATTATGCAATTGGAATCTTGATATCATGCCTTAAACCAATTGACCATTTTGTAGGTTAAAAATCAGAAATTGCCCTTTCCCAGTCAAAACCCTAATTTTGACCATTTTGCCCTTTTGGAGATTTGATCAAATTTCTTGAGGAATTATGGTCCAAACTTGATCAAATGATACATATGAGTTTAAAATGTTGACGTGGATACAAAATTATGAAGTTTGACTGTAAATTGGATATAGTTGACTTTTTCCCCAATACAGTTGATTTTTAGGTCAACTTCTCAATTGACTGAGCCAAAATGTGATCCAAGGCTTGAAACTTGACATGAGTAATCTTGCGGTCCGTAATGATCCATGAATTTCATATGAAGTATTGAAAGGTTAAAAATCCTTGTGCAATCTCAAACCCTAATTTTGGTTATCAGTGCATAAATAGGTGTCTTGAGCTGGTCAAACCCTAATTTTGGTTATCAGTGCATAAATAGGTGTCTTGAGCTGATCAAACCCTAATGCAGTCTTGAGTCAAAGGAGATCTTGTGAGAAAATTTTTGATAAGTGAGAGGGCATATTTTGGGGTACAACAACTGCCCCTGTTCAATATTCTTAATCCTGAAGAGTTAGATTGGCAAGCTTTGTCGTTCGTGACTCGAAGGTGGAAGATGATTGGACACTAGAGTGCCCAGAAATTTGCACTCGACGATGTGATGGTTAAGGGAATGGGCTTAAAGATGCCATTTGGAGAGGTGATAGAAATTTGTAGGAGATGGGCTTGTAGACGCCATCCAAAAGTGATTGTTTGAATTGTAACTTGTAAGCTGAAAGAATGAGTATCAGAATGGCGTCCGTGTCTGGAGTGTATCTGAACTGTATCTGGGAGCTGATTTTGAATGAGTATCAGGATGGCATCCGTGTCTGGAGCGTATCTGAACTGTGTCTGAGAGTTAAATCTGAATGAGTATCAGAATGGAATCCGTGTCTATAGTGTATCTAAACTGTATCTGAGAGTTGAATCTGAATGAGTATCAGAATGTCATCCGTGTCTGGAGCGTATCTGAACTGTATCTGAAATCTAGTTTCGAATGAGTATCAGAATGACATCCGTGTTAGGAGCGTATCTGTACTATTTCTACAAACTTTGAACATTGTTAATGGTAGCTGTTAACCTTATCCTGAAAAGGGTAAAATTTTAGCTAAAATCCAAAGTCATGTTGTATGAAATGTATGATATAATGCATTCGTTTTATGATATACGAATCCAATGTATGTGTATGTGAGCTAGTCTATTGCGCTGTTTGTTGGATTGGGGAAAACAAATCCCTGAATGTTGCTGAGGATATGTAAGTCTTCATGTCTTGAAGTCGAAGTGTTGATGAACTTCCGTTTAGAGAAGTAAACTCTGTTGTAAGGGAAATGCCATGTACTGTTTGCAAAATCTGTTTGGCGGATCTGGAGAAATTGGATGATTTCTACCGGGGATTGATAATTGGAAGCTTTGTTCCGCTGGGGATTAGTACTGTACACTGCGGGGGATTTTTATGGAAAATAACTTAGAGATATTTCCCTATCTCTTAAAGCCATCATTAATTGTCTTTTATTTTGTTTATTTGTAAACAGTAATTATGTTCAAATGCATATGTTCAACAATGAATCATTGGACGTTTTTGTAAACAAAACAACAAGCGTAACGAAAAACAGATATTTTTTGCACTTCCAAGGAGATATCTTTGTATTGACTTTGAGTAAGTATTTTTGTACAATGAGACAAACATTCTAGTAAGAGAATGTCGTCATAAAAAATGAAAATTTTGATACAAAGAAAAGATAGCTATGTTTAATAATCCCATGGGGTTCCCATTACGCTATAGCCTTCGTATCTCTTAGCATCTTGTCTATTTGTTGCCTTGTCTGAAGTTGATTGAATTGATCAGAACGGCTGAATTTGTCAGTTGAAGCCAAAGGTTGTCCGCAAAGCGATCCAACGGGACATAGTCATACGCTTTAATTCCCTAACTTTTTCCTGGACTGCCCTTTTCGGGTTTTCAGTCCACCGGGAAACCCTTTTTTGCCCAAGTCGCCCTTTCGGGTTTTTAACTTGCCGGTGTACAAATTTGTTTCTGTTTTATCCCTAATTTTTGCCTGAACCTTTTGGTTCGTCGGGATGCCCTTGTTTTGCCTAAGTGTGTCAACCTAGCGGGTCTCTTATGCGTAGTATCTTTTGACTATGTCCGCGTTCGCAGGGTGTGGCAGATCATTGCCATCAATGGTGATTAGGATTATTGCCCCACCAGAGAATATGTTTTTGATTACAAATGGTCCTTCATAGGTAGGAGTCAATTTTCCCCTGTGATCACCTTGCGGCAGTATGATGCGCTTGATCACCAGATCCCCGACTTGGTACACTTGGCGACTGACCTTCTTGTTGAAAGCCTTGATCATCTATTTTTGATACATTTGACCATGGCAAACAGTAGTAAGCCTTTTCTCATCAATCAAGTTCAATTGATCAAGTCGAGTCTGGATCCAATCTTCTTCGTTCAACCCTGCATCCTTCATAATTCTTAGAGAGGGGATCTGGACCTCGATAGGCAAGACAGCCTCCATGCCGTAAACCAGAGAATAGGGTGTTGCCCCGGTTGATGTGCGATCTGTGGTACGATACCCGTGGAGAGCGAATGGTAGCATCTCATGCAAGTCTTTGTATGTGACTATCATTTTCTGTATGATCTTTTTAATGTTCTTATTTGTAGCTTCGACAACACCATTCATCTTCGGTCGATAAGGGGAAGAATTGTGATGCTGAATCTTGAATTGCTCGCATAGGGCGGTGATCAGAGTGTTGTTGATATTTGTACCATTGTCAGTAATGATCCTCTACGGGATACCGTACCGGCAAATGAGATTCTACTTAATGAACCGGGCGACAACATTCTTGGTGACGGAAGCGAAGGAGGCTGCCTCAACCCACTTTGTAAAATATTCAATGGCCACTAGGATGAAGAGGTGTCCATTGGAGGTTGTCGGCTTGATTTCCCCAATCATATCTATTCCCCACATAACAAAGGGCCAAGGAGCCGTCAAGACATTCATCGGAACCGGAGGTACGTTCACTTTATCAGCACAAATCTGGAACTTATGGCACGTTCGAGAGTGTTAATAGCAATTTGCTTCCATGGTAGACCAATAATAGCCTACCCGTAGGATTTTCTTTGCCATCATATGCCCACTGGAATTGGTGCCAAAAGCGCCTTCATACAATTCAGCCATGATCCTTTCAGCTTCAACCTTGTCTACGCACCTAAGTAACACATAGTCATGGTTGCGTTTGTAAAGAATACTGTTACTAAGGAAGAATTTTGCAGAGAATCTCCTTAAGAACTTCTTATCGTTGATTGAAGCTCCTTCTGGATATTCTTGAGCCTCGAGATACCTCTTGACTTCGTGAAACCATGGTTGGTCCACTACTTCTTCAGTATTAATCTCGTGGCAATGTGTTGGTTCATCCATTCGTTCGATGGTGATCTGGGGAGCCTCGTTATCCCAATTAAGTTTGAACATAGATGACATTGTGGCTAGTGCGTCTGCTAGCTGATTTTCTTCTCGCAGGAAATGCTCAAAGGTAATCTTCTCAAAATGTGGTAGCAATGTCAAAACATGTTCTTTATAAGGGATAAGGTTAGGGTGTTTGGTGTCCCATTTCCCTTTTATCTGACTGATGACCAAAGCTGAATCTCCAAATACATTCAAGGATTTGATCCCCAAGTCTATGGCAGCTCTGAGACCAAAGATGTATGCTTCGTATTCCGCCATGTTGTTTGTACAATTGAATCTGAGTCTTGCGGTAAAGGGAGTATGACACCCTTCAGGAGATATGAGTACAACACCGATACTATTGCCAAGTGCGTTAGATGCCCCATCAAAGAACAGGGTCCATCGGGATCCTTGTTCAGGTCTGTCATATGGCCTGAATTCTTCACAGTTGTCTAACATCATGATGTCTTCATCCGAAAATTCGAACTTCATGGACTGGTAGTCTTCTATAGCTTGGTGAGCAAGGTGATCAGCTAGTACACTGCCCTTTATTGCTTTCTGGGTAGTACATTGTATTTCATATTTCATCAGGATCATCTGCCATCTCGCTATTCTCTCAGAGAGAGCAGGCTTCTCGAAGATGTATTTTATCGGATCCATTTTAGATATCAACAGGGTAGTATGAGTCAGCATGTAATGTCTTAGCCGGCGAGCAGCCCATGCCAGAGTGCAGCAAGTTTTCTCGAGAAGTGAGTATCTTGTTTCACAGTTGGTAAAATTTTTGCTCAGGTAATAAATAGCGTGCTCTTTTCGGCCAGACTCGTCATGCTGCCCTAGCACACCCCCCCCCCCCATTGAATTTTCTAAAACAGTTAGATACATGATCAATGGTCTTCCCTCGACTGGTGGCATTAAAATAGAAGGCTCTTGCAGGTATTCTTTGATCTTGTCGAAAGAAGTTTGGCATTCACCATTCCATTTGACTACTTGGTCTTTCTTCAATAGTTTGAAGATTGGCTCACAAGTAGCTGTCAGGTGAGAAATGAATCTGGCAATGTAGTTTGAACGTCCCAAGAATCCTCTGACTTCCTTCTCAGTACGAGTAGCAGGCATCTATTGTATCTCTTTTACCTGGGCAAGATCTATTTCAATACCCTTGTTACTGACGACAAATCCTAGGAGTTTACCAGACCTTACTCCAAACGTGCATTTATTTGGGTTCAACCTCAGCTTGTACTTCTTTAGCCTCTCAAACAGTTTTTGTAGATGATCAAGATGCTCTTATTTTGTTTGAGATCTAGCAATCATGTCGTCCATATAGACCTCTATTTCATGATGTATCATGTCGTGAAATAGAGCTACCATGGCACGTTGATAGGTTGCCCCAGCATTCTTTAGTCCGAATGGCATAACCTTGTAGCAGAATGTTCCCCATTGTGTGACAAAGGTTGTCTTCTCCATGTCTTCAGGCGCCATTTTGATTTGGTTGTAACCTGAGAAACCGTCCATGAAAGAAAACACTTTGTGTTGTGCCATATTATCAATTAGGATGTCAATGTGTGGAAGTGGGAAATCATCTTTAGGGATCGCCCTATTCAAATCTCTGTAGTCCACGCATATTCGTACCTTGACGTCTTTCTTGGGCACGGGAACAACATTGGCAACCCATTACGGATAGAAGGTGACGGATAAGAATCCGGCGTTAAATTGTTTCATGACTTCTACTTTAATCTTCTCTAACATATCTAGTCGCATTCGACAGGCCTTTTGTTTTACTGGTGGACAATCCTCTTTTGTAGGTAGACGATGTACCACAATATCTGCATCAAGTCCTGGTATGTCTTTATACAACCATGCAAAGACCTCAACATACTCGTGTAGCAACTGAATCAGACACTCCTTGACACTCGGTTCCAGATTGGCACCCACCTTGACCTCTCTTTTGTCTTCTTCAGTACCCAGGTTGATTGTGTCCACGAGTTCCCCGTGAGGCTGAATGGTTCTCTCTTCTTGCAGTAGTAACCTGGTAAGTTCCCCTAGTACTTCACAATCTTCCTCACCTTCGTCTTCCTCTTGGTAGATTAGATTTTCAGAGTCACAAAAAGCCATAGCAGAACCGTTTTCCATGGGATCCCGAATGGATGTAGACCTGCATTGCGAGTGTGAGTGTGTGTAAGGGTATAACTATCTTTGAAAGAAATGTAAAAAGGAAAAACGATGAGCACAAAGTTTGTATGCAAAACGTCCATGATTCATTGATGTCATATGGAAATGAGATAATAACCCTTACAAATGGACCATTGTGCCTCGGGTAAGACACAAGTGAAGAAGTGAAAAACACAAGAAGGGGGGTTGAATTATAAAACTTGAAATCAAATGCAGAAAACACGTTATTTTTATCCTGGTTTGTTTGATCTCAAACTACTCCAGTCCACCCGTCAAGGTGATTTCGCCTCTCTCCAACGAGGTCTTAATCCACTATATTCAACTGAATACACAACTGCTTTAACAACTGCTAAAGCCTTCTTGAGTCTAACCATAGACCGGTTTATCTCAAGGAAATTCTTTTACAGATAAATGAACAAATATGTGTGTTTGATGTTTTCTAGAAAAACTGTATATCACAACTGTGATAATACATAATATGAAGCTTAGATGAAACTATATTGCTAGAGCTATAGAGTAAGCGTGGTTGAATGCTTTGGCAAAAGTGAGAGCGTGCTTGAGGATGATTAGCTTAGGCGTGTATATGCGTGTAGAGTATTAGCCAATTCTTTTCTCACTGACTTATTTAAATAGCTTAGGAATAGATACGTTGTTGTCCATAATTCCATTTTAATGCTCATAACATTCTTTCCTTTTTGAGAAGATCTTTGTCTTGGAATAAAGCCGTTGGTAATTAATCTGCCTTGTATGCAGTAACGTTGACACTTCAGAATGTTCTGCTTAATGAAAATCAGAGTGTTCTTGGCTTTATCTTATTCTGACGTTTCTGAGTGCTGATGACATGGTTATGATCTTGATAAGAGTCAGAGTATGTTTTGTGCAGATTCTGTTCATCAGACTTCAGCGTAGCACATGTTTGATCTTCTGATTTGACATATCTTCTGATGCTGATGTTGATATTCTGATGCTGATTCCATCAGAGTTTCTGTAAATACAAAGCATAATTTTGAGTAGCATATATGTCTTATATAAATCTCATAATTCATTTAATCTTGTATTTTGTTATCATCAAAACTCTAACTGAGGGTTGTAGAATCAAACTATGTTCTAACAATCTCCCCCTTTTTGATGATGACAAAAACCAGATTTTTTCAATTAAAATAAAGTGATGAAAGGTATCAGAGTTTAAGGATAGAGAGGAAACAGTATCGAAGATAATCAATTAATGAATAGAAGGTATCAGAGATAAGAAGATAAGGAATAAAAAGTATTTGAGTAATGAAGAGAAAAACTCCCCCTGAGTTGATTACTTCCCTTTGATTCCTTGAGACCTTGAGCATCAGAACTTTACTGAACTTTCTTTGAGCATCAAACTTTACTTTATCAGAGTTCATCAGATTCTTGTACCTGTAAGCTTTTTAGAACAAAGAAATTCAAATATATAAGAATGTTAGAATGTTTGAGACTTATGTCTCAGTAATCCGTTATTGAAAAATATCATTCTTTCTCCTCCTTTTTGTCAGTTATCAAAAAGCACAAATAATCAGAGTAAAAAAATGATCAGAGCTAAAAAAAACGATTATAATCAAAACAGAAGCAATGATAGTTTAGAACAAGTAAAAATATTACAGACAAACATGTAAAGAAAACAGGGAAAACACAAGAAAATTCTAAGAAGAAGGAGGAAGTCGTATGAACGGTGTGAAGTGTTTAAATAGATTTCTAAAAAATTTTTGAAAACCTAAACGTTTAAGAGAGAGAAATAAATCATGATTATTAGCACTTAATGATAGCTGATTTTAGGGGATTCAGTAAGATACTTAAACGGTTACCCATGACATGTGTCTCAATGCATCCAATCAGCGCTTTGCCTTTTTAGAAGCGTGAACGCGTGTTCAGCCTCAGGAAACAGCTGATGACTGGATGACACTTGTTTGCTTGAGTGAACAGCACATCTATTCTTGAACTGAAGCGCTCAGATCTTCATGGATATATTCTGATACAATCTACATTTCTAAAATTCTGAAAGAGGATTAATCAGAAGTTCACAGAGAAATAAACACAATTCTGAAGGTTAATATATAAAATTAAAACAATTTTATTCTGGACAGAGCTTCATGCTGAGATGTTTCAGAATGAAGTTGAACCTATCTTCAGAAAGTGGTTTTGTGAAAATATCAGCCCATTGATGGTCTGTGTCAATAAATTTTAAATTTAAAAACCCCTTTCTGAATATAGTCCCTAATAAAATGATGTTTTATTTCTATATGCTTAGCCCTAGAATGCAAAATTGGATTTTTACTTAAGCAAATAGAAGAGGTGTTATCACAGAGGATGGGAATGTTACTCTCAAATATCTGGAAGTCCTCAAGTTGGCTTTTCATCCAGAGCATTTGTGTGCTGCATCCAGCTGCTGCTATGTATTCAGCTTCTGCTGTTGATAGAGTAATTGTGGATTGTCTCTTGCTGGACCAAGAGATCAGATTTTCTCCCAGAAACTGGTAGCTTCCAGAAGTGCTTTTACGCTTTACTCTGTCTCCAGCAAAGTCAGCATCACAGTATCCTACTAAGCTGTAATCACTTGATTTTCCATAAAACAGACCCAGATTAGTAGTACCTTTCAGATACTTGAAAATTCGCTTAACAACTGTTAAGTGAGATTCTCTAGGATCTGATTGGAATCTTGCACAAATGCATACACTGAATAAAATATCAGGCCTTGAAGCTGTCAGATAAAGAAGAGAACCAATCATACCTTTGTAGACCTTCTGTTCTACCTTTTTTCTTACCTCTTCTTTTTCCAGAATACACGTGGGATGCATTGGAATCTTTGATGGCTTACATTCTGAGAGATCAAATTTCTTCAGAAGTTCTCTGACATATTTGCTCTGATGAATGTAAGTTCCTTCTGGGGATTTGATTGATCTGAATGCCCAGAAATAATTTCAGTTCCCCCATTAGGCTCATCTCAAATTCTGCCTGCATACACTTAGCAAACTTTCTTCCCAGAGAAGGTTTAGTAGATCCAAAAATGATATCATCAACATAAATCTGACATACTAAAATGTCATTCTTAACTGTCTTACAGAATAAGATTGTGTCCACTTTCCCTCTGGTGAATTCCTTTTCTAACAGGAAGTTACTCAGTCTTTCATACCAAGCTCTGGGAGCTTGTTTCAGACCATACAGTGACTTCTTTAGTTTGAAAACATATTCTGGGTTTTTTGAACTTTCAAAACTAGGGGGTTGGTGCACATATACCTCTTCTTCTATATAGCCATTTAAGAATGCACTCTTAACATCCATCTGATACAGAGTGATGCCTTTATTAACAGCAAAAGAAATTAAAAGTATGATAGATTCTAACCTGGCGACTGGAGCAAAGGTTTCTGTATAGTCTATCCCCTCTTGCTGACTATAACCTTGTGCTACCAATCGTGCCTTGTTTCTGATGACTTCACCTTGTTCATTCAGTTTGTCTCTGAACACCCTTTTTGTTCCAATGACGTTGAATCCTTTTGGTTTAGGAACTAGATCCCATACATCATTCCTTGTGAATTGATTCAGCTCCTCTTGCATTGCTAGAGTCCAGTCATTGTCCAGAAGTGCTTCATCAATTGAAGATGGTTCAATCAGAGAAACAAGTCCCATGAGGGATTCTTCAGAGTTTCTGAAGCTGGCTCTTGTTCTGATTGGATCTTCCTTTCTTCCTAAGATTTTTTCTTCTGGGTGATCCATGCTGCTTCTGGATGGTCTTTTCTGAGGTTGATCAACAGAAGGTACTGGATTGCTTGCAGTGCCTCTTTCTGATGTTGAGGGGGTGTCTCTGTTAAGAGCTTCTGATGACTTGTCTTCAATACCTGTGAATTCAACTTCCATACCTGTAAGTAATTCATTCTGCTTTGACTTTTGAGAGTCAAGCTTATCATCAAAACAAACACTGATTGATTCTTCCACAATCTGTGTTTCTGTATTGTATACTCTGTACCCTCTTGAGTGTTCAGAGTATCCTAACATAATACACTTCTGTGCTTTAGAGTTAAACTTGTTCAAATAATTTTTAGTATTCAAAATAAAGCAAGTACATCCAAATGGATGAAAATATGAAAGGTTGGGCTTTCTGTTCTTCCACAATTCATATGGAGTCTTTTCCAGAATAGGTCTTATGGAGATTCTATTCTAAATGTAACATGCTGTGTTTATTGCCTCTGCCCAGAAGATCTTAGCAACGTTAGTCTCGTTGATCATGGTTCTGGCCATTTCTTGCAATGTTCTGTTCTTTCATTCTACAACTCCATTTTGCTGGGGAGTTCTAGGACAAGAGAAATCATGCAGAATGCCTTTGTCATTAAAAAATGATCCAAAATCTTTGTTTTCAAACTCTCCACCATGATCACTTCTGACTTTGACGATTCTAAGATCCTTTTCGTTCTAAACTTGGTGGCAGAAGGTGACAAACACAGAGTGTGACTCGTCCTTGTGTCTTAAGAACTTTACCCATGTCCATCTGGTATAGTCATCTACGATTACTAACCCATACTTCTTGCCACTAACTGAAGCAGTTTTAACTGGTCCAAATAAGTCAATGTGCAGAAGTTCTAATGGTTTAGAGGTGGAAACAACATTTTTAGATTTGAAAGCTGGTTTTGCAAACTTGCCTTTCTGACATGCTTCACACAGAGCATCTGAATTGAACTTCAGGTTAGGAAGTCCTCTGACCAGATTGAGTTTGTTAATCTGAGATATTCTTCTCATACTAACATGCCCCAATCTTCTGTGCCAGATCCATTGCTCGTTGTTAACAGACAGAAGACACTTTACATTCTGACTTTTCAGTTCAGAAAGTTTGATTTTATAAATGTTGTTTCTCCTCTTTCCATTAAATAGGATAGTCCCATCTTTCTGACTAACCGCTTTGCATGAATTTTGATTAAAGATTATATCATAACCGTTATCACTTAATTGACTTATGGATAACAGGTTATGCATTAATCCATCTACTAATAAAACATTACTTATAGAGGGAAGATTTCCATTACCTACTGTTCCAGAGCCAATGATCTTTCCCATCTGATTGCCTCCAAAGCCTACGTGGCCTCCAGGCTTAAGTTCCAGGCTTTGGAACATATGCTTTCTTCCTGTCATGTGTCGTGAGCAGCCAGAGTCCAGGTACCATGACTGGTGTTTCTGCTTTGCTGCTAAAGATATCTGCAACATGTATTATTTTATCCTTAGGTACCCATATTTTCTTGGGTCCTGATTTGTTAGTTTTACCAAAACTCTGGTTGAATTTTGGTTTGACAGAATAATTACTACTAATATATTTGATGTCGTGTGTGTGCCCATATATAAAGTGTGAGTTAAGTGGAGTTCGTTTTATAACTAAATCCATGGCATTCTTTGGTGTAGGTACCTTACCTTGGTATCCTATTCCTTTTCTGCCATTTCTGCTAACTCCATAGATCATTGAAGCCATCTTGCTTCTATCTATGTTTTTAGCTAGAAACTTCTGAAAGCTGTGATCATACTCCTTTATGATCTCATCAGCACTGCTGGAAGTTTCAGAGATTGTTTCCTTCTGAGAGTTTTGTAATAGATTTTCTAATTTTGAAATTTTAGTTTTCAACTCAGAATTCTCCAATTTGAGACTCTCAGTTTTATCAGAGTCAGAAGCAAGATTCCTTTTCAGGTTTCTGAATTTGACTCTGATCTGCTGATATCTTTCCAGAATTTCATTAAGGCTTTCAGCTAGTTCAGCCTTAGTAAAGTTAATAGCAAAGTCAGGAAATACCTCTTCTGTGTATGATTCAGAGTATGATTCAGAAGCTTCACTGTCTTCTGATATGTTTGCCATGAGAGCTATGTTTGCTCTCTCATCATCTGATTCTGAGTCAGCTTCAGACGTGTCAGAGTCATCCCATGTAGCCATGAGACTTTTCTTATTTTCCTTGCCAAACTTCTTTTTGGGCTTTTCCCTCTGAAGCTTTGGGCAATCACTCTTGTAGTGTCCTTGCTCGTTACATTCATAGCAGATGATGTCTTTGTTGTTTGGCTTTCTGCTTCCTGAAGAGCCTTCAAATCTTCTGTGTCTAGAGGAGGATTCTGACCTTCTGTATCTGGAGGAGGATTCATTCTGATTCTCTGATCTTCGTGGATTCCTGAACTTTCTTTGCCTCTGCTTCCACAGTTGGTTCACCCTTCTGGAGAGGAGAGACAGTTCATCTTCTTCTGATGAGGACCCATCAGAGGTTTCTTCTACAGCCTGCAAAACTTTGGAGTCAGATTTCCTGTTAGATTTTAAAGCTAATGGCTTACCTTGCTTTTGAGGTTCATCAGCTTCTAGCTCTATCTCGTGACTTCTGAGGGAGCTGATAAGTTCCTCCAGAGAGATTTTGTTGAGATCCTTAGTTAGCTTTAGCACTGTGGCCATTGGCCTCCACTGTTTTGGCAAGCTTCTGATGATCTTCTTAACATGATCAGCAGTAGAGTACCCTTTGTCTAGAACTTTGAGACCAGCAACCAGAATTTGAAATCTTGAGAACATCGTTTCAATTGATTCACTTTCTTCCATCTTGAATGCCTCATACTTCTGAATGAGCGCAAGAGCTTTAGTTTCTTTAACTTGAATGTTGCCTTCATGCGTCATTCTCAGAGAGTCAAACATATTCTTTGCAGTGTCTCTGTTTGATATCTTTTCATATTCAGAGTAAGAGATGGCGCTGAGAAGAATTGTTCTTGCTTTGTGATGATTTCTGAAATCACGCTTTTGTTGATCAGACATTGCTTTCCTGTCAATCTTCTAACCACTTGCATTCACTAGGTGCGTGTATCCATCAGTCACCATATCCCACAGATCAGCATCGTGGGCCAAAAAGAAGCTTTCAATTCTGTCTTTCCAGTAATCAAAGTTCTCTCCATCAAAGACTGGAGGTTTGCCACTGAATCTGTCTCTTTCTTCATTGTTGTCATTGCTGATGTTTTGATGTGGTCCTGCTATAGTGTTTTTCTAACGTTGGATCTTGTACTGACACGGTTAAGTGTTATAAGCTCAAAACCAGACGCTCTGATGCCAATTGAAGAAGTGAAAAACACAAGAAGGGGGGTTGAATTGTAAAACATGAAATCAAATGCAGACAACACGTTATTTTTATCCTGGTTCGTTTGATCTCAAACTACTCCAGTCCACCCGTCAAGGTGATTTCGCCTCTCTCCAACGAGGTCTTAATCCTCTATATTCAATTGAATACACAACTGCTTTAACAACTGCTAAAGCCTTCTTGAGTCTAACGACAGACCGGTTTATCTCAAGGAAATTCTTTTACAGATAAATGAACAAATATGTGTGTTTTATGTTTTCTAGAAAAACTGTATATCACAACTGTGATAATACACAATATGAAGCTTAGATGAAACTATATTTCTAGAGCTATAGAGTAAGCGTGGTTGAATGCTTTAGCAAAAGTGAGAGCGTGCTTGAGGATGATTAGCTTAGGCGTGTATATGCGTGTAGAGTATTAGCCAATTCTTTTCTCACTGAATTGTTTAAATAGCTTAGGAATAGATACGTTGTTGTCCATAATTCCATTTTAATGCTCATAACGTTCTTTCCTTTTTGAGAAGATCTTTGTCTTGGAATAAAGCCGTTGGTAATTAATCTGCCTTGTATGCAGTAACGTTGACACTTCAGAATGTTCTGCTTAATGAAAATCAGAGTGTTCTTGGCTTTATCTTATTCTGACGTTTCTGAGTGCTGATGACATGGTTATGATCTTGATAAGAGTCAGAGTATGTTTTGCGCAGATTCTGTTCATCATACTTCAGTGTAGCACATGTTTGATCTTCTGATCTGACATATCTTTTGATGCTGATGTTGATATTTTGATGCTGATTCCATCAGAGTTTCTGTAAATACAAAGCATAATTTTGAGTAGCATATATGTCTTATATAAATCTCATAGTTCATTTAATCTTGTATTTTGTTATCATCAAAACTCTAACTGAGGGTTGTAGAATCAAACTATGTTCTAACAACAAGGCTTTAAGAGTTGGAATTGTTTTAATATTACAGATCCAACAAAATGTAAATACAAATTACTGTGGGATAAAAGTGATCGGGACAAAATCTCTAGCCTCCCAATTGTTGAGCCCTCCACTGACAGTTGGGAAGATCCAATCTTCCAGGTTGCAACCATTTTCATCATCCTCTACCGTGTTGACTTCACAGTTTCTGATCTTCAGGGTTGTTCCTCCTGCACGAGCGTGGCGTATGGCCTTCTGAGCACTTAAAGTGAAACACAAGCCAAACTTGTTTGACTTGTATGGGATATCCGGGAGTTATCACCAGATAGTGCACCCACCTTCTTCTATTACGACCTTGTCATCCTTCAAATATGACATCCTGAGAGGAGGCCTTGTGATCTTGGGAACTTGAGACACAGCCTTCGTTACTACCACGTCTTGCAAGACTTCTTCAAAGTGTTGGAATGGAGTTTCAATAAATTCACCAACTAATTCCATATATCTGAAGGAATTGAGATGGCTGGTCATATACTCTTCTTCTCCATGAACGGTGATGATCTTCCCTTGAATCGGATATTTCAGCATTTGGTGCAACGTAGAAGTAACAACGCCATCATTGTGGATCCATGGTCGGCCTAGCAAGCAAGAGTATAAAGGGCGGATGTCCATTACATAAAAAGTTGAATTGAATGTTTGGGTTCAAACCTTTATGGGGATATCCAATTCCCCATGCACCATCCTTTTCGAGCCGTCAAAAGCCCTTACTACTATGTTGCTCGGCTTCAATGTTAATCCCTCACAGTCAAGCCTATCAAGAGCTTTTTTAGGCAACACATTCAGAGATGAGCCAATGTCCACCAAAACATGAGCCAAGGTTGTACCCCTACATTAAACTAAGACGTGCAATGCCTCATTATGCTTCCTTCCTCTTGGCGTTAAATCAGCATCCGAAAAACCTAGACCATTATCTGCAGTCAGGCTGGCTACGTAGTCTTGGAACTGATCGACAGATGTCTCTTGGGGTAGATGGGAAGTTTCAGGAATTTTACCAAGGGCTTTGCATGCGCCTCAGAACATAGTAGTAAAGCCAGCATGGAAATTTTAGATGGAGTTTGCCCCAATTGTTCAACTACATCGTAGTCGCTTCTTTTTAGGATCTTCAGAATTTCCTCCATCTCTTTCCGTGAGGTCTCAGGGATAGCCAATAATTGTGCCTTCGTCTAGACAGGCTCAATCAGAATACTTTTACCTCGGGTTTCGGTTGACTCGGCAGCAGGAATGTCAGTAGGAGTAATAATAGGGGTTGTATCAGTTGGAATATTGGTGGAGATGATTGTAGGACTGGAAATAGCCTTCGGAGGAGCAACAACAATAGGAATGATTACGGGTCCAGAAACTGCTTTTGGGGAAGCAATTTCTGGAGAGAATATCCTTCTGCTTCGAGTAATCTTACTAGTCCCCACAATATTACTAATATCGGAGTTAACATTCTCGGAACTTGAATCTTCTGCAGCTGGCCAATCTTGCTTGACATCGTGGTAGTAGACATACCCTCCATAATTCCATGGTATGGTTTTGTCTGACGAATACGGGACTGGTCCAGGCATTGTAATTATCAAAGGAGTTTCTTTTGGAACTGATGTAATTCTAACGGGTCTTTTGGTGGAGACCCTTGAAGAATTGGCGGAAATGGTAATGATAGAGACATCTTTAAAAGGAACAGGTGGAATAGAAGTATTTTCAAACAAAAATTCTTTGTTATCTATTAGGCACTGAACGCCTGCTTTCAACAAAGGACAACTGGTTGCTGAGGATAAACAGAAATTACAGCCTTCATCACAGCCCGGGAAAACACCAACATTTAACAAATTTACTTTAATAGTCAGGAGTGGGTCCTAAGTTCATCAACTGAAGTAACAAACATATCTTCTTCAATGGCATTGGTATTATGGCCATGTTTGGGCATAGGGGCAGAAATGACATTTGGCTTTTCGAGCGCATCGAATTCAATCTCTTTGGCTTCAATGAGGTCTTGTAATTTGTTCTTCACAGCCCAACAATTATTAGTTTCATGGTCGGGACTCTCAAAGTGGTATGCACAGCGGGCATTAGGATGATAGTGAGGAGATTTTGTATTAGGATTCTTTGGAGCTTCTTTCAAGGTCACTAGGTTGGATCTTAATAGATGTGGCAATACTTGAGATAGGGTCATGTTAATTCTGGTGAATTGTCTGACTGGTCTTTCCATCCTTGGCTGGTTTTTTCTTTGTTGATCAGGTGCAGGTTTAGGAATCATAACAGCCTCCACCATTGGACGGTGTTCGGCCCTATCTTTATTTCTCTTAGGATAAACATCAACCACTTCTTTCTTTCCGATAAATGGCTTCCTTATAGCAGCAGAGGATGTATCTTTTTGAATCTTTCCACTCTTTATCCCAGCTTCTACCCTCTCTCCGGTTAATATCAGTTCAGTAAAACCTGTCGATGAACTCCCAATTAGGTGATTGAAGAAGGGACCAGACAAGGTGCCCAAAAACATATCTACTAATTCTCTTTCAGATAGGGGAGATTGAACTCTTCCAGCCAAGTCTCTCCATTTTTGCGCATAGTCCTTGAAACCTTCATTGGAAACCATGGCCATACTCTGGAGTTGAGTACGGGTAGGTGCAAGATCAGCATTGTATTGGTATTGTTTGTAAAAGGCTGCAGCAAGATCTTCCCAGTTATGAACATTGGCTCTTTGTAACTGGTAAAACCAATCAAGTTGAGTTCCAGACAGGTTGTCTTGGAAGAAGTGTACCCATAAGTCTTTGTCAGTGGTATGGGGCTGGATTTTCCTCACATAGGACCAGAGATGCATTTTAGGGCATGAAACTCCATCATATTTGGCAAACACGGGTGATTTGAATTTCGGAGGAATGACAATCCCCGATACTAGACCCGATTTCTCAAAGTCCAATCCAGGCACTTTTTGGATTTCCATTGCACTCAATCGCTCTTCGAGATGCTTATACTTGTCATAAGCTGGAGGGTATTATTCTTCAGAATAGTCTTCTTCTTCCTCTTCCTCTTCTGATTCTGACGGGACAACTATTTCTTTGCCTTTCCCATCTTGATTGTATTTCTCACCATATGTCTTTGCAAAGTCTAAGGCCCTTCTTGTCTGCCCTTGGAATATTCTTCCCATATTTAGAACTCCGGTTATCTTCTTTGTTTTATTTTTCTTCTCCTCAGCCAGCAAAGTCTTCAACTTTTCTTGTCCTTTAGCTAGGGTCAAGAACAACTGTTGAAACTGTGCATTCTGAGCTTGGAGATCCTTCATTGTTTGCTCGAGATCCATCTTACTGAAATAAACAGTTGAGAGATAAGGAGACTTATTGCAAGAAACCTGCTTATGTTATGATGAATGGTAATGCATATGCAATGATTTCAAGGATTTTAAGATTAAAATTCGTTTTAGACAAAAACGAAACACACATTATATTAATATATTAAAGCTTGAGTACAATAATGCCTTCTTAGGCAAAACAAATACAAGAAACTCTAAGATAAAAAGGTAGTGTGCATCCTCTTTGGTGCAATGCAGGCATTCAGAGTCTGCTCCTCATGAAGTAGCCTAGTGAGTTCCAAAACCTTCTTCTCGCTTGCGTAGAATTGGGCTTCGAAAGTATCTCGCTCCCCCTTGAGTTGTATCTAATCTCTTTATAGGTCTTCAAGAGAGGTGGGCATGTCGGGATGTAGGATAGTGTAGGGAACATCTCCTTCCATGACAGGCTCAATTATTACCGGGAGAACGGAGGGATAAAGAATCATAAGACTTTGAGCACGAGTTCGTACCCATTTGAGGTAATGCTCAAGAGGGATGGAATTTTTATGCCCTAAAGTCTTGCTATCTATCTTGTTCAACATCCTCCAAGCTCGGATAAATCTCTGGCGAAGACCTTGATTGTCGTTGTCATAGTCAAATACCAAACCTTGAATCAGCATCTTGTGCAGACCATCCCTTCGGCCATAGCCAAACTGTCTTAAGGCTAAGAAGGGGTTGTAGGTGATTCCTCCCCTAATTCTAAGGAGAGGGACATTAGGAAATTCTCCACAACGGTCGACAATGATAACATTCTCTTTGGATTGGGAGCACCAATGAATGTTTGAATATTTGAGCATCATCAACCTTTGTGACCACCTTGAACCTTGCTCGTTCTTCAATACAGATTGGGGAAGATGCGAAATAAACCATCTTTCCAAGAGATGAGTGCAACACATAAGGACACCTCTTTTCCTTATTGTGTGAGTGTGAAAAGAGTGTAGGATGTCTCCTAGCAAAGTAGGCACCGGGTTATGGGATATGAAGATTTTGACGGTGTTCACATCTATGAGTTGGTCAGGATTTGGAAACAAAACCATCCCATAGATAAGGAGAGCCACAATTTCCTCAAAGGCTTGCATATCCAAGGAATTCCAATAACTTTGGGCTTTCTCAAACAGGAACTTTGCTAGGAAACCTTTGACACCACTCCTTATTTCCCAATGAGTTGTGATATCAGATGAGTGCAAGTGTAGAGCTTGAGAAATATCTTTTGGCTTTGGGTCTCTTTCCGTACCGTTGAAAGGTAGTTGATTGAGAATGGGAATCCTCAAGAGTTGGGAGAATTCTTCCAAAGTTGGCACAAATTGATAGTCGGGAAATGTAAAGCAATGGTGTAAAGGATCGGAGAACTCAAAGAGCACCTTCATCATGTCCTCGTCTGTGTTAGAGGTGACCAAGTTGAGTAGGCGACCATGTCTCTCGGTGAATGGAGAGTTTTTCAGGAATCCTTGAAGCTAGCTCCCTAAGTTGTGGAGGGATCCTTACGAGATTGACTTGAATAGTTTTCCTGCGACGTGAATCCATATCCTACAAAACAAGAACAAAGATGAATCCCAAAAATCCTTGAAATGGTTAGTGAATGTATATGATGTTCATGATGTTATGTACAAGTATGCATATACAAACAAAATAAACAAATCCTTAGGTTTAGGCTTTCATGGAGTTTTATAGGTAAGTACCCTCTTTAAGTTTAGTTGGCTCAAACATGTCCTAGTAATAGTAACCGGGTTCTAAGGAGCTCAATATCACTGGTTTGTTTCCTTGATCATTGTTTCAGCACAAGCCTCTTTAATGGAGACCGAAATATCCCAAGAAACCAAACCTCAATGAGTGTAGTATCGAGTATCTACCAACTTCGGACTGCACCAAAGCCGGTCATCTCACTACATCCTAAATGGCCAAGTTGGTCAAGTAAAGGTTCTAGAAGTTCATTAGTGATTTATGACAGCACTCAGCGGTCCCGTATTCTCTTTGATTAACTCAAAGGCTACCGGTACCCACAAATATGTCACACTAACGTAGCTATTGCTTAGACCATATCGGTATACCGCGCACAATTTCCACAACGTATTGCTACTTACCTATAATGTATCCCAAATCTAGGTAGAAGATTCAAACCCAAACAAAGAACCATAATATAAAGCATACAAGTCAAACAATGAAAGCAAGTAAATGTGATCTAACCCTAAGGTAACCCCACTTTAAGAATTTTCCCCAACAGAGTCGCCAGTTCTGTGATACGGTGGGAGAACTGACTTGAAGGTTTTGCATTTGATCGCAAATGGTGCGGTTAGCAAGAGTCGCCACCGACTTTTCTTTTATCCAAAAGGAAAGGTGAAAGCACAGGAAAGACCTTTAAGATTGTTTCTTGAGTTCAGGGGGTAGATTATAAAAAGGGGAGGTATTAGCACCCTTTTCATCCATGGTTTTCCATGGGCTCTTAGTTACTTCCTAGATCACTTGCTTTTGTTTGAAATTGTGCTTTGTGTGGTTTTTGAAAGTATTTTTGAAAAGAAGCCTCTGTTTAGGCAATCTTTGTAATGATTCTTGTTTGTTAGAATGTATACAAAGATGTCAATCTTTTGAAAATGTTTTCAATGTTTGTAAGATGTTTGGTGTTTGTTTTGAAAATAGCAAGGACGTTTGTTTTAAAATGGAGCAAGTAATTAGGAGCAATCTACCTACTCAAATGTCTTTCTTGTTCATTTTCTTTTCCTTTGACATTGTTGTCTTACCATTGATTTGGTAAGCAACCATATCTTTGGATGTAAATGGGACGGGCGTGGGTCATCGTATAACCATGATTAGTAATGTTGCAATGTATCTTAGCATTCTCCTTAGGGACTAAGATCATTTGAAAGGAAACTTAGATAGCATCATCGAGGGACTATGATCTTGTATTTGCTTGTTTTTGCTAAGATACCTCACATGCATAATATGGCTATTTTGTATAAGGCAACCAAGTGGAATAACCCTAGGTTTGCTTGTGTGAAAATGTATTGTTTTCATGCTTGATTTAGTCTTGAATTAGGGTTTTCTATTTATTGGTTTTAAGTCTTTCCATACAAACCCTAATTACTAACAAGTGTATATAAAGCGATAAATTGCGGAATTTAAAGTTACTACGCTATTACAACATTTGTGGGAGGGGTGTACAAATTACAAATTGGGATTGCAAGAAATTAAACCCTAATTAGTCTCTTACAACCAAAATGAATTTATACAAGAATTGAAATAAATAATGTACAAGATGAATTAAATATGCAAGAAGGTAAATGTGAAGAAAATGGATATTTTGTTTGATGTTTTATGAAAAAGGAATTTTACCTTAACCTAATAAAATAAAGAAAATAGTTTATTAAGTTTTAAATTATTGAGAAAAGATTCTAGATTAAAACCCTAATTCTATTAATTAATCAAAAGAAAATAAGTTTAAGAAAAGTATTTTTTTGCATTTTTTATCTTGAAAATATTTATAGTATTATAGAATATTTTTAGTCTTTTTCATATTAAAATAATGTATTTTAAATGGTGTGAAGAAAAATAAATAAATAATATTAATTAAGTTTGTAAGATTTACTTAATAAAATAAATAAAGTATAATAAATAAAAATATTTTTTTGTGAAGAAAATAAAATAAACCAAGTCAAAATATAAATACATCACTTTTTTGTATTTTATGATTTTTTAGTATTTAAACAATATATTTAAGAAAATAAATAAAATAAAGAAATGAAGAAATAAAAAAATTGGGTCAGGGTGCAAATATGAAATTGGGGGGAGGGATGTTAGAAAAAAAAGTCAGGCCCAGGAGGGGAAGGCCCATGCGCGCTGGAAGGATAAAAAATGTAAAAAATGAGAGAAAAAGCAAAAGGCAGCGCGCTGAGGCTCGAACCCATGACCTCCTGATTTCCAGCGTGCTGCCTTACCACTGGGGAGGCTATACATCTGTTAATATAACTGAAACAATAATTACATAACACAAAACGCGCCCTGATTACACTTCATCTTCAACCTCCAGCCAAAGGACCTGTATCTTCTTCATCTCTCAACAAAAATGAAAAGTTCAAACATGAAAGTTATGGCATTTTTTTCCACGAGTCTAACCATATAAACAACTTAAGCTAACAATCAAAGATGAATGATAATTTTTCTTGCCCTAATTCAAAACCTAAAAATTTCAGAAAACTTCAACCCTAAAATTCTCTAAGCTCATGCCATATAAATGTAAACTATGGATATGTACAACTTCGTGGCAATTGTATCTATATTTTATTTTCACAAATCAAACTCAAATGATGCCTGTATGAAGAGATAGAAGTTTGAAAACTTACCTCTTACAGTTGGAATCATGTATGGAGTTTGAGCAACCTTTGAGGTGTAAGGATGATCTGGTTAACTTGCCAGGACCTCCTTGAGTGTGTTGTAAGCCTTACTTTGTTTTGAAACCAACTAGAACTCTCTACTCAAGTCCAATTGTAATGGAGGTTTTTTAAAACGGTGGATGATGAAGATGAAGTTATAGAAGTTTAACAGGTGTTGAGATGAGTTCTATATGATGTATGTGAAGTGTTTAAATAGTTAAAAGTGAAAACACACGAGTGAAAATGGAGATGGGTGTTTGAAGCTCAAAAAATGGAGTTTTTGGCCAGTTCTGACTTATGAATGCTTGAGAGTCTTTATGGGCTTGTAAAAATGTGTCTTATGTTGCAATTGACTTGTTAATATGTATGGAAAAGATTAGAGCATAAAATCACTCAAGATTTTTGAGTTCTAGGGTTATGGCTCTATATCTTGCTTTTGAAGAAAAGTGAAATGACAAATCTCAAGTATTGTACAAGCATGTCATGAGCTTATTCAGGCCTTAGACACCTTGATTTTGGTTTATAGGGGTTATGTGTGTAGATAAAACAAGTTAGAAGCTCAAGACAAGTTGACTTTGTGATTAAAGCAACTTTTCAAGAATGGAATGGTAACTTTCTTCCTAAAATGGCAAATTGGCTTGGACAATGCTTGGAACACTTGGATAATAGCTCAAAAGCAAGTGTAATCTTCTGATTATGGATATATATTGAAGTTTAGAGGCCTGCAAAACAATATTGTGCAACATAGGTTTGAAATTGAATTCTTGTTCATCACAAAATGCCTTGTAATTCAAGTGACAAAACACCAACTTCATCTCTTCGATTCTCCCTACTCAAGAATGATCTAAAGGAGTTCTTGGATATTTTGGAAATATTTCAATGTGCTCTACAACCCATATTTGAATTTCTTTTGAAGATTCCCCTTGGAACTATATGAAAAAGTGCCATGAAGTTGACTCAAAATCCTGACCAAATTAGGGCAAAATTTCACTAAGTGTTTTGTTTCATGACCCTATGTTCATAAAATTGTAACTTGAGATCCAAGCATTTTTGGAAGAAGTTTTGTGAGGAAAAATTGTAGATTTCATGGAGATCTACAACTTTCATGTTGGAAGTTTCTCTTGAATCATCTTGTATCATAGTGAAAATTTGGTTCAAAGTTATGAAAAAATATGAAATTTCCAACACTTAGAAACATTTCTAAGTTTAGAAATTTTGACTTTTCAAAATGAAATCTTGCATTTTTGATTTTTTGATGAATAAGTTTCATATTTTGACATGTTTTGATGAGTTGTGATCTTTGGTACTTGAATTTGACCAAAAAGTCAAAGTTTGACTTTTCAGTATACAGTTGAGTTTTGATCAGTTGACTGCAAAATTCATCTGTCAACCCAATGGATTTGCAATGTTTTGAACCATGTCATTAGGTAAAAATGATGCAATTGGACTCTTGAGATCATGCCTTAAACCAATTCACCATTTTCTAGGTTAAAAATCAGAAATTTCCCTTTCCCAATCAAAACCCTAATTTTGACCATTTTGCCCTTTTGGAGATTTGATCAAATTTCTTGAGGAATTATGGTCCAAACTTGGCTATAGTTGAATTTTTCCCCAATACAGTTGATTTTTAGGTCAACTACTCAATTGACTGAGCCAAAATGTGATCCAAGGCTTGAAACTTGACATGAGTAATCTTGGGGGTCCATAATGATCCATGAATGTCATATGAAGTATTGAAAGTTTAAAAATCCTTGTGCAATCTCAAACCCTAATTTTGGTTATCAGTGCATAAAGAGGTGTCTTGAGCTGATCAAACCCTAATGCAGTCTTGAGCCAATGGAGATCTTGTGGCCAAATTTTTGATAAGTGATATGGCAAATTTTGGGGTACAATAGGAGGGATCACGTGAGGGAGTTTCTGGGCGTGCTGGGCTTGCTTAACGATGGGGAATGCTTCTTGGAGTCTTCAGGATGAGGATTGAATTCTTGGTTTGTCTTGAAAAGAGCTGAGATTGTTTTATACGAATTGCACTTTTCTTTGGATTTTAGAGAAAGACTTTAGGGTTTGTGGAGGCAGTTGTACGTGTCCATTAGGGTTGGGATTGTTGTGTTTACATATTGAATCACTTTAGGTCAACAAAAATGCCAAGAGATCAAATATAATCATGTTGTTTAATATCATGAATATTTAATCCAAATTTTCCAAAATAATCAAATCTTTCCCTTCTCTTGCCTTGTGTGTTTTCCCTTGATTTTCCAGCTTATCTTATCCATTATTTGATGAGAAAAGATTTGAAAATCATATCTTTCATTATTTGTTTTATTTATTTATTTAATTTTGTATTTTAATGGATAAAATCTCAAAATAAATAATATAAATAAAATAATGATGTATGAGTGATCTCAAAGGTCGTGGGCCATGTTAGAAACAAGTTTCAAGCATAAGAAGATGGGCCCATTTGGAAAATTTCAACTTTGATCAATATTGGCTTCATGCACTTTCCTAAAAATTGGTCAACTTTAGAAATGCATATCTTTCTCATTTTTAACCCTATGAAGGTATTCTTTGACTTTTTAGATAACTTAGGGTGTCTTCTAAACAACCCTTTTGGTTTCATCACAATTGGATCTTCCATGTTCATGTAAGGAGCTTCGACCCAAAAGGTGTTTTTGTTGACTTTTTGAAATGACCTATAATGTACGAACTTGTATCTTTTGATTGAGGCATTTATTGACTTTTAGGGATGAAGAGGAGTTGTAGGGAATTGGATTCTATTCAAAATGAGCCTTGGTTGGAAAATTTCTGATAAAGTATGAGAAAGTTATGCCTAGTCAAAGTTTGGTTGACTTTTCCAATAGAAACCCTATTTTGCAATTTTTGATTTTTGATGAGTTGGGAGCATTTCTTGAGGAATCATGATCAACCCTTGATCAAATGATGGATATTACTTGAAAAAGTTGATGTTGACAAAAAATCTTGGAGTTTGACTATATTTGGGCCACAATTGACTTTTGACCTAGTACTGTTGATTTTTAGGTATTTGAGCAGTTGACTGAGCAAACTTGTTGTGCGAGGCATGAAACTTGACATGGATGATCTAGAGGACATATTAGGACAATGGAGACCATTTGGGACCCTTGGAATTCAACCATCTTGATGAGGAGTGAAACCCTAGTTTGAGGCTCATTGTCTTAGGAGGAGGATTTGTCTGGTCAATCCTTACTCAACTTGAGCAATTGAGGACCTCTAGGAGTATGTTTGGTATGAAAATGGGGGGGGGGGAATTTTGGGGTACAACAGCTGCCCCTTTTCAATCTTCTTAAACTTGAGGATTTATATTGTCTTGTCTGCCTTTCATGATCTGAGGGTGCAAGATGATTGAACACTAGAGTGCCCAGAAATTTGCACTCGCATGAGGTAAAACTGACGGTTGATGACGCCGATAATGGGCTTACAGATGCCATCCAGAGAAGGTGACAGAGAGTCGTCGGAGATGGGCTTAAAGATGCCATCCAAAACAATGATGATTTTGTGAGATATTCCTTCGTGGGAATTCTTGTTCCTATTGTTAGGGTGGCCTTCGCTGAGGAAAGTTGGTCTCTGTCTTGGGGAATAGAGTCTAGGAGCTTCAGTTTGTCCATTACTCTACTGGGGAGTCATCTATTGATTGAAGATACGGAAGCAAACTGCTATCTGGTCAGGATCCAGGCTTCACAGTGACTTGTTAAGGATGATAAGGCTGATTGTTATCTGGTCGTATTCCAGGCTTCACAACGACTTACTGGGGAAATGAGATAAAATTGTTATCCGGTCAGGATCCGGGCTTCACAGTGTCTTGAATTGTTGATTGACTATTATCCGGTCAGTTTCCGGGCTTCATAGCTTCTTTAACTAAAATAGAAATCTTAGTATCGATTTTACTGAACCAGAGAAAGGTTTTAAGTTGTCTTCAACTGGGGTAGAAATCTTAGAGTCGATTTGACTAAACCCGGGAAAGGACTTGAATTAACTTTGACTGGCATAGTAATCAAGAGGATCTTAGTAGCAATTCAACTGACCCAGACGAACGTCGGTACATATTCCACTGGCATAGTAATCAGAGAGATCTTAGTGTCGACCTGTCTGACCCAGGGAAAAACTTAGGTTAACTTTGACTTGCATAATAATCAGAAGAATCTTAGTAGCGATTCGAATGACCCAGACGAAAGTCTTGGAGTCTCTTCTACCGACATAGTGAGCAGAGAGATCCTGGGTTAACTTTGACTGGCATAGTAATCAGGATAATCTTAGTAGCGATTCAACTGACCCAGACGAAAGTCTTGGAACTTCTTCCACCGGCATTGTGAGCGAAGAGATCTTGGGTAACTTTGAGTGGCATAGTAATCAGGAGAATCTTAGTAGCGATTCAACTGACCCAGACGAAAGTCTTGGAACCTCTTCCATCGGCATAGTGAGCGAAGAGATCTTGGGTAGCTTTGACTGGCATAGTAATCAGGAAAATCTTAGTAGCGATTCAACTGACCCAGACGAAAGTCTTGGAACCTCTTCCACCGGCATAGTGAGCGGAGAGATCTTGGGTAACTTTGACTGGCATAGTAATCAGGAGAATCTTAGTAGCGATTCAATTGACCCAGACGAAATTCTTGGAGTCTCTTCTACCGGCATAGTGAGCAGAGAGATCTTAGGATTATCTTTCTGAGGAAAATCCTAGAATAGTCCTTGGTTAGACATAGCTTGTTGATTTGGTCCTTTCCTGAAAGGTAAAGAGTTAGTCATATGCAATGTCATGATGTATGAAATGCATTGTGATGATGTTCTCAAAATAAATGAGATTGTATTGTATGCAATATGTAAGCGCATGCCGCGATGTATGGATATGGGATGCTATTGCGGTATTCCTTAGTCGGAGAAAGTAAATCTCGGACTGCTGCTGAAAAGTATTAGGAAGTCGAGTTCTTCATTTTCGCTGGGGATGGTGAATGGAGATGACTATACTGGGGATTTGTTCCTTGCTTACGAATATTCTGTCGGGGAGAGACTCTGCTTGAGAATAACTCTGCAGGGAAATAACTCTGCTTGCAAGAGGAGATGCTTTACTGGAATATTTTGCCGATTCAGGGAAATAAACTCCGTCGGAGGATGAATTTCTGTAGCTGGAGGAATAGACTCTGTTGGGGATTGAGCTTCTGTATCCATAGAAATAAACTCTGCTCGGGAGAAAACTTTATGAACCTCTTGTGATTATAAAATTCGGCTGGGGAATACAGATATCGGCTCTCTGAAGGAACTTTGTTGGGGAAAGTATCTCCTGTTTGGGGAAGCCGATGTCAAAGCTTTTGGTTACCTCTACTCTGTGGGGGAATTAGATGCCACGGGGCGCATGTAATGGTGAATTCGTTTCGAAGTTGTCCCTGCCCCTGTACCTGCCGGAAGGAGTAACTGTTGGGATTGACATGGTTTTTTTTAGTCTTTGCCCATCTTCCTTAAGTTATAAGCAACTGTCTTTCCGTTTCTTATGCAAATATTTGTGAATAGCAATCATATTCAAATGCATATGTCAAGAATAAATAATTGGACGTTTTTTCAAAACAAAACATAAATAGAAAAACAAATGGTTTTGTAAAAGTGACTTGTATTAATTTCAAAGTTGGCCTATAACAGGCATTTTTGTACAAGGAGGTCGACGCTCTAGTAAGAGAACGCCGCCGTGAAAATGAAACTATACAATATTGTGTACAAAGAGAATAAAACAGCTATGTGTAATAATCCAGTTGAGTTTCAATTCTGCTATTGCCGCTATGTCCTCGGGCATCTCATCACATTGCTACTTGTCTGAAGCTGACTGGATTGATTGGTTTCATTTTGAGCTCGATAGTCGATACTGAAGTCTGGTCGCAAGGTGATCCAATGGGACATAGTGATACACTTTAAATCCCTAACTTTTGCCTAGACCGCCCTTTCAGGTTTTCAGTCCACCGGGATACCCTTTTTGCCCAAGCCGCCTTTTCAGGTTTTCGACTTGCCGGGTGTACTGATTTTTTTTTGTTTTCATCCCTAATTTTTGCCTGAACCCTTTTGGTTCGCCGGGAAGCCCTTATTTTTTCCTAGGCCAGTCAACCTAGCGTGTCTTATTTATGCGTAGTATCTTTTCACTATGTCTGCATTGACAGTGTGAGGAAGGTCGTCACCGTCCATGGTGGTCAGAATAATGGCTCCACCAGAAAAAATGATTTTGATCACAAATGGCCCTTCGTATGTGGGAGTCCATTTTCCCCTAGGATCACCTTGCCGCAGTATGATGCGCTTTATCACTAGATCCCTGACTTGATATACTTGGCGCCTGACCTTTTTGTTGAAAGCCTTGATCATCTATTTTTGATACGTCTGGCCATGACAGACAGCAGAAAGTCTTTTTTCATCGATCAGATTCAGTTGATCAAGTCGAGTCTGGATCCATCATCTTCATTAAAACCTGCATCCTCCATGATTCTCAAACAAGGGATCTGGAGCTCAATAGGCAGGACAACATCCATGCCATATACCAGAGATTAGGGTGTTGCCCCTGTCGATGTTCGTGCGGAGGTGCGGTACCCGTGAAGAGCAAATGGTAACATCTCATGCCAGTATTTGTATGTTACCGTCAACTTCTGTACAATTTTCTTGATGTTCTTGTTAGCAGCCTCTACAGTGCCATTCATCTTCGGCCGGTAAGGGGAAGAATTATGGTCTTGGATCTTGAACTGTTTACAGAGTTTGGTGATCATCGTGTTGTTAAGATTCGTACCATTGTCAGTGATGATTCTCTCTGGCACCTCGTACGGACAGATCAGGTTATGCTTGATAAACCGCACCACAACGTTCTTGGTAACAGTAGCAAAAGAGACAGCTTCAACCCACTTCGTGAAGTAATAAATGGCCACCAGGATGAAGCGATGCCCATTGGAAGCGGTAGACCTAATCTCTATGATTATGTCAATTCCCCACATTGCAAAGGGTCAGGGAGCCGTCAAGACGTTCAAGGGAACCAGTGGTACATGCACCTTATCAGCATAGATCTGGCATTTGTGACAAGTTCGGGAATGCTGATAGCAGTCTGCTTCCATAGTGGACCAATAGTATCCTTCCCCGTAGGATCTTTATAGCCATGGTATGTCCATTCGAATGGGTTCCGAAGGTACCTTCGTGTAGATCTGTCATAATCCTCTCCGCTTCGCTCTTGTCCATGCACTAAAGTAGAGTACAACCATGATTGCGCTTGTAGAGGATTCCATTACTAAGGAAGAACTTTGCGGCGAACCTTCTCAGAAACTTCTTATCATTGACAGATGCCCCCTCGGGATACTCTTGAGCCTCTAGATATCTCTTTACTTCATAGAACCAAGGTTTATCTACTATTCCTGCAGTGTCGATATCGTAGCAATATGTAGGTTCATCTAACCTTTCAATAGTGATCCGAAGGGCCTCGTTATCCCACCTGACCTTGAACATAGAAGACATGGTAGCTAGCGCGTCCGCTAACTGATTCTCCTCTCGTGGAAAATGTTCAAAGGTTACCTCCTCAAAGTGTGGAAGTAATGTCAGCACGTGCTCTTTGTACGGGATGAGATTCGGGTGCTTCATATCCCATTCTCATTTGATCTGACTTATCACCAAGGCTGAATCCCCGAAAATGCTCAAGAACTTGATCCTCAGGTCAATAGCAACTTTGAGACTCATGATGCATGCTTCATACTCTGCCATGTTATTGGTACAGTTGAAGCATATTCGGTTAGTGAAAGGAGTATGACAGCCTTCAGGAGATATAATTACAGCATCAATGTCATTACCGAGTGCGTTCGAGGCTCCATCAAAAACCATAGTCCATCGGGATCCTTCTTTAGGTCCTTCATCCGGTCCAGGTTCTTCATAGTCAGTCACTAGCATCATATTCTCGTTCGGGAACTCAAAATGCATGGACTGGTAGTCATCCACGGCCTGATGAGCCAAATTATCAGCTAATATACTTCCCTTGATTGCTTTCTGGGTCGTGTATTGGATATTGTATTCGGTTAAGATCATCTGCCATCTCGTTATTCTTCCGGAGAGAGCGGGCTTCTCGAATATGTACTTGATCGGATCCATCTTAGATATTAGTAAAGTAGTGTGGGTCAACATATACTATCTCAGTCAGCGAGCAGCCCAAGCTAAAGCACAGCAAGTTTTCTCGAGCAGTGAGTATCTTGTCTCACAGTCGGTAAACTTTTTAATAAGGTAGTATATTGCGTGCTCTTTTCGACCAGACTCGTCATGCTGCCCCAACACACACCCATTGAATTGCCTAACACCGTTAAGTACATTATCAAAGGTCTTCCTTCAATCAGAGGCATCATAATTGGTGGTTCTTGAAGGTATTCCTTGATTCTTTCGAAAGTAGTCTAGCATTTCTCATTCCATTTTACCACTTGATCTTTCTTCAAGAGCTTGAAGATTGGCTCACAAGTAGCAGTTAAATGGGAAACGAACCTGGAAATGTAGTTTAGGCATCCCAAAAAGCCTTTGACCTCCTCCTCAGTGCGAGGAGCTGACATCTCTTGTATAGCCTTTACTTTTGCAGGGTCCACTTGAATGCCCTTGTCACTAACAATGAAACCCAGTAGTTTGCCAGACCTTACCCCGAAGGTGCACTTGTTCGGATTCAACCTCAGCTTGTATGTCTTCAACCTATCAAACAACTTTTGTAAATTATCAAGGTGTTCTTCCTCAGTTTGAGACCTAGCTATCATGTCATCCACATATACCTCTATCTCATGGTGAATCATATTATGAAATAAGGCGACCATGGCTCGCTGATAGGTTTCCCCAGCGTTCTTTAATCCAAACGGCATCACTTTGTAGCAGAAAGTTCATCATTGAGTGACAAAGGTTGTCTTAGCCATATCTTCGGGTGCCATCTTGATCTGATTATAACCAGAGAAACCGTCCATGAAGGAAAAGATCTTGTGTTACGCGATGTTGTTAACCAGGACATCAATGTGGGGGAGCGGAAAGTCATCTTTGGGGCTTGCCCTGTTCAGATCTCTATAGTCAACACATATCCATACCTTACCGTCTTTTTTAGGAACCGACACCACATTGGAAACCCATTGGGGGTAAGAAGTGACAACTAAGAACCCAATGTTGAATTGCTTCATAACCTCTGCTTTGATCTTCTCTGACATTTCAGGGCTTATGTGGCGGACCTTCTGCTTTACCGGAGGGCAATCTTCTTTAGTTACCGGTCAGTGAACCATGATATATGTATCCAGTCCTGGCATGTCTTCATATGACCAGGAAAAGATCTCGACATAGTCATGCAACGTTTGTATCAACCGCTGTTTGACATTAATCCCCAGATTTGCGCCAATATTGACTTCTTTTCTGTCTACCTCTGTGCCCAAATTTATTGTCTCAACTGGCTCTTCATGAGGCTGTATAGCCCTCTTTTCCTGCTGTAACAGTCTAGCAACTTCTCCAGGTACCTCACAATCTTCCTCACCTTCGTCCTCGGCTTGTTTGATCGGATTTTCGAAGTTATAACTGGCAATAACAGAACTGTTATCAATGGGATCCAGAGTGGATATGGATATGCAGTTTGATATGTGAGTGTGTGTAAGAGCATAGCTGTATTGATAAAGTAAAAAGCAAAAAATAAAAAAAGAGAGCGCAAAATTTGTATGCAAAAACGTCCAATGTTTAATTGATGACATATGATACTGACATATAATAACCCGCACAAATAAACCATTGTGCCTCGGGTAAGACACAAGGCCGTAGAGTTTATATTGTTTATTACAAATCCTAAAAACAAGCAAGACAATTACTGCTGAACAAAATAATCGAAACAAAATCTTTGGCCGTCCAATTACTAGGTCCACCGTTGGTAGTGGGGTAGATCCAGCTATCAATATCAGAATTCTCATCATTGTCTTCTATAGCATTGACCCCATGATTGCTAATGCGTAGGGGAGGTCCTCCAGCCCGAGCACGTCGAACAACCCTTTAAGCTCCTGAAGTAAAGCCCAAACCAAAATTTTCAGTTTTATAAGGAAAATAAGGGAGTTGTCCCCAAATTGTACACCCACCTTCTTTAACTACTGCTTTGGCGTCCTTGAGAGAAGCCATCTTCAAAGGAGGTCTGGTGATCTTTGGCACACTGGTAATAGTCTCGGTTGATGCCATAGTCTGGGGAACCTCTTCAAAATTTTGACAAGGGGTCTCTATGAACTCACCGTCCATTTCCACATACCTGAAAGAGTTCAGATGGCTTACCATGTACTCCTCTTCACCATGCACAGTGACAATCTTTCCCTTCACTGGATACTTCAACATTTGGTGCAGCGTAGAAGTAACGGCTCCAGCTTCATGGATCCAAGGACGACCCAACAAACAAGAATAAGATGGCCTGATATCCATCACATAGAAGGTGGATTCAAAGGTCTGGGAACCCACTTTGACAGGGATGTCCACCTCCCCGTGCACCATTCTTTTTGAACCATCGAAATCCCTCACCACAATTTTACTGGGCTTTAAGTTCAAACCTTCACAATCTAGCCTATCAAGAGCCTTCTTAGGTAGAACATTCACTGACGATCTAGTGTCCACTAGCACATGGGCCATAGTAGTGCCCCTGCATTCGATCGAGACATGCAGAGCATCATTATGCTTTCTCCCCTTGGGCATCAAATCAACATCAAAAAACCCAAACCATTATCAGCAGTCAGACTGGCCCCACAGTCCTCGAAATGGTCAGCGGAGGTTTCTTGCGGCACATGCGCAGTCTTGAGAAATGTAACCAAAGCCTTTACATGGGCCTCGGAACATAATAGTAGAGCCAACATTGATATCTTCGAAGGGGTCTGCCCTAGCTGTTCGACCACATTGTATTCGCTCTTCTTGATTATCTTTAAAATCTCCTCCATTTCTTGTTTACAGGATTCCAAAATAACTTCTCTAGGTGCCTCCGTCAAGGCAGGCTCACCTATAACTTCTTTGCCTCGAGTCCCAGATGACTCATCGGCAGGGGTAACAACTGGAGTAAGGATGGGAGTAGTAGCAGGAGTACTAGCCAGAACAACAGATGGAATAACAACAGGCTTAGCAACAGTCTTCAGGGAGATCTTAAGAGAGAAAACCCTTCCACTTCGAGTAATTTTGCTGGTCCCGACAATATTACTGATATCGAGATCAGCCTCTTCAGTTTTTTCGTCTTTAATGGTTAACAAATCCTGCTTGATGCCATGGTAGTAAACGTCAACACCATAATTCCAAGGAACAGCTTTGTCCGAGGAGTATGGTATAGGGCCAGGAAAAGTGATTATTAATGGAGCAATTCTTGGAGCAGATGTAATCCTAACACGTATTTTGGAGGAGACCTTGGAAGGATTGGCGGAAATGGTTATGATAGCAACATCTTCATGTAGAACAGTTGGAACCATAGTCTTTTCGAACAAAATATATTTGTTATCCATCAGGCGTTGAACACCTGCCTTTAGTAAATAGAAACCAGAAGGCAGAGATAAACACATGTGGCAACCTTCACCACAACCCAGAAATAAACTGGCTAGCAACAAATTCTTCTTGACGGTCATGAGAGGAGTAGAAAGTTCATCAACAGAAGTAACAAATAGATCAGTATCAACGACATTAACACCACAGTTGTGCTTGGCCATGGGAGCAATGATGACATTAGGCATCTCAGGAGCATCAAACTCAATCTCCTTTGCTTTGATCAAATCCTGTATCTTATTCTTCAGAGCCAAACAGTCATTTGTATCATGGCCTGGACTCTCAGAATGGTAAGCACACCGAACATTTGGATTGTAACAAGGAGATGTGGTGTTGGGGTTCTTGGGAGCCTCCCTTAATGTTGCCAAATTAGATTTTAACAGATGGGGTAAAACCTCAGACAACGTCATATTGATCCGGGTGAACTGCCTTTATGGTCTTTCTACCCTTGGCTGGTTGTTTCGTTGTTGAGTAGCCACAAGCCTTGGTTCTATTCTGACTTCTTGGATTGTAAATAGCATTGACCTCCTTCTTACCCATGAATGGCTTTTTCACTGTACTTAAAGAGTTGTATTTCTGGATCTTGCCACTTTGGATCCCAGCTTCTACTCTTTCTCCAGTTAATATCAGCTCTGTAAAACCAGCTGAGGAGCTACCAATCAAGTGATTAAAGAACGGACCAGATAGCGTACCAAGAAACATGTCCACCAACTCCCTATCAGACAAAGGGGGTCGGACTCTCCCTTCCAAATCTCTTAAATTATGAGCGTAGTCCTTAAAACCTTCGCTTGCACCCATAGACATACTCTGGAGTTGAGTACGGGTAGGAGCAAGGTCAGTGTTATATTGATACTGCTTATAAAAAGCAACAGCCAGATCTTCCCAGTTGCGAACATTGATTCCCTCCAGCTGATAGAACCACTCAAGCTGAGTCCCGGACAGACTATCTTGAAAGAAATGGACCCACAAGTTCCTATCAGCAATGTGAGGTTGAATCTTCCTCACATAATAATAGAGATGAAGCTTGGGACTCTTCGTATCTCCATTGCATTCAGACGATCCTCTAACTGTTTGTACCTTTCGTCAGCTGGAGGATACTGCTCTTCATTGTAATCAGTGTCATTATCAGATTCCCCTAGACTAGGGTCTTCCTCCCTTGTCTCACCCTCTTGATTCTCTCCTTCCTTGGATGATAAGGTCAGATCAACCATTTGCTTCAACGGTCCCTTGAATCTTCTTCCCAGGTTTACCACACCAGCGGTCTTCTCCGCCTTCTTATTTCTATCTTTTAGAATAAGGGCCTTCAGATCTTCCTGCCCTTTAGCCAAAGCTACAAACATTTGCTGAAATAGGGCATTTTGTGCCTGGAGATCCTTGATACTTTGTTCAGAAGCCATTATTGCTGAAATAAACAGCGAAGAAGATGAGAATCCTACTTTGAAACTTGTTTATGCAATGTCATGGATGATATACGTATGCAGTGATTTCAAGGATTCTTAAAGACTCAAATTTGCTTAAACAAAAGAAAAACACGTTAATTATATTAATAATTTCGAATTGTTACAAAGAGTGCCCTTTAGGCTTACAATTAAACAAAATAAAACTTAAAGCAAAAAGAAAATTAGGTTTCCCATAAGCGCATCCTCTTTGGTGCAATGTAGGCGTTTATATTCCTCTCTTCATGAAGTAGCCCAGTGAGTTCCAGTACTTTCTTCTCGCTGGTGTAGAATTGAGCTTCAAACGTATCCCGCTCCTCCTTAAGTTGAACCCTGTATTTTTGTAACTTCTTATTGTACCCCAATTTTTGCCCCTAAGATCCCTTCATCATACCATGTTGTTTCACTCACAACAAGATCACACTAGGATTCTTGGTTCCCCTCCCTATCTTTAGCTTTGCTTTTTGAGGAATTACCAAGCACCTTGACTTATGTTCCTTTTGTGATCATGAATATTGTTTTGATTTCTTCACTTAACTAATGAAATACAATGCTGGCTTGTCTTGCTTGTTATCCATATAGGTAGGGGCAATGAGATTTATCAAGTTACTCCATGGGTTCATCAGTTTAATTCCATTCCCTAGTCAACAAAGCTTGAGAAGTTCAAACCTCACCATTGGGTTGGTTTTGGAAGGATTGGCATGGCAAAGTTGCTTTGGTTCATCACATTTCAAGGTTATTAGATTTGACTCAAAAGTACAAGGGGTTTATTGGAGAAGTTGTCATGTTTGGACAAGGCCTTGTTCCTATTGGTCACAAGAGCATATTTCTCTCAAATTTCAAGATATGAAAGTGGTTTTGGTGGCTATGAGTCCTCATTATCATCCTCAACAACTTATATTCACAAAGCAAGAATATTGGCACAAGAATTTTGTTCAAACTTGTCAAAATTCCTCAAAGCATTCTCTTGATCTAGATGCTAGGGTTTTGAACTTCAAAGGAGCATATCTTGCTCACATTTTGGTATTTTTGAGTGATTCCAAAGACATCTTTCTATTCAAAGGGTTATCAAAAAATCACTTCAAAATTTCCAAGGAGTTTTCATGTGGAAGGAACTTGGTGAAGAAGAAAGATTACAAGTCATCTAGATGAATCCACAATTTTCTATATGTGACTTCAAATGGTCATAACTTGGTCAATTTTTATCACCTTGAGTCCATTATTTTTCCATAATAATATTGAAGATGTGTAATTTATTCCTTCTTTTATGTGCAAAGTGATAAAATGGATGGAAGTTGCCTTAAATATGCAAAAGATTATAGGTCATTTCATGATTTTTGGCCAACTTCAACAAGTCATAACTTGCTCAATTTTTGGAGATTTTGAGTAGTTCAAGTTTCAAAATGTCATTCAAGAGATCTAATTCATTCCATATTTTTTTGTCAAGAGCAAATTCCAAGTGGAAGGCCATGTTTGGATGCAAAAGATCATAGGTTATTTTTTAAGAAGAATTTGAAATATTTCTAAGTATGGAAAGTCAACTCTTTTTCCTTAACTTTGACTCCATGTGATTTTCAGATCAAGCATCCATTTGATTCCATTCTTTTTCCATTTCAAAGCGTGTAACCTCATCTTTCCAAAGCATCAAGAATCATGCCCTAAGACCCCTTGAGCTGGAAATGCCATGCATTTGAATTTGGTAACTTGAAACTGATTTTTTCACAAAGTCAGAATTTTGAAATCCATAATGTGACTTCTAAACACAAGATTTATGCGTGTTTTTGATTTAAACTTGATTAGCAAACTTGCCAGAAGTGATTAGCACCCCAAAATGCAAGATTTGGTTGAGTTTTGATGGAAATGAAGTCACACTTCACTCGTGCTAGACCCTCACTCAATTTCCCTCCAAACTTCCTTGTTTCTTCAAATTTTCATTCCTATTCACTTCCCTATAAATATAGGGTACCCCCATCCATTTTCCCAAGCTTTGAGAGCCAAGAACACCCTGCCAAAACCTCACACGAACCCATCTTTTTTGAATTCAGTTTCTGAGATTTAAGCTCCCTTTTCCAAAAAAAATTGCGCATTCATCATCCTTGATCATCATATAAACTCTCCAGCAATTAAACCAATCAAAATGAGCCATAATTCAAGCTACAGAAGTCCAGTTTTAGAGCTTCTTCCTTGAACTTCGAAAAGGTAGAATTCCCCACCATTTGGATCCATATCAAGCACAACGCGTCTGGTCCACTGGATTAGCTTACTAACGCGTTTTGACTATGATCTGATGGTCCACATCTTTTTGGTTTTATTTTATTTTCTGATTTTATATTTTTATTAATTAAATTTTCAAAAATTCATAACTCTTTTATTTTTTATCCAAATATTATGAAAAAATTCACAAAAATACTTTGAATTATTTATGATCTCATGACTATTTTTTCACATTTTTATTTTGACATTTGGTATTTTTTATGTTTTTTTGTTTTATTTTCTTTCTTTTAATTCTGAAAAAATTCATAAATGTTATGTTGCATATTTTTGACTTTCTGAAAATTTTATGAAATTTTATATTGAGGTTTACTATTTTTGACATATTTTATATTTGTTTGAGCAATTTTAAATAGTTTAAAAATAGTTTTTGACTTTTAAAAATTACCAAAAATTTTATAAAAATATTTGGATCCATTTCTGATTTTTCTATGGCCTTACTTCTCACTTCTTGATTAATTTGAACATAATTGATATTTTTCTCATTATTTTCTATTTTTTAAAACATTTTTAATCCTTTTTTTATATTAAATGTGATATTATTTTGTGATTATTTTCTACCTAATCTTGGGTTAGGTTTTGGATCATGAACTTTATTAACATCATTGGATTCATGGTGTTGAGTTTAACTCCACAAAAAATGGATGAATGATTTTAATAATAGTTTGATTAAAATTTAATTCAAATGTGGTTTGTATATTTTTTTACCCTATCCCTCTTCATCTCATCCCCTTCTTATTGCACTAAATGTTGTTGGAGCATGATCTCTATATCATGTGTCAAAATAAATGGTGCATAGATTGCTATTGACCGGCCTCAAAATAGGTGCGACTTCTATATAAGTCCACTTACGATTGCTTAACATAGCGCTAAATTTTGTCCTGATTCGAATAAATGATCATTCGTGGCCCAAACTTATGATTGCAAGCCCAAGTATGTTAATTTGATCTCTTTGATCCAATAACCTTGAGATTCATTGTGTGGAGGCTTTGGTTCTACCAATCCTCTAATGAATCTATGTAACGTCCGTAATTTAATTAATTATTTAATTAAATTATTCTTGGAATATTTGTGAAGATGTGTTATAATTGGATTTATTTTATTAAGTGGAGAAATAATAATATTAGAGGTATAATATTACTATTTGGTGAAATAATGTTAGAAGCTAATATTATTTAATGCAGGCCTATATTGTGTGAGTGGAAGTAATAAGGGGTGTAGGTTTGGAGCCCAATAAGAATAATATAATAATATTAGGTTATTTTATTATTTGTGAGGAAGAATAGAAGAAGGAAGCAGTAAGAAGAAAATAAGGATTTGGAAGAGAACGTGAAGCTGCTGGAAATAGTGGAAAACAGCAAGAACGAAGATTCAACCCGAAAATTGTAGAGCGGCCTTAAATCCAAGGTAAGGATGGGGTTCTGGCCTTATAATTGGGTTCATGATGTTTGATATGTGGGGTTAGAGGATCGCTGCTTTTGTTCTTGAATTGGATGATGTGTGATGAAGATTTGATGAATTTGAATGAATAATGATGTTATGATGTTGTTTAATCAATGTAGTATGATAGGTTAATGATTAGGTGATGAATTACCATGATTATAATGAGGTTTGTAGGACTGTAATTAGATTCCCATAGTGAAATTACAGTAGAAAATGCAGAAAATTATGCAGACTGTAGCAGGATGTGTCGATCCCAAACTGAATGTGTCGATACATAGGCACTGTTAGGCTTAGGATGAGTCGATCCAAGGAGGGCTTGCGTCGATGCATGATAAGTACAAGACTCAGGATGAGTCGATCGGTGAAGTGCATGTGTCGATACATGCTGTATTGAAAGCCAGGATGAGTCGATCCATAAGGAGGATGTGTCGACTCATAGTGTACAGATGAAGCAGGATGAGTCGATCCATAGTGTTTTGTGTCGATACATAATGTCTGGTTTTTGACAGAATTGGCTTTTAGTTGCTGTAACTTGAGTTTTAAGATGCTGTTTGAGATGCCGTTCGAAGCGTTGATTAGCTAACGCGATGAACTCTATTCTAGATGATTTAGATGATGATTAAGAAGTATAATCTTAGTAACAAATTTAGGATTTAGGATTAATTCCCGTGATTGGTCGTTGTGCTGATGTTTTGGATAGAATAATGAACATGAGATGTGTAGAGGCTGCTGTCAGAATTTTGACAGTGGGATTAGCAACAGTAAAAATGTAAAATCGCGGAATGACAGTATGGATTACTGTACTATTGATATACAACTGAGTTATTAGTGAGATGTGGTTATCAAAGTTGTGTTTGATAATTATGATGAACAAATGGCGTTTGATAAATAAATGACGTTTAATAAATTATTTTGATGTTATGAGATGTTGTTAGTTGAGATGATTGAGATGTTGTTGTTTTGAGATGATTGAGATGTTTTGAGATGATTGAGATGTTGTTGTTTTGAGATGATTGAGATGTTGTTGTTTTGAGATGATTGAGATGTTTTGAGATGATTGAGATGTTGTTGTTTTTAGATGATTGAGATGTTGTTGTTTTGAGATGATTTGAAATGTTGTTAACTTGGGTGTCGTTATTACATTCATGATGATTCGCATACAATGCATTTTTGAGATGGAGCTTATGCTCGTTGAGATGGCCTGGATTGGAAAATTTTGAGATGAAGGCTATGCCTTGTTGATGCCTCTATTAATTGGCAGATTTTTGAGATGGGAGTTCTGCTCCAATGGTACCACATGCATTTGCATAGTTTTGAGTCGCATTATATGATTGAATAATGAAATGTATTTAATGTTGATGAATGAGTATATATGCTGTAATTATTGTTGATTATGAAATGAGAAGTGGTGATATTATTGATCTAATTTAATATATTAATCATCATGCACTTTATTATATTGTTAGATATCTCACCCCTTCTGTTTGAATGTTGCCCCTATGTTGGTAACGTGCAGGTAATCGAGAGTGAAGGTCGTATACCTTCAATAGATCGAGTCAGTGTCATTGCTCTGATATGTAACACTCAGGGGGATGAACGCTTGCTAATTTTTTATTGCTGATTTTTAGTTGTTGAACTTTAAATTGTTTATTTACTAAATATGAGATGCTTTGAAGTTGCTGTTTTATTTAAAGATGTTATTGAAGAATTTCGTTGCGTAGTTGTTGAATTATTTTATTAAATTTGCTATGTTGATGGTTCATCCGATGTTTTATTAATAGTGTTATATATCCATGATGAATGCAATAAATTTATTAGAAGAATTTGTGACGTCCCGATTCATTTGTATGATTGAAATTTTATAACTCTGATTTACTTTTCGTAATTGCTTGGGGTAAAATTGGGGTGTTACAAAGTTGGTATCAGAGCAAAAGGTTGGTCCGACCTTGTCGTCGAGTCGTAGTTGTCTAACAATCGATTATTGTTATTTTGAGTTCTAACAGTTGTTTGTGTTGTAGTGATAAGTTGAGATGGCTAGAAGGAATGATGCTGCTCTTGCTGCTGCTCTAGAAGCAATGGCTCATGCGATGGAAAATCAGTCGAATGCTGACGGGAATGCTGGATCTCGTAGCTTGGCGACTTTCCAGAGAGAGAATCCACCTATGTTCAAGGGAAAGTATGATCCTGACGGAGCATTGGAGTGGTTGAAAGAGATTGAGAGAATCTTTTGCATGATGGACTGCACTCCAGCGCAGAAGGTTCGTTATGAGACTCATATGCTAGCAGTCGAGGCTGATGACTGGTGGCTAGAGACTTTTCAGAAGTTGGAAGCTGCAGGTGAGAATGTCACTTGGGTTGTGTTCCATAAGGAGTTTTTGAGAAAGTATTTTCCTGAAGATGTCTGTGGTAAGAAGGAAATTGAGTTCCTTGAGCTGAAACAGGGAAGTATGTCTGTTGTTGAGTATGCTTCCAAGTTTGTTGAGTTGGCTAAGTTTTATCCGTATTACGCTGAGGAAAATGCTGAATTTTCAAAGTCTATTAAGTTTGAGAACAGGTTGCGCCCGGAGATTAAGAAGGCAGTTGGATACTAGAAAATCCGTGTCTTTACTGACCTGGTTGATAGTTGCAGGATTTATGAGGAGGATAATAATGCTCACTACAAGATTATCAATGAGAAGAGGGGTAAGCACCAACAGAATCGTGGTAAGCCTTATGATGCCCCAGCTGATAAGGGTAAACAGAAAGTTGCTCATGGACAGAGGACTAGTGGGAGAGATGCTCCTGCTGGTGTGATTTGCTTTAAGTGTGGGAAGCCTGGGCACAAGAGTAATGTGTGCATTAGTGAAGTGAAGAGATGTTACCGTTATGGTAAGAACGGACATGTTGTATCTGAGTGTGAGCACAAGAATGTGGTTTGTTTCAACTGTAAAGAAGAAGGGCACATTGGTAATCAGTGTCCGAAACCGAAGAGGGCTCAATCAAGTGGTAAAGTGTTTGCTTTGGTTGAGGATTAGACAGCTGTTGAGGACGGACTTATTAGAGGTACATGTTTCATTAATAGTACTCCCTTAATCACTATTATTGATACTGGTGCTACGCATTGTTTTGTTGCTGCTGATTGTGTTGAAAGATTGGGTCTTGTGTTATCTTTTTTGAATGGAGAAATGGCCGTCGATACTCCATCCAAGGGGTCGGTGACTACTTATTTTGTATGTGCTAAGTTTCCCTTGTCGATCTTCGACAGAGACTTTGTTGTTGATTTGGTTTGTTATCCGTTAAGAGGTTTGGATGTAATTTCGGGTATGAACTGGTTAGAGCATAACTGTGTTCATATTAACTATTATGACAAGTCAGTGAAGTTTTCTACTCCTGAGGAAGAGGAAGATGGTTTGTTGTTTGCTAGACAGTTGAGAAAGTTGATGCAAGAGGAAGCGCAGATGTTCTCGTTGATGGCGTCGCTATCTGTAGAGACTCGAACTATAATTGAGGAATTGCAGGTGGTGTATGAATTTCATAAAGTTTTCCCTGTTGATATTCCTGATGTACCGCCTGAGAGGGAAGTTGAATTTGCTATTGATCTTGTACCTGGTACCAGACCTGGGTCTATGGCACCATACAAGATGTCTGCTTCTGAGTTGTCTGAGTTGAAGAAGCAACTGGAAGAGTTACTTGAGAAGAAGTTTGTAAGACCAAGTGTATCGCCGTGGGGAGCTTCAGTGTTGTTAGTAAAGAAGAAAGATGGAAGTATGAGGCTTTGTGTTGATTATAGACAGTTGAACAAAGTGACGATTAAGAACAAGTATCCGCTTCCAAGAATAGATGACTTAATGGACCAATTGGTGGATGCCTGTATGTTTAGTAAGATTGATTTGAGGTCGGGTTACCATCGGATTAAAGTGAAGGATAAAGATATTCAGAAGATGGATTTCAGAATGCGTTATGGACATTACGAGTATTCGGTGATATCTTTCGGTGTTACTAATGCGCCGGGAGTATTCATGGAATATATGAATCGTATCTTTCATACTTATTTGGATCGGTTAGTAGTAGTGTTCATCAATGATATTTTGATTTACTCTAAGTCAGAAGAAGAGCATGTTGAACATTTAAGAATAGTATTGCAAGGTTTGAAGGAGAAGAAGTTGTATGCAAAGCTGTCCAAGTGTGAATTTTGGTTGAAAGAGGTTAGTTTTCTTGGTCATGTGATTTCAGGTAGTGGCATTGTTGTAGATTCATCGAAGGTTGATGATGTGTTGCAATGGGAAACTCCAAAGTCAGCTACTGAGATTAGAAGCTTCTTGGGATTAGCTGGTTATTATAGAAGGTTTATCAAAGGGTTTTCTAAGTTGTCACTTCCATTGACTAAGTTGACTTGTAAAGGTAGAGCGTTTGTATGGGATGTTCAGTGCGAAGAAAGTTTTACGGAATTGAAGAAGAGGTTGATGTCGGCTCCAATTTTGACGTTGCCTAATCCAGGAGAGTCTTTTGTGGTTTATTGTGATGCTTCTAAGATGGGTTTAGGAGGTGTGCTTATGCAGAATGGTAAGGTAGTTGCTTATGCGTCAAGGCAGTTAAGGACTCATGAGACGAACTACCCTACGCATGATTTAGAACTTGCTGCAGTTGTTTTTGTATTGAAGATTTGGAGGCATTATCTTTATGGTTCTAGATTTGAAGTGTTTAGTGACCATAAGAGCTTGAAGTATTTGTTCGATCAGAAGAAGTTGAATATGAGGCAACGAAGATGGTTGGAATTGTTAAAGGATTATGATTTCAGTTTGAATTATCATCCAGGAAAGGCGAATGTGGTAGCTGATGCGTTGAGTCAAAAGACTTTACATATGTCAGCAATGATGATCAAAGAGTTGGAATTAATTGAGCAGTTTAGAGATATGAGCTTAGTTTGTGAGGTTACTCCGCAAAGTGTTATGTTGGGTATGTTGAAGATTAATAATGAATTTTTAGACAGTATCAGAGAAGCTCAGAAGTTGGATGCGAAACTGGTAGATTTGATGGTTGGGATTGATCAAGTTTAGAATTGTGATTTTAAGCTAGATGAGCAAGGTGTGTTGAGGTTTCGTAATCGGATTTGTATTCCTAATGATGCTGAGATGAATAAAGTGATACTTGAGGAGAGTCATAGGAGTAAGTTGAGTATTCATCCAGGAGCTACAAAGATGTATCAAGATTTGAAAGGTTTGTTTTGGTGGCCTGGAATGAAGAGCGACGTGGCTCGGTTTGTGTATGCATGTTTAACTTATCAGAAGTCGAAAGTTGAACATCAGAAGCTTGCAGGATTGATGCAACCGTTGGAAGTTCCAGAATGGAAATGGGATAGAATTTCAATGGACTTTGTGACGGGGTTTCCTAATACTTTAAGAGGACATGATTCGATTTGGGTGATTGTTGATAGGCTTACGAAGTCAGCTCATTTTATTCCTGTTAACATCAGTTTTCCAGTGTCAAAGTTGGCTGAGATTTATATTAGTGTGATTGTGAAGCTGCATGGTGTTCCTTTGTGCATTGTGTCAGATAGAGATCCAAGATTTACTTCTGATTTTTGGAAGAGTTTCTAAGAAGCTCACTTCTCGTTTTATTGGACCGTATCAGATTTTGGAGAGAGTGGGGAATGTTGCTTACAAAGTGGCTTTACCACCTAATCTTTCGAATTTGCATGATGTGTTTCATGTGTCGCAACTTCGGAAGTATATTTCATATCCATCTCATGTGATTCATATGGATGATGTGCAAGTACGGGATAATCTTACGGTGGAGACGATGCCTGTATGGATTGCGGATCGTGAAATGAAGACTCTGAGGGGCAAGGAATTGCTTTGGTTAAAGTGGTTTGGCTAGGAGCTGCTGGTGAAAGCATGACTTGGGAATTGGAGAGCAAGATGCGAGACTCCTATCCTGAATTGTTTGATTGAGGTAAATTTTTGAGGACGAAAATATTCTAAGTGGGGGAGAGTTGTAACGTCCGTAATTTAATTAATTATTTAATTAAATTATTTTTGGAATATTTGTGAAGATGTGTTATAATTGGATTTATTTTATTAAGTGGAGAAATAATAATATTAGAGGTATAATATTACTATTTGGTGAAATAATGTTAGAAGCTAATATTATTTAATGTGGGCCTATATTGTGTGAGTGGAAGTAATAAGGGGGTGTAGGTTTGGAGCCCAATAAGAATAATATAATAATATTAGGTTATTTTATTATTTGTGAGGAAGAATAGAAAAAGGAAGCAGTAAGAAGAAAATAAGGATTTGGAAGAGAACGTGAAGCTGCTGGAAATAGTGGAAAACAACAAGAACGAAGATTCAACCCGGAAATTGTAGAGCAACCTTCAATCCAAGGTAAGGGTGGGATTCTGGCCTTATAATTGGGTTCATGATGTTTGATATGTGGGGTTAGAGGATCGCTGTTTTTGTTCTTGAATTGGATGATGTATGATGAAGAATTGATGAATTTGAATGAATAATGACGTTATGATGTTGTTTAATCGATGTAGTATGATAGGTTAATGATTAGGTTATGAATTACCATGATTATAATGAGGTTTGTAGGACTGTAATTAGATTCTCGTAGTGAAATTACAGTAGAAAATGCAGAAAATTATGCAGACTATAGCAGGATGTGTCGACCCCAAACTGAATGTGTCGACCCCAAACTGAATGTGTCGATACATAGGCACTGTTAGACTCAGGATGAGTCGATCCAAGGAGGGCTTGCATCGATGCATGATAAGTACAAGACTCAGGATGAGTCGACCGGTGAAGTGCATGTGTCGATACATGCTGTATTGAAAGCCAGGATGAGTCGATCCATAAGGAGGATGTGTCGACTCATAGTGTACATATGAAGCAGGATGAGTCGATCCATAGTGTTTTATGTCGATACATAATGTCTGGTTTTTGACAGAATTAGCTTTTAGTTGCTGTAACTTGAGTTTTAAGATGCTGTTTGAGATATCGTTTGAAGCGTTGATTAGCTAACGCGATGAACTCTATTCTAGATGATTTAGATGATGATTAAGAAGTGTAATCTTAGTAACAAATTTAGGATTTAGGATTAATTCCCGTGATTGGTCGTTGTGCTGGTGTTTTGGACAGAATGATGAACATGAGATGTGTAGAGGCTGTTGTCAAAATTTTGACAATGGGATTAGCGACAGTAAAAATGTAAAATCGCGGAATGACAGTATGGATTATTGTACTATTGATATACAACTGAGTTATTAGTGAGATGTGGTTATTAAAGTTGTGTTTGATAATTATGATAAACAAATCACGTTTGATAAATAAATGACATTTAATAAATTATTTTGATGTTATTTGATGTTGTTAGTTGAGATGATTGAGATGTTGTTGTTTTGAGATGATTAAGGTGTTTTGAGATGATTGAGATGTTGTTGTTTTGAGATGATTGAGATGTTGTTGTTTTGAGATGATTGAGATGTTTTGAGATGATTGAGATGTTGTTGTTTTGAGATGATTGAGATGTTGTTGTTTTGAGATGATTTGAAATGTTGTTAACTTGGGTGTCGTTATTACATTCATGATGAGACGCATACATTGCATTTTTGAGATGGAGCTTATGCTCGTTGAGATGGCCTGGATTGGCAAATTTTGAGATGAAGGCTATGTGTTATACCCCAAAATTTGCCCTCCCATATTTCTTAAAATATTTCAAGAAAAATTCACAAGTCCAACCCGGCGCGTCATATTCAGGTATTCTTTCGCCAAGATATCTCTGATAACGTATTCTCAAATTCAGGTTCGGCTCAAGAGTCAATTCTTTAAAGAAGGTATCCGAATGTGTGAGTTTTCTCGAAGAAATATGGTGAAAAAGTGTGCTGAAAGTGCAGTTTTTACGCGCTAAAAAATTCATAACTTGAATATCTTGGCTCGTTTTGAACCCGTTCCGGTGGCCAAAATTCCGTCTTGACATTATCTACGTTTTCATCTCTCACGGCTGGAAGCCAATTCCGATCAGAAGGTCTTCAAAAATGGGGATTTATCAAGTATTTTCATACAGAAAATTTGTGACAGAAGTTTATTTGCGTCATGTTCAGAAAATCATAACTTGGTCGATTTTAATCGTATCGAGCTGGTTTCGGCGCCAAAATTTCACAAATTGAGTTGACTACATTTTCACAAAAGGTATTAAGTTCAAACGGTATTCAAAAGGCCTTCGTTTTTTGCTCAGAGTGTGTGCACGCTGAAAATCCTGAATGCTGAATATTATTTCATCTGGGCCGAAACTTCGAAAATTCATAACTTGGTCAATTTTTATCGAATTGGACTCATATTTTTACACGAGGTCACTGACTCATAGATCTACAACTTTGCTTCAAAAGTCGAGACCGGATTATGCTCCGATCAATACCAGTTTTTTATTGAAGAACGTGTCAGAGTCGACACTGGAGCCCAAAATAAGTTTGTCTGAGCTGAAACTTCAAAAATTCATAACTAATTCACCGTTTATTCGATTGAGCCGATTTTCGGACAGGAGTTAGTTCTCGATATAGGCTACATTTTGTTTTCACATTTCAACTTCAAAACTTGCACTTAAGTCCCTGCGATTTAGCCTGGAAAGTGACGAACTCAAGTAAACATTGGAGGCCCAATTACACATTCAAAACCCATTTTCTTTACCCTAATTTCCATTATATAATCACCTTCTTTTCACACAAACCAGGGAAGAGAAAAAAAGAGAGAAAAAAACCTTGCCACAACACTGTTAGAATATCAAATTCTTTCAAGAACCCTAAAACCTTGAAATCCTTATTACAAATCCCTCTCTCACTACAAACAAGCCATCACAGTTACAAACCAACACCTCACTACTTCTTCAGTAAGGCTAAGGCTGACTTGATCTCCATGATCAAAAGGGCATAAAAACATTCATGTCACTACTTTTCCAGTAAGGGTAAGATTGATTTGATCTCCCTGATCAAAAGGAAATAATCATTCATACATGTCATATTGTGCCTAAACATTAAATTTCTTCATATATTGGCTTTATTTGCATTTTATGATTTTATTTAATGTGTTCATGAGATTCAACACTGCAGATTTAGACAGGATCTCATGCAGGTTCATTAAGGAACGTTGAGGCCAAAAGCCAAAAGCCAAAAGCCAAATGGCCAAAAGAACAACTTATGCATGACACCAATACATGGCGAGACAGACATCCTGAGAAGATTAAGGAACATTGAGGCCAGAACACAAATGGCCAACAGCCAGAACACAAATGGCCATGAAACCCAATCCAATGGCCAAAGAATGCAGACCACGGTACTCAGGAGTCAATGAACACGCACGTGATGCCAGAAAGTCAAACAAGGCTTTTTGTCTAATGGGACAGAATACTTCAAAAAAACCTTCCCTTGGGCCTGAAACCCCCCCTTGGTTTGCATCCTTTTTAATTTTATTTTCTTTTCTTTTCTAATTCTTTTTTTATTTATTTTAATTTTTTTTTTACCATAAAATAATTTTCTATAATAAAAACAGAAAAATCAAAAATACAAATATATTTAATTATTATTAATTTCATCACTAACCTATTTTTTTTGTAAATAAAATCTAACCATTAACTTAGTTAATTTAGGTTTCAATTTTAACATTTTTCTTAATAAATTAAAATATGTAGAAATTAGGTTTTTTTAATATTCTCATCCTTTTTTTTAATAAATAATTTTCTCATCATTATTATTATTAATTATTAAATACTTTTGTAAATAAATATGTAAAATAATTAATTAGTGTAAATTAGGTTTTAAACTTTAACCTTTTCTTTAATAATTAAAAATATTTAGAACTAGGGTTTCATTTAACTTCTAATTAATTTTCTTTATTTCCATTAAATACCAAAAACCTAAAAAACATTTCTTTTCTTTAATTTAATAATCAATTAGTTCTTTTAATTTAATTTAATTTCAAAAGGGTCCAACGCCCTCGAACGTTCTATTTTTATTCTTTTCGCACGTCAATTTATTTCCTTCCAAATATTATGTAATTGCTCAAGCCTTGTAATAGTAATTAGGAATTTATTTACTTTCCGCATTTTTATTAAAACGGGTCTTTGTAATTTGGCGATGTATAGACCCGCGCCTTGTAATAGCATAGGATTTTACTTTCCGCATTTAAATTTCTGCACTTTTAAATTATAATTGCATGAAAGAATGTATGGCCTAAATTAAAAACAAGCGTAGATCACCATGATACATGTACAAGATAAAACATAACATGAAAATAACACACAAATTCACACACCACTCTTAGGGTACGCCTCACTGTTGCCTTACCTTCGAAACGTGGTCGTCGAGTATAGGACGTTTTAGTAAGTCCTTATGTCTATGACATGATCCAGTTGCCTCGAAACGGTTGCCTCGGAATTAAAAAGGATCAATGACATAAGGGTAGCTTCTAAGGTGTCCTACTGTTGCTCTGGTGACCATACTTTCCCTACAAACGAATTGACCCGAATACCTCCAATGGTGGTGCTACCTACCTCTCAATGGTGGGATGGCACTACCTTAAGGACATTTACACAGCCTAATTCCTTAGAGTAGGTAGATGACTCATAGATACTTGCTCTAAAGAAACAAATCAAAACTCTTTTCACACCGACACTTTTCAAAAAGCTTTCAAAACAATTTTTCAAACACTCTTGAGGACTGATACAAGAGTCGATCTGAAATCTTTAAACAAAACTTTTTTCAAACCCACTCACACTTGAAAAGCAAACAAACATTTTGAAAACACAATGAGCAAGTATCTAAGAGCCCATGGATAACTATGGATAGAAAGGGTGCTAACACCTTCCCTTTCTATAAATCTACCTCCCGAACCGAGAAACAATCTCATAAGGAATTTTACTGTGCTTTTGTCCTGTCCATGTTGGAGAAAATAAAAGACGGTGGCGACTCTTGCTTACCGCGACATTTCACGAACCAGCGTTAAATAGTCAGTTTCAGATCCACCGATCACAGAACTGGCGACTCTACTGGGGACTCTTATAAAGTGAGGTGTACCTTAGGACTAAGATCACTTGTGTTTTCAATTGTCTGAATTGTTTGCTTTATTATTGTGGGTACTGTCTTGGGAGTTCTATAGATCCTAACCCGGATCTGGGGATACCCTCTTAGAAAGTAGCAACAAGGCTGTGAGGGAACTGTGCGGGGTATACCGACATGGTTGAAGCAGTCTGCTACGTTGATGTGGCACTTTGGTGTGTACCGGTAACTCTTGAGTTCAGTCAAGGAGAGTACGGGGCCTCCGCGTGGTGTCGTGAAGCATCAACTGACCTTAGGAACCTTAATTGAACCATCTTGGCCTCTTTAGGGTAGTGAGATAACTGACTTTGGTGCAGTCCAAGGTTGGTTGATACTCGATACTACACTCAATTGAGGGTTGTTTTCTTGGAATATTTCGGTCGCCAGTTCAGTGGCTAAATCGAAACGATGAACAATGAAAGCAATCCAGTGATGTTGGGACCCTTAGAACCCGGTTACTTCTGATAGGACAGGTTTTGAGCCCACCAACTTCAAGAGGGTAATACCTAGACCCAATGCTGGCCTGAACTCTAAGGGTTCTTTGTGTGACTTGTGTGCTTTCAAACTTGACTATTTGCATGCTTGTTATCTGACATTCGAGTTTCTTGCAGGTTTTGTTTACAGTCCTTAATCTGGACTCATAACAGGGTTTACATATATCACTCCATGCATAGCATAACATCATACCATTGCATACATCCTACATAAGGACTAATCCATTTCAAGGATCTCAAGGGTCTGTGATGCAGGTCATGATGAGCCAACTGTCCAGCAAGGGGCAAAGGGGATTTATTTTCCTCTAGACAAGGTTGCCAGGGGCTATGACCCACTTGATATGGTGAGCCTTGACCCTTGAAAAAGGACTCTCAACAACATGCAGTTCCTTCAATCAAGCTATCAGACTCCAACTCTAACAATTTTCTTGTTTACCCTGTGAGATTCTTGAAAACATTGCATGCATACATACATATCATTGCATTACAGGTATCCCTTTTACAGGTTGCTTACCTTCTTCGCTGTTTATTTCAGCCGATCGTCATGAATCCCGAATCATCTACTGAGAAATCCATCAAGGCTCTCCAGGCTCATAATGTCCAGTTCCAAGAGTTGATCATGAGTTTGGCCCAGGGGCAACAAGATTTGAAGACCCTGTTTTTTAAAAAAGAAGAAGAAGAGGACGGTGCTGTTCAACCCTAGACGCAAATCTGGGAATGGATCACAAAATGAAGTTGATCAGACTACCCCATCTGTTGGGAAAGACAGTCACCAAGAAAGGGAGGTTCCTAGTCCAGTGGTCTCCGACAACGAGACCGATTACAATGATGAGCAGTACCCTCCAGCTGAGGACAGGTATAAACAGTTGGAAGACCGGCTAAGTGCCATGGAGATACAAAAAGTGCCCAGCCTGGACTTCGAGGATCTAGGTCTATCTTCTGGGGTAGTGATCCCGCACAAATTCAAGGCACATGCTTTTGCAAAATATGACGGGGCCTCCTGTCCTAAGCTGCATCTCAGGTCTTACACAAGGAGGATCCAGCCCTACACGGCTGACAAGAATTTGTGGATTCACTTCTTTCAGGATAGTCTGGCCGGAACTCAACTCGACTGGTTCTATCAACTGAATGGAGCCAACATCCGCAGCTGGGAGGACCTGGCCACTGCGTTCTACAAGCAATACCAGTATAATGCCGACCTTGCTCCCACGCGCACTCAGCTCCAGAGAATGTCTATAGTACAGGCGAGGGCTTTAAAGAGTATGCTCAAAAATGGAGGGACCTTGCTGGAAGGGTACAACCACCTCTAACTGACCGCGAGCTTGTCGACATGTTCTTGGGGACCCTGTCTGGTCCATTCTTCAACCACCTGATTGGAAATTCTGCTGCTGGGTTTATAGATGTGGTCTTGACCGGGGAAAGAATAGAAGATGGCATCAAGTCAGGGAAAATACAGAATGGTGACTCCTCGAACACTGAGAAGAAACCATCCAAGAGAGAATCTAGTGCTGTCTATGGCTCAAGAGGGCAGAATAGGTTCGAGCACCGCCAAGATGTCAACGCGGTGGTTATTGCAAAACCGGCCGGCGCTCCTCAGCGTCATAATCAGCAAAGGGAAGAGAGACCCAAAAGGCAATTCACTCCCCTCGGCATGACCTTGTCACAGATATTGCCACAGTTGTTGGAAACCAAGTTGGTAACTCTCATGGACCCTCCAAAGAATCCCAACAAGACGCCTTCAAGGTATAACCCCAACGTTCACTGCACTTATCATTCTGACAGCCCGGGGCATGCTACAGATGATTGTTGGACTTTGAGAAACAAGGTTTAGGATCTGATTGACGCAAAGGAAGTCCAGCTCGACTCTCCAGAGGCTCCCAATGTGACCACTGCTCCCTTGTCAAAACATGGCTAGGATTGGAAACTTTTGTTCATTTGAATGTTCAGATTGTAATTTTCTTTGATTGTTCAAACATTTTATTTCATGTCAAACTTGGTTATTTCATTAATGCATTACATATGTCTGTTTTGAAGTAATTATTTCGTATTCACTATATGCAAATTGTTTTCATATTTTTGTGATGATCAACTCTCAATTAAATAATTCTAAGCCTCTTGAGGGAGGATGACGAAAACGATACTACGATCTTTACAGTATGCTTTTGAACAGACCCCGCTGATGAGGTACATGCATTGTTTCAATTCCTAAACACTAGAGTTATAAGGAAGATAATCCCTCGTCAACCCCCCTGAGCCAAAGAAGTAGGAGTTTTTATTTTCGAAATTTAAAACCCTTAATCATAACCTGGGGCAGGGTAGTTCTCTCAGTTGATACAAGTGCATAACGAATGGCACCAAAGAGGTCCTTACAAAACAAAAGACAGTGATGGTTCCGAACAATCATACAGACAGGCAGTCATTACTTCTCAAAATAAAAACCCATTAAGTCAAAACCTATGAAGGAGACTTACAAAACTGGGGCATCCTGCTGACTGTAATTCCAAAAATGAAACAGCTCAGGCAAAAACAGGGATAACAGAATCAAAAAAAGAAGGAGGTCTTACAAACCTTCGACAAAAAATGACTGCCTATTCAAGATAAATTGTCAACATCCGAACCATCACTGGAATATCAAAGCAAAGACTCAACAAGGTCTAACGCACGATTAGCTGAGTTTAGGATTGAAGAACATCACGAAGAACGGGTGGGTACAAATAAAGTTTGAGCCTTTATCCTTTGTTTCTTAAACCGTGAACCAGGCCACGTTACAACCCTAAAAAGTCCTAGCTGAAGCATGGGTTAGTTCAAAAGCATACTGTTACGAAAGTTATCCTGACTCCTCAAGGATTGTGGTAAAATAACGAGTTGACATCACATTTTACAAAATTTTCTTGTTTTACTAAAAGATGCATTTTCAAAAACTTCGAAACAGACGTAAGCTTTGCATTTTTAACATAACTTTGTTTGCATATGACTTTTTTTGTTTGAACAACATAAGAGTTCGTACGATGAATGTTTAATGGACAAAAGCTCTTCCAACCAAGGGGCAGACATGATCATGGTCCATCACCTGGGGCAGTTAAGTCAAGATTCAGAGAATCTCTCAAAAGGCCAATTAGCCTGGGGCAAATCTCCGCCTGAGTCACCTGGGGCATTGGACGTGAGTTCCAGCCACGAATCTTGCCTGATCAAGATCTTCTGATGGCATGGCAACACAATAACAAGGGCACCTCCCTACATCCTAAGAGCATGGACATAGTCGAAAAAGATACTACGCATAATCAAAGACCCGCTAGGTTGACACACCTAGGCAAAAACAAGGGCTTCCCGACGAACCAAAAGGGTTCGGGCAAAAATAAGGAATGAAATGAAAAATCTGTACACCCGGCAAGTCGAAAACCTGAAAAGGCGGCTTGGAAAAAAATGGGTATCTCGGTGGACTGAAAACCCGAAAGGACGGTCCAGGCAAAATTAGGGATCAAAGCGTACGACTATGTCTCGTCATCTCGTCACCTGTCTACCAGAAGATTTGTCAATTACCTCCACAGGTATCTTCTAACAACAGAAACTGGGGCAATAATGAGTTGTCTAAATGACTCGGTTGCTCTGTCCACCGAAGTGCCAAGGTAAGTTCAGCTGAAGAATGCGACCAAGATACCTTCACTCCCTGCAGAGCGAACGCGTCTCCCCAGGTTTTATTCAAAGGTTATTTCTCCACCAGAGCTTATAACTGGGTTATCCTCAGCTAAAAGCCATGGAAAGATCGTCCTCGGCGAAGTCTTCCTATCCCCCATTGGAGTTTATCAATTCCTTCAACATAACACATCAACGGTATCCCCAGCGGAGTTATCTTCATCAACCTCAGACAAAGCACTTCTCTTTCCCCACAGAGTCTCTCCCCGCAGAGTAATCTATTCGCCAAGTTTATTCCCCAACGGAGTCATCTTCTCCTACCGGTATTCTTGCAATCATCATCCCCAACGGAAACGAAGAATCTCACTCTTCAACATCAGCCCAGGATTTGACTTCTCAGCATCCGTCAAGGATCTATTTTCCTAGACGAAGATACATTCATAAACATCACATTTTTATACATCATGATACATGCATCATACAATCTCATGTGTTGAAAAATATTATTGCTTGATCCATATCATGCATTGCATATGACTGACCTTTACCTTTCAGGAAGGATACAGTGAAAAGATCAGCTATGTAGACGAATACAGTCAAAAGAGACCAACCCAGTCAAAGAATACAAATCCAGTTAAATCAATGCCTAAAGATTTCTCTGATACAACTCGTCGTTATAGACACTCGTCGTTATAGACACTCGTCGTTATAGACACTCGTCGTTATAGACACTCGTCGTTATAGACACTCGTCGTTATAGACACTCGTCGTTATAGACACTCGTCGTTATAGACACTCGTCGTTATAGACACTCGTCGTTATAGACACTCGTCGTTATAGACACTCGTCGTTATAGACACCCGTCGATAAAGACCACCCGTCCATGGAAATAACCTATCAGTAGAGACAACTCACCAACCTTTCTGAATTCCAGACTCGATTCCTGTATCCGGCCAGGGCACGTCTGAAGAGTTCGAAGATCTGATTCCTGTATCTCGCCAGAGTGTATCTGTTGACGACTAACATTACCAGACTCGATTCCTGTATCTTGCCAGGGCACGTCTGAAGAGTTCGAAGATCAGATTCCTATATTTTGCCAGGGTGTATCTGTTGACGACTAATATTCTCCGGACTCGATTCCTGTATCCTGCCAGGGCACGTCTGAAGAGTTTAAAGATTTGATTCCTGTATCCAGCCAGGGCACATCTACGTAAAGAGTTTGAAGATCAACTCCTGTAACAGGCCAGGTAATTATTTTTCTTTCTCAGGTACGCAAGTTCTTGCTAAGGAATCTCTTACGCGATCGACACCTAGGTGGCGTCTATAAGCCCATTCCCGACAAGGTACTATCATACTTCCAGATGGCATCTATAAGCCCATCTCCACATACCTACAGTCTCCAAATGGCATCTGTAAGCCCATTCCCTGCATCACACTGCTGACATTCTACTATGTGAGTGCAAATTTCTAGGCACTCTAGTGTTCAATCATCTTCCACCTTCAGATTACGAAAGCCACGCCAGCCAATCTACATCCTCAGGTCTAAGAAGATTGAACAGGGGCAACTGTTGTACCCCAATATTTGTCCTCCCATATTTCTCAAAATATTTCAAGAAAAATTCACAAGTCCAACCCGGCGCGTCATATTCAGGTATTCTTTCACCAAGATATCTCTGATAACGTATTCTCAAATTCAGGTTCGGCTCAAGAGTCAATTCTTTAAAGAAGGTATCCGAATGTGTGAGTTTTCTCGAAGAAATATGGTGAAAAAGTGTGCTGAAAGTGCAGTTTTTACGCGCTAAAAAATTCATAACTTGAAGATCGTGGCTTGTTTTGAACCCGTTCCGGTGGCCAAAATTCCATCTTGACATTATCTACGTTTTCATCTCTCACGGCTGGAAGCCAATTTCGATCAGAAGGTCTTCAAAAATGGGGATTTATCAAGTATTTTCATACAGAAAATTTGTGACAGAAGTTTATTTGCGTCATGTTCAGAAAATCATAACTTGGTCGATTTTCATCGTATCGAGCTGGTTCCGGCGCCAAAATTTCACAAATTGAGTTGACTACATTTTCACAGAAGGTATTGAGTTCAAACGGTATTCAAAAGGCCTTCGTTTTTTGCTCAAAGTGCGTGACACGCTGAAAATCCTGAATGCTGAATATTATTTCATCTGGGCCGAAACTTCGAAAATTCATAACTTGGTCAACTTTTATCGGATTGGACTCATATTTTTACACGAGGTCACTGACTCATAGATCTACAACTTTGCTTCAAAAGTCGAGACCGGATTATGCTCCGATCAATACCAGTTTTTTATTGAAGAACGTGTCATAGTCGACACTGGAGCCCAAAATAAGTTTGTCTGAGCTGAAACTTCAAAAATTCATAACTAATTCACCGTTTATCCGATTGAGCCGATTTTCGGACAGGAGTTAGTTCTCGATATAGGCTACATTTTGTTTTCACATTTCAACTTCAAAAATTGCACTTAAGTCCCTGCGATTTAACCAGGAAAGTGACGAACTCAAGTAAACATTGGAGGCCCAATTACACATTCAAAACCCATTTTCTTTACCCTAATTTCCATTATATAATCACCTTCTTTTCACACAAACCAGGGAAGAGAAAAAAAGAGAGAAAAAAACTTTGCCACAACACTGTTAGAATAACAAATTCTTTCAAGAACCCTAAAACCTTGAAATCCTTATTACAAATCCCTCTCTCACTACAAACAAGCCATCACAGTTACAAACCAACACCTCACTACTTCTTCAGTAAGGGTAAGGCTGGCTTGATCTCCATGATCAAAAGGGCATAAAAGCATTTATGTCACTACTTTTCCAGTAAGGGTAAGATTGATTTGATCTCCATGATCAAAAGGAAATAATCATTCATACATGTCATATTGTGCCTAAACATTAAATTTCTTCATATATTGGCTTTATTTGCATTTTATGATTTTATTTAATGTGTTCATGAGATTCAACACTGCAGATTTAGACAGGATCCCATGCAGGTTCATTAAGGAACATTGAGGCCAAAAGCCAAATGGCCAAAAGCCAAAAGCCAAAAGCCAAAAGCCAAATGACCAAAAGAACATGACACCAATACATGGCGAGACAGACATCCTGAGAAGATTAAGGAACATTGAGGCCAGAACACAAATGGCCAACAACCAGAACACAAATGGCCATGAAACCCAATCCAATGGCCAAAGAATACAGACCACGATACGCAGGAGTCAATGAACATGCACGTGATGCCAGAAAGTCAAACAAGGCTTTTTGTCTAATGGGGCAGAATACTTCAAAAAAACCTCCCCTTGCGCCTGAAACCCCCCTTGGTTTGCATCCTTTTTAAATTTATTTTCTTTTCTTTTCTAATTCTTTTTTTATTTATTTTAATTGTTTTTTTTACCATAAAATAATTTTCTATAATAAAAACAGAAAAATCAAAAATACAAATATATTTAATTATTATTAATTTCATCACTAACCTATTTTTTTTGTAAATAAAATCTAACCATTAACTTAGTTAATTTAGGTTTCAATTTTAACATTTTTCTTAATAAATTAAAATATGTAGAAATTAGGTTTTTTTAATATTCTCATCCTTTTTTTTAATAAATAATTTTCTCATCATTATTATTATTAATTATTAAATACTTTTGTAAATAAATATGTAAAATAATTAATTAGTGTAAATTAGGTTTTAAACTTTAACCTTTTCTTTAATAATTAAAAATATATAGAACTAGGGTTTCATTTAACTTCTAATTAATTTTCTTTATTTCCATTAAATACCAAAAACCTAAAAAATATTTCTTTTCTTTAATTTAATAATCAATTAGTTCTTTTAATTTAATTTAATTTCAAAAGGGTCCAACGCCCTCGAACGTTCTATTTTTATTCTTTTCGCACGTTAATTTATTTCCTTCCAAATATTATGTAATTGCTCAAGCCTTGTAATAGTAATTAGGAATTTATTTACTTTCCGCATTTTTATTAAAACGGATCTTTGTAATTTGGCGATGTATAGACCCGCGCCTTGTAATAGCATAGGATTTTACTTTCCGCATTTAAATTTCCGCACTTTTAAATTATAATTGCATGAAAGAATGTATGGCCTAAATTAAAAACAAGCGTAGATCACCATGATACATGTACAAGATAAAACATAACATGAAAATAACACACAAATTCACACACCACTCTTAGGGTACGCCTCACTGTTGCCTTACCTTCGAAACGTGGTCGTCGAGTATAGGACGTTTTAGTAAGTCCTTATGTCTATGACATGATCCAGTTGCCTCGAAACGGTTGCCTCGGAATTAAAAAGGATCAATGACATAAGGGTAGCTTCTAAGGTGTCCTACTGTTGCTCTGGTGACCATACTTTCCCTACAAACGAATTGATCCGAATACCTCCAACGGTGGTGCTACCTACCTCTCAATGGTGGGATGGCACTACCTTAAGGACATTTACACAGCCTAATTCCTTAGAGTAGGTAGATGACTCATAGATACTTGCTCTAAAGAAACAAATCAAAACTCTTTTCACACCGACACTTTTCAAAAAGCTTTCAAAACAATTTTTCAAACACTCTTGAGGACTGATACAAGAGTCGATCTGAAATCTTTAAACAAAACTTTTTTCAAACCCACTCACACTTGAAAAGCAAACAAACATTTTGAAAACACAATGAGCAAGTATCTAAGAGCCCATGGATAACCATGGATAGAAAGGGTGCTAACACCTTCCCTTTCTATAAATCTACCTCCCGAACCGAGAAACTATCTCATAAGGAATTTTACTGTGCTTTTGTCCTGTCCATGTTGGAGAAAATAAAAGACGGTGGCGACTCTTGCTTACCGCGACATTTCACGAACCAGCGTTAAATAGTCAGTTCCAGATCCACCGATCACAGAACTGGCGACTCTGCTGGGGACTCTTATAAAGTGAGGTGTACCTTAGGACTAAGATCACTTATGTTTTCAATTGTCTGAATTGTTTGCTTTATTATTGTGGGTACTGTCTTGGGAGTTCTATAGATCCTAACCCGGATCTGGGGATACCCTCTTAGAAAGTAGCAACAAGGTTGTGAGGGAACTGTGCGGGGTATACCGACATGGTTGAAGCAGTCTGCTACGTTGATGTGGCACTTTGGTGTGTACCAGTAACTCTTGAGTTCAGTCAAGGAGAGTACGGGGCCTCTGCGTGGTGTCGTGAAGCATCAACTGACCTTAGGAACCTTAATTGAACCATCTTGGCCTCTTTAGGGTAGTGAGATAACTGACTTTGGTGCAGTCCAAGGTTGGTTGATACTCGATACTACACTCAATTGAGGGTTGTTTTCTTGGAATATTTCGGTCGCCAGTTCAGTGGCTAAATCGAAACGATGAACAATGAAAGCAATCCAGTGATGTTGGGACCCTTAGAACCCGGTTACTTCTGATAGGACAGGTTTTGAGCCCACCAACTTCAAGAGGGTAATACCTAGACCCCATGCTGGCCTGAACTCTAAGGGCTCTTTGTGTGACTTGTGTGCTTTCAAACTTGACTATTTGCATGCTTGTTATCTGACATTCGAGTTTCTTGCAGGTTTTGTTTACAATCCTTAATCTGGACTCATAACAGGGTTTACATATATCACTCCATGCATAGCATAACATCATACCATTGCATACATCCTACATAAGGACTAATCCATTTCAAGGATCTCAAGGGTCTGTGATGCAGGTCATGATGAGCCAACTGTCCAGCAAGGGGCAAAGGGGATTTATTTTCCTCTAGACAAGGTTGTCAGGGGCTATGACCCACTTGATATGGTGAGCCTTGACCCTTGAAGAAGGACTCTCAACAACATGCAGTTCCTTCAATCAAGCTATCAGACTCCAACTCTAACAATTTTCTTGTTTACCCTGTGAGATTCTTGAAAACATTGCATGCATACATACATATCATTGCATTACAGGTATCCCTTTTACAGGTTGCTTACCTTCTTCGCTGTTTATTTCAGCCGATCGTCATGAATCCCGAATCATCTACTGAGAAATCCATCAAGGCTCTCCAGGCTCATAATGTCCAGTTCCAAGAGTTGATCATGAGTTTGGCCCAGGGGCAACAAGATTTGAAGACCCTGCTTTTGAAAAAGAAGAAGAAGAGGACGGTGATGTTCAACCCTAGACGCAAATCTGGGAATGGATCACAAAATGAAGTTGATCAGACTACCCCATCTGTTGGGAAAGACAGTCACCAAGAAAGGGAGGTTCCTAGTCCAGTGGTCTCCGACAACGAGACCGATTACAATGATGAGCAGTACCCTCCAGCTGAGGACAGGTATAAACAGTTGGAAGACCGGCTAAGTGCCATGGAGATACAAAAAGTGCCCAGCCTGGACTTCGAGGATCTAGGTCTATCTTCTGGGGTAGTGATCCCGCACAAATTCAAGGCACATGCTTTTGCAAAATATGACGGGGCCTCCTGTCCTAAGCTGCATCTCAGGTCTTACACAAGGTGGATCCAGCCCTACACGGCTGACAAGAATTTGTGGATTCACTTCTTTCAGGATAGTCTGGCCGGAACTCAACTCGACTGGTTCTATCAACTGAATGGAGCCAACATCCGCAGCTGGGAGGACCTGGCCACTGTGTTCTACAAGCAATACCAGTATAATGCCGACCTTGCTCCCACGCGTACTCAGCTCCAGGGAATGTCTATGGGTACAGGCGAGGGCTTTAAAGAGTATGCTCAAAAATGGAGGGACCTTGCTGGAAGGGTACAACCACCTCTAACTGACCGCGAGCTTGTCGACATGTTCTTGGGGACCCTATCTGGTCCATTCTTCAACCACCTGATTGGAAATTCTGCTGCTGGGTTTACAGATGTGGTCTTGACCGGGGAAAGAATAGAAGATGGCATCAAGTCAGGGAAAATACAGAATGGTGACTCCTCGAACACTGAGAAGAAACCATCCAAGAGAGAATCTAGTGCTGTCTATGGCTCAAGAGGGCAGAATAGGTTCGAGCACCGCCAAGATGTCAACGCGGTGGTTATTGCAAAACCGGCCGGCGCTCCTCAGCGTCATAATCAGCAAAGGGAAGAGAGACCCAAAAGGCAATTCACTCCCCTCGGCATGACCTTGTCACAGATATTGCCACAGTTGTTGGAAACCAAGTTGGTAACTCTCATGGACCCTCCAAAGAATCCCAACAGGACGCCTTCAAGGTATAACCCCAATGTTCGCTGCACTTATCATTCTGACAGCCCGGGGCATGCTACAGATGATTGTTGGACTTTGAGAAACAAGGTTTAGGATCTGATTGACGCAAAGGAAGTCCAGCTCGACTCTCCAGAGGCTCCCAATGTGACCACTGCTCCCTTGTCAAAACATGGCTAGGATTGGAAACATTTGTTCATTTGAATGTTCAGATTGTAATTTTCTTTGATTGTTCAAACATTTTATTTCATGTCAAACTTGGTTATTTCATTAATGCATTACATATGTCTGTTTTGAAGTAATTATTTCGTATTCACTTTATGCAAATTGTTTTCATATTTTTGTGATGATCAACTCTCAATTAAATAATTCTAAGCCTCTTGAGGGAGGATGACGAAAACGATACTACGATCTTTACAGTATGCTTTTGAACAGACCCCGCTGATGAGGTACATGCATTGTTTCAATTCCTAAACACTAGAGTTATAAGGAAGATAATCCCTCGTCAACCCCCCTCAGCCAAAGAAGTAGGAGTTTTTATTTTCGAAATTTAAAACCCTTAATCATAACCTGGGGCAGGGTAGTTCTCTCAGTTGATACAAGTGCATAACGAATGGCACCAAAGAGGTCCTTACAAAACAAAAGACAGTGATGGTTCCGAACAATCATACAGACAGGCAGTCATTACTTCTCAAAATAAAAACCCATTAAGTCAAAACCTATGAAGGAGACTTACAAAACTGGGGCATCCCGCTGACTGTAATTCCAAAAAGGAAACAGCTCAGGCAAAAACAGGGATAACAAAATCAAAAAAAGAAGGAGGTCTTACAAACCTTCGACAAAAAATGACTGCCTATTCAAGATAAATTGTCAACATCCGAACCATCACTGGAATATCAAAGCAAAGACTCAACAAGGTCTAACGCACGATTAGCTGAGTTTAGGATTGAAGAACATCACGAAGAACGGGTGGGTACAAATAAAGTTTGAGCCTTTATCCTTTATTTCTTAAACCGTGAACCAGGCCACGTTACAACCCTAAAAAGTCCTAGCTGAAGCATGGGTTAGTTCGAAAGCATACTGTTACGAAAGTTATCCTGACTCCTCAAGGATTGCGGTAAAATAACGAGTTGACATCACATTTTACAAAATTTTCTTGTTTTACTAAAAGATGCATTTTCAAAAACTTCGAAACAGACGTAAGCTTTGCATTTTTAACATAACTTTGTTTGCATATGACTTTTTTTGTTTGAACAGCATAAGAGTTCGTACGATGAATGTTTAATGGACAAAAGCTCTTCCAACCAAGGGGCAGACATGATCATGGTCCATCACCTGGGGCAGTTAAGTCAAGATTCATAGAATCTCTCAAAAGGCCAATTAGCCTGGGGCAAATCTCCGCCTGAGTCACCTGGGGCATTGGACGTGAGTTCCAGCCACGAATCTTGCCTGATCAAGATCTTCTGATGGCATGGCAACACAATAACAAGGGCACCTCCCTACATCCTAAGAGCATGGACATAGTCGAAAAAGATACTACGCATAATCAAAGACCCGCTAGGTTGACACACCTAGGCAAAAACAAGGGCTTCCCGGCGAACCAAAAGGGTTCGGGCAAAAATAAGGGATGAAATGAAAAATCTGTACACCCGGCAAGTCGAAAACCTGAAAAGGCGGCTTGGGAAAAAATGGGTATCTCGGTGGACTGAAAACCCGAAAGGACGGTCCAGGCAAAATTAGGGATCAAAGCGTACGACTATGTCTCGTCATCTCGTCACCTGTCTACCAGAAGATTTGTCAATTACCTCCACAGGTATCTTCTAACAACAGAAACTGGGGCAATAATGAGTTGTCTAAATGACTCGGTTGCTCTGTCCACCGAAGTGCCAAGGTAAGTTCAGCTGAAGAATGCGACCAAGATACCTTCACTCCTTGCAGAGCGAACGCGTCTCCCCAGGTTTTATTCAAAGGTTATTTCTCCACCAGAGCTTATAACTGGGTTATCCTCAGCTAAAAGCCATGGAAAGATCGTCCTCGGCGAAGTCTTCCTATCCCCCATTGGAGTTCATCAATTCCTTCAACATAACACATCAACGGTATCCCCAGCGGAGTTATCTTCATCAACCTCAGACAAAGCACTTCTCTTTCCCCACAGAGTCTCTCCCCGCAGAGTAATCTATTCGCCAAGTTTATTCCCCAACGGAGTCATCTTCTCCTACCGGTATTCTTGCAATCATCATCCCCAACGGAAACGAAGAATCTCACTCTTCAACATCAGCCCAGGATTTGACTTCTCAGCATCCGTCAAGGATCTATTTTCCTAGACGAAGATACATTCATAAACATCACATTTTTATACATCATGATACATGCATCATACAATCTCATGTGTTGAAAAATATTATTGCTTGATACATATCATGCATTGCATATGACTGACCTTTACCTTTCAGGAAGGATACAGTGAAAAGATCAGCTATGTAGACGAATACAGTCAAAAGAGACCAACCCAGTCAAAGAATACAAATCCAGTTAAATCAATGCCTAAAGATTTCTCTGATACAACTCGTCGTTATAGACACTCGTCGTTATAGACACTCGTCGTTATAGACACTCGTCGTTATAGACACTCGTCGTTATAGACACTCGTCGTTATAGACACTCGTCGTTATAGACACTCGTCGTTATAGACACTCGTCGTTATAGACACTCGTCGTTATAGACACTCGTCGTTATAGACACTCGTCGTTATAGACACTCGTCGTTATAGACACTCGTCGTTATAGACACTCGTCGTTATAGACACTCGTCGTTATAGACACCCGTCGATAAAGACCACCCGTCCATGGAAATAACCTATCAGTAGAGACAACTCACCAACCTTTCTGAATTCCAGACTCGATTCCTGTATCCGGCCAGGGCACGTCTGAAGAGTTCGAAGATCTGATTCCTGTATCTCGCCAGAGTGTATCTGTTGACGACTAACATTACCAGACTCGATTCCTGTATCTTGCCAGGGCACGTCTGAAGAGTTCGAAGATCCGATTCCTGTATCTTGCCAGGGTGTATCTGTTGACGACTAATATTCTCCGGACTCGATTCCTGTATCCTGCCAGGGCACGTCTGAAGAGTTTAAAGATTCGATTCCTGTATCCAACCAGGGCACATCTACGTAAAGAGTTTGAAGATCAACTCCTGTAACAGGCCAGGTAATTATTTTTCTTTCTCAGGTACGCAAGTTCTTGCTAAGGAATCTCTTACGCGATCGACACCTAGGTGGCGTCTATAAGCCCATTCCCGACAAGGTACTATCATACTTCCAGATGGCATCTATAAGCCCATCTCCACATACCTACAGTCTCCAAATGGCATCTGTAAGCCCATTCCCTGCATCACACTGCTGACATTCTACTATGTGAGTGCAAATTTCTAGGCACTCTAGTGTTCAATCATCTTCCACCTTCAGATTACGAAAGCCACGCCAGCCAATCTACATCCTCAGGTCTAAGAAGATTGAACAGGGGCAACTGTTGTACCCCAAAATTTGTCCTCCCATATTTCTCAAAATATTTCAAGAAAAATTCACAAGTCCAACCCGGCGCGTCATATTCAGGTATTCTTTCACCAAGATATCTCTGATAACGTATTCTCAAATTCAGGTTCGGCTCAAGAGTCAATTCTTTAAAGAAGGTATCCGAATGTGTGAGTTTTCTCGAAGAAATATGGTGAAAAAGTATGCTGAAAGTGCAGTTTTTACGCGCTAAAAAATTCATAACTTGAAGATCGTGGCTTGTTTTGAACCCGTTCCGGTGGCCAAAATTCCATCTTGACATTATCTACGTTTTCATCTCTCACGGCTGGAAGCCAATTTCGATCAGAAGGTCTTCAAAAATGGGGATTTATCAAGTATTTTCATACAGAAAATTTGTGACAGAAGTTTATTTGCGTCATGTTCATAAAATCATAACTTGGTCGATTTTCATCGTATCGAGCTGGTTCCGGCGCCAAAATTTCACAAATTGAGTTGACTACATTTTCACAGAAGGTATTGAGTTCAAACGGTATTCAAAATGCCTACGTTTTTTGCTCAAAGTGCGTGACACGCTGAAAATCCTGAATGCTGAATATTATTTCATCTGGGCCGAAACTTCGAAAATTCATAACTTGGTCAATTTTTATCGGATTGGACTCATTTTTTTACACGAGGTCACTGACTCATAGATCTACAACTTTGCTTCAAAAGTCGAGACCGGATTATGCTCCGATCAATACCAGTTTTTTATTGAAGAACGTGTCATAGTCGACACTGGAGCCCAAAATAAGTTTGTCTGAGCTGAAACTTCAAAAATTCATAACTATTTCACCGTTTATTCGATTGAGCCGATTTTCGGACAGGAGTTAGTTCTCGATATAGGCTACATTTTGTTTTCACATTTCAACTTCAAAAATTGCACTTAAGTCCCTGCGATTTAGCCAGGAAAGTGACGAACTCAAGTAAACATTGGAGGCCCAATTACACATTCAAAACCCATTTTCTTTACCCTAATTTCCATTATATAATCACCTTCTTTTCACACAAACCAGGGAAGAGAAAAAAAGAGAGAAAAAAACCTTGCCACAACACTGTTAGAATAACAAATTCTTTCAAGAACCCTAAAACCTTGAAATCCTTATTACAAATCCCTCTCTCACTACAAACAAGCCATCACAGTTACAAACCAACACCTCACTACTTCTTCAGTAAGGGTAAGGTTGGCTTGATCTCCATGATCAAAAGGGCATAAAAGCATTTATGTCACTACTTTTCCAGTAAGGGTAAGATTGATTTGATCTTCATGATCAAAAGGAAATAATCATTCATACATGTCATATTGTGCCTAAACATTAAATTTCTTCATATATTGGCTTTATTTGCATTTTATGATTTTATTTAATGTGTTCATGAGATTCAACACTGCAGATTTAGACAGGATCCCATGCAGGTTCATTAAGGAACATTGAGGCCAAAAGCCAAAAGCCAAAAGCCAAATGGCCAAAAGAATAACTTATGCATGATACCAATACATGGCGAGACAGACATCCTGAGAAGATTAAGGAACATTGAGGCCAGAACACAAATGGCCAACAGCCAGAACACAAATGGCCATGAAACCCAATCCAATGGCCAAAGAATACAGACCACGGTACGCAGGAGTCAATGAACACGCACGTGATGCCAGAAAGTCAAACAAGGCTTTTTGTCTAATGGGGCAGAATACTTCAAAAAAACCTCCCCTTGGGCCTGAAACCCCCCTTGGTTTGCATCCTTTTTAAATTTATTTTCTTTTCTTTTCTAATTCTTTTTTTATTTATTTTAATTGTTTTTTTTACCATAAAATAATTTTCTATAATAAAAACAGAAAAATCAAAAATACAAATATATTTAATTATTATTAATTTCATCACTAACCTATTTTTTTTGTAAATAAAATCTAACCATTAACTTAGTTAATTTAGGTTTCAATTTTAACATTTTTCTTAATAAATTAAAATATGTAGAAATTAGGTTTTTTTAATATTCTCATCCTTTTTTTTAATAAATAATTTTCTCATCATTATTATTATTAATTATTAAATACTTTTGTAAATAAATATGTAAAATAATTAATTAGTGTAAATTAGGTTTTAAACTTTAACCTTTTCTTTAATAATTAAAAATATATAGAACTAGGGTTTCATTTAACTTCTAATTAATTTTCTTTATTTCCATTAAATACCAAAAACCTAAAAAACATTTATTTTCTTTAATTTAATAATCAATTAGTTCTTTTAATTTAATTTAATTTCAAAAGGGTCCAACGCCCTCGAACGTTCTATTTTTATTCTTTTCGCACGTTAATTTATTTCCTTCCAAATATTATGTAATTGCTCAAGCCTTGTAATAGTAATTAGGAATTTATTTACTTTCTGCATTTTTATTAAAACGGGTCTTTGTAATTTGGCAATGTATAGACCCGCGCCTTGTAATAGCGTAGGATTTTACTTTCCGCATTTAAATTTCCGCACTTTTAAATTATAATTGCATGAAAGAATGTATGGCCTAAATTAAAAACAAGCGTAGATCACCATGATACATGTACAAGATAAAACATAACATGAAAATAACACACAAATTCACACACCACTTAGGGTACGCCTCACTGTTGCCTTACCTTCGAAACGTGATCGTCGAGTATAGGACGTTTTAGTAAGTCCTTATGTCCATGACATGATCCAGTTGCCTCGAAACAGTTGCCTCGGAATTAAAAAGGATCAATGGCATAAGGGTAGCTTCTAAGGTGTCCTACTGTTGCTCTGGTGACCACACTGTCCCTACAAACGAATTGACCCGAACACCTCCAACGGTGATGCTACCTACCTCTCAATGGTGGGATGGCACTACCTTAAGGACATTTACACAGCCTAATTCCTTAGGGTAGGTAGACGACTCATAGATACTTGCTCTAAAGAAACAAATCAAAACTCTTTTCACACCGACACTTTTCAAAAAGCTTTCAAAACAATTTTTCAAACACTCTTGAGGACTGATACAAGAGTCGATCTGAAATCTTTAAACAAAAATTTTTTCAAACTCACTCACACTTGAAAAGCAAACAAAAATTTTGAAAACACAATGAGCAAGTATCTAAGAGCCCATGGATAACCATGGATAGAAAGGGTGCTAACACCTTCCCTTTCTATAAATCTACCTCCCGAACCGAGAAACTATCTCATAAGGAATTTTGTTGTGCTTTTGTCCTGTCCATGTTGGAGAAAATAAAAGACGGTGGCGACTCTTGCTTACCGCGACATTTCGCGAACCAGCGTTAAACAGTCAGTTCCAGATCCACCGATCACACTATGCCTTGTTGATGCCTCTATTAATTGGCAGATTTTTGAGATAGGAGTTCTGCTCCAATGGTACCACATGCATTTGCATAATTTTGAGTCGCATTATATGATTGAATAATGAAATGCATTTGATGTTGATGAATGAGTATATATGCTGTAATTATTGTTGATTATGAGATGAGAAGTGGTGATATTATTGATCTAATTTAATATATTAATCATCATGCGCTTTATTATATTGTTAAATATCTCACCCCTTCTGTTTGAATGTTTCCCCTATGTTGGTAACGTGTAGGTAATCGAGAGTGAAGGCCGTATACCTTCAATAGATCGAGTCGGTGTCATTGCTCTGATATGTAACACTCGGGGGGATGAACGCTTGCTGATTTTTGATTGCTGATTTTTAGTTGTTGAACTTTAAATTGTTTATTTACTAAATATGAGATGTTTTGAAGTTGCTGTTTTATTTAAAGATGTTATTGAAGAATTCCTCTGCATAGTTGTTGAATTATTTTATTAAAGATGCTATGTTGATGGTTCATCCGATGTTTTATTAATAATGTTATATATCCATGATGAATGCAATGAATTTATTAGAAGAATTTGTGACGTCCCGATTCATTTGTATGATTGAAATTTTATAACTCTGATTTATTTTGCGTAATTGCTTGTGGTAGAATTTGGGTGTTACAATCTACAACACCTTTGGTCAACGCGGATCACTTAAACATCATTGATCATTGAATGGTACTTGTGAGAATTTCAAATGGATGATATACTTGATAAAAAGCAAATGCAACTTGTTGTGTGGAGGCTTTGGTTCTACCAATCCTCTAATGAGTTCCAAGTGCAAGTTTCAAGATGGTCATCCAACTAACCACTAATTATTGACTTGTTCCATCTTATGCTTTTATTCTTTTTTATGCTTTATGTACCATTTAATTTTAGCATTTACATTTCATGCCATTTTCATCTTTTCTCATTTGAGCATTTATTTTCTTGCCATTTTCACTTTTCTCACTTGAGATTTTCTTTTCCTTTCTTAAGATACTTAATAATCAACATAAATCCTAAAAAACCTTTAATGGCACTTGGACTATTTGGTTACTATCCTTGGCATTTTGGAGCATGGGACTTTTTCTCAGACTTAGGATTAGAAACCTTGGCCTATCTTGGAGACCTTGTGATCTTATCCGATTATTTTGTTTGGAGTTCTTGAGGTTTACCTCAACACATTGGGTTGCTTGTTTGTTTTTGTGTGCAGGTTTTTGTGATTACATTCTCTGTTTGTAATCTGGAATTCACCCGTATACAGCCGTTACTCTGCCCAATTTTTGCGAAGACTTAATACACTTGAAGTTTGGTTCTCTCAAGAGGTCTAGTATCTTTGCTTGCTTGGTTTCAATCCAAAGAATGGGAATTCTATCTTGGCTCATAATGTCAAGTTTTGGCTTCTTGTTGGTTAGATGGTTCTTATCCCTAGCTTTTACCTTATGCTTTAGGATAGCCTCTTCTTCTCCTCCCATCTTCTTTAATTTCAAAATCTTCTCCCTCCTTTTGAAAACTCTTCTTGTTTTGAAACTTAAACTACTTTCATAATAAACTTGGACTTATATCCATGCATTTTCAAAACATTTTCATCAATAAACTTCAATCAACTTAATAATACCTTGACATTTTTTTTGTGAGAAGACTAAAAGTCAATCAATCTCATTCAAATCATTTTGCTACTTTGGCTTTTACTTTAAACTTTTCTCAAAATATTAAAACTCTTGTCAATCCTTGTAGTGATGCAAACAACTATACTTCTACAATATGTAGTGAAGAGGGATATTTTCCACTTGGGTGTTGAGTGAGGCATTGTTGATTTTAAAATCCAAGCCATATCCTCCACTTTGAGATGATGCAAATTCTCCTTTCTCATGATTGCGGGTAGTAGGTATGTTTTCCACACGTACAATGACAATGATGTTTTTATCTCATAAAAATAACCAACACATTTGTGTTTCAATTTTTTAAAAAGGAACTACGTGTACCCTGATCCCCTATTGCACGAAAGGTGGTACGTAGGCACTAAAAGTTCGCAACCGCGGCGGGTGCAAAAATCATAAAAAATATATTTCTTTTCTCACCTCCACCATCCATTTTATATACAACATAATTTATAGCCAAAATATACATATTTTTCAAAGAGGTTCATGCGGAGTACCGTAGATGTTTACGGTGCTAATATCTTCCCTATGCATAACCAACCCCCTTACCTTGAATCTTTCCCCCTCTTTTGGGTTATTCGGTCTTTTCCCATTCCTTTAGAAACAATAAAGCGCGGTGGCAATTTTTTGATTTGTGTAAGTGAAATTCTGGCTGCATATACTTAATGTCACAGCGAATGTTATGACACTGTATCTGACACTCTTCAAGACAGTAAAACTAAAAGCAGTAAATAACACAGTCAATTGTTTACCCAGTTCAGTGTGTAACAACACCTACTCTGGGGGCTACCAAGCCAGGGAGGAAATCCACTATAAGAGATATTAATTCAGGAATAAACCAACCAGTTTATCTCCTTCACTTAAGACCTACCCAATGCAACTTCAATCTAAGTTCAACTTAAACCTGAGTTCCTACTCACTCCCCCTCAATCACAGCAGTGATATTAAACAATTGACTAATGAAATTATGAAGACACTCTTCAGAACATACACTTGATTTTGCTTCACAACTTTTAATCAAGTAACACAAACACTCGTGCTTCAAAGCTTTGAGTTATACACAACCCGAACTTGACTTTGCTTCAAAGCTTTAATCAAGTGACACAAACACTCGTGCTACAAAGCTTTGAGTGATACACAACCCTTACAATCAAATCCTACTCCAAGTCACTTATCACAATGATAATTGCTTGGATTACAGTAGTTACAACTATACAGTCCCTTATTGATCTTCTGTCAAAAGTGTCTTTCACCAACAGTCTTCATGAGGAATATATAGGCTGCTATTCTTCAGTTAGGGATTCCATGAAAATAGCTAGGGTTAATTAGGGTTAACATCAAGACTTGGTCATGGGACTTTAACAACCAGATTAGGGTTAAGCAAAGTTAACCTAAGTCCACGTGAGAATCTGATCTGGACTGAATAACCAGATTCCTGAAATTTCTCAGAAAATAATAAATTTGCACAAGTGTTAGTTCAGTATAGGATGTCTTAACATTGGTTATGACAACAAGAATCGTGTTTACATATTTTGGTAGAATGCAATAAATATGATCATTGCATAATGATCAGCTAAACACTCATATTGAGCAGCTCCTGTATGACATTCTTTTTCTGCAGAATGTACCTTGTGTCCCAGAATGTTATGACATCAGTCATGACATTCACACAACTGGTTTTACCAAAAAACATGCCAACATCCAAACACTTACAAACTCCCCCTTTGGCAAATTTTTGGCTAAAACCCCTAAACAATCAGAGATTAGAAAGCAGCAAAATTAATAATATCCACTAAGTCTATTTCTACTAAAATTATCACACAAATTCTTCTCCCCCTCTTTAGCCATAAATAGGCCAAAGATACTTGTACTTTTAGGTTATACAGTCATCCAAAAAGAATAATAAAAACACAGAGAAAAAATTCAAAAGTCATTTGCAGCATCGGGTACCAGCAGCAAACTTTTCAACTGCAATGATCTTCAAGCACTGTCATCTTCAGAGGAGGCACTGTCTTCAGCATGACGCTGGTCTTCAGCAGCATCCTCTTCCCTTCTTTGTCCTTCAATCTCCTCCTGTTATAGTCTAGCAATCAGGTCCTCAAGAGTCATTTTCCTTGTGTCAAGCTCTTTGCAGGTTTCCTTCAGCACAGCTATAACATCAGTTTTCTTGGAAAGAGATTTCACAGTTGATGTCTCAGCTGATGTCATGACAATGTCAGGAACATGTGTTCCTTGAAATAGATTATAGTGCAACCCAAGAGCAGGGGCTCTTTTGCATACAGTATCTTTTTCAACTAGAATGTCAGGATACTGAGCAAGGACTATACCACATAGGAGAGAGGGAAAGGCAATAGGGCCTTTAATAGAATAGCTTCCAATATGTTTTAATGTTTGATCAAAGATATACTTGCCATAGTCAAGGTTTTTCCTGGTTCCAACAGCATAAATGAATCTTCCCAAGCCTGTGGAGATGGTTGATTTATGGTTGGTGGGAACCCAGTTAGCTGCACGAATTTTGTGCAGAATGGAAAATTTCATGTTCAGCTTGCTTGCATTCAGTTTCCCTTTTAAGGGCCAGCTCTTGACTTGATTTGCAGTGATGGTTTGGCACACTTGGTTGTCAGTAACCTCTAGCTCAGGGAAAGCATCATCTGGTCTTCCTAGGAATTTGTTTATTTCAGAGGGAGAGAAATTTACCTTCCTTCCTCTCACATATACACATTTAAAGTCAGCTGACTTTCCATCAGCACACCCTTCAGATAAGTTCACTATGAATTCTTTGACAAGAACTTCATAGCAGTTGGTAAACTTTACCATAGTATTTATTAGACCAGCAGTTTTGATTAGATCCATGATCTCTTTACATTCCATGGCACTGGTGTTCAGTTCTCTTTCCAATCCTTTTCAAACTTACATACTTCCACCTGTTTGCATTCTCAGGATGGTGAAAGGAAATGTTGTTAGTGGGAACTTCAGGGACTTTAGGAATTTTGCTTGAGGAGAGTTTCCTTTTGAGAGGAATGTCTTCAATATCAAATTCAAATTCTGATTCCTCATCAAATTCAGAGGGTTCAGGCTCTTTCCTTTTCTTTGCTATTGGTTGTCTCACAGGTTTTGAGAGACTACCAGCAGGTACTCGAGTTTTCACCTTCCCTTTTGACAATCCAACCTTCACAGTTTCTACTCCAGTCTTGTTCTCAGACCTGGTTTTCTTATGAACAATATCAGCAGTCTTTTCTTTGGAGATGCTTTTGGCAGCATCCTGCTTTCCTTTTATGTTCATCATCCTTCTAGCTATGTTAGGGTTGATATTTGCAATTAAGTCATTATCAGAGTATTCTTCATCAACATCAATAATCGGGGGTTCAACATCCTTCTCATTAGGGTTCTGGTGATCATCAAGATTTTCAGGAGATTTCCTAATGTTATCATCCGGTGTCTCAACATTCTGAGTGACATCTGGATTTATTTCAACATTTGGACTAGCAGATTCTTGATTCAAGGGTACAAAAATTCCAAGTACAGAGTGATTCTCATTTAGAATCCTAGTGACAAGTCTAGCTATAGCTTGATGAACATAAACTGAGCCTTACCTATTTGCTATTTCTGAAGGAACATGGTTGAGAGGGTTTACCAGATGAATAAGCTTGTGACCTTCTTGCATGTTTGGTTCGCAGCTTCTTAACCTTAGTGGGGTCAGCTGCCAGTTCACAAAGAGGAGTTATCTCCAGAACATCAGAATCCATGCAGTTTGTGATTGCCCTAGGTTCTCGATCAGAGGATGCGGAAGAAGCAGTCGTCTTTGAAGAGGATGAAGTCATGGATAGTTGAGACATTTTGAGAGTTTTAGAAAACAGGTAGCAGTAATAGTGCAGTCTTCGTTTGAGAGATTGAAGATTGTTGCAGAAATGAGAGAGGAGTGAGATATATGAATGTTTATTCAACTTCTTAAAATCTTGGAAAGAAATAAAGAAGTAGATGATTAGCCCAATCAGAGTAGACTTAACAAAAAAATCTCTCTCATCCCTTGTTTTGAGCAAAATTAATTGCTACATATCTTCATGTTGGCAAATACCCAGCTTGCCCCTCAAATTTTCAAATTGATTTGCATCAAGTTCCTTGGTAAAAATGTCAGCCAGTTGTAGTTCTGTGGCAACATGTTCCAGTTTAATCGTCTTCTCCTCTACAAGATCTCTGATGAAGTGATGTCTAATGTCAATATGCTTGGTCCTGCTATGCTGAATAGGATTCTTGGAAATGTTGATAGTGCTCAAATTGTCACAGTACAATGTCATAACATCTTGTGTGACATTATACTCAGTAAGCATATGTTTCATCCAGATCATTTGAGAACAGCTACTACCAGCTGCTATGTATTCAGCTTCAGCAGTAGATAGAGACACACAGTTTTGTTTCTTGCTGAACCAGGAGACAAGATTATTTCCTAAGAAGAAACATCCTCCAGAAGTGCTCTTTCTATCATCAGCATTTCCAGCCCAATCAGCATCACAGTAACCAGTCAGAGTTGGTTCACATCCATGAGAGTACAACAAGCCATAGTTGTGGGTTCCACTTACATACTTCAGAATTCTCTTCACTTGGTTGATATGACTTACTTTGGGTTCATCCTGGTATCTTGCACATACTCCAAATGCAAAAGCAATGTCAGGTCTGCTGGCTGTTAAGTATAGCAAACTTCCTATCATGCTTCTGTATAAGCTTTGGTCCACCTTGACCCCACTTGAATCTTTGGACAGCTTTAAGTGAGTAGGTGCAGGAGTCCTTTTGTGACTGGAATTCTCCATCCCAAACTTCTTGACAATGTTCTTTGAATACTTGCTTTGAGACAAAAAAATTGAGTCTTCCATCTGTGTGACTTGCAGTCCAAGAAAGTAGGTCAATTCTCCCATGATGCTCATTTCAAATTCAGCTTGCATCTGGTCAGCAAAATGTTTAACCATTTTATCTGACATTCCCCCAAACACTATGTCATCAACATAGATTTGAGCTACCATTATCTTTCCTCCTTCATTTTTGACAAAAAGAGTTTTATCCAAGCCTCCTTTCCTATATCCTTTGTCAGAGAAGAATTTTGTCAACCTGTCATACCATGCTCTAGGATCTTGTTTCAGGCCATATAAAGCTTTCCTCAATTTCTAGACATGATCAGGGCAGTTTGGATCCACAAATCCTTTAGGCTGTTCCACATAAACTTCCTCATTTAAGTACCCATTTAGGAAGGCACTTTTTACATCCATCTGAAATAACTTGAACTTGAGGAGACAAGCAATTCCCAATAGGAGTCTGATTGATTCCAGTTTGGCTACAGGAGCAAACGTCTCATCAAAATCAACCCCTTCAACTTGAGTGTATCCTTGAGCAACAAGTCTTGCCTTATTCCTGGTGACAACTCCTTCAGCATCTGATTTGTTCTTGTAGATCCATTTTGTGCCAATGATGTTTCTTCCTCCTGGTCTAGGAACTAACTCCTATACTTCATGTTGCTTGAATTGGTTCAATTCATCTTGCATTGCTCCAATCCAGTATTCATCAGTTAAAGCCTCCTTAACATTTCTTGGTTCAATCTTAGATACAAAACAAGAGTTTGAGATGATTTCTCTAGATCTTGTAATGATTCCACTGTTAGGATCTCCTATGATGAGTTCCTTAGGATGATCTTTCTGAATTCTGATGGAAGGGTCTTTGTTAGCTTCCTTTGATTCAGATTCTGATGAAGTAGTTTTAGGAATATCATCCTTTTGAGTTGAAGTCTCAAAGAATGTCTCAACATCATATGGGACATTTGTTTCCTCATGGTAATCATCAACTATGACATTTATAGATTCCATCATAACTTTGGTCCTGGAATTGAATACCCTATAAGCTCTGCTGTTGGTAGAGTATCCTAGGAATATTCCTTCATCACTTTTAGGGTCCATCTTTCTCCTTTGTTCACGATCTGTCAGAATATAGCATTTGCTTCCAAATACATGGAATTAGTTTACTGTAGGCTTTCTTCCTTTCCAAAGTTCATAAATAGTGGATGATGTTCCCTTTCTCAAGGTGACCCTGTTATGGACATAACAGGATGTATTCATAGCTTCAGCCCAAAAATGAATAGGAAGTCTTTTGGCATGTATCATTGCTCTGGAAGATTCCTGTATAGTCCTGTTTTTCCTTTCCACAACTCCATTTTGTTGAGGAGTTATGGGTGAAGAGAATTCATGATTAATTCCTTCTGAGGAGCAGAACTCATCAAACTTACTGTTTTCAAATTCCTTGCCATGATCACTTCTGATTCTAACAATGCATCCTTATTTCTCTCTTTGAATTCTTTTGCACAGTTCCTTAAATACTTCAAATACATCAGACTTTTCTCTAATGAAGTTAATCCAGGTGAATCTAGAAAAATCATCCACAACAACATATGCATATCTTTTTCCACCAATACTTTCTACCTGCATTGGTCCCATCAGATCCATATGTAGAAGTTCTAACACCTTAGAGGTGGTCAGATGTCTTGACTTTGGATGTGACATTCTAGTCTGCTTTCCAACCTGACATTCACCACAGACTCTCCCTTCATCAATTTTTAACCTTGGAATCCCTCTGACTGCTTCCATGGATATAATCCTTTTCATTCCTCTTAGATGTAAATGACCAAGTTTTTGGTGCCACAGTTTCACTTCTTTTTCTTCTTTGGCAATAGAGCACACAGAAGAATAATTAGTGTTCTCAGACTCCCATAAGTAGCAGTTGTCTTTAGATCTGACACCTCTCATTACAACTTCTTGTTTCTCATTAGTTACAAGACATTTTGACTTGGTGAAGTTGACCTTGAATCCTAGATCACATAATTGACTGATACTTATAAGATTAGCAGTCAAGCCTTTTACCAGCAATACTTCATTTAGGTTTGGAACTCCAGGGCAGTCCAAGTTTCCAACTCCTTTGATTTCTCCTCTAGCACCATCTCCAAAAGTCACATAACTAGTAGTGTGAGGTTTAACATTATTGAGAATATTCTTGATTCCAGTCATGTGTTTAGAACATCCACTGTCAAAGTACCAGTCTTCCTTTGCAGAGACTCTAAGGGAGGTGTGAGCTATCAGGGCAGTAGCCTTTTTCTTCCACTGTTGAGTATATGGTGTATTGTTAGACTTAGGTTTGACAACTGGGGTCTGATTAGGATATCCATATAATTTGAAGCAGAATGGCTTTATGTGACCAAACCTCCCACAATGATGACATCTCTATCTTTGATACTTTTTCTTCATATTTCTCTATTCTCGATGTTGAGTGCTATATTGTGACATCTTCTTTGACATTTGTTTATCAGGACTGATCTTCTTCTTGTCTACAATAGATTTCTTTGCTGCCACAAATCCCAGACCAGACTTGTCTCCCACATTTTGTCCAACCTGAAGGATTTCTTCTAATTTGTCAGTTCCATTTGTCAACATCTTGACAGATTTGGTCATCTGGTCAAGTTTTGAGTTTAGCATTTGAACTTCCCCTTCTAGATGACTTATAGTATCAATGCATGTCTCCTTCTCAGCCTCCAGCTTTACTATGAGTTTTGTTTGTCTCTCATTTTGCTGACAGACTTCAGCACTTCTGATACATAACTTCTTGTAGGAGTCAACCAGTTCTTCAAATGGCACTTCCTCATCACTAGAGTCACTATCAGAGTCACAAATACCAGTTAGCGCAGTAACTAGCTTAGCAGATTCTTCTTCAGAATTACTTTCTGAGTCACAGTCAGACCAAGTAACAGACATTCCTTTCTTTTGTTTCTTAATAAAGGTTGGACATTCAGCTCGAATGTTCCCATATCCTTCACATCCATGGCATTGAATTCCTTTGCTTTGATTTCCCTTCTCTTCAGACTTTGGTCTTCTGCTGGAGTCATAGGATCTGTTGATGTCATAAGGAATGTTCTTAACATTTGACCTTGACTTTGGGTCTATTCTCTTGATGAGTTTGTTGAACTGTCTTCCAAGCATGGCTATAGCTTCTGAAATATTTTCTTCTTCATCCTCCTTGTTTTCATCTTCAGTATTAGATACAAGTGCTATGCTCTTGTTTTTCTTGTCAACATTGTCACTGATCCCCATCTCAAAGGTCTGAAGAGACCCAATGAGTTCATCCACCTTCAAGTTGCAGATATCCTGAGCTTCCTCTATAGCAGTCACCTTCATTGCAAATCTTTTAGGCAAGGATATGAGAATCTTTCTCACCAGCTTTTCTTCTGACATCTTTTCTCCCAATGCTCCTGAGGTGTTGGCAATTTCCAAGATGTTCATGTGAAACTCATGAATGGTCTCATCTTCCATCATCCTTAGGTTCTCAAATTTTGTAGTCAGCATCTGAAGCCTTGACATTTTTACTTTGGATGTTCCCTCATGGGTAGTTTTGAGAGTGTCCCAAACCTCCTTGGCCAGTTCACATTGATGTACTAGTCTGAATATGTTTCTATCAATTCCATTGAACAAGGCATTTAATGCTTTGGAGTTACCCAGGGCTAACTCATCTTCTTCTTTGCTCCATTCTTCCTCAGGTTTCAGACTGGTTATCCCATCTTTCCTAATTATGGTGGGATGGTTCCATCCTTTGTCAGCAGCTCTCCAAGCCTTTTTGTCCAGTGATTTTAAGAAGTCAATCATACGAGGTTTCCAGTAGTCATAATTTGATCCATCCAGAATGGGAGGTCTGTTTCTAAAACCTCCTTCTTTGTCCATAGCGCCAGAAAAAAATATCCCTAGATCTCACCCAGTAAGACAGGCAGGGTGCCTGCTCTGATGCCAATTGAAATTCTGGCTGCAGATACTTAATGTCACAGTGAATGTTATGACACCGTATCTGACACTCTTCAAGACAGTAAAACTAAAAGTAGTAAATAACACAGTCAATTGTTTACCCAGTTCAGTGTGTAACAACACCTACTCTGGGGGCTACCAAGCCAGGGAGGAAATCCACTATAAGAGATATTAATTCAGGAATAAACCAACCAGTTTATCTCCTTCACTTAAGACCTACCCAATGCAACTTCAATCTAAGTTCAACTTAAACCTGAGTTCCTACTCACTCCCCCTCAATCACAGCAGTGATATTAAACAATTGACTAATGAAATTATGAAGACACTCTTCAGAACATACACTTGATTTTGCTTCACAACTTTTAATCAAGTAACACAAACACTCGTGCTTCAAAGCTTTGAGTGATACACAACCCTAACTTGACTTTGCTTCAAAGCTTTAATCAAGTGACACAAACACTCGTGCTTCAAAGCTTTGAGTGATACACAACCCTTACAATCAAATCCTACTCCAAGTCACTTATCACAATGATAATTTCTTGGATTACAGTATTTACAACTATACAGTCCCTTATTGATCTTCTGTCAAAAGTGTCTTTCACCAACAGTCTTCATGAGGAATATATAGGCTGTTATTCTTTAGTTAGGGCTTCCACGAAAATAGCTAGGGTTAATTAGGGTTAACCTCAAGACTTGGTCATGGGACTTTAACAACTAGATTAGGGTTAAGCAAAGTTAACCTAAGTCCACGTGAGAATCTGATCTGGACTGAATAACCAGATTCCTGAAACTTCTCAGAAAATAATAAATCTGCACAAGTGTTAGTTCAGTACAGGATGTCTTAACATTGGTTATGACAACAAGAATCCTGTTTACAAATTTTGGTAGAATGCAATAAATATGATCATTGCATAATGATCAGCTAAACACTCATATTGAGCAGCTCCTGTATGACATTTTTTTCTGCAGAATGTACCTTGTGTCCCAGAATGTTATGACATCAGTCATGACATTCACACAACTGGTTTTACCAAAAAACATGCCAACATCCAAACACTTACAGTAAGTCTAGTCAATCCAATGGCTTATTCTTGAAAATTTCTACCGCTACAGAAAAATGGCGACTTCACTGGGGAAATATTGACCTCTTGCTGGTCCATCCCTAAGTGGGTTAAGCTTATCTTTGTTTATATCTGTATATGTGTTATTATTGTTTATGTGTTATATTTTGTATATATGTTTGTTTGGGTTTTCCTGGTTTTCACGGTGCTTGGTGATTACTCATAAGTCCTATACCCAGACTTGGGAAAACTTTAAGATAGGACGGGCGGTATAGTCATGTTAACTTTGAGGGAGTAATCCCAAAAAAGGAGGCATTAGATCCCCCACTCAGTGGAGGACCCTTTGACTGTAGTGTCGTTTACCGAGTAATCGGGAAGACGTACTGCTTTCGACCTGGGAGCCTGCTAAAATTGAGGACCGTAGAATACCAAACCCATCTTGGCCATTTAGGTGTAGTGCGGAAGCTATGACGGAGTAATCCAGAAATAGTTGTCACGCGATACTACGCTTGGATGAGTCTTTCTTGAGAATATTACTAATTACCGAGTTAATTGGGAAGTTGGTATATCCGAAGGAAGGATGTAGACTCTGGGAGCCTCTAGAACCTTGTTCGGCAGGTGATAACTTTTAGACCAATACCTTATGGGTAGTACCTTCGACCTCATGCTCGTGACGTTGAACCTATGAACCCTATATGTGTGATCTTGTGTGTGATTGTTGCATCATGCATCCATGCACTCATAAGCATCTTTTGAAGAAAACAATATTTCAAAGGATTTAAAGGTTGACCATTTGTGAATATCTCAGGTACTTTTAACCATGGATTCTGGAAAGAGAAAAATCGGGAAATACAGTTTCAAGGATCCCAAGATAGATGAGTTGGTCAGTTTAATTCCAGAGATCGAGTGTTCTGCAGATTTTCGAAAGAAGTATGGATCCATTATTCCTCTCATGAAGCTGAAGATGAAGGAGGGTATTCTCTCGACCTTGGTCCAGTTCTATGATCCGATGTTTCACTGCTTTACTTTTCCCGATTATCAGTTGATGCCTACACAGGAGGAGTATTCTTATCTATTAGATTTACCCGTTACCGATCGTGTTCCTTTTACTGGTTTGGAAGGTGAGCCAAAACCACATGAGATTGCTGCTTTGATTCATCTGGGGAAGTTCGAGGTGGAAGCCCATATGACTACTAAAGGAGGGATTAGAGGATTACTAGCTCAATTCTTATTGGAGAAAGCTCGTTACTTTTCCAGAATGAAGAGTACAGTTGCTTTTGAGGCCATCTTTGCCCTACTTTCTTACGGGTTGTTCTTATTTCCTAATGTGGACAAGTTTGTCGACATTAACGCTATCAGGATTTTCATGAGTGGAAACCCAGTTCCTACACTGTTGGGTGATGTTTATTACTCTGTTCATTTTCGTAATTCTTATCATGGGGGAATGATTATCTGTTGCACGCCTTTGTTGTACCGATGGTTCATCTCTCATATGCCTCAGTTTGATGCTTTTTGGGATGTCAAGAAGGAACCCCATTGGGCTCCTAAGATCATGGAACTTACTCACTCAGATATTGATTGGTATCATCGAGCTTATCAGGGTGTGGAGATTATTGACAGTTGTGATAGTTTCCCCAATGTACTGCTTCTTGGTACAAAGGGAGGAATTAATTATAACCCTATTCTTGCACGGCGATAACTTGGTTATCCGATGAGGGATAAACCGAATAGTATTCATTTGAATAGTTTTGAAATTCTGGCTGCAGATACTCAATGTCACGTTCAATGTTATGACACCGTATCTGAATTACTATATGACAGTAAATACAAAAGCAATAAAGAACACAGTTAATTGTTTACCCAGTTCAGTGTGCAACAACACCTACTCTGAGGGCTACCAAGCCAGGGAGGAAATCCACTATAAGAGATGTTAATTCAGGAATAAACCAACCAGTTTATCTCCTTCACTTAAGATCTACCCAATGCAATTCCAATCTAAGTACAACTTAAACCTGAGTTCCTACTCACTCCCCCTCAATCACAGCAGTGATACATAAAACAATTTGACTAATGAATTGATGAAGACACTCTTCAAAAACAAACACTTGATTAAGCTTCACAGCTTTTTAATCAAGCAACACAATCACTCTTGCTTCACAGCTTTGAGTGATGCACACAACTAACTTGACTCTGCTTCACAGCTTTAGTCAAGGAACATTCAAACACTCATGCTTCAAAGCTTTGAGTGCTACACAACCCTTACAATTAAAAACCTATTCCAAGTCACTTATCACAATGATAATTGCTTGGAGTACAATAGTTAAACCTATACAGTTTACAAATGATCTTCTGATCAACAAGGGATTACTTGCAAAACAGCAGCTCTGTTGAATATATAGCAGCTGCAACTTCAGTTAGGGTTTCCACAAAAACCTAGGGTTAATTCCATTTGACCTCAAGACCAGGTCACAGGACTTTATTAACCAGGTTAGGGTTGAGCTAGGTTACCCCTCAGAAAACGCAGGAATCTGTTCTGGAAAGACTGAGTTATTTTCCTGAAAAAACTCAGAATTAACCAACCTGCAAACCTGTTAGTTCAGAACAGGATGTCATAACATCTGTTATGACATCTGAGAAAACCTGTCTACTGATTTAGCAAAATGTGATCATTTTGCAAAATGCTCAGATACACACTCATCAGTTCCTAAATGACAATATTTTTCTGCAAAGGTACCTAATGAGTCAGTACAAACTAAGCTAGAATGTTATGACATCAGTCATGACATTCACACATACACTTGGGTTTTACCAAAAATGCAAGCCAATACCTAAACACCTACAAACTCCCCCTTTGGCAGATTTTTGGCTAAAGACCCTAAGCAATCAGAGATAGATAGCAGCAGAAATAAGTGACAGCAGAAAAATAGAATGTCAAGTACTAATTAAGTAAGTACCAAAATATTATCCCCCTCTTTAGCCACAAATGGGCCAAAGATACATGTTCATAAGATTATACAGTTATCCAAAAAATAATAAGAGCAGCAGCAGAAAACAACTGAATACACTTCCAAACTCCACCAGATATCAGCACCAACCAGCAGCACCACCAAACAGCAACCATCCTTTAAGCACTGTCATCAGACTCAGAGGATTCGGGCTTCTTCCTTTTCTTGTGAGCAATGTCAGCATTCTTCTCTTTGTTTGATGTCTCAACATTCTTAGAGACATCTGGATTTGTTTCAGCATTTGAACTTTCTTGGTTCAGAGGAACAGAAATGCCAGGAACTGAGTGGTTCTCGTTCAGAATTCTTGAAACAATTTTTGCTATTGCTTGATTAACATAGGTTGTTCCTTCCCTATTTGCAATTTCAGGGGGAACTGAAGAAGAAGGATGAGATGAATTACCAGAGGCAGAAGCTTGGGACTTTCCTGCATGTCTTGTTCTCAACTCTTTGACCTTGGTGGGGTTAGTTCCCACTTTTCTACGAGAAGAGATCTCCAGAACTTCAGAGTCCAGACAGGAAGAGATTGTCCTAGAATCTTGATCAGAGGAAGAGGTTGAAATAGTCGTATTGGATGATGATGGTGTTTGAGACATTTTGACAGTCCTAGAGGACCAACAGCAACTGAGGAGAAAATTCTGATTGAGAGACTGGGTTTTGATGAGGAGACGAGAGGGGAAGGAAGCAAAGGAGTGTCTATTCAACTTCTTAAAAGAATTGTAGGAAATGGGAAAATATAATTTTAACCCAATCAGAACAGTCATAACTCCTTTGATCCTTGTTTTAAGCAAAATTAATTGCTACAATTCCTCATGTTGGCAAATACCCAACTTACCCCTTAAGATTTCAAATTGATTTGCATCTAGAGCCTTGGTAAAAATGTCAGCCAGCTGTAGCTCAGTGGCAACATGTTCCAATTTGATTGTCTTCTCTTCTACAAGGTCTCTGATAAAGTGATGTCGTATGTCAATATGTTTGGTCCTGCTATGCTGTATGGGATTCTTGGAAATGTTGATTGTACTCAGATTGTCACAGTACAATGTCATAACATCTTGTGTGACATTATACTCAGTGAGCATCTGTTTCATCCAGATCATTTGAGAGCAGCTACTACCAGCTGCAATGTATTCAGCTTCAGCAGTAGAGAGAGACACACAATTTTGTTTCTTGCTGAACCAGGAAACCAGATTATTTCCCAAGAAGAAACATCCTCCAGAGGTGCTTTTTCTATCATCAGCACTACCAGCCCAATCAGCATCACAGTAGCCAGTCAGAGCTGGTTCACAGCCATGAGTATACATCAATCCATAGTTGTAAGTTCCACTTACATACTTCAAAATTCTCTTCACTTGATTGATATGACTGACATTGGGATCAGCTTGGTATCTTGCACAAACTCCAACTGCAAAGGCAATATCAGGTCTGCTGGCAGTTAAGTATAACAAGCTTCCTATCATGCTTCTGTACAGACTTTGATCCACCTTAACCCCACTTGAATCTTTGGAAAGCTTTAGATGAGTAGGAGCAGGAGTCCTTTTGTGACTTGCATTCTCCATACCAAACTTCTTTACAATGTTCTTAGCATACTTGCTTTGAGATAAGAAGATTGAGTCCTCCATCTGTGAGACTTGCAGTCCAAGAAAATAAGTTAGTTCTCCCATGAGACTCATTTCGAATTCAGCCTGCATCTGGTCAGCAAAGTGTTTAACCATATGTTCTGACATTCCTCCAAACACTATGTCATCAACATATATTTGGGCAACCATCAACTTCCCTCCTTCAGTTTTGACAAAGAGAGTTTTGTCCAAGCCTCCTTTTCTGTAGCCTTTGTCTGAGAGAAACTTTGTTAACCTGTCATACCATGCTCTAGGAGCTTGTTTCAGGCCATATAGGGCTTTTCTCAATTTGTAGACATGATCAGGGTGGGTTGGATCCACAAAGCCTTTAGGTTGTTCCACATAAGCTTCCTCATTCAAGTACCCATTTAGAAAGGCACTTTTCACATCCATCTGAAATAACTTGAACTTCAGAAGACAAGCAATTGACAACAAGAGTCTGATTGATTCCAGCCTGGCTACAGGTGCAAAGGTTTCATCAAAATCAACCCCTTCAACCTGGGTGTATCCTTGAGCAACAAGTCTTGCCTTATTTCTGGTGACAACTCCTTCAGCATCTGACTTGTTCTTGAATATCCATTTTGTCCCAATGATGTTAGTTCCTTCAGGTCTAGGAACCAGTTCCCAAACTTCATGTTGCTTGAATTGGTTCAGTTCATCTTGCATTGCACCAATCCAATATTCATCAGTTAAAGCTTCCTTGACATTTCTTGGTTCCATTTTGGACACAAAACAAGAGTTTGAGATGATTTCTCTAGATCTTGTGATGACTCCACTATTGGGATCTCCTATGATGAGCTCTTTTGGATGATCCTTCTGAATTCTGATGGAAGGGGTCTTGCTAGCTTCCTTTGATTCAGATTCTATTGTGGTGGAGTTGGGTAGGTTATTCTGTTGGGTTGAAGTCTCAAAGAATGTCTCAATAGTACAAGGAACATCTATTTCTTCATGATAATCATCAATTATAACATTTATTGATTCCATCATGGTTTTGGTTCTGGAGTTGAATACTCTATAAGCTCTTCTGTTTGAGGAGTATCCTAGAAATATGCCTTCATCACTTTTAGGGTCCAGTTTTCTTCTTTGTTCACGATCAGCCAGAATATAGCATTTGCTGCCAAACACATGGAAGTACTTCACAGTTAGTTTTCTTCCTTTCCAGAGTTCATATATGGTGGATGAGGTTCCCTTCCTCAAGGTGACCCTGTTATGAACATAGCAGGCTGTATTCATAGCTTCAGCCCAAAAATACATAGGAAGTCTTTTGGCATGTAACATTGCTCTGGCATATTCCTGTATGGTCCTGTTTTTTCTTTCCACAACTCCATTTTGTTGAGGTGTTATAGGAGAAGAAAACTCATGACTAATTCCTTCTGAAGAACAGAAATCATCAAATTTGCTGTTTTCAAATTCCTTGCCATGATCACTTCTGATTCTGACAATACTTCCTTCCTTTTCTCGTTGAATTCTTTTGCATAATTCTTTAAAAACTTCAAATACATCAGATTTTTCCCTAATGAAATTAATCCAGGTGAATCTGGAAAAATCATCCACAACCACATAGGCATATCTTTTTCCACCAAGACTCTCTACTTGCATTGGTCCCATCAGATCCATATGAAGAAGTTCTAGAACCTTAGAGGTGGTCAGATGTCTTGACTTTGGATGTGACATCCTAGTCTGCTTACCAACCTGACATTCACCACAAACTCTTTCTTCATCAATTTGTAGTCTTGGAATCCCTCTGACTGCCTCTAAGGAGATAATCCTCTTCATACCTCTTAGATGAAGATGGCCAAGTTTTTGGTGCCACAGTTTCACCTCTTTTTCTTCTTTTGCAATGGAACACACATATGAGAAATTAGTGTTCTCAGGCTCCCACAAGTAACAGTTGTCTTTGGATCTGACTCCTTTCATTACTATCTCTTGTTTGTCATTGATTACAAGACATTCAGATTTTGAGAAATTGACCTTGAATCCTAGATCACACAATTGACTGATACTAATGAGATTAGCAGTCAGTCCTTTTACCAGCAGTACTTCATTCAGACTTGGAACTCCAGGGCAGTCCAAATCACCAACTCCTTTTATTTCACCTTTAGCACCATCTCCAAAGGTCACAAAACTGGTGGTGTGAGGCTTAACATTATTGAGGAGGTTCTTGATTCCAGTCATGTGTCTGGAACATCCACTGTCAAAGTACCAGTCTTCCTTTGCAGAGACCCTCAGGGAAGTGTGGGCTATCAGGGCAGTAGTCTTTTTCTTCCATTTAGGAGCATGTGGTACCTTTTTAGACTTAGATTTGACACCTGGGTTCTGATTAGGGTATCCATGCAATCTGAAGCAGAAGGGCTTTATGTGACCATATCTCCCACAATGATGACATCTCCATCTTTGGTACCTTTTCTTCATATGTCTCTGTTCCTGATGTTGAGAGTTGTGTTGAGACATCTGTTTTGACATTTGCTTACCAGTACCAGATTTTTTTGCTTCCATAAATCCTAGTCCAGATTTATTTCCCACATTTTGTCCAACCTGAAGGATCTCTTCCAATTTGTCCGTTCCATTTGTCAGCATCTTGACAGATTTGGTCATTTGATTCAGTTGTGAGTTCAGCAATTGAACTTCTCTTTCTAGATTACTTATAGTTTCAAGGTTTGCCCTTTTTTCAGCCTCCAGCTTTATGATGAGTTTTGATTGTTTCTCATTCTGCACACAGACCTCAGTACTTCTGATACACAGTTTCTTGTAAGTATCAGCCAGTTCTTCAAAAGTCACCTCTTCATCACTGATGTCACTTTCAGAGGTACAAATACCAGTTAAAGCAGTAACTAGTTTGGCAGATTCTTCTTCAGAGTTACTTTCTGAATCACAGTCAGACCAAGTAACTGTCATTCCTTTCTTTTGTTTCTTAAGAAAGGTAGGACATTCAGCTCGAATATGCCCATATCCTTCACAACCATGGCATTGAATTCCTTTGCCTTGATTTCCCTTCTCTTCTGACCTTAGTCTTCTACTGGAACTGTCAATGTCAGAGGGAATGTTATGAACATTAGACCTTGACTTTGGATCTATTCTTTTGATGAGTTTGTTGAACTGTCTTCCAAGCATGGCTATAGCTTCTGAAATATTTTCTTCAACATCAGTGTTGGACACAAGTGCTATGCTCTTGTTCTTCTTGTCACCATTATCAGTGATCCCCATCTCAAAAGTCTGAAGAGACCCAATAAGTTCATCCACTTTCAACTTGCTGATGTCCTGGGCTTCTTCTATGGCAGTTACCTTCATTGCAAATCTTTTAGGCAAGGATCTGAGAATCTTCCTCACCAGTTTTTCTTCTGACATCTTTTCTCCCAGTGCTCCTGAGGTGTTGGCAATCTCCAAGATGTTCATGTGAAACTCATGAATGGTTTCATCTTCCATCATTTTTAGATTCTCAAACTTGGTAGTCAACATCTGAAGCCTTGACATTTTTACTTTGGAAGTGCCCTCATGAGTAGTTTTGAGAGTGTCCCAAACTTCCTTGGCCAGTTCATATTGATGTACTAGTCTGAAAATGTTTCTATCAATTCCATTGAACAAGGCATTTAAAGCTTTGGAATTTTCTAGAGCTAACTCATCTTCTTCTTTACTCCAATCTTCCTCAGGCTTCAGACTGATTGTCCCATCTTTCTCAGTTATGGTGGGATGAATCCATCCTTTGTCAGCAGCTCTCCAAGCCTTTTTGTCCAGAGATTTTAAGAAGGCAATCATACGAGGTTTCCAGTAGTCATAATTAGTTCCATCCAGAATGGGTGGTCTATTTCCAAAAACTCCTTCTTTGTCCATAGTGCCAGAAAGTGATATCCCTAGATCTCACCCAGTAATACAGGCAGGGTGCCTGCTCTGATGCCAATTGAAATTCTGGCTGCAGATACTCAATGTCACGTTCAATGTTATGACACCGTATCTGACTTACTATATGACAGTAAATACAAAAGCAATAAAGAACACAGTCAATTGTTTACCCAGTTCAGTGTGCAACAACACCTACTCTGAGGGCTACCAAGCCAGGGAGGAAATCCACTATAAGAGATGTTAATTCAGGAATAAACCAACCAGTTTATCTCCTTCACTTAAGACCTACCAAATGCAATTCCAATCTAAGTACAACTTAAACCTAAGTTCCTACTCACTCCCCCTCAATCACAGCAGTGATACATAAAACAATTTGACTAATGAATTGATGAAGACACTCTTCAAAAACAAACACTTGATTAAGCTTCACAGCTTTTTAATCAAGCAACACAATCACTCTTGCTTCACAGCTTTGAGTGATGCACACAACTAACTTGACTCTGCTTCACAGCTTTAGTCAAGGAACATTCAAACACTCATGCTTCAAAGCTTTGAGTGCTACACAACCCTTACAATTAAAAACCTATTCCAAGTCACTTATCACAATGATAATTGCTTGGAGTACAATAGTTAAACCTATACAGTTTACAAATGATCTTCTGATCAACAAGGGATTACTTGCAAAACAGCAGCTCTGTTGAATATATAGCAGCTGCAACTTCAGTTAGGGTTTCCATAAAAACCTAGGGTTAATTCCGTTTGACCTCAAGACCAGGTCACAGGACTTTATTAACCAGGTTAGGGTTGAGCTAGGTTACCCCTCAGAAAACGCAGGATTCTGTTCTGGAAAGACTGAGTTATTTTCCTGAAAAAACTCAGAATTAACCAACCTGCAAACCTGTTAGTTCAGAACAGGATGTCATAACATCTGTTATGACATCTGAGAAAACCTGTCTACTGATTTAGCAAAATGTGATCATTTTGCAAAATGCTCAGATACACACTTATAAACATCAGTTCCTAAATGACAATATTTTTCTGCAAAGGTACCTAATGAATCAGTACAAACTAAGATAGAATGTTATGACATCAGTCATGACATTCACACATACACTTGGGTTTTACCAAAAATGCAAGCCAATACCTAAACACCTACAAGTTTCTTTCTGAAGGAAGGAGAAGACCATAGGGAAGCTAGGGAGCAGATTGTGAAGGCCTGGCGTCACATTCATAAGAAGAGTAGGAAGGATTTGGGACCTAGGGGTGCTGTTTCTTTGGAGCCATATCTTCAGTGGGTCCGATTGAGAGCCATTCAGTTAAAGATGTCGTATACTCGGGAGACACCCATGCCTGATCTATTTGGGAAGACTACCCCTCCCTTATTAGATGATCTGGAAGAGCTACAACTTGCTTTGGTTAGGATGCAACAGGAAAGGGATGCTTGGAAGAACAAGTTCCAGACTTTAGAGAGTTCCTATAAAGCAGACTTGAAGGAGAAAGACGATTTGATTGAGATCCTTGAGAGTCGAGCGGTGGATTCTATGGAGAGGCAAGGGTATTTATTTTCCCATAAGCCTCAAACAAATGTTGATTTCTCACTTCCTGATTCAGATGATTGGAAGGAGGTTGCCATCAGACATACAGAAGAAAACCAAAGGTTGAAGGCTCAGATTGCCAAGCTCACAGGGAAGCGCCAGTGTATAGAGTGATCTCCATCAGTTCTTTTTCTCAGGATTTTAGATTGTATTTCCATCTTGTACTTGATATCATTGAGACTTGTAATCCATTTTGGAATTATTATAATAAAAAAATTTCAGTATTTCAAAAGCTTTATTACTTTGATGTTTGCAATATGTCTATAAACGTTAAATCCCTTGAAATATTAAATAATGAAGCAAAAATAATCATATGCATTGCACATAATGCATCATATTGCACATATTTCTTGCATTTATTATGCATACCCAGGTGTCTTACCAAGCTTCTTTACTTTATTCAGCAAGCTGACTCATCACTACAACACTCGGGCTAATTTCAAAAAGAAGATGGACAACTTAGAACAGGAGAATCGCGAGCTGCGCGAAGAAGTTTCTGCTTTGAAGGCCGGCTTGGCCAATTTGACTACTCTGATGGAAGCTCTGGTGGCTGCTCAGAATCAGCCACTGAGTGTTCAACCTCAACAAAACAAGGGCAAATACTGAAGTTCTGACTGTTCCCATATCTGCTACTCCGGTTGTTGTTCAAAATCGTATGCCTCAAGGTTATCCATGGGGAATACCAGAGAATTTTGCACCTGAAGGTTTCAATCTTGGTCCTCAAGATACTCCAGTGGTTCAGACTATTGATACTTTGACACCTCCTGTGGTGCATGCTGTTTCTACTGCACCTCCTTCGGTAAACATGGTTACGTTTGTTAATGATGATTTGTGTCGTCCTTTCCCTCCGCCGAGTGAAAACTTGGGTCTTTATGATAGAATGGATGATTTTCAAGAGCAGTTTGATAAGATGCAAAGAGAGATGAAGGCTCTTAGGGGAAAAGAGCTATTTGGGAAGTATGTGAATAAGCTATGTTTGGTCCCGAATGTTAAGATACCTGCTAAGTTCAAGGTCCCGGAATTTGAGAAGTACAAGGGCAACACTTGCCCTCGTGCTCACCTGGTGATGTACGTAATAAGAATGTCTACTCATACTGATGATCAACGTCTGCTGATTCGCTTTTTTCAGGATAGTTTGACTGGTGCTGCGCTGAAATGGTATATGAGTTTGGACAGCGCCAACATCCATACTTTTAATGATTTGGGAGAAGCATTCATCAAACAATACAAGTACAATGTGGACATGGCGTCCGACCATGATCAACTTAGGGCCATGGTTCAGAAAGACAAGGAATCATTCAAAGAGTATGCACAGAGATGGCGCGAGGTAGTTGCCCAAGTGATTCCTCCCATGGAATAGAAGGAGATGACTAAGATTTTTCTGAAGACGCTGGGTGCTTTCTACTATGAAAGGATGGTAGCAAGGGCACCAAGTGACTTTACAGAGATGGTAGGAATGGGTATCCTCCTGGAAGACGCTGTAAGAGAAGGTCGTTTGACGAAGAGTGAAGGATCCGGAGGTGTGAAGAAGCCATCTTATGGGTTTACCAAGAAGAAAGAAGGGGATGCAAATGTTGTTATACAAGAGGGGAGGGTAAACGCTCCTAGAAGGAATTATCAGCGTCACCAGTAAGTTGCCTCAGTTACTCCTGTGATGAGTGCCGCTCCGACTACCGTTGCTTATCAAATACCGTCCCAGCAGGGGAACCAAGGGAATAATCAGAGAAGGGAGAACTATGACCCTATTCCCATGAGCTATGAAGAGCTACTGCCAGCATTGATTCAGAAGAAGTTGGTTCAAACTCGACAACCTCCTGCCATACCATCACCATTGCCTTGGTATTACAAGGAAGACCAAACGTGTGCTTTTCATCAGGGAGCACCAGGGCATAGTATTGAGAATTGTTATCCTTTGAAGACTGAAGTGCAAAGGTTGGTGAAGTCTGGAATCCTATCTTTCATGGACATGGGACCTAATGTGAAAGATAATCCTCTACCCAAGCACGAGGGAGTAAATGCTATAAATATGGTGGCCGGTTGTCCAGGCGACTTCGGATTTTTGACATTAATCTGGTTAGAGGAAATTTGATTAAAATGCATGCAGACCTCTGTGAATTCAACTACTATACACATGACCATGCCGGTTGTGCTATTTGCAGTACAGATATACAGGGTTGCGAGAAGATAAAGGCTGATTTACAGGAGATGATGGATGAAGGCTTAATCCATATAATCAGGCCTAGAGCAGAGTATGAAGAGGAAGTGAATATGGTTTATGGATGTCCTGGTGAATTCAGAATTTTTGATGTGGAGCATTTGAATGAGGATCTCGTGCAGTTGCATGCTACCTTCTTCCATACGGCTGGTCAGGTGGAACACCAATATAGATCTTGCCTGGTTTGTTGTCGAAATCCCCAAGGATGTTCAATTGTGAGGGAGGGTGTTTAGTTGTTGTTAGACAATGGAACTATCAAGATCACATGTCAGAGGGATGATTATCATGAGATTGATATGGTTGAAGTTTGTTTAACATAAGAAGAGTCAGAGGAAGAGTATGCCTCCGTAGATGAGTATTTCTCTTCAGACGAAGATTTGTTTTCCAGAAATGACTTTTTGATGACTGATTGTGTAGAAGAAGGGGTAAACATCATTGTGCCTTGTTTTGGTGCACCCGCTCATATTGAAGTGGAGTACCATAGAAAACCAGTTGTTACCCCATTAGTGATCAGTTTTCCAGGTCTTATCCTCTGCAAATCAGATAAGGCTGTGCCTTACAAATACAACGCTGCAATCTTAGAAGATGGGGTGGAAGTTCCTATCCAGCCAATGCCTGATTTTGGAAATATAGCTGAAAATAGCAGGGTGACCCGTAGCGGTCGTGTGTTTGCGCCAGTTATTCGGAGAGATGTTGCTGCTGGAAAGAAAATTGCTGAGAATGATGAACCTAAGAAGGCTACAGGAGAGACTAATGGAACTACATTAGAGAAATAAATGGATGATATTTTGAAGATAATTAAGATGAGAGACTACAGAATTGTAGATCATCTACTGCAGACTCCTTCAAAGATATCCATCCTAACTTTATTAAAGAATTCCTCCGCTGATAGAGAATCATTGATGAGGGTACTAGACCAAGCTTTTGTGGAGAGTGACATGCCAATAGATCAATTCAGCATCATAATTGGAAACATTATGTCATGTAATAACTTGAGTTTCTGCGATGATAAATTACCAGATGAAGGGAGGAATCACAACCTAGCCCTTCACATATATGTGAACTACAAGAATGATTCGCTATCCAATGTGCTAATTGATAATGGATCCGCGTTGGATGTTATACCGAGGAGTACTCTCATGAAGTTAAAGTATCAAGGAGCCCCTATGCGCCCGAGTGGCATCATTGTGAAAGCATTTGATGGGTCGAGGAAATTTGTCATCGGTGAAGTGGACTTACCCATCCATATAGGACCACATTTGTTCCAGATAACCTTCCAGGTCATGGACATTATTCCCGCATATAGTTGTTTGCTAGGACGGCCATGGATACATGAAGTTGGGGCTGTCACTTTAACTCTAAATCAGAAGCTAAAGTTTATGCGTGAAGGGAAGGTGGTGATCTTAAATGGGGAACATGCATTGTTGATATCTCATTTGTCCTATTTCAATATTGTAGAAGCGGAAGAGGCTGTTGTTGGAACCCAGTTCTAAGCCCTATCCATTGAAAACATAAGGAGAAATGAGAATTTTGTGGTTTCGCTGAAGGACGCGCAGTAGGTTGTGCCCAATGGTCATAATACAGTTTGGGGACAAATTATGGATCAACCCATGAACAAGAACAAAACTGGTTTGGGTTTCTCTTCAAAGAATGGCAAAGGAGAAAGTTTGAAGCCAAGGTCTACTATGAATAATTATCATGATGTTTTTCGCAGCGGAGGCTACCTCCATCCAACTGATTCTGGAATTAATGCTGTTGAAGAGGATGAAGCAGAGCAGGAAGTACCGAATCATGTGACGCATGGAGTCAGGGTTCAGAATGGGGTCACCATTGATGTTCCTTATTGCATACATGTTTCAAAGTAATTTGTTTTGTTAATCTTTTCTTTTTCTTGAAAAAGCTTTCACTCTGCCCAAGGTGAAAGTATTAATGTTGTAGGTCTTATCTGTTTGCTGTGACTTTTAAGATCATTAATAAAAGTTGTCTTTGCTTCCTGAATTATGTCTTTATTTTCTACTTTTTCTTGGAAAATGGTAATAAAAAAAAACCTTTCAAAGTAAATAATAACTGAAATTCAATCTGCATGATTACTTGTTATATGTGTCAGTTTCTAAAAGCAATCATAAATCATATGTGCAGATTAATTAAAAAAACTAGTTGAATACAATGACCCTGCACCCTCTCCCAACTTTGAATGTCCTGTGTTTGGGGTTGAATAAGAAGATTTTGATGAGATTCTAGAAGAGGTCTCACGGTTGCTTGAGCACGAGGAAAATACCATTCAACCATATAAGGAGTCTTTGGAAGTGATCAATTTGGGTTCAGAAGAAGATCCGAAGTAAGTCAAGATTGGAGCATCGTTGCATCCCGATGAGAAGACTAGGTTGATTGAGCTGTTGAAAGAGTATGTGGATATTTTTGCTTGGTCTTACCAAAATATGACCGGTCTAGATATAGATATTGTGGAGCATCGTTTTCCGTTGAAGCCAGAGTTTCCGCCTATTAAACAAAAGTTGAGAAGAACTCACCCAGATATTGCAGTAAAGATCAAAGAGGAGGTCCTAAAGTAGATTAATGCTGGTTTTCTTGTGAAGTCAGTGTATCCTCAATGGATTACCAATATTGTCCCAGTACCAAAAAAGACAGAAAAGTCCGCATGTGCGTAGATTACAGAGATCTAAATAAAGCTAGTCCAAAATATGATTTTCCATTGCCTCACATTGATATGTTAGTGGATAGCACAACAAAATTCAAAGTATTCTCGTTCATGGATGGATTTTCCGGGTATAATCAAATAAGAATGGCTCCAGAGTACATGGAAAAAACAACGTTTATCACACCCTGGGGAACATTCTATTACAGAGTGATGCCCTTCGGGTTGAAGAACGTTGGTGCAACGTACCAGAGGGCTATGACAACCATATTCCATGATCTAATGCACAAAGAAATTGAAGTATATGTTGATGATATGATTACCAAATCCCAGATTGAAGAAGGGCATATAGAAGATTTGTTGAAGTTGTTTCAGCGTTTGAGGAAGTATCGTCTCCGCTTGAATCCAAACAAATGCACCTTTAGTGTTCGATCGGGGAAGTTATTGGGTTTCATTGTTAGCCAGAAAGGAATCGAAGTTGACCCTGATAAAGTCAAAGCAATTCAAGAAATGCCAGCACCAAGAACTGAAAAGCAAGTCAGAGGTTTCCTCGGGCGTTTGAATTATATTTCCAGATTTATTTACCACATGACTGTAACATGTGAACTGATCTTTAAGTTGTTAAAGAAAGATCAAGGTTGTGTGTGGATGGATGACTGCCAAAGGGCATTTGAGAGTATTAAAGAATATTTGCTTGAACCACCTATCTTGCTCCCTCCCGTAGAAGGAAGACCGTTGATTATGTATCTAACAGTGTTAGATAAATCCATGGGTTGTATTCTGGGATACCAGGATGAAACAGGGAAGAAGGAGTTCGCCATTTATTATCTCAGCAAAAAATTCACTGATTGTGAGTCACGGTATTCCATGTTGGAAAAGACATATTGTGCTTTGGCCTGGGCGGAAAAGCGTTTGTGACAGTATATGTTGAATCATACTACTTGGTTGATCTCCAAAATGGATCCAATCAAGTACATTTTTGAAAAGCCTGCTCTTACCGGGAGAATTTCCCGCTGGCAGATGTTGTTATATGAATATGATATCGAGTATCGCACTCAAAAGGCTATTAAAAGCAGTGTGTTGGCAGATTATCTTGCTCACCAACCAGTAGAAGATCATTAGTCTGCAGAATATGAGTTCCCCGATGAGGATGTGATGTTCCTGAAAGTGAAAGATTTTGATGAACCATTGCCTGAGGAAGGCCCTGACCTCGAATCTCGTTGGAGTATGATATTTGATGGAGCTGTGAATGCTTATGGTAAAGGAATTGATGTTGTGATTGTCACTCCTCATGGATCGCACATTCCTTTTACTGCAAGGTTAACATTTGATTGCACTAATAATATGGCAGAATATGAGGCTTGCATCATGGGTCTTGAGGAAGCTATTGATCTCAGAATCAAAATTCTAGATGTGTATGGTGATTCAACTTTGGTAATAAACCAGATTAAAGGAGAATGGGACACTCGTCACCCTCTCTTGATCCCTTACAAAGATTATGCTAGAAGATTATTACCCTTCTTCAATAAAGTTGAGTTTCATCACATCCCTAGAGATGAAAATCAAATGGCAGATGCTCTGGAAACTCTGGCTTCCATTTACCAAGTGAATACTTGGAATGATATACCCTGAATTACAGTTCGACGGTTGGATAGGCTTGCTTATGTGTTTACAGCAGAGGATGTAGCAGATGAAAAACCTTGGTATTATGATATCAAGCATTTTCTTCAGACTCAAGAATACCTGATTGGTGCGTTGAGGAAAGATAGAAAGACACTGAGAAGATTGGAAGGAAGTTTATTCCTCAGTGAAAACGTGTTATACACGAGAAATTATGACATGGTCTTGCTCAGATGCGTGGATAGACATGAAGCAGACATGTTGATGCATGAGATTCATGAAGGTTCATTTGGCACTCATGCTAATAGACATTCGATGGCTAAAAAGATGCTAAGGGCAGGTTATTATTGGCTAACAATGGAGTCTAATTGTTACAAATTTGCAAAGAAGTGCCATAAATGCCAGATCTATGCAAATAAGGTCCATGTGCCTCCGACACTTCGCAATGTGATTTCCTTCCCATGGCCTTTCTCTATGTGGGGTATTGACATGATTGGGATGATAGAACCCAAAGCTTCAAATGGGCACCGTTTATCTTGCTAGCAATTGACTACTTCACCAAATGGGTGGAGGCTGCTAATAAGAATATCAAGAGAATTATCCAGAAAATGGTTGTTACTTATAAGGATTGGCATGAAATGCTCCCTTTTGCTCTCCATAGATATCGAACATCTGTCTGCACTTCAACAAGAGCAACCCCATTCTCCCTGGTGTATGGAATGGAAGTTGTACTCCTTGTCGAGGTAGAGATTCCCTCATTGCGTGTGATAATGGAAACCAAATTGACAGAGGCTGAATGGGTCCAGAACAATTTTGACCAATTGAATTTGATTGAGGAGAAGAGAATGACAACTTTGTGTCATGGATAATTATATCAGAAAAGAATGAAGAAAGCTTTTGATAAAAAGGTCAAACCTCATGAATTCAGAGAAGCCGGCCTCGTGCTTAGGAATATCATATCTTTCAACACCGATTCTAGGGGCAAGTGGACTCCCAATTTTGAAGGCCCGTATGTTGTCAAGAAAGCCTTCTCTGGAAGTGCATTAATTCTTGAAACTATGGATGGCGAGGAGTTCCCACGTCCCATGAATGCTGATGCAGTCAAGAAATACTTTGCCTAAAGAAATAAAAGAACAACTCGCTAAGTTAAAAACCCGAAAGGGAGGCTTAGGCAAAAAGGAGCATCTCGGTAGGCCGAAAACCCGAAAGGGCGGTCTAGGAAAAAATTACTGACATAAACAGAATAAATTTCCCCCTAAGTTGAAAACCCGCAAGGGCAGCTTAGGCAAAAGTTAGGGATTTTCTTGGCAAGTAACTACGTCAGACAAGACTTGATCGTTGAAGCAACAATCTTCTCGGATCCTCACCATACTTCAACAAAAGCTGCTGCTCAGGATTTCAAAAGTTGTTAGGGGGGATAGTGGTCATTGTATCTCAATGTATATTTTCCATTATGTATTACTGTGATACGGTGGGAGAACTGACTTGAGGTTTTGCGTTTGTTTTCGCAAATGTTTCGGTTTAGCAAGAGTCGCCACCGACTTTTTATTTTATCCTAAGGAAAGGTTAAAAAGCACAGGAAAAACCTTTGAGATGTTTTCTTGGGTTCGGGGAGTAGATTATAGAAAGGGAAGGTATTAGCACCCTTTCTATCCATGGTTATCCATGGGCTCTTAGTTACTTGCTTAGATCACTTGCCTTTGCTTTTCAATTGTTTGAAATGGTGTTTGTGTGTGTGTGGTTTTGAAAATGTTTTGAAAAAGATGCCTTGTCTAGGCAACCGTTGTAACAATTCTTTACTCGAATGTTTTACAAAGGTGTTTGTCTTTTTAAAAATATGTTTCAATGTTTGAAAGTTGTTTTGAAAGTTGTGTTGTAGAGTGTGTTTTGAAAGTAGGCAAGTATGTTTTGCAAGTTTGATCAAGTAACTAAGAGTTGTCTACCCTAATTTTACTCAAAGATCTCTCTCATGTTTTAACCCTTTTAACAGTGTTGTTTCACCATTGTATTTGGTGAACAACCTTGTGTTAGGATGTTAACGGGACGGGCGCGGGTCATCGTTTAGACCATGAATGCAATAGTGTCAAGTATTTTGGCAATTTGCTTGAGGGACTATGATCATTTTGTTTAGGCAACTTCGAAAGTGTCATCGAGGGACTATGATCATTTGATTTGTCTTTTGTTTTGCCAAAGTACTTGACATGCAAACATGGCCCATTTTGGAAGGCAACAAGTGGGATTACCCTAGGGGTGCAAGTGTGAATTGTGTATTGATTGTCATGCATTTATCTTTGCATTAGGTTATCTAGCGGTTGATTTTGAATCTTCGCATACAAACCCTAATTACTATACAGTATATAGAAAGCGATAAATTGCGGGAATTTAAAGTCTAAGCTATTACAAATAAGTATCCGGGGATGGGGGTACAAATGTTTACAAATGGGGATGAGTCTTATCAGGAGAGTATTGTCCAAATAAAATTTACAACCAAATTGAATCGTATTCTCAATGTAAAGTAGCAATGTATAAGAATAAAAGCAATGTATCAAAAGTATTTGTGAAAGTGTATGTGATTATTTACAAAAAATGTTAACTTAATGCCATATTAAGTATTAATATTATTTCGTGTTTTTTTGTTAATGTAATATAAATAAAGTTTTAAAGAAAAAGTATTTAATTCAAAACAAACTAATTATTTATGTATCTTTTAATGTTTTATATACAAGAAAATTATTTAACTCAAAATTCTATTCTTATGTATTTTTAATTGTACTAACTAAAATAAAAAAGTATTTAAGAAAATTTTATAAAAAAAGTTAATGTCTTCTTTTTATTTACCAAAAATATTAGTTTAAATTATATACAAAAGAGGAAAAATAAAGTGATAATAAATAATAAAAAGAAAATAGGGTATTAGTTTAAATGAAAAAAGTCAAATGGGCTTTAGGCATTATGTTGGGCCCAAAAATATACATGGAAAGAGGTCAATAGGGGGGGTGCGCCAGAAATTGAGATCGGGCTTAATGTTTTTGTGAGGGAACAGGCCCAATGCGCTTTGCAACATTTTGTTTAGGGTTCATTTGGCTTGTTTTAGATTTAGGGTTTACAGCGTTGAGCGACGCCGTTTCCATCTTCGTTGTCTTCTCCTCTTTACTTTCTCAAGCCATTGATGTTCTGAACGAAAATCCTCCCATGCCTGGCCACTGGACGCCATCTCCGCTTCCTCCTCCTCATAGTTGGGCAAGGCAGTGACGGAAAGAAAGAAGGGTACGATTCATCTTTTTAAGTTTTTTTGTTCTTATCTTGCACGTTTTACTCTTGACATGTTATTGATTTTCTGTGTTGTCTATGTTATTTATGTTGTGTGAGGTGTTTAAAGAAAAGGCAAAGAGAATTTATACCTTTGTTGGCTTTTGGAGACGGAGGAGGATAAGTGGATAGGAGGTGTCCTCAGGCGGCCAAGGCGAGGGAGTGCGTGGTGCTGAGAGTTTGCTAGCTTGCCTGGTATTTGTATCTTGCTTGTTTAATGATGATAGTACAATCTGAGAACCCTAGCTCATTTGCTTCTGTCTTTCCTTTTCTCCTTCTGAATACTTGCCTCTGAGTTTTGCTTATCTGTGAGTTTGATGATGCTGTTGAGGTTGCCTTAGTGTTTTTGCTAGCTTCAGTTGCTTGACATGTTGGTTCTGAGTTGGCTTATTGTTATGCTTCTGATTTTGATGATGTTGATTATGAGTTGCCTATTGTTATGTTTCTGATTGCTTGCTTGTTCCTCTCTTGGACTTTGATTCGTTTAGCCTATGATGAATCCAATTCTGAGGCACTTTGGCTTGAATGCTTTGTTCTGAGTTGCTTTTTGGCTTGGTTGGAATTTTGTTTGGATAAAGGCTTGAGGTTACAGGCCTTTAGGAAGGCTGAAAGTTACAGGCTTGAGGTTTGCTTGAAACTGGTTTGTATGGCTTTGGTTTTGACAGGCTTAAGGTTTAGGCTTCAGGCTTGTGTTGATACAGTTTTGTTTTAGGCTTGTGGGCTTGAGACAGTTTGGAATTTTGTTTGAAGTTCATGTGTTTGGTAGCTGTAACAGATTTGTATGGCTTGTGTTTATTTGTTGTTTGAAACAGGTTAGCAGGTTTGAGAGCTTTGAACACAGGTTTGTGTCTTGATGCAGGCTGTATGTTTTTGCTTTTCTTTTGCAATCTTACAGTTTGTGGTGTATCTTGTGTTTTCTGCCCCCTTTTTACAGTGTTCTGATTTTGTTCTCCTTTTTATCTAAGCCTGCTTGTAAGCCTCTACTTCTCTCTCTCTTTTCTCTCTCTATCATAAAAAGCATTATTTATTGCTTATCTGTCCTTTTTTCTAAAAAAGTGTGGCTGGAAAATGATGATAATTTTGAATATGTTGCTTGCATTGTTTCTTTCCTCTGCATATTGTACTTTCTTCTTTTCTTTGATGACAACTTGATATCTTTTGATATCTTTTGGCAGCTTGGTTGACATCTCTTTTTGACAGTTTTACAACTTTGTACTTTTGACAAATTGGTTTGCCTTTTCAAGTAGCTTGTTTGTCCAATTTGAAACTTTGCAACTTGTTTTGGCATATTCAGTTTGCTACCTGTGACTTGGTTTGGAATTTTGAAATGTACAGCTTTGTATTTGGCATATTCAGTAGCTTTGTGCATTTCATATATTTGCAAGCATATTTCCCTTTCCCTCTTTGTGAACCAAGAGTCCTCTTGTGATTTGCAGAGAGGGCAAACAAACTGATTCCGGCCAACACTTTTAATGATGAGCTTTTTATGATTAACTGTCTGAGAATGTTCTTAATTTATCTGTACTGACTTCTTCCTTTTTTTGTCTTTGCAGATAAATATCAGTTGAGCAATGGGGAGCAGCAGTAGAAGATGAAGATTTAGGATAGATTTAATTTATCTTTAATCATTGTAATAATATTATTGTAAACAACTGTAAATAAATTCACAGTGTTCAAATAATATTTGTAACAAACAACTAAAAATAAATAAAAATCTTTCTTTGCCAGTTAATCTCTTTAATTCTTCTGCATTTGTTTATTTAATTATTTATATTTCTTGAATTATAATAACTGGAAATTATCCAATAACTTTAACTTAGAAATTATAAATAATCAATAAACGTTCGGCGTTCCGAATAACCAAAAAAACATCGCACAGTTAAACAAGCAACGTCCATATGTCCTTTATTTCACTGATTAGACCAAACACTTCAAACTCTCAATCAGAAGCCTCAGCCCATGTCCCAGATGTTTAGACCTTGAGAAACAAACAGAAATCTTGAGCAAACGTCAAAGCAGTGTAACATCCAATTAAGACACTGTGGATTCAAATTCTTCTGAAAATACACGTGCAAACCCTAATTCTTGATTTATTGTCAAAGAAGCGCCTGCCTGATCAAACCCTGAGCCAAATTCAACCAAATCAACAACCTGCTTGAACTGATTCAAAATCAATAGAAACCCTAATTTTGTTTGACTGATAAGAAAAATCTATTTGACCGATTTTTGAGCCAATCTGAAAAATTAGGAAAAGCCCGAAGCTGTGATTTCTTGTGGAAAAGAGAGGGAAAATTTTGGGGTACAACAATTACCATTTCCCAAACTTTGTAATCATCTATGGAATCTCGCCATTCGCAGACTACCATTCTATTAATGAAATTCGAGTTGTTACCCAATTCTTTGTGTTCTTATTTTATTTAGCTTTCAAAGACTCCATTTATTACTGACAATAACTTTCAAAGCAAAGAGATTAAATAACAAAATTGATTTTTCAAAAAAAAAAGGGGATTTTTACAACTTACTTTTACTTTGAGATTTGTTATGAAACAATAACAATAAAAATGGTGATCCAAGGAATAGACAAATCTCGGTTGTTTTGAGAAGTTTTGTTCCCCTCGGGAAGGTCTACTCGGGTTGTTTTTGCCGTATTGGGTTTATGGTTCTGGTATCCTCGAACAAGCTTGGGTTTATTTCTCCTCTTTTCTGAGTTTTCATGACGTGATGTTTCAATCCGCGCTTTTCTCTAAGGAAGTAGACTTGAATTCCCCAGCAAAGTTTGATTGTGTCAATGTCAGTATACTTTATTTGAGACTGGTCTTGCAATCTCCAGTAGGCATGTTACTTTTGAGAAATATTGGTTTCTCCGATGAAGCCGGAAGAAGGATGTTCTATCCCGATATCTGTTTTATTTGTCTACCTCCGGATTATGTTTCTTCTCAGTGAAGTTAAGGCAGGCAGTAGGTTTAGTTTCCGCAGCTGGCCTTTACCTTTCTTGGATTGATCATTTTGTTTGAAGTTTAGCCGAGTGTTGTTAGTGCCTGAGGCAGTTTTGCCTGGTTGTTCCCCATGTTGTGTATCTATTTTGTCAGCATACGCATGATAGCACTCATACATTCATACATACATCATGCATGGCTAAATTGACAAATCATTGTTCATTGACATTTTGCTCTGGCCTTCCTGCAACGCTCCTTTCTTAGATGGATTTGGTTTTCCCTCTTGAGTTTATTTCTCAAAGGATGTATCTTCATTGACTGTCTTGTTCCAGTTTGTTTCTGGTTTGAATCAGTGGTTACACAATAATATTATTTACTTTGGATTTCTGAAAACTTCAAGTTTTGGTTGGTGCATTTATTTTGCACGAGAAGACTTTATCTCCTCAGCAGGAATATCGTGGCATTTCCCCAGGAAGTCATACCTCTTTCCCTAGGAAGTCATATTTCTATCCCCATAAAGTCATTTATTTTTTTGCAATCCTCCGTGACCATAAATAGCAAGCCTCTTTATTTGAGACAGCTTGTGTTTGATCCTTTCCAGGCGGTCTGCCTTGGTTAAAGAAGAAGCTGAGACCCGTTCTAGGTGAAACACTAGAATTTTGGGGAAACTTGATATTTTCTCTCTACCTTCAGTGAAAGTTGGTAGGCCATCGGCAATGAACGTCAGTGTTTGTTATCTTTTTGCTACCTTCAGTGAACGTTGGTATTTCATCGTCAGTGAACGGCAGTGATATGATATATTCTCTTTCTACCTTCAGTGAAAGTTGGTAGGACATCGGCAGTGAACGTCTGTGTTTATTATCTTTTTGCTACCCTTAGTGAACGTTGGTAGTTCATCGTCAGTGAACAACGGTAATATGATATATTTTCTTTCTACCTTCAGTGAAAGTTGGTAGGCCATCGACAATAAATGTCGGTGTTTGTTATTTTTTTGCTACCCTCAGTGAACGTTAGTAGTTCATCATCAGTGAACGGCGGTGATATGATATATTCTCTTTCTACCTTCAGTGAAAGTCGGTAGAACATCGACAGTGAATGTCAATATCTGTTATCTTTCGCTCTGCCTTCAATGAACGTTGGTAGCTTCGCCTTCAGTAGAAGTTGGTGTGTCCTTTAACCATCCTGCTATCCTCTCTGATTCAGTTCTTTTGGTCCACCAGTGATTTATTTTCCTGTTGGGGTTGCTCCGTTGTTTCTTTATCATTGTTGCATCCCCAGTGATACTTTATGTCTCTTTGGTACTTTTCATATGCATTCATATGCATAAGCTTTTGCATGGCATCTTAAGGCCAAAAATAGGGTTTGTTTTATATTTAAGTATCTTCGATCGCGTCGACATGAAGATTTTTAACCTTCGTATCTCCAGATAGAAGAAACTTAAATAAGGGCAGCTGTTGTACCCCAATTTTTTCCCCTAAGATCCCTTCATCATACCATGTTGTTTCACTCACAACAATATCACACTAGGATTCTTGGTTCCCCTCCCTATCTTTAGCTTTGCTCTTTGAGGAATTACCAAGCACCTTGACTTATGTTCCTTTTGTGATCATGAATATTGTTTTGATTTCTTCACTTAACTAATGAAATACAATGTTGGCTTGTCTTGCTTGTTATCCATATAGGTAGGGGCAATGAGATTTATCAAGTTACTCCATGGGTTCATGAGTTTATTTCCATACCCTAGTCAACATAGCTTGAGAAGTTCAAACCTCACCATTGGATTGGTTTTGGAAGGATTGGCATGGCAAAGTTGCTTTGGTTCATCACATTTCAAGGTTATTAGATTTGACTCAAAAGTACAAGGGGTTGATTGTAGAAGTTGTCATGTTTGGAAAAGGCCTTGTTCCTATTGGTCACAAGAGCATATTTCTCTCAAATTTCAAGATATGAAAGTGGTTTTGGTGGCTATGAGTCCTCATCATCAAAGCATTCTCTTGATCTAGAAGCTAGGGTTTTGAACTTCAAAGGAGCATATCTTGCTCACCTTTTTGTATTTTTGAGTGATTCCTAAGACATATTTCTCTTTAAAGGGTTATCAACAAATCACTTCAAAAGTTCCAAGGAGTTTTCATGTGGAAGGAACTTGGTGAAGAAGAAAGATTACAAGTCATCCAGATGAATCCACAATTTTCCATATCTGACTTCAAATGGTCATAACTTGGTCAATTTTTATCACCTTGAGTCCATTCTTTTTCCATAATGATCTTGAAGATTTGTACTTTATGCCTTCTTTTATGTGCAAAGTGATAAAATGGATGGAAGTTGCCTTAAATATGCAAAATATTATAGGTCATTTCATGATTTTTGGCCAACTTCAACAAGTCATAACTTGCTCAATTTTTGGAGATTTTGAGTGGTTCAAGTTTAAAAATGTTTATCAAGAGATCTACTTCATTCCATATTTTTTGGTCAAGAAAAAATTCCAAGTGGAAGGCCATGTTTGGATGCAAAAGATTATAGGTCATTTTTGAAGAAGAATTTGAAATATTTCTAAGTATGGAAAGTCAACTCTTTTTCTTCAACTTTGACTCCATGTAAATTTCAGCTCAAGCATCCATTTGATTCCATTATTTTTCCATTGCAAAGCTTGTAACCTCATCTTTCCAAAGCATCAAGAATCATGCCCTAAGACCCCTTGAGCTGGAAATGTCATGGATTTGAATTTGGTAACTTGAAACTGATTTTTTCACAAAGTCAGAATTTTGAAATCCATAATGTGTCTTCTAAACACAATATTTATTCGCGTTTTTGATTTAAACTTGATTATCAAACTTGCCAGAAGTGATTAGCACCCCAAAACGCAAGATTTGGTTGAGTTTTGATGGAAATGAAGTCACACTTCACTCGTGCTCGACCCTCACTCAATTTCCCTCCAAACTTCCTTGTTTCTTCAAATTTTCATTCCCATTCTCTTCCCTATAAATAGAGGGTCATCCCCCATCCATTTTCCCAAGCTTTGAGAGCCAAGAACACCCTGCCAAAACCTCACACGAACCCATCTTTTTTGAATTCAGTTTCTGAGATTTAAGCTCCCTTTTCCAAAATTCTTTGCGCATTCATCATCCTTGATCATCATATAAACTCTCCAGAACTTAAACCAATCAAAACGAGCCATAATTCAAGCTACAGAAGTCCAGTTTCAGAGCTTCTTCCTTGAACTTCGAAAAGGTAGAATTCTCCACCATTTGGATCCAAATCAAGCACTAATTTATTCTACTCTTTCTCCTAATTCTCATGTTGCTTACAATTTTTAAATCCATTGAGAATTTAGAGAGAAATCTCAAATTGAAGGTGCTCGCTATTTTCTGGGTTTTTGATTCATATCTCTCTCCATACCTTATATAAATTTGGCGTGATGGTTGTGTTAGAATCGTCTTGAAGAGACGAGTTCAATGATGATAGCCTGAGATCCTAACTTTTCCATTTGAAGGATCTCACAAAATCCCCATTGCAGGGTGTCTGGAGGTTAAAGACGGTGACATGTCTCGTCTCAGCCAATGATAGCGTGTCAAACGTTTTAATTTCATTGATTTCCCTTTTTCTGATCCTATGTGTATCTCACTAAGGTCCATATCAAGCACAGCACGTCTGGTCCAGTGGATTAGCTTACTAACGCGTTTTGACTATGATCTGATGGTCCACATCTTTTTGGTTTTATTTTATTTTCTGATTTTATATTTTTATTGATTAAATTTTCAAAAATTCATAACTCTTTTATTTTTTATCCAAAAATTATGAAAAAATTCACAAAAATACTTTGAATTATTTTTTATCTCATGACTATTTTTTCACATTTTTATTTTGACATTTGGTATTTTTTATGTTTTTTTGTATTATTTTCTTTCTTTTAATTACTTAAAAAATACTTTCTGACATTTTTTAATTCTGAAAAAATTCATAAATGTTATTTTGCATATTTTTGTCTTTCTGAAAATTTTATGGAATTTTATGTCGAGGCTTACTATTTTTGACCTATTTTATGTTTGTTTGAGCAATTTTAAATAGTTTAAAAATAGTTTCTGACTTTTAAAAAATTACCATAATTTTTATAAAAATATTTGGATCCATTTCTGATTTTTCTATGGCCTTACTTCTCACTTCTTGATTAATTTGAACATAATTGATATTTTTCTTATTATTTTCTATTTTTTAAAACATTTTTAATCCCTTTTGTATATTAAATGTGATATTATTTTGTGATTATTTTCTGGCTAATCTTGGGTTAGGTTTTGGATTATGAACTTTATTAACATCAATGAATCCATGGTGTTGAGTTTAACTCCACAAAAAATGGATGAATGATTTTAATAATAGTTTGATTAAAATTTAATTCAAATGTGGTTTGTATATTTGTTTACCCTATCCCTCTTCATCTCATCCCCTTCTTATTGAACTAGATGTTGTTGGAGCATGATCTCTATATCATGTCTCAAAACAAATGGTGCATAGATTGCTATTGACCGGCGGCCTCAAAATATGTGCGACTTTTATATAAGTCCACTTACGATTGCTTAACATAGCGCTAAATTTTGTCCTGATTCGAATAAATGCTCATTCGTGGCCTAAACTTATGATTGCAAGCCCAAGTATGTTAATTTGATCTCTTTGGTTCTAACAATCCTCTAATGGATCTACAACACCTTTGGTCAACGCGGATCACTTAAACATCATTGATCATTGAATGGTACTTGTGAGAATTTCAAATGGATGATATACTTGACAAAAAGCAAATGCAACTTGTTGTATGGAGGCTTTGGTTCTACCAGTCCTCTAATGAGTTCCAAATGCAAGTTTCAAGATGGTCATCCAACTAACCACTAATTATTGACTTGTTCCATCTTATGCTTTTATTCTTTTTTATGCTTTATGTACCATTTACTTTTAGCATTTACATTTCATGCCATTTTCATATTTGCTCATTTGAGCATTTATTTTCTTTCCATTTTCACTTGGCTCACTTGAGCTTTTCTTTTCCTTTCTTAAGATACTTAATAATCAACATAAACCCTAAAAATCATTTAATAGCACTTGGACTATTTGGTTACTATCCTTGGGATTATGGAGCATGGGACTTTTTCTCGGACTTAGGATTAGAAACCTTGGCCTATCTTGGAGACCTTGTGATCTTATCTGATTATTTTGTCTGGAGTTCTTAAGGTTTACCTCAAGATATTGGGTTGCTTGTTTGTTTTTGTATGCAGGTTTTTGTGATTACATTCTCTGTTTGTAATCTGAAATTCACCCGTATACAGCCGTTACTCTGCCCAATTTTTGCGAAGACTTAATACACTTGAAGTTTGGTTCTCTCAAGAGGTCTAGTATCTTTTCTTTCTTGGTTTCAATCCAAAGAATGGGAATTCTATCTTGGCTCATAATGTCAAGTTTTGGCTTCTTGTTGGTTAGATGGTTCTTATCCCTAACTTTTACCTTATGCTTTAGGATAGCCTCTTCTTCTCCTCCCATCTTCTTTAATTTCAAAATCTTCTCCCTCCTTTTGAAAACTCTTCTTGTTTTGAAACTTAAACTACTTTCATAATAAACTTGGACTTATGTCCATGCATTTTTAAAACATTTTCATCAATAAACTTCAATCAACTTAATAATACCTTGACATTTTTTTTGTGAGAAGACTAAAAGTCAATCAATCTCATTCAAATCATTTTGCCACTTTGGCTTTTACTTTAAACTTTTCTCAAAAGATTAAAACTCTTGTCAATCCTTGTATTGATGCAAACAACTATACTTCTACAATATGTAGTGAAGAGAGATATTTTTCACTTGGGTGTTGAGTGAGGCATTGTTGATTTTAAAATCCAAGCCATATCCTCCACTTTGAGATGATGCAAATTCTCCTTTCTCATGATTGTGGGTAGTAGGTATGTTTTCCACACGGACAATGACAATGATGTTTTTATCTCATAAAAATAACCAACACATTTGTGTTTCAATTTTTGAAAAGAGGAACTACGTGTACCCTGGTCCCCTATTGCATGAAAGGTGGTACGTAGGCACTAAAGGTTCGCAACCGCGGAGGGTGCAAAAATCATAAAAAAATATATTTCTTTTCTCACCTCCACCATCCATTTTATATACAACATATTTTATAGCCAAAATATACAGATTTTTTCAAAGAGGTTCATGCGGAGTACCGTAGATGTTTAGGGTGTTAATACCTTCCCTTTGCATAAAAAAAACCCTTACCTTGAATCTTTCCCCCTCTTTTTGGGTTATTCGCTCTTTTCCCATTCCTTTGGAAACAATAAAGCGCGGTGGCAATTTTTTTTGTTTGTGTAAGTCTAGTCAATCCAATGGATTAGTCTTGAACATTTCTACCGCTACACTCCTCATGATCAGTTGGCATGTCAGGATGAAGAACAAGATAAGGAGTGTCTCCTTCAGCAACCGGTTCCATAATCATAGGTAGGATGGCGGGGTAAGGCATCATAAGACTTTGAGTGTGGGCTCGTACCCCTTTGAGAGAAGGCTCAAGAGGGATGGAATTCTTGTGCACTAGTGTCTTGCTATCAACTCTATGTACCATGCCCCAAGCTCGTATGAACCTTTTACGGTAACCCTGAGCATCATTCTCATAGTCGAAGGTGATTCCTTGGATAAGTGTATCATGAGGACCATCCCCTCTCGCATATCCAAACTGTCACAGTGCCAAACAAGTATTGTAAGTGATTCCTCCCATAATGCCTAAAAGAGGGACATTAGGGAATTCTCCGTATCGATCAATGATGGTAACATTCTCTGAGGATCGAAGACACCAATGAATACCAGAATGTGTAAGATTCATTAGCCTATGAGACCATCTCAAACCCTGTTCATTCTTCAAGACGGATCGGGGTAGGTGCAAAACAAACCACCTAGCCAAAAGAGGAGTGCAACACAGAAGGGTCCCTCTTTTCTTTATAGTGCGAGTATGCAAAGAATAGGATTTCTCCAAGCAGAGTAGGTACCGGATTACGTGATAGGAAAACCTTAACGACATTCACGTCTATGAGCTGGTCCGGATTAGGAAACAGTACCAACCCATAGATGAGAAGAGCTAACACCTCTTCAAAATCTTGTAAGTCCAGGGTATCCTAAAAATTATGAGCTTTCTCAAACAAGAACTTAGCCAGAAAACCCTTGACATCTCTCCTGGTTTTCCAATTTGCTACTACGTCAGACCGTTGTAAGGATAGAGCTTTAGCAATATCTTCAGGTTTAGGATCTCTTTCCATACCATTAAAAGGTACCTTGTTAAGGATAGGAACCCCCAGTAACAGAGAAAACTCCTCCATAGTAGGCACTAACTAATAATCCGGAAAAGTGAAGCATTGATGTAGAGTCAAAGAATTGAAAGAGCACTTTTAACATTTCTTCATCAGGGTTTGAGGTGACCAAGATGAGAAGTCGACCACGTCTTTCAGTGAAGGGAGAGCTTTCAGGAACCCTTGATACTAACTCCTTAAGCTAAGGAGGTACCTTTAGCAGACTGACTTGGATAGTGAATCTGCAGGCGAGGGTCATGTCCTACAAAACAAGACAAAAATAAACCCTAAGAATCCTTGAAATGGTTAGTATGATATGCTATGTTATGATGTCATGATTATGCTCAGATATAGTAGATATAGCAAACACAAGCAAATCACACAAAGACCTTAGGTTTAAGGCTTGCATGGGTTTAAAGGTAATACCCTCTTGAAGTTGGGTTGGTTTAACCTGTCTTAAATATAGTAATCAGGTTCTAAGGTATCTTAATATCACTGATCTTTCCCCCAAATTTCGTTCCGATAGACAATTGACTTGCCACCAAACAAAACTCAAGAGTCAAACCTCAATGAGTGTAGCATCGAGTATCAACCGACTTTGGGTTTACACCAAAGATGGCTATCTCACTATGTCCTAAAAATCCAAGTTGTTCAATTAAGGTGCTAAGGTCAGTTGACGCTTTATGATACCATGTAGCGGCCCCGTATTCTCCTTGATTACTCAAGGGCTACCGGTACACACCAAGGTATCGCACCAACATAGCTACTATTTCAACCGTGTCGGTATACCCTGCACAGCTCCCTCACAGTTTATTGCTACTTACCTAAAAGGAATTCCCTGATCCAGGTTTAGGATCCAAACAACCCAAACAGATACCCTTAAAAGTAAATCAAACAAGAAAAGACAAAGAAGCAATTAAAATGACCTAGATCCTAAGGTAAACCCCACTTGAAATTCATCCCTAGCAGAGTCTCCGGTTCTGTGATACGGTGGCAGAACCGACTGTTAATACTAGTTTGCATTTTTTGTTTGCAAATGTCGCGGTAAGCAAGAGTCACCACCGACTTTTCTTTTATCCAATCAGGAAAGGGTGAAAAGAACAGAAAAAGACCTTTTTTCGATATTTCTGAGTACGGGGGTAGATTATGAAAAGGGAAGGTGTTAGCATCCTTTCCATCCATGGTTTTCCATGGGCTCTTAGGTACTTGCTCATTTTTAAAATTGCTTTCGTGTTTGTGTGGTTTGAAAAGCTTTGAAAATGCCTTAGTGCGGCGATTCACTTTATGGTAACTCTTGTATCAGTCCTCAAGAGTGTGATAAAGCATTTTTGTAAAATTTTATTTGAAAAGTATGTTTGAAAGTGTATGGTGTAAAAATATTATTTTGATCAAGTACCTAACAGTTATCTATCTACTCGAAAAAAGGCGTTCTTTTCCTCCTATCCTTTATACCGTGTTATCCTACTATTAATGAGAAGGTAACCCTAGTCGTTGGATTTTTGAGGGATTATGGAAAGGGACGTACGGTCATTGGAGGTAACATGTCAGGATATCTTAGTTTTGTACCCCAAAATTTTCCCTCCCATTTTATTCAACATATGTTCATTGAGATCCTCAACTTGCTCAAGGATGCCCAAGAGTTGACCAGACAAACTCTCTCCTGAAGCAATGAGTCTCCAACTAGGGTTTCCATTTTCATCAATATGGGTGAGCTCCAAAGTCCTAATATGATCTCCATAGTCCTAATATGTTCTAAAGACCCTCCATGTCAAGTTTCAAGCCTTGCACAAGAAGTTTGCCCAGTCAGCTGCTCAGATGCTTGAAAATCAACTATATTAGGTCAAAAGTCAACTGTGGCCCACATACAGTCAAACTTCAAGATTTTTGGTCAAAATCAACATTTTTAAGTGATATACATCATTTGATCAAGGGTTGACCATGACTCCATAAGGAATGCTCCTAATTCATCAAAACTCAAATGTTGCTAAATTAGGGTTTCTTAGGAAAAGTCAACCAAACTTTGACTAGGCATAACTTCCTCATACTTTATCAGACATTTCTTATCCAAGGCTCGTTTTGAAGAGAATCCAATTCCCTACAACTCATCTTCAGCCCTTAAGTTCAAGAAATGAACTCATTAAAAGATATGGATTTAGACATTATAGGTCATTCCAAAAAGTCAACAAAAACACCTTGTGGGTCAAAGCTCCTTACATGAACATGGATGATCCAATAGAGATGAAACCAAAGAGGTTGCTTAGGGGACATCCTAAGCTTTCTAAAACGTCCAAGAACACCCTCTTAAGGTCAAAATTGAGAGAGAGATACATTGTCAAAGTTGGCCATTTTTGGAAATTTGCATAAAGTCAACAATACCCAAAATTGAATTTCTTTCCACATGGGCCCCTCTTTTCAAGATTAAATCTCAGTCCTAGCATAGTCCACGACCTATGGGACCCTCCATGATTTATTTATTTTCTTATTTAATTTATTTTGATTTTTATTCATTTAAAAATCAAATAAAATCAAATAAATCCAAATAAATCATTTAATTTGTTTTAGGAAAGATTTTTGTATTGAATAGAGATCTTATATGTTTTCAATAGCCAAGAGAAACGTGCAAGATTGAAAAGAGAAGAAATCTCTATGTTTGGAAATATTGGATGCAAGAATTGAAATCCATTATTCTTTGGATTCTTGCCAAAATTATTGACCTAATTGGATTCAATACATATACTGGAGTTTGTTGAACCATAAGGGAGAGATTGGTCATGCACAGTCTGCCTCAAAAGCAAGAAAGAAAACTCAAATTTTTAATCAAAAAGTAGAGATCGAATCTTCCTCCACAGGCCAGTTCAGATCATTCTAAGGTTCAAACCACATTCCTGGCAACCTCCTGAAGCTAATAGCATCACTTGCATGCATCAACACCTTCAGAATGCACCATAACGGTATCACGATTTATCCTTCATTCTTGAATTTGATTTTGGATATTTATGCATTATAAATGATTTCAAAACATCCATTCATGTTTATATTATCATTTAGAAGCTGTCTGTATAATTAATTTTTAGTTTGAATGTGTATAGAGGTGTATGCCATTTGTTGTACCCCAAAATTTTCCCTCCCATATTTCTCAATACATGTCAAGTGAGGTCCTCAAATTGCTCAAGGAAGTTCAAGAGTTGACCAGACAAACTCTCTCCTAAGGTAGTATACCCCAAATTAGGGTTTCCATTTTCATCAAGATGTGTGAACCACAAAGGACTAAAATGCTCACCATTGTCCTAATATGTTCTCAATATCATCTATGTCAAGTTTCAAGCCTTGCAGAGGAAGTTTGCTCAGTCAATTTCTCAAATACCTAGAAATCGATTGTGCTAGGTCAAAAGTCAACTATGGCCTACATATAGTCAAATATCAAGATTTTTGGTCAACATCCTCATTTTGAAGTATCATTAATCATTTGATCAAGGGTTGATCATGATTCATCAAGGATTGCTCACAATTCATCAAAATCCAAAAGTTGCTAAATTAGGGTTTTTGTAGGAAAAGTCAACTCAACTTTGACCAAGCATAACTTTCTCATACTTCATTAAAAATGACCCATCCAAAGCTCATTTTGAATAGGATGCAATTCCATTTAATTCATCTTCAGCTCCCAAGTTCAGAATATGCACTCACAAAAAGATATGATTTTTGACATTATAGGTCATTTTGAAAAGTCAACAAAAACACCTTTTGGTTCAAAGCTTCATACATGAACATGGAAGACTCAATTGAGATGAGACAAAAAGGGTTGCTTATAGGACATCCTAAGCTTTCTAAAAAGTCCAAGAACATCTCTCTAGGGTCAAAATTGAGAGAGTTATGCATTGGCCAAGATGACCTTTTTTTGCAAAATTGCCAAAAGTCAAATGTGTCCAAAATTGCATTTTTTGCTAAATGGGCCCAACTTTTTATGCTTGCACTGAGTTTGTAATGTGATCCACGACTCATGAGCCCTTCCACCTGGCATTCTTTTATTTTTTTTATTTATTTTGATTTTATTTCATTTAAATCAAATAAAATCAATATAAAATAATGAAAATATCAAAAATCATTTAAACCTTGAGATTTTGTGTATGATTAGAGTCATTATACAGCTGGAGACAAGACCAAATCGTGCAAGGCTTCGTATGGACAAAAAAAGATTGAAAATGCTTGTTTTGTAAAGATTTGGTGCAAGGAATGAATCAAGGATCAATCTTCATAAATGGCAAAGATTTGATGCAAATTCGAACCCTAATGCATTCTATTACAAATAGTGGACAAAGGCAGACCAAAAGAAGAGGTGGAGAAATCGTGAAAGAGGCAGAACCAATTGCAAAATTTCAAAGAAAAAGTGCAGATCAAATTCCAAGTTGCAGGCCATCTCAAGCCATCCTAACCATACCAATCAATTGTTGGATGTCTCAGGATCGTGTTTCAATCATTAGCAAGCCTCCCCACGCCCTGAAACGTGTTGCAGCAATCACACGGTTAGCTTAGAAATTCGTTTTCGTTTTTATTGACTTATACATCATTTGCACGTTTTGATTACATATTCTTGTTTCTTGTTGAGTTTGCAAGCTAATCACTATATTCAATTGCATTTTTATTGACTGTACGTAAAACTGCCATGGCTAGGGTTTGTTCTTTGTTTTTAGGGGTTTCTTATACAGGAAAAATTGGGCTTTGATAATGGTACCATGATGCTCGTGAGGTTGAAACGAGTTAATTGGTATCACTAGTTTTCATTTATCATGCGCGTACAGGATTTTGGAATGGACAGGGGCTATACCTATGCTTGATGTCTGTAGGTAAAAGTTGCAAAATCTTACACGACGGTTGGGAGGAAGGAGACGGATGCGTGGCACCCCCTGGTTGGGTGATTTGAATATTCGCGCATTTTTTTATATCATAATTAATTTTGATTATATATACAACTAAATCAGCCAACTCAGATGGTAAACGTGTCTTGGAAAATGCCTAAGGACCTGGGTTCAATCCCCAGGTCCCATATTTGCTTCATATTATTTTTCAATGAAGGATTAGGTACGCCTCACGCCCCAGCATCCACCATGTGCTACCAGGATCTAACCATCCAATCCACAAATGCTTCAGATCTAACGCCTTCCCCCTGAAGGACCACCATGCGCCCTAGTCAAACATGCACATGGGATTTGGCAAAGTCAAGAAGGCCAGGAGTTTATGGGGCCAAGAATTCGGATACTCATCCACCCCCCCCCCAAATTGCTAGCACCGGCTCATTCTCACACTTTTTTTATTTTTACTTTCTTTACTTCTTTTTAATTTATTTATTTATTTTATTTTCAAAAACAAAAAAAAAAATAGTTTTTTTTAACAAAATCATGAAAGTCAAAAATTAGGATTAGTTTTTTTTTAATTTAATTTTTCACTAATTAATTAGATTAACTTAAGCTAGGGTAATTTTTAACCTTTTTTTTACAATTAAAATTAATTAGCAAAGATTAGGTTTAATTCTTGGTTTTAATTAGTTTTTTTCTCAAATAAATAAAAATACAAAAAAATAGGTTTTAAAATAAATTAATTCAATTCTTTCTTAAAATTAAAATTAATTAGAATTAGGATTTTTCTTTTTAATTTAATATAACAACTTCTCTATTTTTTCTTAAATTAACAAAACAAAACGAAAACATTTTTTGAACTAATTACAATTAGGTTTAAGTTAGGGTCAAAACCCTAATCATCTTGTATTTGATTCATCGCGCGGGTTTATTATTTTTACAATATTGATGTAACTATTCACTGTATGTAATAGTTTAACCTAGGATTTTCTTTTATTTATCGTTCTTTGTGTGTTTTTGGCTATGTAACTAATCCCTTTCCCCGAAGCCTTGTAATAGCGTAGATTCACTTTCTCGCATTTTAATTCTTGCAAATATTTGACTGTTTAGATGTATGTTAATAGGATTGTATGACAAGAATGCATGACAACTTAATCCGGTTAGAAAACCCTAATGTGCAAAGATAAATAATTGAAACAAATCACTCGCACATGCCACTCTTAGGGTATACTCTCACTTCGGTTGCCTTCGGTAGAGATCATTAAGTATAGGGTGTCTTAGTGGTTGCCCTCCTGTCTAAAAGTTCGAACGTTGCCTCGGAAATGTTGCCTCAGAAATGTTACCTCGAATATGATCTTAAGACTCTAGGGCTATTACTAAGGTGTCCTAACATTACTTTAGTAATCATACGTCCCTTTCGAATTGACCCTTACAACTCCAACGACGGTGCTACCCATTTCTCAATAATAGGATAGCATTGTCTAAAGGAACGAGAACAGAAACAATCTTTTTTCGAGTAGGTAGATGCTAGTAGGTACTTGCTCAAAAATCAACACTTTTCACACTTACACATTTTAAAACAATTTTCAAAAACAACTTCGTCACACCTTTGAGGACTGATACAAGGGTTATCGCGAAGTCAAACTTTTTCAAAACAAAACACATACACAAGCAATTTTAAAAGATGAGCAAGTACCTAAGAGCCCATGGAAAACCATGGATAGAAAGGGTGTAACACCTTCCCTTTCTATAATCTACCCCCCGTACTCAGAATATCTCGAAAAAGGATTTTTTTTGTACTTTTTTCCTTTCTGATTGGGTGAAATAAAAGTCGGTGGCGACTCTTGCTTACCACGACATTTTGTGAACACAAAATGCAAAATGCAAACCAGCATTCCAAAACAGTCGGTTATGCCACCGTATCACAGAACTGGCGACTCTTCTGGGGATTTTATAAGTGGGGTATACCTTAGGATCTAGTTCATCATAATTGCTTTTCTTGTTTGTTTTGTTTGCTTTACTTTTAAGGGTTTCTGCTTGGGGTTACTATAGATCATAACCCGGATCTGGGGAATACCTTTTAGGTAAGTAGCAATAGACTGTGAGGGAACTGTACAGCATAGACCGATACGGTTGAAGCAGTGGCTACGTTGGTGTGGCACTTTGGTTGGTACCGGTATCCCTTGTGGAGAAACGAGGAGAATACGGGTCCGCCGTATGGTGTCATTAAGCATCAACTGACCTTAGAACCTTTAGTCTTCCAACTTGGCCATTAGAAAGTAATGAGATAGCCGGCCTCGGTCTAAAGCTAAGAACTGGTTGATACTCGATGCTACACTCATTGAGACTATACTCTCGAGATAGTTTCGGCTGCAAGAAAAGATTGTGTGAGCTGAAACCATGACCGATGGAGGATGGTCAGTGATATTGAGATCCCCTAGAACCCGGTTACTTTTTCTAGGATAGGTTGAAACCAACTTAACTTCAAGAGGGTATTACCTTTGACCTCATGCAAGCCTTAAACCTAAGGGCTTTGTGTGACTTGTTTGCCTTTGCCATGCTTGTTATCTGTTATACCTGTTGTTTTTATCATGACATCATGCATCATACCATAGAATACATGCTTTATTACACTAACCATTTCAAAGACCTGGGGAATTTACCTTTGTTCTGTTTTGCAGATCATGACTTCTACACGTAGAAAGACTATCTGAGTCAACTTTGTGGAGATACCATCCCAACTCAAAGAGTTATGTCAAACATTTCTAAAACTTTTATGTTCATCAAGAGACATGGTCAACTTCTCAGCTTGGTTACTTCAAACCCTGACGAACAGATGATGAGTGTACTTTTCCAGTTCTTCGATCCCGAGCATCACTGTTTCACCTTTCCAGATTATCAGTTGGTACCCACCTTGGAGGAATTCTCTCATCTATTGGGAATATCCATTCTTGAACAGGTACCCTTCACAGGTATAGAAGAAGTTCCTAAGCCATAAGTCATTACCTCAGCTTTGCATTTGAAACGGGTTGATGTGGTATCCAATTGGGAAACTCGAAGCGTAGTCGAAGGTTTTCTAGCCAAATTTCTGATAGACCAAGCTCAGCTATTCTGGGATAATTTGGATTTTCAGGCTTTTGAAGACGTCTTGGCTCTTCATATCTATGGTTTGGTTCTCTTCCCTAATCCGGATTCCTTTATAGATGTGAATTCTATCAAGACTTTCCTTTCTCGCAATCCTGTGCCTACCTTGCTTGGAGATATCTTGCACGCCCTCTATACTCGTACCACAAGGAGAAGAGGAACTCTTATGTGTTGCATGCCATTGTTGTCCAGGTGGTTTATTTCTCACCTCCCTAAGTCTGTGCTGAAGAACGAAGAAGGTTTGGGTTGGTCGCACAGAATAATATCGCTTGCTCATACAGATATTATTTGGTGTTCCTGAGCTATGAAAGATGTTGCTATTATTGACCATTATGGGGGGTACCCTAATGTTCCATTACTTGGTATCAGGGGAGGTATAACTTACAATCCTTGTCTAGCTTTACGACAAGTTGGTTGTGCTCAAAGAGATGGTCCCCATAGGTTACTTCTCGAGGATATTGCATTTGACTATGAAGAGGATGCTGAAGGGCATCGCCGGAGATTCATACGAGCTTGTGGCATGGTAAATAGATCAGACCCCCATGAGTTGGGATCAAATACTTCCCTTCCTATGCAGCCTTATCTCCAATGGGTTCGAGCTCGTGCACAGAAGCTTGTGATGCCATATGCAGCAGTGTTACCAGTGATTGTGGAACCCACTACTGAAGACGGTATTCCTTACACAATTCTCTATCCTTACATGCCTACTGATCTTGGGGAGCTACAAAGGTCTTGGATTCAGCTGAAGAATGAGCGAGATACTTACAGGGAGCAGTTCCATGAGAAAGAGATGAAGGTTTTGAAGCTCACCAAACAACTCGAGGAGGAAAGAGTGCTCAATGACTACATCAGCACAAAGAGAAAGCATCCATGGGACTTTTGATTATGATTTTATAGTTCTAGATTTGTTTTTATTTACTTCTTTGTAACGCCTTAAGGGAATTGTTGAACATTTCAAAGTTAAGCTAATAAAGTTTGTTTATTTTTGGTTTGTAAATTTAAATCTCCCAAAGTCTTTGAGATCATTACATACGCATCCCATTATCATGAACATCATCACAGGTACCACTACAGGTTTCTTATCTTCTCCGCTGTTTATTTTAGCAAAAATGTCTTCTGATCAAGCCATCAAAGAGCTTCAGGCACAGAATGCCCAGTTCCAACAGATGTTCATAAGTTTGGCTAAGGGACAAGAGGATCTAAAAAATCTCATTCTGAAAGAAAAGAAGATGAAGAAGAAGAAGAAGGTCGGGCTTCTGAACATGGGCAGAAGGTTTGGAGAAAGGTTGAAGCATCAAGCTGATCTGACCTCTTCATCCAAAGAAAGGGAGAACCAAGAAGAACAAAAGGACCCCAGTCCTGCATTCTCTGATAATGATACTGATTTTGATGATGAGCAATATCCTCCTGCCGAGGATAAGTACAAGCAGCTAGAAGACCGTCTAAGTGCTATGGAAATCCAGAAGATACCTGGTTTAGATTTCAGGGAACTAGGACTGGTATCTGGAGTAGTCATCCCTCAAAAATTCAAGGCTCCTGTTTTTGCTAAGTATGATGGAGTGTCTTGCCCGAAACTCCATCTCCGTTCTTATGTCAGGAAAATTCAACCCCACGCAGTTGATAGGAATTTTTGGGTGCACTTCTTTCAAGATAGCCTGTCAGGGACTCAGCTTGAATGGTTCTACTAGTTGGAAGGGGCCAATGTTAGAAACTGGGAAGATCTTGTTGCCGCTTTCTACAAGCAGTACCAATATAATACCGACCTTGCTCCCACTCGTACTCAACTCCAGAGTATGTCCATGGGTGCAGGCGAAGGTTTCAAAGATTACGCTAAAAAATGGAGAGATTTGGCTGGCAGAGTTCAACCCCCTTTATCTGATCGGAAGTTAGTTGATATGTTCCTGGGGACGCTGTCTGGTCCATTTTTCAATCACTTGATTGGTAGTTCATTGTCTGGTTTCACCGAGTTGATTTTAACTGGAGAAAGAGTGGAGGCCGGAATTTGAAGTGGTAAAATACAAAAGGATGCCTCTTCGAGTTTGGTAAAGAAACCTTTTACTAGTAAGAAGGAGGCCAATGCAGTTTATAGCCCGAGGGGCCAAAACAGATCTGAACACCGTCCAACAGTAAGTGATGTAATTATACCAAGACCCATTGTTGCTACACAATGCAACAATCAACAGAGGATGAAAAGACCACAGCGGCAGTTTACCCGCATTAGTATGACATTGGCTGAAGTGTTACCTCACCTGCTGTAATCTAACTTGACCACATTGAGGGAGGCTCCCAAGAATCCCAACACTACCTCTCCTAGATACAATCCCAACACGCGGTGCGCCTACCATTCTGAAAGCCCTGGCCATGATACCAATGACTGTCGGGCTTTGAGATACAAAGTACAAGATTTACTGGAAGCTAAGGAGATAGAGTTTGATGCTCCAGAAAAGCCGAATGTAATAACTGCTCCAATGCCCAAGCATGGTCGTGGGGTTAATGATGTTGACAATGATTTGTTTGTGACCTTACTTGAAGAAATTTCTACTCCTCTTATGACTATTAAGAGGAATCTACTGTTGGCTGGTGTGTTCCCGGGTTGTGGTGAAGGTTGCCACATGTGCTCAATTCTACCTACTGGTTGCCATTTGTTGAAGACAGGTATTCAGCGCCTGATGGATAATAAAGAGATTATGTTCGAGAAGACTATGATTCCTATTGTTCCCAATGAAGATGTTTCCATCATAACCATTTCTGCCAATCCTTCCAAGGTTTCCTCGAGAAAACCTATTAGGATTACACCTGTTAAAGGAATTGCTCCACTAATAATCACCGTTCCTGGTCCCATTCCATACACTTCAGACAAGGTTGTCCCATGGCACTATGGTGTTGATGTGTCTTATCATGGTATTAAGAAAGAGTTGAATAATGAAGAAACCGATATTGATGTCAGTAATATTGTTGGGGCTAGCAAAGTCACCAGGAGTGGAAGACTCTTTTCTCCCAAGATTTCCCCCCCGACTGTCCACAAACCTGTTTTATTCCACCTGCTAGTACATCAACCATTGTTCAAGTTCCTATTCCAGTTATCACCCCTGTCGCCAAACCATCTGAAACTCGGGGCAAAGAAATCATAGGTGAGCCTGCCCGGACGGAGGCGCCTAGAAAAATTGTGGTGGAAGCCTCTAAACAAGAAATAGAGGAAATACTGAAAATTATCAAGAAAAGCGACTACAATGTGGTCGAACAGCTAGGGCAGACCCCGTCAAAGATTTCCATGTTGTCTCTTCTATTGTGTTCTGAAGCCCATGCAAAGGCTTTGATTGCATTTCTCAAGACTGCGCATGTTCCGCAGGAAACTTCTACAGATCAATTCAAAGATTGTGTGGCTAGCCTGACTGCTGATAATGGGCTAGGATTTTCAGATGCGGATTTGACCGCTAAGGGGAGAAATCATAATGATGCTCTGCATGTCTCGATTGAATGCAGGGGAACCACCATGGCTCATGTGCTGGTTGACACCGAGTCTTCGCTGAATGTTCTACAAAAGAAAGCGTTGGACCGTTTGGACTGTGAGGGCTTGACTTTGAAGCCGAGTAACATTGTGGTCAGGGCTTTTAATGGATCAAAAAGGATGGTGCACGGGGAGGTGGACATCCCTGTCAAAGTGGGTTCTCAGACTTTTGGATCCACCTTCTATGTAATGGACATCAGACCATCATATTCTTGCTTGATTGGTCGTCCTTGGATCCATAGGGCTGGGGCAGTCACTTCCACACTCCATCATATGCTGAAATACCCAGTACAAGGGAAAATTGTCACGGTACGAGGTGAAGAAGAGTACATGGTAAGTCATCTCAATTATTTCCGTTATATGGAGATGGATGGGGAGTTCATAGAAACTCCTTGTCGTAACTTCGAGGAGGTCCCTCATACTTTGGCATCAACTGAAGTTACTACCAACAAACCTCCTCTGAAGATGGCTTCTCTCAAGGATGCCAGGGTTGTTGTTGAAGAAGGTGGGTGTACCAATTGGGGTCGGCTCCCTGATTTCACTCAAAAAACTGACAAATTTGGTTTGGGCTTTACTATAGGGGCTCAAGGGGCTGTTAGGCGCGCACGGATTGGAAGACCTCCTCTACACATCAGCAATCGGGGAGTTAATGCAATTGAGTACAGTGAAGAAGAGTCAGACATCGACAGCTGGATCTACCCAACAACCGATGGTGGATTGAATAACTGGACGGCGAAGGACTTCATACATGTTTCTTTTATTTCACAGTAATTAACTTTTGTTTTAAGATTTGTAATAAACAGTTTGAAACTTTACGGCCCAGTGCCTTGCCCGAGGCACCTTGGCTTCGCTTGTGAGGGCTTATTATTAATTTTCACTTTCATATATCATCAATAAAACATTGGACTTTTCTTGCACTACAAATTTTGCGCTCCTTGTTTTTTCCTTTTCTGTCTCCCATTTTATCAAAACAGTTATTCTCTTACACACACTCACGTATCATATTGCAGATCCATATCCACTCTGGATCCCACTGATAACAGTTCTGCTACTGCCAGTTATGACTTTAAAAATCCGATCAACCAAGCCGAGGACGAAGGTGAGGACGATTTTGAGGGGCCATGAGAGCTTGCTAGACTACTACAGTAGGAAGAAAGGGCCATACATCCTCATGAAGAGTCGGTCGAGTCAGTGAATTTGGGTACAGAGGAAGACATGAAGGAGGTTAAAATAGGTGCTAATCTAGAGCCTAGTGTCAAACAACGGCTAATACAGATGTTGCATGATTATGTTGAGATCTTCGCCTGGTCCTATGAAGATATGCCTGGTTTGGACACTGATATTGTGGTACATCGCCTGCCGACCAAAGAAGACTGCCCTCCGGTAAAACAGAAATTATGCCGTATGCACCCCAAAATGTCAGAGAAAATCAAGGCAGAGGTCATGAAGCAGTTCGATGCAGGATTCTTAGCCGTCACTTCTTATCCGCAATGGGTTGCGAACATCGTACTGGTACCTAAGAAGGATGGTAAGGTATGGATGTGTGTGGACTATAGAGATCTGAACAGGGAAAGCCCCAAGGATGACTTCCCACTTCCTCACATTGATGTTCTAGTCGACAACACCGCGCAGCACAAGATTTTCTCCTTCATGGATGGTTTTTCTAGCTACAACCAGATCAAGATGGCTCCTGAAGACATGGAGAAGACAACCTTCGTTACACAGTGGGGCACCTTCTGTTACAAGGTAATGCCTTTTGGGTTGAAGAATGTTGGGGCAACTTATCAGCGCGCCATGGTCGCTTTGTTCCACGATATGATTCACCATGAGATTGAGGTTTATGTTGATGACATGATAGCCAGGTCTCAGACTGAGGAAGAGCATCTCAATCATCTCCAGAAACTGTTTGACAAGTTGAAGACATACAAGCTGAGGTTGAATCCGAACAAGTGTACCTTTGGGGTAAGATCTGGTAAGCTTTTGGGTTTCGTCGTCAGTGATAAAGGTATTCAGGTGGACCCTGCGAAGGTAAAATCCATACAAGAGATGCTGGTACCCCGCATAGAAAAATAAGTTAGAGGCTTCTTGAGACGTCTCAATTACATCGCCAGATTCATTTCGCATCTGACTGCTACTTGTGAGCCAATCTCAAGCTGCTGAAGAAAGATCAAGTGGTAAAGTGGAATGATGAATGCCAGGCCGCTTTCGAAAGAATCAAGGAATACCTTCAAGAACCACCAATTATGATGCCTCCAGTTGAAGGAAGACCTTTGATATTATACTTGACAGTGTTAGACAATTCTATGGGGTGTGTGCTGGGGCAGCATGACGAGTCTGGCCGAAAAGAGCACGCTCTACCTTAGCAAGAAGTTTACCGACTGTGAGACCCGATACTCATTGCTTGAGAAAACTTGTTGCGCTTTGGCATGGGCTGCTCGCCGGCTGAGACAGTATATGCTGACTCACACTACCCTGTTGATATCAAAGATGGATCCAATCAAGTATATTTTCGAGAAGCCCGCTCTCTCCAGAAGGATAGCAAGATGGCAGATGATCTTAACTAAGTATGACATCTAATATACGACCCAAAAAGCAATCAAGGGGAGTGTATTGGCGGATCATTTGGCACATCAGGCCGTGGATGACTACCAGTCCATTAATTTCGAGTTCCTGGATGAGAATATCATGTTGGTAACCGACTGCGAAGAACCTGAACTGGATGAAGGACCCGAGGAGGGATCCCGATGGTCTATGTATTTTGGTGGAGCGTCAAACACTTAGGGTAACGACATTGGAGCTGTAATTATATCTCCTGAGGGCTGTCATACTCTGTTCACCGCCCGATTATGTTTTAACTGCACCAACAATATAGAGGAGAATGAAGCATGTATCATGGGTCTTCGAGCTGCTATTGACATAAGGATTAAGTTCTTGAGTGTATTCGAAGATTCTGCTCTGGTGATAAGTCAAATCAAAAGCGAGTGGGATACGAAGCACCCGAATCTTATTCCTTATAAAGAGTATGTACTGACATTGCTCCCGCACTTTGAGGAGATAACCTTTGAAAATTTCCCCAGAGAGGAGAACCAGTTGGCGGACGCGCTAGCTACCATGTCTTCCATGTTCAATGTTAGGTGGGACAATGAAGCTCCCCAGATTACCATTGAGAGGTTGGATGAACCCGCACATTGCTGTGACATTGAGACTGGAGAAGTGGCATATAAACTCTGGTTTCACGAGGTAAAGAGGTATCTTGAGGCTCAAGAATACCCCGAGGGGGCATCTGTTAATGATAAGAAGTTTCTGAGAAGATTTGCTGCGAAGTTCTTCATCAGTAACGGTGTCCTCTATAAGCGTAACCATGATTCAACCTTACTATGGTGCATGGGAAAAAGCGAGGCGGAAAGGATCATGGCAGAGTTACATGAAGGTACTTTAGGAACTCATTCCAGTGGACACACCATGGCGAAGAAAATCCTACGGGCAGGATATTACTGATCTACTATGGAAGCTGATTGTTATCAGCACTCTCGAACTTGTCATAAATGCCAAGTTTATGCTGATAAGGTACATGTGCCTCCGGTTCCTTTGAATGTTTTGACAGATCCGTGGCCCTCTACAATGTGGGGCATCGACATGATCGGCAAGATCATACCTACTGCGTCTAACGGGCATCACTTCATTCTGGTAGCGATTGATTACTTTATGAAGTGGGTTGAGGCAGCTTCCTTTGCAACAGTAACCAAGAACGTCGTGGTGCGGTTCATCCGACATAATCTGATATGCCGATACGGTGTCCCCTAGAGGATCATTACTGACAATGATACAAATCTCAATAACATAATAATCACCGAGCTCTGCAAACAGTTCAAGATACAACATCATAACTCTTCTCCCTACCGGCCGAAGATGAATGGGGTTGTTGAAGCAGCTAATAAGAACATCAAGAAGATTGTGCAGAAGATGACGTTGACATACAAAGACTGGCACGAGATGTTACCATTTGCTCTTCATAGGTACCGTACCTCAGCGCGGACGTCAACAGGGGAAACACCCTACTCTCTGGTATATGGCATGGAGGCAGTCCTACCCATCGAGGTCCAGATGCCCTCTCTCAGGATTATGAAGGATGTAGCTTTGAACAAAGATGACTGGATCCAAATACGACTTGATCGGCTGAATCTAATTGATGAAAAGAGACTTACTGCTATCTGTCATGGTCAGACGTATCAAAAGCGAATGATCAAGGCTTTTAACAAGAAGGTTAGACGCCAAGAATATCAAGTCGGGGATCTAGTGATCAAACACATCATACTGCCGCAAGGTGATCCCAGGGGAAAATGGACCCCTACATACGAAGAGCCATTTGTGGTTAAGAACATTTTCTCGGGAGGAGCTATGATTCTAACCACCATGGATGGTGACGACCTTCCTCACCCCGTCAATGCAGACATAGTGAAAAGATACTACACCTAATCAAAGACCCGCTAGGTCGACTGGCCTAGGCAAAAATAAGGGCTTCCCGGCGAACCAAAAGGGTTCGGGAAAAAGTAAGGGATGAAAATGAAAAAAACCGTACACCCGGCAAGTCAAAAACCTAAAAAGGAGACTTGGGCAAAAAGGGGTATCCCGGTGGACTGAAAACCCGAAAGGGAGGTCCTAACAAAAATTAGGGATTAAAGCGTAACACTATGGCTCATTGGATCATCTTGCAATCAGACCTCAGTATCAACTATCAACTATCAAGCTCGAATGGCACCAATCAATCTGATCCACCTTCGACCAAGCAGCAAAGTGATGAGATGCTTGAAGACATAAAGGCAATAGCAGAATTGGAACCTAATGGGATTCTTTCACATAGTTGTTTTTCTTTTAATTGTAATTTCCATCTGTCGGTGGCATTCTCTTACTAGAGCGTCAGCCTCTTTGTACAAAACGCCTATTACATGCCAACTTCAAAAATCAATACAATTCATTTTTACAAGAAATTTCAATTTGCTTTTCTTTTTCTATTTTATGTTGCAAGAACGTCCAATGATTCATTCTTGATATATGCATTTGAAAATAATTGCTGCTCATAAATATTTACATGAAAAACAAAAGACAATTACTCGTAATTCCAGGAACAGGGAAAAACAAGAAGTGCCCAAACCTTATAGTTACTTTGACCATCAGGTACCAAGGTAGAGTCCGCTTGAGAACATGAGTAGTGGTACATACACTCCCCCACAGAGTAAAATGTATCCAAGAATAGTGGTGTCAGCTCTCCCGAATAGGACATAACTCTCCCCGACTGAGGTCCACAATCGCAAGTAAATCGGTAAATTTTCCCCCAAGCAGAGTTTATTTCTCTCACAGGCCGGAATTCAATCCAGAATCCATTATCACCAGCAACGGTAATTCATCCCCAGTTGAGTTATTTCTCCAAGTCAGAAGATCTATCAACAGAGTATCTCCTCTCCAATAGAGTTATTCCCCGCAGGGTTATCCTCAGGCAGAGTCTCATTCGGAAGAATATCTACTAGCCAAGGGGCAAACCTCCAGCTCCTCACATTTGTTCATCATCCCCAACATAAGCAGAGGAACTGTGGTTGTTATAGCAGCCAAGAATACCATTTCTCATACTCTCCAAACAGCAATCAGGGATTTATTTTCCCAGATTCAGATTATTACGTCAACATTTCATGTTCATACATCATGATGTATGCATACATCCCAGATAACATAGTCTCATTTATTTCGAGAAAGTCATCATACAATGCATCTCATGCATCTCACATAACTAACCCTGTATTTATTTCAGGAAAAGACAGTTATTATCAATAATTTCCAACAGGTACATGATCAACACTCGAAGCTAAATAGAGTAATCGTCAACACAACAAATGCAACCTTATGCAGGTTTCTCGGTAGCCCTACTACCCAGGCTTTCATCTCGAAGTAACCTTACTATCCAGGTTCCTTCTCGCAGCCCTACTACCCAAGTTTTCATCTCGAAGTAACCCTACTATCCAGGTTCCTCCTCGCAGCCCTACCACCCAGGATTTCATATCGAAGTAACCCTACTATCCAGGTTCCTTCTTGCAGCCCTACTACCCAAGCATTCATCTCGAAGTAACCCTATTATCCAGGTTCCTTCTCGCAGCCCTACTACCCAGGCTTTCATCTCGAAGTAACCCTACTATCCAAGTTCCTTCTTGCAGCCCTACTACCCAGGCTTTCATCTCGAAGTAACCCTACTATCCAGGTTCCTTCTCGCAGCCCTACCATCTAGGCTTTCATCTCGAAGTAACCCTACTATCCAGGTTCCTTCTCGCGGCCCTACTACCTAGGCTTTCATCTCAAAGTAACCCTACTATCCAGGTTCATTCTCGCAGCCCAACCATCCAGGCTTTCATCTTGAAGTAACCCTACTATCCAGGTTCCTCCTCGCAACCCTACCACCCAGGATTTCATCTCGAAGTAACCCTACTATCCATGTTCCTTCTTGCAGCCCTACTACCCAGGCTTTCATCTCAAAGTAACCCTACTATTCAGGTTCCTCCTCGCAGCCCTACCACTCAGGCTTTCATCTCGAAGTAACCCTACTATCCAGGTTCCTTCTTGCAGCCCTACTACCCAGGCTTTCATCTCGAAGTAACCCTACTATCCAGGTTCCTTCTCGCAGCCCTACCATCCAGGCTTTCATCTCGAAGCAATCCTACTATCCAGGTTCCTTCTCCCAACCTTACTATCCGGGTTCAGCCTCCCTTATCCCCAGACAACAGTCCACAATGCTGTAAGACTCGGACCAGATCAAACACAAACTGATTTCATATTTCCCCAGTAAGTCGCGGTGCAACATATACCCCGACCAAATACAAGGACAGAGACCAATATTCCCCAGCGAAGTTATCCTCAACAACAGGTATACGGATTCTCGCAAAGGAATCTCTTGTGCGATCGACACTTATTCGGATGGCATCTCTAAGCCCATCCCCGACGATTCTTTAGCAACTTCGGAATTGCATCCATAAGCCCATTTCTGATATCACAAATCAAGCACCACTTCATGTGAGTGCAAATTTATGGACACTCTAGTGTCCAATCATCTTCTACCTTCAGATCACAAAAGGCAGACAAGCCAATATATATCCTCAGGTTTAAGAAGATTGAACAGGGGCAGCTGTTGTACCCCAAAATTTGACCTCCCATATTTCTCAATACATGTCAAGTGAGGTCCTCAAATTGCTCAAGGAAGTTCAAGAGTTGACCAGACAAACTCTCTCATAAGGCAGTATACCCCAAATTAGGGTTTCCATTTTCATCAAGATGTGTGAACCAGAAAGGACTCAAATGCTCACCATTGTCCTAATATGTTCTCAAGATCATCCATGTCAAGTTTCAAGCCTTGCAGAGGAAGTTTTCTCAGTCAATTGCTCAAATACCTAGAAATCGACTATGCTAGGTCAAAAATCAACTGTGGCCCACATACAGTCAAATCTCAAGATTTTTGGTCAACATCCTCATTTTGAAGCATCATTCATCATTTTATCAATGTTTGATCATGATTCATCAAGGATTGCTCACAATTCATCAAAACCCAAAAGTTGCTAAATTAGGGTTTTTACAGGAAAAGTCAACTCAACTTTGACCAAGCATAACTTTCTATTACTTCATAAAAAATGACCCATACAAAGCTCATTTTGAAGAGGATGCAATTACCTACAATTCATCTTCATCTCCCAAGTTTATAATATGCACTCACAAAAAGATATGATTTTTGACATTATAGGTCATTTTGAAAAGTCAACAAAAACACCTTTTGGGTCAAAGATTCATACATGAACATGGAAGACTCAATTGAGATGAGACTAAAAGGGTTGCTTAGAGGAAATCCTAAGCTTTCTAAAAAGTCAAAGAACACCTCTCTAGGATTAAAATTGAGAGAGTTATGCATTTGTCAAGTTGACATTTTTTTGCAAAATTGACAAAAGTCAAATGTGTCCAGAATTGCATTTTTTGCTAAATGGGCCCAACTTTTTATCCTTGCACTGAGTTTGTAATGTGATCCACGACCCATGAGCCCTTCCACTTGGCATTCTTTTATTTTTGTTATTTATTTTGATTTTATTTCATTTAAATCAAATAAAATCAATATAAAATAATGAAAATATCAAAAATCATTTAAACCTTGAGATTTTATTTATGATTAGAGTCATTATACAGCTGGAGACAATACCAAATCGTGCAAGGCTTCATATGGACAGAAAAAGATTGAAAATGCTTGTTTTGGAAAGATTTGGTGCAAGGAATGAATCAAGGATCAATCTTCATAAATGGCAAAGATTTGATGCAAACTTGAACCCTAATGCATTCTATTATAGATAGTGGACAAAGGAAGACCAAAAGAAGAGGTGGAGAAATCGTGAAAGAGGCAGAACCAATTGCAAAATTTCAAAGAAAAAGTGCATATCAAATTCCAAGTTGCAGGCCATCTCAAGCCATCCTAACCATACCAATCAATTTCTGGACGTCTCAGGATCATGTTTCAATCATTAGCAAGCCTCCCCAGGCCCTGAAACGCGTTGCAGCAGTCACACGGTTAGCTTAGAAATTCGTTTTCTTTTTTATTGATTTATACATCATTTGCACGTTTTGATTACATATTCTTGTTTCTTGTTGAGTTTGCAAGCTAATCACTATATTCAATTGCTTTTTTATTGACTGTACGTAAAACTGCCATGGCTAGGGTTTTTTCTTTGTTTTTAGGGGTTCCTTATACAGGAAAAATTGGGCTTTGATAATGGTACCATGATGCTCGTGAGGTTGAAACAAGTTGATTGGTATCATTAGTTTTCATTTATCATGCGCGTGCAGGATTTTGGAATGGACAGGGGCTATACCTACGCTTGATGTCTATAGGTAAAAGTTGCAAAATCTAACACGACAGTTGGGAGGAAGGAGACGGATGCGTGGCACCCCCTGGTTGGGTGATTTGAATATTCGCGCGTTTTTTTGTTTTTATTATATCATAATTAATTTTGATTATATATATACAACTAAATCAACCAGCTCAGATGGTAAACATGTCTTGGAAAATGCCTAAGGACCTAGGTTCGATCCCCAGGTCCCATATTTGCTTCTTATTATTTTTCAATGAAGGATTAGGTACGCCTCACGCCCTAGCATCCACCATGTGCTACCAGTATCTGACCATCCAATCCACAAATGCTTCAGATCTAACGCCTTCCCCCTGGAGGACCACCATGCGCCCTAGTCAAACGTGCACATGGGATTGGGCAAAGTCAAGAAGGCCAGGAGTTTATTGGGCCAAGAATTCAGATACTCACCCCCCCCCCCCACACCAAATTGCTAGCACAGGCCCATTCTCACACTTTTTTATTTTTACTTTCTTGACTTCTTTTTAATTTATTTATTTATTTTATTTTCAAAAACAAAAAAAAATAGTTTTTTTTAACAAAATCATGAAAGTCAAAAATTAGGATTAGTTCTTTTTTAATTTAATTTTTCACTAATTAATTAGATTAACTTAAGCTAGGGTAATTTTTAACCTTTTTTTTTATAATTAAAATTAATTAGCAAAGATTAGGTTTAATTCTTGGTTTTAATTAGTTTTTTTCTCAAATAAATACAAATACAAAAAAAAATAGGTTTTAAAATAAATTAATTCAATTCTTTCATAAAATTAAAATTAATTAGAATTAGGCTTTTTCTTTTTAATTTAATATAACAACTTCTCTATTTTTTCTTAAATTAACAAAACAAAACGAAAACCTTTTTTGAACTAATTGCAATTAGGTTTAAGTTAGGGTCAAAACCCTAATCATCTTGTATTCGATTCATCGCGCGGGTTTATTATTTTTACTATATTGATGTAACTGTTCACGGTATGTAATAGTTTAACCTAGGATTTTCTTTTATTTATCGTTCTTTGCGTGTTTTTGGCTATGTAATTAATCCCTTTCCTCGAAGCCTTGTAATAGCATAGATTCACTTTCTCGCATTTTAATTCTTGCAAATATTTGACTGTTTAGATGTATGTTAATAGGATTGTATGACAAGAATGCATGACAACTTAATCCGGTTAGAAAACCCTAATGTGAAAAGATAAATAATTGAAACAAATCACTCTCACATGCCACTCTTAGGGTATACTCTCACTTCGGTTGCCTTCGGTAGACGATCATTAAGTATAGGGTGTCTTAGTGGTTGCCCTCCTGTCTAAAAAGATCGAACGATGCCTCGGAAATGTTGCCTCGGAAATGTTGCCTCGAATATGATCTTAAGACTCTAAGGCTATTACTAAGGTGTCCTAACATTTCTTTAGTAATTGTACGTCCCTTTCGAATTGACCCTTACAACTCCAACGGTGGTGCTACCCATTTCTCAATAATAGGATAGCGTTGTCTAAAGGAACGAGAACAAAAACAATCTTTTTTCGAGTAGGTAGATGCTAGTAGGTAGATGCTAGTAGGTACTTGCTCAAAAATCAACACTTTTCACACTTACACATTTTAAAACAATTTTCAAAAACAACTTCGTCACACCTTTGAGGACTGATACAAGGGTTATCGCGAAGTCAAACTTTTTCAAAACAAAACACATACACAAGAAATTTTAAAAGATGAGCAAGTACCTAAGAGCCCATGGAAAAACATGGATAGAAAGGGTGCTAACACATTCCCTTTCTATAATCTACCCCCCGTACTCAAAATATCTCGAAAAAGGATTTTTTTTCTGTACTTTTTTCCTTTCTGATTGGGTGAAATAAAAGTCGGTGGCGACTCTTGCTTACCGCGACATTTTGCAAACACAAAATGCAAAACACAAACCAGCATTCCAAAATAGTCGGTTCTGCCACCGTATCACACCATTGCTAGGGTTTGAGGTTTTATTTTAGGGGTTTGTGATACAAGCAAAATTGGAGCAAAAGAAGGACGCTATCATGCTCGTGAGATAAAAATAAGTTGATCTATATGCTTAGAATGGATTTATCATGCTTGATATTGATTTTTGAGATTTACAGGGATGTAGTTACAGCCATGAAACCGTAGGTAAACGTTTCTGCCTAAAACGAAAGTATCAGGGAAGAAGAAGAACGCATGGCAATGTCCTGTTGGACCATTTGAAAATTTGCACGTTTCTTAGACCAAGCGCTTTGTTTGTATTATATTTATTTTATTTGATTATGTATATGACTACCGAGCTAGTGCAGATGGCAAGGGGAGAAGGCATATGAGAGGGAGGATCTGGGTTCGATCCCAGGTCCAAACCTTTTGTATTTTCTGAAACAACAATTCCAAATCCAGTACACATCATGTTCTAAAGACCACCACGCACTCTCTGATCTCATCCCTTGGATTAATCTCCATCATAGATCTAACGTGCAATGTATGCTAGTCCACCGTGAACCTTCAGAAGTTGGTCCCACTGGACCAGACACCATACTCTGGGCCAGCTTTGGGCCTAACAATAAATTTGGCAGCACACCCCCCTTATTCCTTCCAGCAACAGGCCCAAGTTTCAATTCTCTTTTAATTTCTTATTTCTTTATTTGTTTTAATTATTTTACAAAATCATTTGTTTTAATTATTTTACAATAAAAATATTTTTTTAATTAAATCAGAAAATCAGAATATTACAAAAATATTAGATTTAGTTAATTATTTTCATAAAATATTTATTTGTATTTAATTAATTAGTTTAATTAGGTTAACTTAAACATTTTTTTGTAATTAAAATTTAATAGAAATTAGGACTAACTCGCAAATTTCAAAATTTATGTTATTTTCTCAATAAAGAAATACAAAAAAACATTTTTAATTAATTAGATTTTTAGTACTTTTTGAGTTATTCCCATCTTAATTCTCCGCGCGTTTATTTCTTTCTGTACCATTATTTTTCAATTAATGTAATTGTTTATGGTTTCAAATTAGGGTTTTATTTAATGTTTATTCCCCGGTTTTTTATTATGTAATCCCCTCCCCAAAGCCTTGTAATAGTTAGGATTTTAATTTCTCCCTTTTAATTTTCGCAACTATTTAACTGTTAGATGTATGGACAATAGGCTTGCATGTAAAAGATAAATGATTAATACAATAGAAAACCCTAATTATGCAAAGATAATTAACTGGAAGAAACACACTTGCACATGTTCACTCCTAGGGTTTGCCCCACTTGGTTGCCTCAGAAATAATGGTCGTATCCCTCGAACGTAGGGATACCTTAACAATGACCCACGATTCAAAGTCATCATAAAGATCATAGTCCCTACTTGTCCCTCGAGTTGCCTACGAATTGATCTTATGATGATAGTCCCTTCGAAATGCTAAGGTATCTTTACTTGTTGCCTTCAGAGACCATTTCGTCCCTTCGAACGCCCCTTTACAAATCAATTGATGGGGCTACTTACTCCTTAATAGTAGGATAGCGTTGTCTAAAGGAAAACGAACAGACTTTTTTCGAGTAGGTAGATAGTTCCTAGGTAATTGCTCAAACAAACAAATTTCTCACAAACACTTTTAACAAAAGTTTCAAAAACAACTTCGTCACACTCTTGAGGACAGATACAAGGGTTATCACGAAGTAAACAAAACTTTTCAAAATAAGCAAACACAAGCAATTTCAAAATGAGCAAGTACCTAAGAGCCTGTGGAAAACCACGGATAGAAAGGGTGCTAACACCTTCCCTTTCTATAATCTACCCCCCGTACTCAGAAATATCTCAAAAAAGGTTTTTTCTGTTCTTTTTCCTTTTCCTTTGTTGGATGAAATAAAAGTCGGTGGCGACTCTTACTTACCGCAATATTTGTGAATACAAAACACAAACCAGTATAACAGTCGGTTCTGCCACCGTATCACCAGAACTGGCGACTCTGCTGGGGAAAATTATAAAGTGGGGTTTACCTTAGGATCTAGGTCTTTTAAAAATTGCTTTCTTGTTTGCTTTGCCTGCTTTATCTTTGAGGGTTTTGCTTGGGAATTATTAAAGATCCTACACCCGGATCTGGGGACACTCTTTAGGTAAACAACAATAGATCGTGGAGACTGTATGGTGTAGACTGATATGGTTTAAGCGATGGCTGTGTTGGTGTGACACTTTGGTTGATACAGGTATCCTTCGTGTGGAAACGAGAAGAATACGAGGCCGCCGCGTGGTGTCGTAAAGCACTAACGGACTTTAGAACCTTAGTTGAACAAACTTAGCCATTAGAAAGTACTGAGATAGCCGGCCTCGGTATAAAGCTGAGGATTGGTTGATACTCGATGCTACACTCATTGAGATCAAACTTTTGGGATATTTCGGCCGCAAGAAAATATTGCATGAGCTGAAACAATGCCCGATAAAGGATGATCGGAGATATTGAGAATATTTAGAACCCGGTTACTTTTCTAAGACAGGTTTGAAACCAACTAAACTTCAAGAGGGTACTCACTTTTAACCTCATGCAGGCCTTGGAACCTAAGGTCTATTGTGTGCTTTGATTGTGTTGATTTACTTTGTTTGAACATAACATCATGTATCATAACATAGAATCCATTCTTATTACACTAACCATTTCAAGAACCAAGGGAATTTATCTTTGTTCTAATTTGCAGATTATGGCTTCCGCTCGTAGAAACACTATCTGAATCAGCTTTGTAAGAATACCTCCCTAACTCAAGGAGCTAGTATCAAGGGTTCCTGAAACTTATGCGTTCATTAAGAAACATGGTCAACTTCTCAACCTGGTTACTTCAAACTTTGATGAAAAGATGATGGGTTTACTCTTCCAGTTCTTTGATCCCAAGCACCACTGCTTCACCTTCCCAGACTATCTGTTGGTGCCTACCATGGAAGAGTTCTCTCAGTTATTAGATGTACCCATTCTTGAACAGTTGCCTTTCACAGGTTTGGAAGAAGTTCCTAAGCCAGAAATCATTGCCTCATCCTTGCATCTGAAAACGGGCCGATGTGGTATCCAATTGGGAAACAAGAAGCGGAGTCAAGGGTTTTCTGGCCAAGTTCCTAATAGACAAGGCCCAGCTGTTTTGGGATGATATGGACTTTCAGGCTTTTGAGAAGGTCTTGGCCTTTCTAATCTATGGGTTAGTACTATTCCCTAATCCAGACTCACTCATAGATGTGAATGTTATTAAGATCTTCCTCTCTCGCAACCCTGTGCCTACCTTGCTCAGAGATATCTTGCACGCTCTCCATACTCGTACCATGAAGAGAAGAGGGGTTCTTATGTGCTACATGCCATTGATGTCGAGGTGGTTTATTTCTCACCTCCCTAAGTCTGTGCTGAATAATGAAGAAGGTTTGGGTTGGTCGCAAAGGATAATGTCACTTGCTCACACGGATATTCTTTGGTATTCCCGAGCTATGGGAGATACTGCTATTATTGACCGCTGCGGGGAGTACCCTAATGTCCCATTACTTGGCATTAGAGGAGGAATAACTTACAATCCTTGTTTAGCTCTGCGACAATTTGGTTACGCTCAAAGGGATGGTCCCCATGAGTTACTTATCGAGGGCATTGTATTTAACTATGAGGATGATGTTCAAGGGTATCGCCAGAGGTTCATACGAGCTTGGAGCATGGTAAACAGATCTGGTGCCAAGGCTTTGGGGCCGAAGGCTTCCATTCCTATGGAACCTTATCTCCAATGGGTACGAGCTCGCGCCCAAAAACTTATGATTCCCTACATGGCCGTTTTACCAGTGATTGTGGAACCCACTACTGAAGGGGGCATTCCTTACACGGTTCTCCGTCCTGATATGCCTATTGATCTTGAAGAACTACAGAGGTCTTAGATTCAGTTAAAGATATAGCAGGATACTTACAGGGATCAGTTCTATGCCCAGGAGAGGAAGGTTTTAGAGCTCACAAAGTATCTTCATGAGGAAAGAAGTCGTAATGTCTATCTCGGCACGAAGAGGAAGCATCCATGGGAGATTTGATTTTTTTCTAGTTTTTTAGAATTGTTTTAATTGTAATGTATAAAAGGCAATTGAAATTTGAATTCCACTAATAAAATCTTTTTTTCATTTTGGTTCGCAAATTTAAATTTCTCAAAGTCCTTGGAATCATTGCATACTCATCTCATCCATAGAATTGTATAAACAGGTACCATTGTAGGCTTCTCATCTTCTTCGCTGTTTATTTCAGCAGAAATGTCTTCTGAACAAAGCATCAAAGATCTTCAAGCACAAAATTCCCAATTCCAACAGATGTTCATGACTTTGGCGAAAGGGCAGGAGGATCTGAAAGCCCTCGTCCTGAAGGAGAAGAAGAAAAAGAAGAAGGTCTCTGGTATTCTAAATATGGGCAGAAGGTTCAGGGGGCCATTAAAGCAACCAGCTGATCTAACCTCCTCATCCAAGGAAGGGGAGAATCAAGAAAGGGAGACAAGGGAAAAGGACCTCAGTCCCGAAGTTGCTGACAATGATACAGACTACAATGACGAGCAGTATCCTCCCACTGAGGATAGGTACAAGCAACTGGAAGATCGTTTGAGTGCTATGGAAGTCCAGAGGATACCTGGGCTGGATTTAGAAGAACTGGGATTGGTGTCGAGAGTGGTCATCTCGCGGAAATTTAAGGCTCCAATTTTTGTAAAGTACGATGGGGTGTTTTGCCCTAAGCTCCACCTTTGTTCCTATGTAAGGAAGATCCATCCCCACACCGCTGATAGAAACTTGTGGGTTCACTTCTTTCAAGACAGTCTGTCAGGGACTCAGTTTGAATGGTTATACCAGCTGGAGAGAACCAATGTCCGAAACTGGGAGGATTTGGCCGCTACTTTTTATAAGCAGTATCAATACAACACCGACCTTGCCCCCACTCGTACTCAACTCCAGAGTATGACCATGGGTGCAGGTGAAGGCTTTAAGGACTATGCACATAAGTGGAGAGACTTGGCTGGAAGATTCCAACCCCCTTTATCTGACAGGGAGTTGGTTGACATGTTTCTTGGGACGCTGTTTGGTCCTTACTTTAAAAATTTGATTGGTAGTTCATCAGCTGGTTTCACCGAGCTGATATTAATAGGAGAAAGGGTAGAAGCTGGGATTCGAAGCAGTAAAATACAAAAGGACACCTCTTCAAGTTCGGTAAAGAAGCCTTTCACTGGTAAGAAGGAAACCAGTGCTATCTATAGCCCAAGAGGTCAAAGTAGAGTTGAACACCATCAGATAGTAAGTGATGTAATGATACCTACACATGCGGCTGATCCACAACGCAACAATCAACAAAGGGTGGAAAGACCACAAAGGCATTTTACCCGGATTAACATGATGTTGGCTGAGGTTCTAACCCCTTCTGCTAAGGTCCAACTTGGCAACCTTGAAAGAGGCTCCCAAGAATCCAAATATCACATCTTCTCGGTACAATCCAAACGCTCGGTGTGCCTACCATTCTGAGAGTCTCGGCTGTAGCGGTAGAAATGTTTAAAGACTAAGCCATTGGGTTGACTAGAATTTATAAAAATCAAAATAAAAATCGCCACGGTGCTTTATTGTTTCCAAAGGAATGGGAAAAGAGAGAATAACCCAAAAAGAAGTGGAAAGATTCAAGGTAAGGGGGTTGGTTATGCAAAGGGAAGGTATTAGCACCCTAAACATCTACGATACTCTGCAGGAACCTCTTTGTGAAATCTGTATATTTTGGCTATGAAAAATGTTGTATAAAAATGGATGTGGAGGTGAGAAAATAAATATATTTATTTTATAATTTTTGCACCCGCCGCGGTTGCGAACCTTTAGTGCCTACGTACCACCTTTTCGTGTAATTAGGGATCAGGGTACACGTAGTTCCTCTTTTAAAAATTTAAAACACAAATGTGTTGGTTAATTTTATGAGATAAAACATCATCGTCACTTACCGTGTGCAAAACATACTTACTACCCACAATTATGAGGAAGGAGAATTTGCATCATCTCAAAGTGGAGGATATGGCCTGGATCTTAAAATCAACAATGCCTCACTCAACACTCAAGTGGAAAATATCTCTCTTCACTGCATATTGTAGAAGTATAGTTATTTGCATCACTACAAGGATTGACAATAGTTCAATCTTTTGATAAAAGTTTAAAGATAAAAGCCAAAGTGGAAAAATGGTTGGAAATGAGATTGATTGACTTTTAGTCTTCTCACAAAAAATGTCATGGTATTATTAAGTCGATTTGAGTTTATTTATGAAAATGTTTTGAAAATGCATGGACATAAGTCCAAGTTTATTATGAAAGTGGTTCAAGTTTAAAAACAAGAAGAGTTTTCAAAAGGAGGAAGAAGATTTTTGAAATTAAATAAGATGGGAGGAGAATAAGGGATTATCCTAAAGCATAAGGTAAAAACTAGGGATAAGAACCATCTAACCAACAATAAGCCAATACTTGGCATTATGAGCCAAGATAGAATTCCCATTCCTTGGATTGAAACAAATCAAGCAAAAAAATATTAGACCTCTTGAGAGAACCAAACTTCAAGTGTATTAAGTCTTCACAAAAATTGGGCAGAGTAACGGCTGTATACGGGTGAATTCCATATTACAAATAAAGGATGTAATCACAAAAACCTGCACACAAAAACAAACAAGCAACCCAATGTCTTGAGGTAAACCTCAAGAACTCCAGACAAAATAATCAGATAAGATCACAAGGTCTCCAAGATAGGCCAAGGTTTCTAATCCTAAGTCCAAGAAAAAAGTCCCATGCTCCATAATGCCAAGTGTGATCGGTGGAAATAGAACTGACTGTTTAAAGCTAGTTCGCATATGTCGCGGTAAGCAAGAGTCGTCACCGTCTTTTATGTTCTCCAACATGGAAAGGACAAAAGCACAGCAAAATTCCTTATTGAGAATGTCTCTCGGTTCAGGAGGTAGGTTTATAGAAAGGGAAGGTGTTAGCACTCTTTCTATCCATGGTTATCCATGGGCTCTTAGGTACTTGCTCTTATGTTTTCAAAAATGTTTTCTTTTCAAATGTGAGTGGGTTTTGAAAAAGTTTCATTGAAAGATTTCTGAGTGACTCTTGTATCTGTCCTCAAGAGTGTATGAAAAATTTGTTTGAAAACTTTTAGAAAGTGTAAGTGTGAAAAAATATTTTTTGTTTGTTTGAAAGAGCAAGTACCCAGGAGAATCTACCTACTCTAAGGAATTAGGCTGTGTAAGAGTCCTTTAGATAGTGTTATCCCACCATTGAGAGGTAGGTAGCACCGTCGTTGGAGGTATTAGGGTCAATTCGATTATTAGGGACATGTGTGGTCACCGAAGCAATAGTAGGACACCTTAGAAGCAACCCTAATGTCCTAGATCCTTTTTAATCCGAGGCAACTGTTTCGAGGCAACTGGATCTTAGACATAAGGGCGACTGCTAAAACACCTTATACTTGACGACCACGTTTCGAGGCAACGAGTGAGGCGTACCCTAGAAGTGGCATGTGCACTGTGTGTTGTTTTCAGGTTATTATTTATCTTGGATCATGTAATTGTGAGCTACGCGTTGTTTTTTTAATTATCATACATTCTTTCATGCAATTTAGCAGTTAGGAGTGCGGAAAAGTAAATACAGAAAGATAAAAGCTACGCTATTACAAGGCGCGGGTCTATACATCGCCAAAAAACAAAGACCCGTTTTTGATAAAGATGCGGAAAGTAAAAAAGCAATAAACCTAATTACTATTAAATCCGGAAACAGTTACATAATAATCAAATAAGAAAATAATGCGTAAATAGAAATTAAACTGGACGTCCGAGGATTTTAGACCCTTTTGAGAAATTAAGAGTTTTTGTCCTTTGCTTGAAATTAAATTAAAATTAAACCTAATATTAATTATTTACAAGAAAGATATTTTTGTGTTTTTTTTTTGTATTTATGAAAATAAGGAAATTAAAATTAAAAGAAAAAACTAGTTCTAAGTTTATTTTAATTATTAATGAAAATGCTAAAGTTAATCCTAATTTAAGCTAATTAATTAATTTACATTTTATATGTACAAAAATAATAATCAATAAATAGTAATAATGATGATTTATAAAATAGTTTAAAAAAAGTCAAAACCTAATTCTATGCAATTTTTATTTATTAAGAAAAAGGATTAAAGTTAAAACCTAAAATAAACTAAGTTAATTGTTAATATTTATTTACAAAAATAGGTTAATGGTGAAATTAATAAATAATTAAAATAATTTACAATTTTGATTTTCTGATTTTTTATTATGGAAAATTAATTTGTTATGAATTAAGAACAATTATTAAAACAATTAAAAGAATTTAGAGAAAAGAAAATAAATTTAAAAAAAGGCAAACCAAAGGGGGATGTGATGGCCCATGTGGAGGTTTGTTTTGAGCAATTCTGGCCCAAGAAGACCAAGCCTGGTTGACTTTCAGGAATCACGTGCGTGCTGTTTGACTGGAGCACACCATGGACTCCATCTCTTGGCCTTCAGATTGTTCATCAAGGCCACTTGGCAAGCTAACGCGTGAGGCTCATGGTGGAACGTTGGATCACACGCTGCACTGGAACACGTTAGAACAAAAACTAACAATTATATGGGGGGACCTGGGAATCGAACCCAAGTCCCAGTACTTGCAAGCCACGTCCTTTGCCAACTGAGCTATCCAGCGCTTTTGTAATATAAATGAACAACAAATATTATATAAAAAAAACAATCATTATGGCAATCAAACAAAATAACGCGCGCTGGATTTGAACCCTCCAATCACGTTGAGCCACGCACGTCTTCTTCTTCGTTTCCTGTAAAAACACAACAAGATAGCGGGGGTTTTAAACCCCCACAAAACACAACCACGAATAATAGCGATTAGCGTTAGGGATAATATAAAAAGGGCGCGATATGTCCATTCAATTCGTCTTGAGCTTCTGAGTTTAATGGTATATGTCTCAAGGCCTAATTTTTCCTCAATAAGAAAGCCCTAATTTTCAAGCTTCTAAACCCTAGATTTTATCCTTGGTGGATTTTGATTCAGAGGGCTATAACCAAATTGGTTCATACTAACAGCTTCAGAAGGTCCCTATTAACATAAATCAATCCAAAAAAATGGTCAAAAACACATGAATCGTGATATGCAAATTTGGAAAATAAAGCAAACCGTGTCACTTGTGATGAACGATTCTTTGCGTGTTAAGCTTCGTTCTTAATGGCTTTCTGGCAATGTCAGCAATGTATTGGAAACAATTTTAGGCCTTGAATTCACCTGCAATATTGATTTCGGTTTTCAAGTTTTTCTTGAATTTTTGCAAAGTGGTTATGGCTTTCTATGGAATTTTTTTCATGTCCAAGAATAGGGTTAGCTTTTGCCTTTGTATTGGAACAGAATTAGGTTAGAATTAAGCCCATAAGTCCATGCAATAATCTTTTCGATCCTTGATTTTCAATCATATAATTTCCAATCTTTTTTTAATGAAAACCTTGCCAAATATGGCTGATTTTCCCTTTTTGATTGAGAAACGAGTTTGCCAGCTTGCCCTGATCTGATTTGCCTCACAAAAGATCCAAAAAACATATCTTTTTATTTTTCCTATAATTAAAATCAATTAAATGAATTAATATTAATAAAAATTCAATTAATTAATTAAAAATAAGAAAATAAATCATTTTAAGTTCAATGGGTCGTGCATAGGCTTTGGGTAAAGATTCAAGAAGGAAATTGAGGCCCATTAGCAAAAATGAAGTGTTTTAGGCAAAGTTGACATTTGAAAGTTCCCAAACATTTCCCAACTTCTCCAATGCATATCTTGCTCAATTTTGAAGCTATGAACATGTTCTTTGACATTTTGGAAAGGTCTTGAAGTCCTCTAACCAATGCCTTTGATCCCATGTCATTTTGATTTACCAATCTCAAGTTATGGTATTTGACTTAAAGTGCCTTTTTGTTGACTTTTGAAAATGACTTATAATGTTGAAATTAATAACTTTTTGTGAGAGCATTTCTTGGACTTGGAGTGTGAAGATGATTTGTAGGAAATGTCATCCCCTTCAAAATGAGCATTATATGGGATTTTTCTGATGAACCATGAAAAAGTTATGCCTTGTTCAAGTTACAGTTAACTTTTTCAACTGTCCAAAAATAGAAACTTTTGATATCTTGAGACTTTGAGCCATGCTTGTGGAGTCATGATCAAGACTTGATCAAATGATTATTGTGGCTTCAAAATAATATGTTGACCAAAAATTTTGACTTTTGACTGTCAAATGACCATTTTACCCCTGCAGTTGACTGTGAAGCAATTAGGGCTTTTGGCTGTGCAACTTGATGTTGTGAGTCTTGAAACTTGACATATGGATGCTTGACAATGTATATAGGCATATGGGACTTGATTGGACCCTTGAAAACCTCAATTTCTTTGCAAGAACCAAAACCCTAATTTTGACTGTGTTAGGAGGCAATTGGACTGTGCAACCCTTGAGAGATTTTGAACCATCTGGAGATTGATCTTGCCAAATCTTGAAGAATATGGGAGGGCAAATTTTGGGGTACAACAGTTTCCCCTGTTCAATCTTCTTAGACCTGAGGATGTAGATTGGCTTGCGTGCCTTTCATGATCTGAAGGTGGAAGATGATTGAACACTAGAGTGCCCAGAAATTTGCACTCGCATAGTAGGGTGTCAGCAGCGTGATGGCGGGAATGGGCTTACAGATGCCATTTGGAGAGATGATGGACAAAAGGATGGGCTTATAGATGCCATCTAGGTGTCGATCGCGTAAGAGATTCCTTAGCGAGAACTTGCGTACCTGAGAAAGAAAAATAATTACCTGGCCTATTACAGGGGTTGATCTTCAAACTCTTCAGACGTGCCCTGGCAGGATACAGGAATCGAGTCTGGGATTAGTCGTCAACAGATATGCCCTGGCCAGATACAGGAATCGAATCTTCAAACTCTTCAGACGTGCCCTGGCAGGATACAGGAATCGAGTCTGGAAATAGTCGTCAACAGATATGCCCTAGCCGGATACAGGAATCGAATCTTCAAACTCTTCAGACGTGCCCTGGCAGGATACAGGAATCGAGTCTGGAATTAGTCGTCAACAGATATTCCCTGGCCGGATACAGGAATCGAATCTTCAAACTCTTCAGACGTGCCCTGGCAGGATACCGGAATCGAGTCTGGAATTAGTCATCAACAGATATGCCCTGGCCGGATACAGGAATCGAATCTTCAAACTCTTCAGACGTGCCCTGGCAGGATACAGGAATCGAGTCATGGAATTAGTCGTCAACAGATATGCCCTGGCCGGATACAGGAATCGAATCTTCAAACTCTTCAGACGTGCCCTGGCAGGATACAGGTATCGAGTCTGGAATTAGTCGTCAACAGATATGCCCTGGCCGGATACAGGAATTGAATCTTCAAACTCTTCAGACGTGCCCTGGCAGGATACAGGAATCGAGTCATGGAATTAGTCGTCAACAGATATGCCCTGGCCGGATACAGGAATCGAATCTTCAAACTCTTCAGACGTGCCCTGGCAGGATACAAGAATCAAGTCTGGAATTAGTCGTCAACAGATATGCCCTGGCCAGATACAGGAATCGAATCTTCAAACTCTTCAGACGTGCCCTGGCAGGATACAGGAATCGAGTCTAGAATTTGTCGTCAGCAGATATGCCCTGGCCGGATACAGGAATCGAATCTTCAAACTCTTCAGACGTGCCCTGGCAGGATACAGGAATCGAGTCTGGAATTAGTCGTCAGCAAATATGCCCTGGCCGGATACAGGAATCGAATCTTCACACTCTTCAGACGTGCCCTGGCAGGATACAGGAATCGAGTCCGGAATAGTCGTCAACAGATATGCCCTGGCTGGATACAGGAATCGAATCTTCAAACTCTTCAGACGTGCCCTGGCAGGATACAGGAATCGAGTCTAGAATTAGTCGTCAACAGATATGCCCTGGCCGGATACAGGAATCGAATCTTCAAACTCTTCAGACGTGCCCTGGCAAGATACAGGAATCGAGTCTGGAATTAGTCGTCAACAGATACGCCCTGGCCGGATACAGGAATTGAATCTTCAAACTCTTCAGACGTGCCCTGGCAGGATACAGGAATCGAGTCTGGAAAAATTTTTATGCAGATATGCCCTGGCTGGATACAGGTGTCGAATCCACAAGTAATCGCTCACAGATATGCCCTGGCTAGATACAGGTATCGAATCTGGAATTGTGACAGTTGATAGTAATCATCTTTGTATTGATCTTTTCCTGAAAAGGCAAAACATTAGTTGTATGCGCTGTCATGATGTATGAAATGCGCGATGTTCTCAAAATAAATGAGATTGTATGTTCATGATGCGTATGTGCATGCTATAATGTATGAAGATGTGATGTTTATGAATGTATTTTTGTCTAGGAAAATAAATCCTTGACGGGTGCCGGGAAGTTTGTTGAATCCTGGGCTGATGTTTGGAGAATAGAGCTCTTTGTTTCCGCTGGGGATGACGGTTGCGAGAATAAACCTGTAGGAGAAGATGACTACGTTGAGGAATAAACTTGTTGAAGAGATATTTTGAGGGGAAATATTCTGTGGGGAAAGAGGTGCTTCGCTGAGATGTTGATGATAACTCCGCTGGGGATACCATTGATGAGCTTTGTTGAGGAATTTGATGAACTCCGCTAGGGGATAGAAAGAACTTTGTCGGGGACGATCTTTCCGTGGCAATTGGCTGAGGATAACTCAGTTATATCCTGGTGGGGAAATAACCTTTGAATAAAGCCGGGGAGACGCGCTCGTGCTCTGCAGAGAATAAGCTTCCAGAATCTACTGGGGATAAGCTTCCTACTGGGGAGATTGATTCAACTCTCCTGGGGGATCTTTCGAACTGTATTAGGGAATGGCTCCACTGGATGTCCGGTATTCCGCCGGGGAATAATCTTAGATCAAGATTGCCGGGAATGCTTGTTAGGAATGTTTGTATACTCCGCTGGGGAATATTGAGATCTTCTGGGGATAATCCAACTTTCTTAAGGTTGACAGTAGACTAACTCTGCTCAGGGAGAGCATTGCTGACTTGCTAGGGATACTGTGCCTTGTTAGGGTTGATTGGGGACCAACTGCTTGGGGGAGTATTGCTGAGTCTTATCTTACTCAGCGGGGAGTGAAGGTGTCTGGGTTACATTCTTCAGCCGAACTTACCTTGGTACCTTGGTGGACAGAGCAATTGGATCGCTTAGACAACTCATTATTGCCCATGTTTCTGATGTTACCTGTAATTAGTCCTTTGTTTCGCATGCAAATATTTATGAGTTAGCAATTAGTGTCAAATGCATATATCAAAAATGAACATTGGACGTTCTTTGCAAAAAACAACAGAAAAAGGAAAATAGTTGGCAGTTTATCTGAATAGTGAATTTGTATTGATTTTGGAATTTGCCTGTAAATAGGCGTTTATGTACAAGAGGCTGACGTCCTAGTAAGAGAACGTCGCCGAACAGACAGAGTTTATACAATTTTGTGAAAAGGAAAACAAAACAGCTATGTGAAAAAGTCCCACTGGGTTTCAACTCTGCTATCGCCTTTATGTCTTCAAGCGTCTCATCACTTTGCTGCTCAGTTGGAGATGAAGCTGATCGATTGATGCCGTTTGAACTTGATAGTTGATACCGGATTCTGGATGCAACGTGATCCAATGAGACATAGTATTACGCTTTAATCCCTAACTTTTGCCTGGACTGCCCTCTCGGGTTTTCAGTCCACCGGGATACGCATTTTTGCCCAAGCCACCTTTTCAGGTTTTCGACTTGCCGGGTGTAGAGATTTTTTTTTATTTTTCATCCCTTATTTTTGCCCGAACCCTTTTGGTTCGCCGGGAAGCCCTTATTTTTGCCTAGGTGTGTCAACCTAGCGGGTCTTTTATTCATGCATAGTATCTTTTTACTATGTCTGCATTGGCGGGGTGAGGAAGGTCGTCACCATCCATGGTGGTTAGAATCATGGCTCCTCCTGAGAAGACATGTTTAACCACAAATGGCCCTTCGTACGTAGGGGTCCATTTTCCCCTGGGATCACTTTGAGGAAGAATGATGCGTTTGATTACCAGGTCCCCAACTTGATACTCTTGTGGTCTGACTTTCTTGTTAAAAGCCCTGATCATCCGTTTTTGATACGTTTGACCATGACAAATAGCAGTGAGTCTCTTTTCGTCGATTAGGTTTAACTTATCAAGTCGAGTCTGGATCCAGTCATCTTCGCTCAATCCTGCATCCTTCATTATCCGGAGAGAGGGTATCTGGACTTCAATAGGAAAGACTGCCTCCATGCCGTAGCCCAAGGAAAAGGGAGTTGCCCCGGTTGACGTTCTTGCTGAGGTACGGTATCCGTGAAGAGCGAACGGTAACATCTCATGCCAATCTTTATAGGTCACTGTCATCTTCTGCACAATCTTTTTGATGTTCTTATTAGCTGCTTCTACAGCACCATTCATCTTCGGCCGGTAGGGAGAAGAATTGTGGTGTTGTATCTTGAATTGCTCGCAGAGCTCAATGATCATCTTGTTATTAAGATTGGTACCATTGTCCGTAATGATCCTTTCCGGGACGCCGTATCAACAGATCAGGTTGTGTCGAATGAACCGTGCCACAACGTTCTTGGTTACGCTAGCGTAGGAAGCTGCTTCAACCCACTTTGTAAAGTAATCGATCGCCACCAGGATGAAGCGATGCCCGTTGGATGCTGTGATCGGTGGATCTGGAACTGACTGTTTAACGCTGGTTCGCGAAATGTCGCGGAAGCAAGAGTCGCCACCGTCTTTTATTTTCTCCAAATGGAAAGGACAAAAGCACAGAAAAATTCCTTAAAGAGATTGCTCTCGGTTCGGGAGGTAGGTTATAGAAAGGGAAGGTGTTAGCACCCTTTCTATCCATGGTTATCCATGGGCTCTTAGATACTTGCTCACTTGTGTTTTCAAAATTGTTTGCTTGCTTTTCAATGTGGGTTTAAAAAAAGTTTCCTTGAAAAATTTCAGATCGACTCATACGTCAGAGTGTTTGAAAAGTTTGCTTTGAAAGCTTTTGAAAATGTGTTGGTGTGAAAAGTTGTTTTTGATTTGTTTGAAATTAGAGCAAGTATCCTTGAGAACCTACCTACCCTAAGGAATTCGGCTGTGTAGATGTCCTTTAAAGTAGTGCCATCCCACCATTGAGAGGTAGGTAGCACCACCATTGGAGGTGTTCGGGTCAATTCGAGGTTCGGGACATGGTGATCACCGGAGCAATAGGAAGACACCTTAGAAGCTACCCTCATGCCAGGTTCCCGGATCATGAGGACTTACTAAGACATCCTCTACTCGACGATCACCTTTCGAGGCAAGGCAACAGTGAGGCGTACCCTAGGGGTGGTGTGTGCGATTCGTGTGTCGTTTTCATTAATATTTGTCTTTTGTCATGTCATTGTGATCTACGCTTGATTTTAATTAAGACCATTCATTCTTGCATGCTTTTTAACAGTTAAATATTTGCGAGAAAAAATAAATCTACGACTATTACAAAGGCGCGGGTCCACATCGCCAAAATTAAACCGGACCCGATTTAGCGGAAAATAAATAGAGCAATAAAATAAAAGTGCGAGAAATTTAAATTACCATGCTTTGGGAGAGATACAAAATTATAATAAGCAATAAAGTAAATGCGTGAAAGAAAATAATTAAAACAATGGGCGTTGGACCCTTTTGCAAAATATTTAAAGTTAATGAGAATTAAAATTAAAAATTAAATGTTTTTTGGTATTTTGTGTTTTTTAAGATTAAAAAGAAAAAGAATTTATTGAAATTAAAAATAAAATGCTAAACCCTAATTCTAATGTTTTTTTTTTAGTTTATTATGAAAATATTGAATTTTTGACCTAATTTAAACCTAAATTATATTTATGTACAATTAATTATAAAAATAAAATAAATAAACAAATAATGTTGTGATAAAAAAAGAGAAAATTTAAAAGGAATGGAAATTGTTAATTAACCTAATTCTATATTTTTTGGATTTTTATTAAAAGGAATTAAAGTTAAAAAAACCTAATTAAAACTAAATATTTACATGTTAATTTATTTAGCAAAATAATAAAAATAAAATAATTATTACACTTTTGTCTTTTTCTGATTTTTAATGGAGTTTTTATATTTTGTAAAAAAAGGATAATTAATTAAATTAAAAAATAAAATAACAATCAAAAATAAAATAATAAAAAAGAAAGGAAGCAAACCAGGGGGGGGGGGGGGGGTAACCCCAGATTAGGAGGTGCAGGCCCTAGAATTCTGGCCCATTAAGCTGGAAATTTGTTGGACTTTGTGAATCATGTGTGACACGTTTGACTAAGGCGTAGCATGTTCTTCAATCCTAGCATTTGATGTGGATACTCTGGGACGCGTGTAGGCTTGATCATTGAGGATGCATGGTATGCCTACGTCACTGAAGCGCATAGGAATTGTGAATGAAAAATAATATGGAATTTGTTCAGACCTGGGATTCGAACCCAGGTCTTGTGGATTGTCCATGCCTTCGCCTGCCGTCTGTGCCACTTGAGTTTCATTTAACATATAATAACATATAAACATAATAAATAAAACATGATGTTAGTGGGTTAAAAACGCGCGAGATTCAAATGGACGAATCACGCTTCGCCACGATATCTTCGTCTTCACGTCCCCTGTAACTTCAAACGCATAGGCAACGGTTTATGAAGCGTTGCAGAAAGTGGGCTATGGAAAAATAGCGATTAGCGCTATGTGAATCATAAATCCATCGCGAGTATAGGGTCTTCTTCGTCCAGACCTGTTGTATGCAACCATGGTATTCATGGATCCTAATTTTTCCTCTATGCAAAAGCCCTAATTCCAGAAACCTGCAACCCTAGAAATTGACTATGGTATAATCTCATATAGTACAGAAAAACTCAATTAAATACATCAGTTAGCTTCAAAACATTATGATAAACATGAATCAATGGACAAAATGCTGTAAAAACGTTTAATTCATGATGCACGATTTTGGAATTTTCTTGGTTCAGTTGGAATCCGTTTTACCAATTCTTTGCCTTTGAGTTGAGGTTAGGGATTGGAATACGTTCAGGAGATCACAAGGAAGCTATTGAACCAAGTTTGGAGCCTTGAATCGTCCTCTAACCTTGAAAACAGTTTTGAACTTTATGGAAAAAATTTTAGTTTTCCAAGTGTTCTTGGGGCGCAGCTTAGCGTGTAAAGGCATTAGGTTTGCATTCCTGATCATATAGTGAAGGCATTAGGTCAATAAAATTGCACAAAATCCATGGCATTGATAGTTTTCAATATTTGATTTTCTTAAGATTTTTTCAAATCTTTTCCATGTGCATTTTGCTCTCAATCATGCCAATCAGCTTCAAATCTTTCCCCTTTAGTATTTACACGAAATATTGAGTCCAAACCTACATAAAAAGATTTGTTTTCATTAGGTTTGTATTTTTTGTGCATTTTATTTAATTAAATGAATTATAAATGATAAATAATCCAAATAAATAAATAAAAATGGAGAAAAACTTCCTTTTGGGCCTAATGGTCTTGCATAGGCTTGGCATGAAGAAACTTGGAAGAAAAATGGGCCCATTTGCATTTTTGGATCATTTGTATCAATGTTGACTTTTCAAAATTCCCAAAAATTTCCCAACTTCCACAAGGCATAACTTGCTCAATGTTTAAGCTTTTCACATGTTCTTGGACATTTTGGAAAGGTCTTTGAGTCCTCTAACCAATGCCTTTGGTCCCATGTCATTTTGATTTACCAATCTCAAGTTATGGCCTTTGACTTAAAGTCCCTTTTTGTTGACTTTTGAAAATGACCTATAATGTTGAAATTGATAACTTTTTGTGAGAGCATTTCTTGGACTTGGAATATGAATATGAATTGTAGGAAATGTCTTTCTCTTCAAAATGAGCTTTGGATGGAAATTTTCTGATAATCCATGTGAAAGTTATGCCCTGGTCAATTTCAGTTGACTTTTTCAGCTGTCCAAATATAGCAACTTTTGCATCTTTGATGATTTCTGAGCCAAATTTTGAGAATCATGATCAAGCATTGATCAAATGATGTTTGTGGCTTCAAAATGACATATTGACCAAAAATTTGAACTTTTGACTGTCAAATGACCATTTTGCCCCTACAGTTGACTGTAGTGCAATCTAGGGTTTTGACTGTGCAATTTTGAGCTGAATGCCTTGAAACTTGATATGAAGCTACTTGACCATCTTTGTAGGCATATGAGACTTGATTGGGCCTTTGAAAACTTCATTTTCTTGATCAGGACACAAACCCTAGTTTTGACTGTATAGGAGACAGTTGAACTGCATAACCCTTGGGGAATTTTGTGACTTTGACTTGACAAATCTTGATGAATATGGGAGGGCAAATTTTGGGGTACAACAGTTGCCCCTGTTCAATCTTCTTAGACCTGAGGATGCAGATTGGCTGACGTGCCTTTCGTAATCCGAGGGTAGAAGATGATTGGACACTAGAGTGCCCAGAAATTTGCGCTCACATAGTGACAGTGATGGGGAGATGGGCTTAGAAATGCCATTTGGAGATTGCTGGATAGGATGATGGGCTTGTAGATGCCATCTGGATGTTGATCGCGTAGGAGTTTCCTTAGCGAGAACTTGCGTACCTGCAAAAGAACAAATGAGTACCTGACACGTTGCAGGAGCTGATTTTAGATGCTTGGTATAGATATGTCCTGACTGGTTACAGGAGCTGAGTCTGGAGCTTCAAACGGCGATGAAAGAACCAGAGATGGTTACTACTTTAGCATGAATGGTAAGAGAACCTTGGGCGATTTTAACTTCAACAACGCTCGTTGAGCAAAATCTTGGGTGTCTTCTACTGGAATAAGAATCAGAGAGATCTTAGGGTCGATCTGACTGAACCAGAGAGGCCTTTGACTGGATAGGAATCAGAAAAATCTTAGGGTCGATTTAACTGAACCGGTCTAGGTCTTGAAATATCTTCAACTGGATAAGCATCAGGGAGATCTTAGGGTCGATCTGACTGAACCAAGAGAAGGCCTTTGACTGGATAAGCATCGGGGAAATCTTAGGGTCGATTTAACTGAACCGGACAAGGTCTTGGAATATCTTCAACTGGATAAGCATCAGGGAGATCTTAGGGTCGATCTGACTGAACCAAGAGAAGGCCTTTGACTGGATAAGCATCAGGAAAATCTTAGGGTCGATTTAACTGAACCGGACAAGGTCTTGAAATCTTCAACTGGATAAGCATCAGGGAGATCTTAGGGTCGATCTGACTGAACCAAGAGAAGGCCTTTGACTGGATAAGCATCAGGAAAATCTTAGGGTCGATTTAACTGAACCGGACAAGGTCTTGGAATATCTTCAACTGGATAAGCATCAGGGAGATCTTAGGGTCGATCTGACTGAACCAAGAGAAGGCCTTTGACTGGATAAGCATCAGGAAAATCTTAGGGTCGATTTAACTGAACCGGTCTAAGTCTTGAAAGGTGATTGAGATTTTAAACTGCATCTTTCCTGAAAGGTAAAAGTCAGTCATATGCAATGCATGATATGGGTCAAGCAATGATGTTCTCAACATAAAGGAGACTTGTATGATGCAGTGCGTTATGCATGCTATGATAATGTATGTGAAGTTTTATGTATGTTTTCGTCTAGGAAAGTGAATCCTTGACGGGTGCCGGGAAGTTGTATCCTGGGCTGACGTTGAAGAATAGATTTTGCTTCCGCTGGGGATGATAACTGCAAGAATACCGGTAGGAGAAGATAACTCCGTTGAGGAATAAACTTGGCAAATGAACGATTCTGCGGGGAGAAAAGATACTCTTGTGACCATGCTGGGAAGCAATACTCTATGGGGATAGAGATGCTTTGCTGAATGTTGATAGCTTGCTGAGGATACCCTTGTTGTTGGAAGTGTTAATGGACTTCGCTGGGGTAAGAAGACTTTGTTGACGACGCTCTTTCCGTGGCTTTTGGCTGAGGATAACCCAGTTATATCCTGTTAAGGAAACAACTCTTTAAATAAAGCCGGACATCGCGTTCGTGCTCTGCGAGGATAAGCTTCCAGAATCTACTGGGGATAAGCTTATTGCTTGGGGATATGATTTCCAACTTTGCTGGTGAAGCTGGATTGGACTCTTCTGGGGGAGGTTTGATATGCTGGGGGAAGTGATTCCTTTGAATGTTGGTATGCCGCCGGGGAACAATCTTTAGACCAAGACTGCCGGGGATGCTTGTTAAGAATATATGTATTGCTGCTGGGGAATGTTTGAGATCGGCTGGAGGATACTCAATTTCCTTGATATTTGATGATTCTGCTTGGAGGAGAATGTATTGTTTTACTCTCTGGGGAACTAATATGTATTGGTGTGTTCTTTAGCTGAACCTACCTTGGTACCTTGGAGGATAGAACAATTGGATTGTTTAGACAACTCTTTATTGCCCCTGTTCCTAGTGTCACCTGCAACTAATTCCTTTGTTTCGTATGCAAATATTTATGAGTTAGCAAATTATTGTCAATGCATACATCACAAATTGAACCTTGGACGTTCTTCGCAAAACAAAACAGAAAAAGAAAAACACTTGGCACGTTTAACTGAAAAATATATTTGTATTGATTTTTGAATGGCCTGAATAGGCGTTTTGTGTACAAGAGGCTGACGTCCTAGTAAGAGGTACGCTGCCGATCAAAAGAGTTTATACAAGTTTTGTACAAGAGAAAATAAAACAGCTGTGTGAAAGATGAATGATCCACTGGGTTTCAACTCTGCTATTGCCTTTATAACTCCGAGCGTCTCATCACTTGATGACCTTGGTTGAGGGTGAAGCTGACTGATCGATGCCGTTTGAGCTTGATGCAGATACCGGATTCTGGATGCAAAGTGATCCAATGAGACATAGTATTACGCTTTTATCCCTTATTTTTGCCTGGACCGCCCTTTCAGGTTTTTAGTCCACCGGGATACCCATTTTTGCCCAAGCCGCCTTTTCAGGTTTTCGACTTGCCGGGTGTACAGATTTTTTTATTTTCATCCCTTCATTTTGCCCGAACCCTTTTGATTCGACGGGAAGCCCTAATTTTTGCCTAGGCATGTCAGCCTAGCGGGTCTTGTTTTCATGCGTAGTATTTTTTAACTATGTCTGCATTGGCGGGGTGAGGAAGGTCGTCACCATCCATGTTGGTTAATATCATTGCTCCTCCTGAGAACACATGCTTAACCACAAATGGCCCTTCGTACGTAGGGGTCCATTTGCCCCTTGGATCACTCTGAGGAAGGATGATTCTCTTGATTACCAGATCCCCAACTTGATATTCCTGTGGTCTGACCTTTTTGTTAAATGCCCTGATCATTCGTTTCTGATACGTCTGACCATGACAGATAGCAGCAAGTCTCTTCTCGTCAATGAGGTTGAGTTGGTCAAGTCGTGTCTGGATCCAATCATCTTCGTCTAGATTTGCATCTTTCATTATCCGGAGAGAGGGAATTTGCACTTCAATCGGCAAGACTGCCTCCATGCCATAAACCAGAGAGAAGGGAGTTGCCCCGGTTGACGTCCTTGCTGAGGTACGGTACCCATGCAGAGCGAACGGTAACATCTCGTGCCAATCTTTGTAAGTTAATGTCATTTTTTGCACGATCTTCTTGATGTTTTTGTTAGCTGCTTCTACAGCCCCATTCATCTTCGGTCTGTAAGGAGAAGAATTGTGGTGCTGTATCTTGAACTGTTCGCAAAGCTCAGCAATCATCTTGTTGTTCAGATTGGTGCCGTTGTCTGTAATAATCCGCTCAGGGACGTCGTACCGACATATCAAATTGTGCCGAATAAACCGTGCCACAACCGTCTTGGTTACTGTAGCATAGGAGGCTGCTTCAACCCACTTCGTAAAATAATCAATCGCCACTAGGATGAAGCGATGTCCATTAGATGACGTAGGTTTTATCTCGCCGATCATGTCTATGCCCCACATTGCAAACGGCCACGGCGCAGTCAGAACATTCAGGGGAACCGGAGGAACATGCACCTTGTCTGCATAGATCTGGCATTTGTGGCATGTCCTGGAATGTTGGTAACAGTCAGCTTCCATTGTAGACCAGTAGTATTCTGCCCGTAGGATTTTCTTAGCCATAGTGTGCCCACTGGAATGCGTACCAAAGGTCCCTTCATGTAGCTCTTCCATGATTCTTTCCGCTTCGATCTTATCCACACAATGCAGTAAGGTTGAATCATGGTTTCTCTTGTACAAGATACCGTTGCTTAGGAAGAACTTGGCTGCAAACCTCCTCAGGAATTTCTTATCATTGACAGAGGCACCTTCAGGGTATTCCTGAGCTTCCAGGTATCTCTTCACTTCGTGGTACCAAGGCTTCTCAGTCACCAATTCAGTTTCGAGATCACAACAGTATGCCGGTTCGTCCAGTTTCCATATGATGATCCGGGGAGCCTCATTATCCCATTTAACCTTGAACATTGAAGACATTGTAGCTAACGCGTCCGCTAACTGATTCTCTTCTCTTGGAAAGTGTTCAAAGGTTATCTCTGTGAAGTGGGGAATCAGGGTCAACACACATTCTCTGTAAGGAATCAGGTTTGGATGTTTCGTATCCCACTCTCCTTTGATCTGATTGATCACAAGAGCGGAATCTCCGAAGACACTTAGAAATTTGATCCTTAGGTCAATCGCAGCTTGAAGACCCATGATACACGCCTCATACTCTGCCATGTTGTTGGTACAGTTGAAACACAGCCGGGCAGTAAGTGGAGTATGAGTACCTTGTGGGGATATGATGATGGCGCCGATACCATTTCCCAAAGCATTGGAGGCTCCGTCAAAGTGCATAGACCATCGGGATCCTGGTTCAGGTCCTTCATCCGGTCCAGGTACTTCACAGTCAGTTACAATCATGATGCTTTCATCCGGAAACTCGAAGTTCATTGATTGGTAGTCATCTACAGCTTGATGAGCTAAGTGGTCTGCCAATACACTCCCCTTGATGGCTTTCTGGGTTGTGTACTGAATGTCGTATTCCGTCAAGATCATTTTCCATCTTGCAATTCTCCCAGACAGAGCAGGCTTTTCGAATATGTATTTTATCGGATCCATCTTTGAGATCAACAAGGTAGTGTGAGTCAGCATATACTGTCTCAGCCGGCGAGCAGCCCATACCAAAGCGCAGCAAGTTTTCTCAAGCAGTGAGTATCGGGTCTCACAGTCGGTAAACTTTTTGCTAAGGTAATAAATGGCATGCTCTTTTCGGCCAGACTCGTCATGCTGCCCCAGCACACACCCCATTGAGTTGTCCAGCACTGTTAGGTATAATATCAGAGGTCTCCCTTCAACCGGTGGCATAAGGATAGGTGGTTCTTGGAGATACTCTTTGATTCTGTCAAAAGCAGCTTGACATTCATCGTTCCAACGTACTACCTGATCTTTCTTCAGCAGCTTGAAGATTGGCTCACAGGTAGCAGTCAGATGAGAGATGAATCGAGCGATGTAATTCAGGCGTCCTAAAAAGCCTCTGACCTCCTTTTCTGTCTTAGGAACTGGCATCTCTTGAATAGCTTTGACCTTAGCAGGGTCCACTTGAATACCTTTATCACTGACCACGAAGCCTAGCAGTTTTCCCGATCTTACCCCGAAGGTGCACTTGTTCGGGTTCAGTCTCAGCTTGTATAGTTTCCACCGGTCAAACAATTTCTGCAGATGATCTAGATGCTCTTCCTCAGTCTGGGACCTAGCGATCATGTCGTCCACATACACCTCTATCTCGTGATGGATCATATCGTGAAATAAGGCAACCATGGCACGTTGGTAGGTTGCCCCAGCATTCTTTAATCCGAACGGCATGACCTTGTAACAGAAGGTGCCCCACTGAGTGACAAATGTAGTCTTCTCCATGTCTTCAGGTGCCATCTTGATCTGATTGTAGCCTGAAAAGCCATCCATGAAAGAGAATACCTTGTGCTGAGCTGTATTATCAACAAGGACATCAATGTGAGGTAAAGGGAAGTCATCCTTGGGGCTGGCCCTGTTTAGATCCCTGTAGTCGACACACATTCTGACCTTGCCGTCCTTTTTAGGTACCGGCACCACGTTAGCAACCCACTGAGGGTAAGAAGTCACTGCAAGGAAACCGGCATCAAACTGTTTCATGACTTCGGCTTTAATCTTCTCGGACATCTCTGGGCGCATCCGACGGACCTTTTGTTTAACTGGAGGGCAGTCTTCCCTAGTCGGCAAATGATGGACAACAATGTCGGTATCCAACCCGGGCATGTCTTCGTAGGACCAGGCAAAGATCTCCATATAGTCATGTAACATCTTGGTTAACCGTTGCTTCACGCTGAGCTCTAGGTTGGCACCAATCTTTACCTCTTTTCTATCTGCCTCAGTTCCCAGGTTTATGGTTTCCACTGACTCTTCATGGGGTTGAATTGCCCTCTCTTCCTGAAGCAACAATCTTGCGAGCTCGCCAGGCACTTCGCAATCATCTTCACCTTCGTCTTCGGCTAAGTTGATCGGATTTTCGAAGTCATAATTGGCAGTAGCAGAGTTGTTATCAGTAAGATCCAGAGTGGATTGGAACCTGTATGAGTGAGTGTGTGTGTAAATACAGCTGTTTTGAAAATTATGTAAAGGAAAAGAAAGACAGAAAAGGAACACAATATTTGCAATGCGAAAAATACGTCCAAGATTTTCATTCATGATGTATAAAATGACAGTTTGTATGCCCTCACAAATAGAACCACGGTGCCTCGGGTAAGACACCGGGCCATAGAGTTTATCATTGTTTATTACAAAATAACAAAACAAGGGAATTTATTACTTAGTAACAAAAGAAACAGGGAGATTGTCCTTTGCGCTCCAATTGTTAAGTCCACCGTCAGCAGCCGGGTAGATCCAGCTATCAAACTCAGCTTCGTCAACTTCCTCTTCATCCCCAATAGCATTAACTCCATGAGCAGGCAGGGGAGCTGTCACCACATTAGGCTTGTCAGATGCCTCAAACTGTACCTCCTTAGCATCAATGAGGTCCTGCAGCTTATTCTTTAGTGCCCAACAGTCATCGGTAGAGTGCCCCGGGCTTTCTGAATGGTAAGCACAACGAGCATTCGGGTTGTACTTGGGGGACGCAGTATTGGGGAACTTTGGCGCCTCCCTGACAGTCACTAAATTAGTTGAGAGTAACTGTGGCAGGATCTGCGACAAAGTCATGTTTAAACGGGAGAATTCTCTCCGGGGTCTTTCCACCTTCTGAGTATTGTTTGGCCGGGGAGCGGCAGCAGGCTTAGCAATCATTACCGCACTGACAGATTGGCGGTGTTCATTTCTCTCTGATCTCCTGGAACCATATACGGCACTAGACTCCTTTTTAAACGGTTTCTTTTCTGAACTAGATGAGGCACCCTTTGCAATCTTCCCAGATTTCAGCCCAGCTTCAATCCTCTCTCCAGTCAAGATTAAATCAGTGAAACCAGCAGAAGAATTCCCAATGAGATGGTTGAAGAATGGCCCAGATAGGGTCCCCAAGAACATGTCAACCAACTCCCGATCAGTCAATGGTGGCTGCACCCTGCCAGCCAGGTCTCTCCACTTCTGAGCGTACTCCTTAAAACCTTCGCTTACGCCTAACGACATACCCTGGAGTTGGGTACGCGTAGGAGCAAGGTCGGCATTATACTGATACTGCTTGTAGAAAGCAGTAGCCAGCTCCTCCCAGTTACGAACTTTGGTCCCATCCAGCTGATAGAACCATTCGAGATGAGTCCCTGAAAGACTCTCCTGGAAGAAGTGGATCCATAGATTCTTGTCCGCAGAGTACGGCTGAATCTTCCGAACATAGGACCTTAAGTGCAGCTTGGGACAAGACGCCCCGTCATACTTCGAGAAGGATGGTGCTTTGAATTTATGCGGGATAATCACACCAGTCGACAAACCCAGATCTCCGAAATCCAGCCCAGGTGCCTGTTGCACCTCCATAGCCTTCAACCTGTCTTCCAGTTGTTTGTATCTGTCATCTGCAGGAGGATACTGTTCCTCATCAAAATCTGTCTCGTTGTCGGAGACCACTGGACTAGGAACCTTTACTTCTGCCTGAGAAGGACTCCTGCCAACAGAAGAACCAGCCTCTTCATGCTGCAGAGTATTACCCAACCTTCGGCCCGAGTTGAACAGAACAGTTCTTCTCTTCTTCTTCTTCTCCTTCTTCAGGAGCATAGTCTTCAGTTCTTCTTGGCCTTTAGCCAGCCCCTTGATTAGTTCTTGGAACTGCGCATTCTGCGCCTGGAGAGCCTTGATTGATGTCTCGGTTGATTCAGATCCGGGATTCATGATGCTGAAATAAACAGCGAAGAACTGTAAGCAACCTGAAAAAAGGGGAAAAACCTGCTATGCACATGATGTATGAAATGCGTATGGATTATGTTTTCAAAGACAATCGGGAATCAACTTTGTAAACAAAAAGAGAACACACTTCATTAGATTCAACTTTGCAACTGAAATTATTCAACAAGCTGCCCTTAGGCGTTTACATGAAATGAAACAACTGGAAAGGAAATAAAAATGTAGGAACACATTCAGAATTCCTCATTGATCCCATGGTCTCCTCTTCTCAGTACGGAGGTAGGCATTCAGAGCTCTTTCATTCTCCAACTGCTTTGTCAGCTTCTGGATCTTTGATTCCTGCTCGTTGAACTTTTCCCGGTAAGAATCCCGCTCTTCTTGCAGCTGCGACCAAGATCTCTTCAATGTCTCATAATCAGTAGGTATCTGAGGAGGAAGGACAGTTGGAGGAACACCATCTTTATCAGGACACTCAAGAATGACGGGTCTGACAGCTTCATACGGCATACCTAACTTCTGAGCACGGATGCGGACCCATTTGTAGTAGGCTTCCATAGGTAAAGAAGTCTTTGGCCCTAGCTCTTGTGGGTCAGCTTTATGAACCTTGTCCCAAGCCTTGATGAACCTACAACGCAGCTCATCACTATCCACCTGAAACTCGAAACTGATGTGAGGCACCAACATCTCATGGGGGCCTGCTCTTCTTGCTCTTCCAAACTGACGGAGTGCTAGACATGGATTGTAAGAGATCCCTCCTTGAGTACCAATCAGAGGAACATTAGGATACTCCCCGCATCGATCAATAATAGCTATCTCATCCAAACCTCTGCAAGTCCAAATGATGTCTTTATCGGTGAGAGACATTAACCTGTGAGCCCAACCTCTTCCTTCTTGGCTCTTCAGTACGAACTTAGGGAGGTGCGAAATAAACCACCTCACCAACAAAGGGATACAACACCATAGGGTTCCTCGTCTTCGGGTAGTACGGGCATGAAGTTGTTGCAAGATGTCACCCAAGAGAGTGGGCACTGGATTCTGAGACATAAAGATCCTTATGGCAGTGACATTGATGAAGTTGTCAGGATTAGGAAACAGGACTAACCCATAGATTAGGAGAGCCAAGATGTCTTCATATGCCCTAAAGTCCAGGTCATTCCAGAAATTGTTAGCTTTGCCAATTAGGAACTTGGCCAAGAAACCCTTAACTCCGCTTCTAGTTACCCAGTTGTCTGTTACCTCTTGATGGGTCAAAGGAAGAGTTGCAGCAATGTCCTCAAGCCTGAGGGTCTTTTCCCAACCAGTAAAGGGAGTCTGATCCAGGATAGGGATACCAAGCAGATTAGAGAACTCTTCCAGGGTAGGGACCAGCTGGAAGTCTTGAAAGGTAAAGCACTGGTACTGAGGGTCATAGAACTGGGTCAGAACACTCATCAACTGTTGATCCCGCTTTGCAGTGACTAAACTGAGAAGAGAACCATGCCTCTGAATGAAGGAAGTGGTGTTTGGAATTCTGCTAACCAATTCATCAAGCAACTCAGGTGAACGAACAAAGTTGAACCGGATAGTATTCCTTCGCACAGGCATCATAATGTCCTACAAAACAGAGCAAAGATGAAACCCTCTTGTCTTTGAAACGGTCAGTTCTTATGCAGGATGCATGCAATGATCATGATGCTATGATGTTATGATAAGGCACACCACATACAGATACAAAGGCAAACATGGTAAGGCACACAAGTCACACAAGGCAAGCCCCTAAAGTTTAGGCCAGCATGAGGTCTAGGTACTACCCTCTTTCAGTTTGTTGGTTCATACCTGTCCTAATCAAAAGTAACCGGGTTCTTAGAGGATCCCAATATCATTGACTACCCTCAATCGGTCATAACTCCAGCATCGCAATCTTTTCTTGCGGCCAGAACCATCACGAGAGTTTAGCCTCAATGGGCGTAGCATACTGCTACAATTCTAAAGGCCAAGTTGTGTCAATTAAGGTTCTAAGGTTGTTGGTGCTTAATGACTCCTTAGAAGACCCATATTCTCCTCGTTGCGACACAAGGGATATCGGTACAGACTAAGGTGCCACACCAACGTAGCCACTGCTTCACCTGTGTCGGTCTACGCCGGACAGGTCCCTCACAGCTTATGCTACCTAAACAGGGTATCCCCAGATCCGGGTTAGGATCTATGTATCTCCGATGCAACCCACAATAGTAAAGCAAGCAAATCAATACAAGTGAAAACACAGTTATGACCTAGCCCTAAGGTACACCTCACTTTATAAGATATCCCCAGCAGAGTCGCCAGTTCTGTGATCGGTGGATCTGGAACTGACTGTTTAACGCTGGTTCGCGAAATGTCGCGGAAGCAAGAGTCGCCACCGTCTTTTATTTTCTCCAAATGGAAAGGACAAAAGCACAGAAAAATTCCTTAAAGAGATTGCTCTCGGTTCGGGAGGTAGGTTATAGAAAGGGAAGGTGTTAGCACCCTTTCTATCCATGGTTATCCATGGGCTCTTAGATACTTGCTCACTTGTGTTTTCAAAATTGTTTGCTTGCTTTTCAATGTGGGTTTAAAAAAAGTTTCCTTGAAAAATTTCAGATCGACTCATACGTCAGAGTGTTTGAAAAGTTTGCTTTGAAAGCTTTTGAAAATGTGTTGGTGTGAAAAGTTGTTTTTGATTTGTTTGAAATTAGAGCAAGTATCCTTGAGAACCTACCTACCCTAAGGAATTCGGCTGTGTAGATGTCCTTTAAAGTAGTGCCATCCCACCATTGAGAGGTAGGTAGCACCACCATTGGAGGTGTTCGGGTCAATTCGAGGTTCGGGACATGGTGATCACCGGAGCAATAGGAAGACACCTTAGAAGCTACCCTCATGCCAGGTTCCCGGATCATGAGGACTTACTAAGACATCCTCTACTCGACGATCACCTTTCGAGGCAAGGCAACAGTGAGGCGTACCCTAGGGGTGGTGTGTGCGATTCGTGTGTCGTTTTCATTAATATTTGTCTTTTGTCATGTCATTGTGATCTACGCTTGATTTTAATTAAGACCATTCATTCTTGCATGCTTTTTAACAGTTAAATATTTGCGAGAAAAAATAAATCTACGACTATTACAAAGGCGCGGGTCCACATCGCCAAAATTAAACCGGACCCGATTTAGCGGAAAATAAATAGAGCAATAAAATAAAAGTGCGAGAAATTTAAATTACAATGCTTTGGGAGAGATACAAAATTATAATAAGCAATAAAGTAAATGCGTGAAAGAAAATAATTAAAACAATGGGCGTTGGACCCTTTTGCAAAATATTTAAAGTTAATGAGAATTAAAATTAAAAATTAAATGTTTTTTGGTATTTTGTGTTTTTTAAGATTAAAAAGAAAAAGAATTTATTGAAATTAAAAATAAAATGCTAAACCCTAATTCTAATGTTTTTTTTTAGTTTATTATGAAAATATTGAATTTTTGACCTAATTTAAACCTAAATTATATTTATGTACAATTAATTATAAAAATAAAATAAATAAACAAATAATGTTGTGATAAAAAAAGAGAAAATTTAAAAGGAATGGAAATTGTTAATTAACCTAATTCTATATTTTTTGGATTTTTATTAAAAGGAATTAAAGTTAAAAAAACCTAATTAAAACTAAATATTTACATGTTAATTTATTTAGCAAAATAATAAAAATAAAATAATTATTACACTTTTGTCTTTTTCTGATTTTTAATGGAGTTTTTATATTTTGTAAAAAAAGGATAATTAATTAAATTAAAAAATAAAATAACAATCAAAAATAAAATAATAAAAAAGAAAGGAAGCAAACCAGGGGGGGGGGGGGGGGGGGGGTAACCCCAGATTAGGAGGTGCAGGCCCTAGAATTCTGGCCCATTAAGCTGGAAATTTGTTGGACTTTGTGAATCATGTGTGACACGTTTGACTAAGGCGTAGCATGTTCTTCAATCCTAGCCTTTGATGTGGATACTCTGGGACGCGTGTAGGCTTGATCATTGAGGATGCATGGTATGCCTACGTCACTGAAGCGCATAGGAATTGTGAATGAAAAATAATATGGAATTTGTTCAGACCTGGGATTCGAACCCAGGTCTTGTGGATTGTCCATGCCTTCGCCTGCCGTCTGTGCCACTTGAGTTTCATTTAACATATAATAACATATAAACATAATAAATAAAACATGATGTTAGTGGGTTAAAAACGCGCGAGATTCAAATGGACGAATCACGCTTCGCCACGATATCTTCGTCTTCACGTCCCCTGTAACTTCAAACGCATAGGCAACGGTTTATGAAGCGTTGCAGAAAGTGGGCTATGGAAAAATAGCGATTAGCGCTATGTGAATCATAAATCCATCGCGAGTATAGGGTCTTCTTCGTCCAGACCTGTTGTATGCAACCATGGTATTCATGGATCCTAATTTTTCCTCTATGCAAAAGCCCTAATTCCAGAAACCTGCAACCCTAGAAATTGACTATGGTATAATCTCATATAGTACAGAAAAACTCAATTAAATACATCAGTTAGCTTCAAAACATTATGATAAACATGAATCAATGGACAAAATGCTGTAAAAACGTTTAATTCATGATGCACGATTTTGGAATTTTCTTGGTTCAGTTGGAATCCGTTTTACCAATTCTTTGCCTTTGAGTTGAGGTTAGGGATTGGAATACGTTCAGGAGATCACAAGGAAGCTATTGAACCAAGTTTGGAGCCTTGAATCGTCCTCTAACCTTGAAAACAGTTTTGAACTTTATGGAAAAAATTTCAGTTTTCCAAGTGTTCTTGGGGCGCAGCTTAGCGTGTAAAGGCATTAGGTTTGCATTCCTGATCATATAGTGAAGGCATTAGGTCAATAAAATTGCACAAAATCCATGGCATTGATAGTTTTCAATATTTGATTTTCTTAAGATTTTTTCAAATCTTTTCCATGTGCATTTTGCTCTCAATCATGCCAATCAGCTTCAAATCTTTCCCCTTTAGTATTTACACGAAATATTGAGTCCAAACCTACATAAAAAGATTTGTTTTCATTAGGTTTGTATTTTTTGTGCATTTTATTTAATTAAATGAATTATAAATGATAAATAATCCAAATAAATAAATAAAAATGGAGAAAAACTTCCTTTTGGGCCTAATGGTCTTGCATAGGCTTGGCATGAAGAAACTTGGAAGAAAAATGGGCCCATTTGCATTTTTGGATCATTTGTATCAATGTTGACTTTTCAAAATTCCCAAAAATTTCCCAACTTCCACAAGGCATAACTTGCTCAATTTTTAAGCTTTTCACATGTTCTTGGACATTTTGGAAAGGTCTTTGAGTCCTCTAACCAATGCCTTTGGTCCCATGTCATTTTGATTTACCAATCTCAAGTTATGGCCTTTGACTTAAAGTCCCTTTTTGTTGACTTTTGAAAATGACCTATAATGTTGAAATTGATAACTTTTTGTGAGAGCATTTCTTGGACTTGGAATATGAGGATGAATTGTAGGAAATGTCTTTCTCTTCAAAATGAGCTTTGGATGGAAATTTTCTGATAATCCATGTGAAAGTTATGCCCTGGTCAATTTCAGTTGACTTTTTCAGCTGTCCAAATATAGCAACTTTTGCATCTTTGATGATTTCTGAGCCAAATTTTGAGAATCATGATCAAGCATTGATCAAATGATGTTTGTGGCTTCAAAATGACATATTGACCAAAAATTTGAACTTTTGACTGTCAAATGACCATTTTGCCCCTACAGTTGACTGTAGTGCAATCTAGGGTTTTGACTGTGCAATTTTGAGCTGAATGCCTTGAAACTTGATATGAAGCTACTTGACCATCTTTGTAGGCATATGAGACTTGATTGGGCCTTTGAAAACTTCATTTTCTTGATCAGGACACAAACCCTAGTTTTGACTGTATAGGAGACAGTTGAACTGCATAACCCTTGGGGAATTTTGTGACTTTGACTTGACAAATCTTGATGAATATGGGAGGGCAAATTTTGGGGTACAACAGATGCCGTAGGTTTAATCTCGCTGATCATATCAATGCCCCACATTACAAAAGGCCAAGGTGCTATCAAGATGTTCAGAGGGACTGGGGGAACGTGCACTTTATCAGCATATATCTGGCACTTATGACATGTCCGAGAATGTTGGTAACAGTCGGATTCCATTGTGGACCAGAAATATCCTGCCCGAAGGATTTTCTTTGCCATAGTATGTCCACTAGAATCCGTTCCGAAGGTGCCTTCATGCAGTTCTGCCATGATTATTTCTGCTTCAGTCTTATCCACACAACGCAGTAAAGTTGAATCATGGTTTCGCTTGTATAGAATGCCATTGCTGAGGAAGAATTTTGCAGCGAACCTTCTCAGAAACTTCTTGTCATTGACAGATGCACCCTCGGGGTATTCTTGAGCTTCCAGGTACCTCTTCACCTCATGATACCAGGGTTTTTCAGTTACCTCTTCAACCTCAAGATCACAACAATGTGCAGGTTCGTCCAATTTCCAGATAATGATCCGGGGAGCCTCGTTATCCCATTTGACCTTGAACATAGAAGACATCGTAGCCAGCGCGTCCGCCAACTGATTCTCCTCTCTTGGGAAGTGTTCAAAAGTTATCTCTGTGAAATGGGGGATCAATGTCAACACACACTCTTTATAAGGAATAAGGTTTGGGTGTTTCGTATCCCACTCGCCTTTGATTTGATTCATCACGAGAGCGGAATCTCCGAAGACACTCAGAAACTTGATCCTTAGGTCAATTGCAGCTTGAAGACCCATGATGCATGCCTCATACTCCGCCATATTGTTGGTGCAGTTGAAACATAGTCGGGCAGTAAGTGGAGTATGAGTGCCTTTTGGGGATATGATCACAGCGCCGATACCGTTACCCAAAGCGTTGGAGGCTCCGTCAAAGTGCATAGACCATCGGGATCCTTCCTCAGGTCCTTCATCCGGTCCAGGTACTTCACAATCAGTCACTACCATGATGTTCTCGTTAGGAAATTCAAAGTTCATTGACTGGTAGTCGTCCACTGCCTGGTGTGCCAAATGGTCTGCCAATACACTTCCTTTGATAGCATTCTGAGTCGTGTACTGGATGTCGTATTCTGTCAAGATCATCTGCCATCTCGCTATTCTTCCAGACAGAGCAGGCTTTTCGAATATGTACTTTATCGGATCCATTTTTGAAATCAACAGAGTAGTGTGAGTCAGCATATACTGTCTCAGCCGGCGAGCAGCCCATACCAAAGCGTAGCAAGTTTTCTCGAGCAGTGAGTATCGGATCTCACAGTCGGTAAACTTTTTGCTAAGGTAATAAATGGCGTGCTCTTTTCGGCCAGACTCGTCATGCTGCCCCAGCACACACCCCATTGAGCTGTCAAGTACTGTCAAGTATAGTATTAGAGGTCTCCCTTCAACCGGTGGCATAAGAATGGGTGGTTCTTGGAGATACTCTTTAATTCTGTCGAAAGCAGCCTGACATTCATCATTCCAACGTACTACTTGATCTTTCTTCAGCAGCTTGAAGATTGGTTCACAGGTAGCAGTCAGGTGCGAGATGAATCGGGCAATGTAGTTCAGACGTCCTAGAAAGCCTCTGACTTCTTTCTCTGTCTTGGGAACTGGCATCTCTTGTATGGCTTTAACCTTGGCAGGGTCTACTTGAATACCTTTGTCGCTCACGACGAAACCTAGTAGTTTCCCAGATCTTACCCCGAAGGTGCACTTGTTCGGGTTCAACCTCAGCTTGTACAACTTCAACCGGTCAAACAGCTTCTGTAGATGGCCAAGGTGCTACTCCTCAGTTTGGGACCTTGCAATCATATCATCGACGTATACTTCTATCTCATGATGGATCATGTCATGAAATAAAGTAACCATGGCACGTTGGTAGGTTGCCCCAGCATTTTTCAACCCAAAAGGCATGACCTTGTAGCAGAAGGTGCCCCACTGAGTAACAAAGGTAGTCTTTTCCATATCTTCAGGAGCCATTTTGATCTGATTATAACTTGAAAAGCCATCCATGAAGGAGAACACCTTGTGCTGAGCAGTATTGTCAACCAGAATGTCGATGTGAGGCAGAGGGAAATCATCCTTGGGGCTCACCCTGTTCAAATCCCTGTAATCAACACACATTCTGACCTTACCATCTTTCTTCGGCACTGGAACCACGTTGGAAACCCACTGAGGGTAAGAAGTCACTGCTAGAAACCCGGCATCAAATTGTTTCATAACCTCAGCTTTGATTTTTTCGGACATCTCTGGACGCATGCGGAGGACCTTCTGTTTTACTGGAGGGCAGTCTTCCTTGGTAGGCAGGTGATGAACCACAATGTCAGTATCCAACCCAGGCATGTCTTCGTAAGACCAGGCAAAGATTTCCACATAATCGTGCAGCATCTGAATCAACCGTTGTTTCACACTAAGCTCTAGATTGGCACCAATCTTGACTTCCTTTCTGTCTGTCTCGGTACCCAGATTTACCGTTTCCACTGGCTCTTCATGTGGCTGAATGGCCCTCTCTTCCTGGAGTAACAGTCTTGCAAGCTCACCAGGCACTTCGCAATCATCTTCACCTTCGTCTTCGGCTAAGTTGATCGGATTTTCGAAGTCATAACTGGCAGTAGCAGAGTCGTTACCAGTGAGATCCAGAGTGGATTGAAACCTGTATAAGTAAGTGTGTGTAAATATAGCTGTTTTGAAATATATGAAGAAAGAAAGGGAGCACAAGATTTGAAATGCGAAAAACGTCCAATGTCTTTATTCATGATATATGGAAATGACAAGTAATAAGCCCTCACAAATGAAGCCACGGTGCCCCGGGTAAGACACCGGGCCATAAAGTTTCAAATTATTGTTCGTTACAAATTTAAAAACAAAGGAGTTCATTACTGAGTAACAAAAGTAACAGGTATGCAGTCTTTAGCAGTCCAATTGTTTAGTCCACCGTCGGTCGTTAGGTAGATCTAGCTATCAAACTTAGATTCCTCTGCATCGCCTTCAATAGCATTCACCCCCGGATTGGTGATGAACACGGGAGGTTTTCCAACCCTTGCTTTACGTACAGCCCTCTGAGCCTCTGCAGTGAAACCCAGCCCAAACTTGTCGGTCTTTGGAGTAAAATCAGGGAGCCTGCCCCAGTTTGCACACTCACCTTTCTCAATCACAGCCCGGGCGTCCTTCAAGGAAGTCATCTTCAAAGGAGAGTCTTCTTCAATCACTGTCTCTATTGACGCTAATGTTGGAGGCACCTCTTCAAAATGTTGAAAGGGGGTTTCAATGAATTCCCCGTCCATCTCTATATACCGGAACGAGTTCAGATGACTAACCATGTATTCTTCCTCCCCTTGCACTATAACAATCTTCCCTCCGACAGGGTATTTAAGCTTTTGGTGTAGAGTGGAGGTCACAGCCCCAGTCTTGTGGATCCAAGGACGACCCAGCAAACAAGAATAGGATGGACGAATGTCCATCACATAGAACGTTGAATCAAAGACTTGAGAACCAACCCGGATCGGAATATCTACTTCACCATGTACCATTCTCTTCGACCCTTCAAAGGCTCAGACAATGATGTTACTAGGCCTCAACTCCAAACCCTCACAATCCAACCTGTCTAAGGCCTTCTTAGGCAATACGTTCAGTGAAGAACCGGTGTCTACCAACACATGGGCGAGAGTAGTGCCCCTGCATTCAATGGAGACATGCAGGGCATCGTTGTGGTTCTTTCCCTTGGCGGTCAGATCGGCGTCATAGAAACCCAACCCATTGTCAGCGGTCAAGTTGGCCACACAATCAGTAAATTGATCCGCAGACGTTTCTTGTGGCACATGGGCCATCTTCAGGAATGAAATCAGGGCCTTGGCATGGGCCTCTGAGCACAACAACAGTGATAGCATAGAGATTTTAGAGGGGGTGTGCCCCAGCTGCTCAACGATGTTGAAATCACTTTTCTTGATAATCTTGAGAATTTCCTCCATCTCTTGCTGTGAAGCTTTAACATTAACATTCTTCGGTGCCTCCATCTGGGCAGGCATATCAGCAATCCCTTTGCCCCGAGTGTCAGATGACTCGGCAGCAGGGGTAGAAACTTGATCAGGAGGGGAAACAGGCGCACTTGTAGGCGTGATGATAAGAGGTCTTCGGATGACTGGTGGCGCAATGTCAGGCAAGAAGAGCCTGCCACTGCGAGTAACTTTAGCGGGACCGGTGATGTTACTGATGCCGGTACTAGTGTTGAACTCCTGCTTCACCCCGAGCACATAAACATCTGCCCCATATTGCCATGGGACAGCCTTGTCAGATTTATAGGGGAGGGCCCCCGGAACAGTAATGATGATAGGTGCAACAGACAGGATTTTGACTGGCTTCCTCGGGGGAGCCTTGGTAGGATTGTTGAAAATGGTGACAACGGATACTTCTTTAGTAGGAACAATAGGAACATCGGTCTTCTTGAACAAGATCTCTTTGCTATCCATCAGGTTTTGGACGCCTGACTTCAACAACGGACAACCAGTAGGTGAAACAGCACATAGAAGGCAACCCTTGCTACAACCCGGAAATAAACCGGCTCGCAACAGGTTCCTCTTGACGGTCAACAAAGGAGTAACAATCTCATCCACAGAGACTACATACAGGTCTTCCTCAATAGCATTCACTCCATGCTGGGGCATAGGAGCAGTCACAATGTTGGGCCTTTCGGGCGCCTCAAACTGTATTTCCTTGGCATCGATAAGGTCCTGGACCTTATTCCTCAGGGCCCAGCAATCATTAGTAGAATGCCCCGGGCTATCAGAGTGATAAGCACAGCGGGCGTTGGGATTGTACTTCGGAGAAGTTATGTTTACCACCTTCGGAGCTTCTCTGACGGTTACCAAGTTGGTTGATAGAAGTTGCGGCAAGATCTGAGACAAGGTCATACTAAGCCGAGTGTATTCTCTTCTGGGTCTCTCACCCCTTGGTTGGTTAGGTTGCCGAGGATCGGCAGCAGGCTTTGAGATCACCACCGCGTTGACAGCTTGGCGGCGTTCCGGTTTATTTTATCTTCTGGGACCATACACAGCACTGGCTTCCTTCTTAAAAGGCTTCTTTTCAGAACTTAAGGGTGCACCTTTTTGTATCTTCCCCGATTTCATACCAGCTTCTATCCTCTCACCAGTCAGAATGAGGTCTGTGAACCCTGCAGAAGAATTGCCAATCAGGTGGTTGAAGAACGGCCCAGATAGGGTCCCCAAGAACATGTCTACGAGTTCACAGTCGGTCAACGGTGGTTACACCCTGCCAGCCAGGTCCCTCCACTTCTGCGCGTACTCTTTAAAACCTTCTCCCGATCCTAGTGACATACCCTGGAGTTAGGTACGTGTAGGAGCGAGGTCGGCATTGTACTGATACTGCTTGTAAAAAGAAGTAGCCAAGTCCTCCCAGTTACGAATGTTGGTTCCATCCAGTTGATAGAACCATTCGAGATGAGTCCCTGAAAGACTCTCCTGGAAGAAATGGATCCATAAGTTCTTGTCCACAGTATACGGTTGGATCTTCCGCACATAAGATCTGAGATGTAGCTTAGGGCAGGAAGCCCCGTCATACTTCGCAAAAGAGGGTTCCTTGAACTTATGTGGGATCACCACCCCAGAAGATAAACCCAGATCTCCAAAATCTAACCCAGGGACCTGTTGAATTTCCATGGCACTCAGACGATCCTCTAACTGCTTGTACCTGTCTTCAGTGGGAGGGTACTGCTCATCATTCAAATCTGTCTCGTTGTCAGAGACCACAGGACTAGGAACCCTTCCCCCTTGGGGACTGCCTTTGCCTACATAAGAAGCAGCTTGGTTAGCCTCATTTTGCAGTGTATTACCAAACCTCCATCCAGTGTTGAATAGGACAGTTCTCTTCTTCTTCTTCTTGACCAGCAGAGCCTTCAATTCCTCTTGACCTTGGGCTAAACTCATGATCAACTCTTAGAACTGGGCGTTTTGGGCCTGGAGGGCCTTGATGGATTGCTCAGTAGATGATTAAGGATTCATGATGAGACGAGCTGAAATAAACAGCGAAGAAGATTAAGCAACCTGTAAAAAAGAGTACCTGATATGCACATGATGCATGATATACTGTTTATGCAATGCATTCAAGGGTTCGAAAGTTCAAATTTGTTGTAGAAAAAAAGGAACACACGTTATCATTAAGAAATAATTGTTCAGTACATCAAGGCCTCATGGGCAAAACATTACAAAGTAAATTAATCCCAAAAGACACTGCGCATCCTCTTTGGAGCTATGTAAGTGTTGAGAGTCTTTTCCTCGTGCAGTAGGCGGGTGAGCTCCAAGACCTTCTTCTCACTGGCATGTAGACTGGCTTCAAGAGAATTCCGTTCTTCCTTAAGCTGGATCCAGCTCTTCTGCATTTCTTCCCAGGATGTAGGCATGTCAGGATGTTAAATGGTGTATGAGACCTCTCCTTCCAACACTGGCTCTTTGATCACAGGGAGAACATGAGGATATGGCATCACCAGCTTCTGGGAGCGGGCTCGTACCCACTTGAGATAAGGCTCCAACGGGATGGAGTTCTTTTGCCCCAGTGTCTTGCTGTCTACCTTGTTGGGCATCCTCCAAGCTCTGATAAATCTCTGGCGAAGTCCTTGTGCATCATTGTCGAAGTCAAAAACTATGTCAGGAATCAACATGTCATGAGGGCCATCCCTCCGAGCATAACCAAACTGTCTCAAAGCCAGACACGGGTTGTAAGTAATACCTCCTCTGATTCCAAGTAAAGGAACATTAGGAAACTCCCTGCAATGATCAATGATAGTGACGTCTTCTCTGGACCGAGAACACCAATGTATATCAGCATGCGTAAGAGTCATTAATCGTTGTGACCATCTCAAACCCCGCTCGTTCTTCAAAACTGATTGTGGAAGGTGAGAAATAAACCACCTTGCCAGGAGAGGAGTGCAGCACATGAGAACACCTCTTTTCTCATGGTTCGAGTGTAACATGAGTGAAGGATGTCCCCAAGCAGCGTAGGTATAGGATTCCTAGACATGAAGATCTTGACGGCATTGATATTTATAAGCTGATCGGGATTCAGGAACAATACCAACCCATAGACAAGGAGATCCACAACTTCTTCAAAGGCTTGTAGGTCAAGGGAATTCCAACATTCTTGGGCCTTCTCAAACAGGAACTTTGCCAAGAATCCTTTGATACCAATTCTAACTTCCCAATGTCCCTTGATGTCAGATGGTTGTAGGCGTAATGCTTTAGCAACCTCTTCAAGTTTGGGTTCCCTTTCCGTACCGTTGTAGGGTAGTTGACTAAGGATAGGGATCTTCAGAAGCTAGGAGAACTCTTCCAAGGTAGGCACCAGTTGATAATCCTGGAAAGTAAAGCAGTGGTGCAACGGGTCAAAGAACTGGAAGAGGACCTTTATCATATCTTCCTCAATGTTGGTGTTGACCAAGCTGACGAGTCTTCCATGTTTCTCACTGAAGGAAGAGCTCTCGGGAATCCTGGATGTAAGCTCCTTAAGCTGAGGAGGGACCTTTACAAGGTTGATCTGAATTGTCTTTCTGCGGATAGTTTCCATGTCCTACAAAACAAGAACAAAGATGAAGATTCGAACCCCTGAAGTGGTTAGTGGATGCATATGATGCTGTATGATGTTATGATATTATGATAAAAACACACCACAAGTATCCACAAAAAGCAAACATGGTAAGGCACACAAGTCACACAAGACAGCCCTTAGAGTTTAGGCCAGCATGGGGTCTAGGTATTACCCTCTTGAAGTTGGTGGGCTCAAAACCTGTCCTATCAAAAGTAACCGGGTTCTAAGGATCTCAATATCATTGGGTTGTTTTCTATGTTCATTGTTTCGATTTAGCCACTGAACTGGCGATCAAAATATTCCAAGAAAACAACCCTCAATGAGTGTAGTATCGAGTATCAACCAACTTCGGACTGCACCAAAGTCAGTCATCTCACTACCCTAAAGAGGCCGGGATGGTCAAGTAAGGTTCCTAAGGTCAGTTGATGCTTCACGACACCACGCGGCGGCCCCGTACTCTCCTTGACTTGACTCAAGGGTTACCGGTACTCACCAAAGTGCCACATTAACGTAGCAAACTGCTTCAACCGTGTCGGTATACCCCGCACAGTTCCCTCACAGTTTTGTTGCTACTTTCTAAGAGGTATCCCCCAGATCCGGGTTAGGATCTATAGAACTCCCAAAACAGGCCCACAATATTAAAGCAATCAAAACAGGCAATTGAAAACATAAGTATAATCTATCCTAAGGTACACCTCACTTTAAGATTGTTCCCCAGCAGATTCGCCAGTTCTGTGATCGGTGGAAATAGAACTGACTGTTTAAAGCTAGTTCGCGTATGTCGCGGTAAGCAAGAGTCGCCACCGTCTTTTATGTTCTCCAACATGGAAAGGACAAAAGCACAGCAAAATTCCCTATTGAGAATGTCTCTCGGTTCGGGAGGTAGATTTATAGAAAGGGAAGGTGTTAGCACCCTTTCTATCCATGGTTATCCATGGGCTCTTAGGTACTTGCTCTTATGTTTTCAAAAATGTTTGCTTTTCAAATGTGAGTGGGTTTTGAAAAAGTTTCATTGAAAGATTTCTGAGTGACTCTTGTATCTGTCCTCAAGAGTGTATGAAAATTTTTTTTGAAAACTTTTAGAAAGTGTAAGTGTGAAAAAATATTTTTTGTTTGTTTGAAAGAGCAAGTACCCAGGAGAATCTACCTACTCTAAGGAATTAGGCTGTGTAAGAGTCCTTTAGATAGTGCTATCCCACCATTGAGAGGTAGGTAGCACCGTCGTTGGAGGTATTAGGGTCAATTCGATTATTAGGGACATGTGTGGTCACCGAAGCAATAGTAGGACACCTTAGAAGCAACCCTAATGTCCTAGATCCTTTTTAATCCGAGGCAACCGTTTCGAGGAAACTGGATCTTAGACATAAGGGCGACTGCTAAAACACCCTATACTTGACGACCACATTTCGAGGCAACGAGTGAGGCGTACCCTAGAAGTGACATGTGCACTGTGTGTTGTTTTCAGGTTATTATTTATCTTGGATCATGTAATTGTGAGCTACGCGTTGTTTTTTTAATTATCATACATTCTTTCATGCAATTTAGCAGTTAAGAGTGCGGAAAAGTAAATACAGAAAGATAAAAGCTACGCTATTACAAGGCGCGGGTCTATACATCGCCAAAAAACAAAGACTCGTTTTTGATAAAGATGCGGAAAGTAAAAAAGCAATAAACCTAATTACTATTACATCCAGAAACAGTTACATAATAATCAAATAAGAAAATAATGCGTAAATAGAAATTAAACTGGACGTCCGAGGGTTTTGGACCCTTTTGAGAAATTAAGAGTTTTTGTCCTTTGCTTGAAATTAAATTAAAATTAAACCTAATATTAATTATTTACAAGAAATATATTTTTGTGTTTTTTTTGTATTTATGAAAATAAGGAAATTAAAATTAAAAGAAAAACCTAGTTCTAAGTTTATTTTAATTATTAATGAAAATGCTAAAGTTAATCCTAATTTAAGCTAATTAATTAATTTACATTTTATATGTACAAAAATAATAATCAATAAATAGTAATAATGATAATTAATAAAATAGTTTAAAAAAGTAAAAACCTAATTCTATGCAATTTTTATTTATTAAGAAAAAGGATTAAAGTTAAAACCTAAAATAAACTAAGTTAATTGTTAATATTTATTTACAAAAATAGGTTAATGGTGAAATTAATAAATACTTAAAATAATTTACAATTTTGATTTTCTGATTTTTTATTATGGAAAATTAATTTGTTATGAATTAAGAACAATTATTAAAACAATTAAAAGAATTTAGAGAAAAGAAAATAAATTTAAAAAAAGGCAAACCAAAGGGGGTGTGATGGCCCATGTGGAGGTTTGTTTTGAGCAATTCTGGCCCAAGAAGACCAAGCCTGGTTGACTTTCAGGAATCGCGTGCGTGTTGTTTGACTGGAGCACACCATGGACTCCATCTCTTGGCCTTCAGATTGTTCATCAAGGCCACTTGGCAAGCTAACGCGTAAGGCTCATGGTGGAACGTTGGATCACACGCTGCACTGGAACACGTTAGAACAAAAATTAACAATTATATGGGGGGACCTGGGAATCGAACCCAGGTCCCAGTACTTGCAAGCCACGTCCTTTGCCAACTGAGCTATCCAGCGCTTTTGTAATATAAATGAACAACAAATATTATATAAAAAAAACAATCATTATGGCAATCAAACAAAATAACGCGCGCTGGATTTGAACCCTCCAATCACATTGAGCCACGCATGTCTTCTTCTTCGTTTCCTGTAAAAACACAACAAGATAGCGGGGGTTTTAAACCCCCACAAAACACAACCACGAATAATAGTGATTAGCGTTAGGGATAATATAAAAAGGGCGCGATATGTCCATTCAATTCGTCTTGAGCTTCTGAGTTTAATGGTATATATCTCAAGGCCTGATTTTTCCTCAATAAGAAAGCCCTAATTTTCAAGCTTCTAAACCCTAGATTTTATCCTTGGTGGATTTTGATTCAGAGGGCTATAACCAAATTGGTTCGTACTAACAGCTTCAGAAGGTCCCTATTAACATAAATCAATCCAAAAAAATGGTCAAAAACACATGAATCGTGATATGCAAATTTGGAAAATAAAGCAAACCGTGTCACTTGTGATGAACGATTCTTTGCGTGTTAAGCTTCGTTCTTAATGGCTTCCTGGCAATGTCAGCAATGTATTGGAAACAATTTTAGGCCTTGAATTCACCTGCAATATTGATTTCGGTTTTCAAGTTTTTCTTGAATTTTTGCAAAGTGGTTATGGCTTTCTATGGCAGTTTTTTCGTGTCCAAGAATAGGGTTAGCTTTTGCCTTTGTATTGGAACAGAATTAGGTTAGAATTAAGCCCATAAGTCCATGCAATAATGTTTTCGATCCTTGATTTTCAATCATATAATTTCCAATCTTTTTTGAATGAAAACCTTGCCAAATATGGCTGATTTTCCCTTTTTGATTAAGAAACGAGTTTGCCAGCTTGCCCTGATCTGATTTGCCTCACAAAAGATCCAAAAATCATATCTTTTAAATTTTCCTATGATTAAAATCAATTAAATGAATTAATATTAATAAAAATTCAATTAATTAATTAAAAATAAGAAAATAAATCATTTTAAGTTCAATGGGTCGTGCATAGGCTTTGGGTAAATATTCAAGAAGGAAATTGAGGCCCATTAGCAAAAATGAAGTGTTTTAGGCAAAGTTGACTTTTGAAAGTTCCCAAAAATTTCCCAACTTCTCCAATGCATATCTTGCTCAATTTTGAAGCTATGAACATGTTCTTGGACATTTTGGAAAGGTCTTGAAGTCCTCTAACCAATGCCTTTGATCCCATGTCATTTTGATTTACCAATCTCAAGTTATGGTCTTTGACTTAAAGTGCCTTTTTGTTGACTTTTGAAAATGACCTATAATGTTGAAATTTATAACTTTTTGTGAGAGCATTTCTTGGACTTGGAGTGTGAAGATGAATTGTAGGAAATGTAATCCCCTTCAAAATGAGCATTGGATTGGATTTTTCTGATGAACCATGAAAAAGTTATGCCTTGGTCAAGTTACAGTTGACTTTTTCAGCTGTCCAAAAATAGAAACTTTTGATATCTTGAGACTTTGAGCCATGCTTGTGGAGTCATGATCAAGACTTGATCAAATGATGATTGTGGCTTCAAAATAAGATGTTGACCAAAAATTTTGACTTTTGACTGTCAAATGACCATTTTACCCCTGCAGTTGACTGTGAAGCAATTAGGGCTTTTGGTTGTGCAACTTGATGCTGTGAGTCTTGAAACTTGACATATGGATGCTTGACAATGTATATAGGCATATGGGACTTGATTGGACCCTTGAAAACCTCAATTTCTTTGCAAGAACCAAAACCCTAATTTTGATTGTGTTAGGAGGCAATTGGACTGTGCAACCCTTGAGAGATTTTGAACCATCTGGAGATTGATCTTGCCAAATCTTGAAGAATATGAGAGGGCAAATTTTGGGGTACAACACCAAGGATAGTAACCAAATAGTCCAAGTACCATTAAATATTTTTATGGTTTATGTTGATTATTAAATATCTTTAAAAAAAGAAAAGAAAAGCTCAAGTGAGCAAAGTAAAAATGACAAGAAAGTAAATGCTCAAATGAGCAAAGATGAAAATGGCATGAAATATAAATGCTAAAAGTAAATGGTACATCAAGCATAAAAAAATAAAAGCATAAAGTAAACAAGTAAATAATTAGTGGTTAGTTGGATGACCATCTTGAAGCTTGCATTTGGAACTCATTAGAGGATTGGTAGAACCATAGCCTCCACACAACAAGTTGCGTTTGCTTTTTGTCAAGTATATCATCCATTTAGAATTCTCACAAGTGCCATTTAATGATCAACGATGTTTAAGTGATCCACGTTGACCAAAGGTGTTGTAGATACATTAGAGGATTGGTAGAACCAAAGCCTCCACACAATGAATCTCAAGGTTATTGGATCAAAGAGATCAAATTAACATACTTGGGCTTGCAAACATAAGTTTGGGCCACAAATGATCATTTATTCGAATCGGGACAAAATTTAGCGCTATGTTAAGCAATCATAAATGGACTTATATAGAAGTCGCACCTATTTTGAGGCTAGTTAATAGTAATCTATGCACCATTTGTTCTGAGACATGATATAGAGATCATGCTTCAACAACATTTAGTGCAATAAGAAGGGGATGAGATGAAGGAGGATGGGAGAGAATATACAAACCACTTTTGAATTAAATTTAATCAAACTATTATTAAAATTATTCATCCATTTTTGTGGAGTTAAACTCAATACCATGGATCAAATGATTTTAATAAAGTTCATGATCCAAAATTTAACCCAAGATCAGCTAGAAAATAGTTACAAAATAATATTACATTTTAATATATTCAAAAGGGTTTAAAAATAGAAAATAAAGAGAAAAATATCAACTATGTTCAAATTAATCAAGAAATAAAAAGTAAGACCATAGAAAAAACAGAAAAAGGCTCAAGCAATTTTACAAATTTTTTGGTAATTTTTTAAAGTCAGAAACTATTTTTAAAATTAAAAGAAATGGGTAAAATAAACCAAAAATGATAAAAAATAGTAAAGTCAGAAGAAAAAAAATAAGGTCACCAATATTTGTCACAATATCATTGGATCACTCCATAATTTTTCAGAATTTAAAAATGTATAAAAGTATTTTTAAACATTTAAAACAATTCAAATAAAGTGTAAATTTATAAAAAATACCAAAACACAAAATTAAATTGTGAAAAAATAAAAATCAGAAAGAGAATAATCAAAATAATTTTTCATAATTTTTTCAAATTTTTTGGACTTAAAATGAATTTTCTATGATTTTTTTAAATTTAAAATAATTAAAATATAAAAATCAGAAAAGAAAATAAAAGTAAAAATATTTGGACCATTGGATGAGAGTCAAAATGCGTTAGTAATCAAATCCAATGGATCTGGCGCGCTGTGCATATCATGGTCATTAGTGAATAAAGTACATAATCAAATATAAAATCAAATTTTCAAAAATAACAAGTGGCGTGCCATCATTGGTTGGAAGATGACACGTAGGTCATCTTCAACCTCCAGCCAACCTGATTTGCAGGTCTCTCAAACTGTAAAATCAGAAGCTCGGACCTATGCCATTCGCTTTGTCTCTCCAAGACGAAGACAACCACACCCTTGCGCCAAATTTATGTAAATTGTAGCTCAAGCAATTTGGAAATAAAGTTTTGAAAAGGGATTTGAAATTTCATGGTCAAAACGTGTTTCCAGTAAAAGGTAAGTGTTGCAACTAGAACCAGGGCAATAAGAGCAACACAATGATATCAGAATTTTGAAGAATTGATGAAGGAATCTACCTATTGAAGTTGAGTTGTAGAGCTCTGAAACTTGACTTCTATGGAGCAGTATAGGGCGCGATTCTTGAATGTAATTATGTGGTTAGCTTCAGGGAAGATCAAGGAAGGTGAACTGATGGAAAAATTGGATTGAAAAAGGCTTGAGAATGGATTTTGAAGTTACTGAATTCTGAGTTGTAGAACAAGTTTGGCAGGGTGATTTTGGCTATCCAAGCTTGATAAAATGAATGGGGAATGACCCTCTATTTATAGGGAATCAAATGGAATGTTCAAGCGTGTGAAATAATGAAGTTTGGAGGGAAATCGTGTGAAGTTGCAAACAAGAAAAGTGTGACTTCAAACTTGATCAAAACTCATCCAAAACGCGCATTTTGTTGTGCTAATCCATTCTGGAATTTCACTAAATATGTTTAGAGGAAAAGACGCGTGGAAAACTTGTGATTAGAAGCCCAAACAAAGATTTCAAAATCTGACTTGTGAGGAAACTTTAGTTCCAAGTTACCAATTTCAAAATCATGGCATTCTCAGCTCAAGGGGTCTTAGGGCATGATTCTCGATGCTTTAGAAAGATGAGGTTACAAGCTTTGAAATGGAAAAAGAATGGAATCAAGTGGATGCTTGAGCTGAAAGTTGTGTTGAGTCAAAGTTGGAGAAAAAGAGTTGACTTTCCATACTTAGAAATATTTCAAGTTCTTCTTTAAAAATGACCTATAATGTCTTGCATCCAAACTTGGCCTTCCACTTGGAATTTTCTCTTGACAAAAAAAGATGGCATGAAGTAGATCTCTTGAATGACATTTTGAAACTTAAACCATTCAAAATCTCCAAAATTTGAGAGAGTTATGAATTGTTGAAGTTGGCAAAAAATCATGAAATTACCTATAATCTTTTGCATCCTTAAGGCAACTTCCATCCATTTTCTCACTTTGCACATAAAATAAGGCATAAGTTTCACACCTTCAAGATCATTATGGAAAAAGAATGGGCTCAAGGTGATAAAAATTGACCAAGTTATGATCATTTGAAGTCACACATGGGAAATTGGGGATTCATCTGGAGGACTTGTAATCTTCCTTCCTCATTAAGTCCCTTCCTCATGACAACTCCTTGAAACTTTTAAAGTGATTTGTTGATAACCCTCTGAAGAGAAATATTTCTTTGGAATCACTCAAAAATACCAAGAGATGAGCAAGATATATTCCTTTTAAGTTCAAAACCCTAGCTCCTTAGATCAAGAGAATGCTTTGAGGAACTTTGACAATTTTGAACAAACTTCTTGTATCAACACACATGATTTGTAAATAGAAGTTGTTTAGGATGATAATGAGAACTCATAGCCACCAAAACCACTTTCATATCTTGAACATTGAGAGAAATATGCACTTGTGACCAAATGGAATAAAATCTTGTTCAACCATGACAACTTCTCCAATCATTCCCTTGTGCTTTTCAACCAAATTTGATAACCTTGAAATGTGATGAACCAAAACAACTTTGCCATGCCAATTCCTCCAAAACCAATCCAATGGTGAGGTTTTAACTTCTCAAGCTTTATTGACTAGGGCATGAGAATAAACTCATGAACCCATGGGATAACTTGTTAAATCCCATTGCCTTTACTTACATGGATAACAAGCAAGACAAACCAACATTGAATTTTATTTAGTTAAAAGAAGAAATCAAGACAAAAACAATATTCATGATCACAAAAGAACATAAGTCAAGGTGCTTGGTGATTCCTCAAAAGGGCAAAGCTAAATATAGGGAGGGGAACCAATAATCCTAGTGTGATCTTGTTGTGAATGAATCAACATGGTATGATGAAGGGATCTTAGGCTCAAAAATTGGGGTACAACACCGGCCATGATACAAATGATTGTTGGGCTCTGAGAAATAAGGTACAGGATCTGATTGAAGCCAAAGAGATTGAGTTCGATGCTCCGGAAAAGCCCAATGTTATAACTGCTCCCATGCCTAAGCACAATCGTGGAGTTAATGTTGTTGATATTGATCTGTTTGTGACCTCAGTTAATGAAGTTTCTACTCCTCTTATGACTATTAAGAATAATTTGTTATTAGCCGATTTATTTCCGGGTTGTGGTGAAGGTTTCCACGTGTGTTCATTTCTGCCTTCCGGTTTCCATTTGCTGAAAACAGGTGTCCAACACCTGATGGACAGCAAAGAGATTTTGTTCGAGAAAAATTTGATTCCAACTGTTCCATGTGAAGATATTGCAATTATAACCATTTCCACCAATCCTTCCAAGGTCTCCTCGAGAAGACCTGTTAGGATTACATCTGCTCCAAGAGTCGCTCCGTTAATAATCACCCTTCCTGGTCCTGTCCCATACGCCTCAGACAAAGTTGTCCCTTGGCATTATGGCGTTGTTGTCTACTATCACGGCATTAAACAAGAATTGAAGAATGAAAAGGCTGATCCCGATGTCAGTAACATTTTCGGGACCAGTAAGATTATTAGAAGTGGAAGGGTTTTCTCTTCCGAGATTTCCCCAAGGACTGTCAATACGCTTGTTGTTATTTCACCTGCTATTCCTATCGATACTTCAACTACTACTCCTGTTCTTACTCCAATTATTACCCCTGCCGGTGAGTCATCTGGTACCTGAGGTAAAGAAGCTATAGGTGAGCCTTCCCGGATGGAGGCACCCAGAAAAATTGTCGTAGAAGCATCTAAGAAAGAGATAGAGGAAATATTAAAAATAATTAAAAAGAGCGACTACAACGTGGTCGAGCAGCTGAGGCATACCCCCTCAAAGATATCCATGTTGTCTCTGTTGTTATGCTTCGAGGCTCATGCGAAGGCTTTGATCGCATTCCTCAAGACTCCGCACGTGCCGCAGGAGAATTCGGATGATCAATTCAAAGACTGTGTGGCCAGCTTGACTGCTGACAATGGGCTGGGTTTTTCAGATGTCGACTTGACACCTAAAGGGAGTAAGCATAATGATGCTCTGCATGTCTCGACCGAATGCAGGGGCACCACTATGGCTCATGTGCTGGTAGATACGGGGTCTTCGTTGAATGTTCTGCCTAAGAAGGCGCTTGATCGGTTGGATTGTGAAGGCTTGACCTTAAAGCCTAGTAACATTGTAGTAAGGGCTTTTGACAGGTGGAAGAGAATGGTGCATGGGGAGGTGGACATCCCTGTCAAGATAGGTTCTCAGACCTTTGAGTCCACTTTCTATGTAATGGACATCCGGCCGCCATACTCTTGTTTGTTAGGTCGTCCTTGGATCCATGAAGCTGGGGCTGTTACTTCTACACTGCACCAAATGCTGAAGTATCCAGTAAAGGGGAAGATTGTCACTGTACGTGGCGAAGAGGAGTATATGGTGAGCCACCTCAACTCCTTCAGGTACGTAAAGATGGACAGGGAATTCATAGAGACTCCTTGCTAGAACTTTGAAGAGGTTCCCAAGATCTTGGCATCGACCAAACCTCCTCTGAAGATGGCTTCTCTCAAAGACGCCAGAGCAGTGGCTGAAGAATGTGGGTATACCAATTGGGGACAACTCCCTGATTTTACTCACAATACTGATAAGTTTGGTTTGGGCTTTACTTCAGGAGATCAAAGGGTTGTTCGATGTGCTCGAGCTGGAGGACCTCCCCTACGCATCAGCAATCAGGGAATTAATGCCATTGAAGACAGTAAGGAAGACTCTAATATTGACAGTTGGATCTACCCAACTACCAACAGTGGACCGAGTAATTAGACGGCTAGGGATTTTATACCAGTTTCTTTTATTCCGTAGTAATTGTCTTAATTGTTTTTTGAGATTGTAATAAACAATTTAAACTCTACAGCCTTGTGTCTTGCCCGAGGCACATTGGTTTTGTTTGTGAGGGCTATTATGTGTCATTTCATATATCATCAATAAAACATTGGACGTTCCTTGCATACAAATTTTGCGCTCTTTGTTTTTTTCTTTTCTGCTTTCACCTTATCAAAACAACTATACTCTTACACACACTCATGTCTCATACTGCAGATCCATATTGTGATATGGTGGGAAGAACTGACTGTTTTTTGGAATGTTGGTTTGCGTTTTGCGTTTGTTTTTGCAAAATGTCGCGGTAAGCAAGAGTCACCACCGACTTTTATTTTATCCAACAAGGAAAGGAAAAAAAGCACAGAAAAATTCCTTTTTCGAGATATTTCTCGGGTTCGGGGGGGTAGATTATAGAAAGGGAAGGTATTAGCACCCTTTCTATCCGTAGTTATCTACGGGCTCTTAGGTACTTGCTTAATTGTTTTCAAAATTGCTTTCTTTGTGCTTGTGGGTTTTGAAAAAAGTTTTTGTTTGAAACTTCGATTTAACTCTTGCTTCTGTCCTCAAGAGTGTAATGAAGTGTTTTGAAAACTTTGTTTGAAAAGAAGTGTAAGTGTGAAAATTTTGTTTTGTTTTGAATGAGCAAGTATCTAAGAACCATCTACCTACTCGAAAAAGGAATCGTTCTATGCTAATTTCGGCCAGACTCGTCATGCTGCCCCAGCACGCACCCCATTGAATTGTCGAGTACTGTCAAGTATAAGATTAAAGGTCTCCCTTCAACCGGAGGCATCAGAATGGGTTGCTCTTGGAGATACTCTTTGATCCTTCCGAAAGCGGCCTGACATTCATCGTTCCATTTTACCACTTGATCTTTCTTCAGTAGCTTGAAGATTGGCTCACAAGTAGCAGTCGGGTGTGAGATGAATCAGGCAATATAGTTCAGACGTCCTAGAAAGCCTCTGACCTCTTTTTCTGTTCGGGGAGCTGGAATCTCCTGTATAGCCTTCACCTTTGCAGGATCCACCTGAATACCTTTATCACTTACGAAGAAACCCAGCAGCTTACCAGATCTCACCCCGAAGGTGCACTTGTTCGGGTTTAGCCTCAGTTTGTACAACTTCAACCTGTCAAATAGCTTCTGAAGGTGGTCAAGATGTTCTTCTTCAGTCTGGGATCTCACAATCATGTCGCCGACGTATACCTCAATCTCATGATGGATCATGTCATGGAACAAAGTGACCATGGCGCGCTGATACGTTGCCCCAGCATTTTTCAATCCAAAAGGCATGACCTTGTAGAAAAAGTTACCCCATTGAGTAACAAAGGTTGTCTTCTTCATGTCTTCGGGAGCCATTTTAATCTGATTATAACTGGAGAAACCATCCATAAAGGAGAAGACCTTATGCTGAGTGGTATTGTCAACCAGAACGTCAATATGAGGCAGAGGGAAATCATCCTTGGGGCTCGCCCTGTTCAGATCCCTATAGTCAACACACATTCGAACCTTACCATCCTTCTTCGGTACAGGAACCACATTGGCCACCCACTGTGGGTAAGAAGTAACTGCTAGAAAACCAGCGTCAAACTGTTTCATAACTTCAGCCTTGATTTTCTCAGACATCTCCGGGCGCATTCGGCGGACCTTCTGTTTTACTGGAGGACAGTCTTCCTTGGTAGGCAGGCGGTGAACCACAATATTGGTATCCAACCCAGGCATATCTTCATAAGACCAGGCAAAGATCTCAACGTAGTCACGCAGCATCTGAATCAACCGTTGCTTAACACTAGACTCCAGATTTGCACCGATCTTAACCTCTTTCTTGTCTACCTATGTACCCAGATTTACTGTTTCCACCGGCTCTTCATGCGACTGTATGGCCCTCTCTTCCTGAAGTAGCAGTCTAGCAAGTTCACCAGGAACTTCGCAATCATCTTCACCTTCGTCTTCGGCTAAGTTGATCGGACTTTTGAAGTCATAACTGGCAGTAGCAGAGTCGTTACCAGTGAGATCCAGAGTGGATGTAGACTTGTATATGTGAGTGTGTGTAAAATAGTTATTTTGCAATATATAATAAAAGAAAAACAAGGAGCGCAAAATTTTAAATGCAAGAAACGTCCAATGCTTTTATTAATGATATATGGAGATGACAAATATCAAGCCCTCACAAACAAAGCCACGGTGCCTCGGGTAAGACACCGGGCCGTAAAGTTTAAAATTGTCTGTTACAAACTTAAAACAAAAGTCTCATTACTGGGTAATAAAAGAAATTGGGACAAAGTCCTTTGCCGTCCAATTGCTTAATCCACCATCGGCGGTTGGGTAGATCCAACTGTCAAACTCAGATTCTTCAACATCGTCTTCAATGGCATTCACTCCTGAATTGCTGATAAACAGGGGAGGTCTTCCGATCCGTGCACTCCGAACAGCCCTTTGAGCTTCTGCAGTGAAACCCAAACCAAACTTGTTAGTCTTATGTGCAAAATCATGGAGTTGGCCCCAATTTACACACCCACCTTTCTCAACAACAGCCCGGGCATCCTTGAGGGAAGCCATCTTCATTGGAGGATCTTCAATAACAGCTTCAGTTGATGCCAGCGTCTGGGGAACCTCTTCAAAATGCTGAAACAGTGTCTCAATGAACTCCCCGTCCATTTCTACATACCGGAATGAGTTGAGGTGGCTCACCATGTACTCCTCTTCTCCTCGTACGATAACAATTTTCCCCTTGACTGGGTATTTCAGCATCTGGTGGAGCGTAGAAGTTACTGCCCCAGCTTTGTGGATCCACGGGCGACCCAGCAGACAAGAATAAGATGGCCGAATGTCCATCACATAGAATATAGATGCGAAAACCTGAGAACCAACCTTAATCGGAATATCCACTTCTCTATGTACCATCCTCTTGGACCCGTCAAAGGCCCTGACCACAATGTTGCTTGGTTTCAGCTCCAACCCTTCACAGTCTAACCGGTCTAGAGCTTTCTTAGGTAAAACATTCAGCGATGACCCAGTATCCACCAATACGTGAGCAAGAGTAGTGCCCCTGCATTCAATGGAGACATGCAGGGCGTCATTGTGATTCCTCCCCTTAACAGTCAAGTCGGCATCGGAGAAACCCAACCCATTATCTGTTGTCAGACTAGCCACGCAATCTTTAAACTGGTCAGCTGATGTTTCTTGCGGTACGTGTGCAGTCTTCAGGAAAGCAATCAAAGCCTTGGCATGGGCTTCTGAGCAAAGCAAAAGAGACAACATAGAGATTTTGGACGGGGTTTTCCCCAGCTGCTCGACTACATTGTAGTCGCTCTTTTTGATGATCTTCAGAATTTCCGCTATCTCTTGTCTAGAGGCTTCAACAGTAACCGTCCTCGGTGCCTCCATCTGGGCAGGCTCACCGGTGGTTTCTTTGCCCCGAGCATCAGACGACTCGGCAGCAGGGGTAAGAATTAGAACTTGAATAGGAACAGTAGCAGGTACACAGGCAGGTGTAATAACAATAGGCTTCGGAACAACTGGTGCAAAGATCTCAGGGGAGAAAAGTCTTCCGCTGCGGGTAACTTTGGCTGGTCCAACAATATTGTTGATGTCAGTATCAGCCTCCAAATCTTGTTTAACTCCGTGATAGTATACGTCAGCCTCGTAGTGCCAAGGGACAGCTTTATTTGATGTATAGGGGATAGGCCCAAGAATGCTGATGATCAAGGGAGCGATTCTTGGAACAGATGTAATTCTAAAAGGCTTTCTCGAGGAAGCCTTGGAAGAATTGTCGAAAATGGAGATTATGGCAACTTCTTCAGCAGGAACCAAAGGAACAAAAGTCTTCTCAAACAGAATTTCTTTATTATCCATCAGGCGTTGGACATCTGAATTCAAAAGATGGTAACCGGTAGGTAGGACGGAACACATACGGAAACCTCCGTTACAGCTCAGAAATAAACCGGTTAACAAAAGGTTCTTCTTCACAGTCATCAATGAAGTAACAATGTCTTTCACAGAAACCACAAACGAGTCTTCATCTATAGCATTCACTCCATGCTTGGGCATAGGAGCAGTCACAACATTAGGTATTTCAGGTGCTTCAAACTCAATCTCCTTCGCATCAATCAAGTCATGTACTTTGTTCTTCAAGACCCAGCAGTTATCTGTATCATGCCCCGAGCTATCAGAGTGAAAAGCACAGCAGGCATTTGGATCGTACATGGGTGATGTAGTGTTGGGAGTCTTCGGGGCCTCCTTCGGAATCACCAAGTTGGTTTTCAATAACTGCGGCAGAATTTGGGATAAAGTCATGTTGAGCTGGGTGAATTGTCTTCGAGGTCTCTCGGCCCTTGGCTGATTGTTGCGTTGAGGAGCGACAGCAGGTCTTGATATAACAACCGCATTAACAGCTTGGCGGTGTTCAGGTCTATTATGGCTCATTGAACTGTAAACAACACTTGACTCCTTCTTAAAAGGTTTCTTCTTGGCGCTTGACGAAGCACCCTTCTGTATTTTACTGGATTTGATATCAGCCTCAATCCTCTCCCCAGTCATAATCAGTTGTGTAAACCCGGATGACGAACTTCCAATTAGATGGTTGAAATAAGGACCAGACAAGGTCCCCAGAAACATATCCACTAGCTCTCTATCAGCCAAGGGAGGTTGCACTCTTCCAGCAAGGTCCCTCCACTTCTGAGCATAGTCTTTGAAACCTTCACCCGCACCCATGGACATACCCTGGAGTTGGGTACGCGTGGGAGCGAGGTCGGCATTGTATTGGTACTGCTTGTAGAAAGCAGCGGCTAAATCTTCCCAATTACGGATACTAGCTCCTTCCAGCTGGTAAAACCATTCAAGCTGAGTCCCTGAGAGACTGTCTTGAAAGAAGTGGATCCAGAGGTTCTTGTCAGCGGTGTATGCTTGAATCTTTCTAACATACAAACGGAGGTGCGGTTTCGGGCAAGAAACCCCATCGTATTTAGCAAAGATCGGTGCTTTGAACTTGTGGGGAATTACCACCCCAGATGACAAACCCAAGTCTCCAAAGTCCAGACCAGGCACTTTCTGAACTTCCATCGCGCTCAACCGGTCTTCGAGCTGTTTATATCTATCCTCAGCCGGAGGATACTGGTCTTCGTCAAAGTCAGTCTCGTTTTCTAAAAACACTGGGCTAGGAGCCCTCCTTTCTTCCTGATTATCTCCCCCTCCATATGAGTGGGTCAAATCAACTTCTTCTCGAAAATTATTTCTGAATCTGCGACCCATGTTAAATAGGACCGCCTTCTTCTTCTTCTTCTCTTTCAAGATAAGAGTCTTCAGATCTTGCTGACCCTTAGCCAAACTCATGAACAATTCCTGGAACTGGGCATTTTGAGCCTGCAGAGCCTTGATTGCTTGTTCAGTTGATGTTTCAGAAGACATGATGCTGAAATAAACAGCGAAGAAGATAAGAGACATGTAATGGGTACCTATGATGAGGTGCATGGAATGAAATGCACATGATATGATTTCAAAGACTTTAGGGATTCAAATTTGTAAACCAACAATGAAACACACTTTTATTAGATAAACTTTGAATTCAATTGTTCAAAGGATGCCCTTAAGGCGTTACAAGAAAGAAAAACTGAAAAGTAAATCAAAGCTAGAAATAATCAGAAGACAATCAGTGCTCCCATGGTCGTTTCTTGTCGGTGCGGACATAGTCATTGAGGATCCGCTCGTTCTCCAGCTGCCTTGTCAACTTCTAAATCTTCTGCTCTTGCTCGTGATACTTTTCTCTGTAAGTATCCCGCTCTTCTCTCAGCTGCATCCACAATCTCTTTAATGCCCCAATGTCAGTAGGCATTTATGGATGGAGGATGGTAGGAGGAACCCCTTCTTCATCAGCAACCTCAACAATTATAGGCCAGACGGCTTCATACGGCATTCCCAGCTTTTGGGCACGAATTCGAACCCATCGGAGATATGGCTCCATCGGAAGAGAAGTCTTCGCACCTAACTCGTGCGGATCAGACCTGTGTACTCTGTCCCAAGCTCTTATGAATCTACAGCGTTGCTCATCACTATCCCCTTGGAAGTCAAAGACAATGCTTGGCATCAGCAACTCATGAGGTCCTTCCCTCCTAGCTCGCCCAAATTAACGTAAGGCCAAACACGGATTATAGGAGATTCCTCCATGGGTTCCTAGCAGTGGACATTGGGGTATTCCCCACAGCAGTCAATAATAGCCACATCTTCCATGCCCTTGATAGTCCAAATGATGTCATTATGAGAGAGAGACATAATCCTGTAGGCCCATCCCATTCCTTCCTTATTCTTCAAAATTGATTTGGGGAGGTGAGAAATAAACCACCTCGCCAGCAATGGTGCACAGCACATAAGGGTTCCCCGTTTCCGAGCAGTACGGGAATAAAGAGAGTGCAAAATGTCACCCAAGAGAGTGGGCACAGGATTATCGGACATGAAAATCTTCACTGCATTCACGTCAACGAAAGAATCTGAGTTAGGAAACAACACCAAACCATATATGAGAAGAGACAGAATGTCTTCAAATGCCTGGAAGTCTAGGCTGTCCCAGAACTGATTAGCATTACCAACCAAAAATTTAGTCAAGAAGCCCTTTGTTCCACTACGAGTTTCCCAATTAGACATTACCTCAGCCTTTGTCAGATGGAGGGCTGAAGCAATCTCTTCCGGCCTAAGGATTTTCTCCCAACCTGTGAACGGGGTCTGCTCCAAAATAGAAATACCAAGCAGATCAGAGAACTCCTCCAAGGTAGGGACCAACTGGTAGTCCGGAAAAGTAAAGCAGTGGTACAGGGGATCAAAGAACTGGACTAAGACACTCATCATCTGTTCATCCATCTTAGAAGTGACCAAACCAAGGAGGTTCCCATGTCTTCTGATAAAGAAGGAAGTATCTGAAACCTTTGCAACCAATTCCTTAAGCTGAGTGGGAACCTGGACAAAGTTGATCTGAATAGTGTTTCTACGCATGGGTGCCATGACCTACAAAACAGAACAAAGATGAATCCCTCATGTCTTTGAAATAGGTTAGTCCAATGCAAGATTCATGCAATGTCATGATGTCATGATGTCATGATAGAAAACACACCACAAGTATCCACAAATAGCAACCATGGTAAGGGCAAACAAGTCACACAAATAGCCCTTAGATTTCAGGCTGGCAAGGAGTCTATGTACTACCCTCTTTCAGTTCAGTTGGTTCAAACCTGTCCTAGAAATAGTAACTGGGTTCTAGAGAATCTCAATATCACTGACCACCCTCGATCGGTCATAATTCCAGTTTAGAAACCTTTTCTTGCGGTCGGAATCATCGCGAGAGTTTGGTCTCAATGAGTGTAGCATACTGCTACTGTTCTATGGCCAAGTGGGTCAATTATAAGTGCTAAGGTCAGTTTGTGCTTAATGACCCCTTAGAAGACCCATATTCTCCTCGTTGCGCCATAAGGGATATCGGTACAAACTAAAGTGCCACACCAACGTAGCTACTGCTTCAACCGTATCGGTCTATGTCGTATAGTTCCCTCACAATTTATTGCTACTTACCTAAAGGGTATCCCCCAGATCCGGGTTAGGATCTATAGTAACTCCGATTCAAGCCCACAAAGATAAAGCATACAAATCAAGAAATTGAAAACAATATGAACTAATCCTAAGGTACACCCCACTTATAGATATCCCCAACAGAGTCGCCAGTTCTGTGATACGGTGGGAAGAACTGACTGTTTTTTGGAATGCTGGTTTGCGTTTTTCGTTTGTTTTTGCAAAATGTCGCGGTAAGCAAGAGTCGCCACCGGCTTTTATTTTATCCAACAAGGAAAGGAAAAAAAGCACAGAAAAATTCCTTTTTCGAGATATTTCTCGGGTTCGGGGGGGTAGATTATAGAAAGGGAAGGTATTAGCACCCTTTCTATCTGTAGTTATCTACGGGCTCTTAGGTACTTGCTCAATTGTTTTCAAAATTGCTTTCTTTGTGCTTGTGGATTTAGAAAAAACTTTTTGTTTAAAACTTCGATTTAACTCTTGCTTCTGTCCTCAAGAGTGTAATGAAGTGTTTTGAAAACTTTGTTCGAAAAGGAGTGTAAGTGTGAAAAATTTGTTTTGTTTTGAATGAGCAAGTATCTAAGAACCATCTACCTACTCGAAAAAGGAATCGTTCTATGCTAATTTCCTTTAGACAATGCTATCCCACTATTAATGAGTAGGTAGCACCGTCGTTGGAGTTTAAGGGTCAATTCGAATGAGGGACATACGGTCACTAAAGCAATGTTAGGACGCCTTAGCGGTAACCCTAATGTCTTAGATCATTTGTTTAAGGCAACAATATCCGAGGCGACCATTTCGAGGCGACTATGATCTTTTAGACAAAAGGGAGACCTCTAAAACGACCTATACTCAATGATTGTGTACGAAGGCAACCAAGTGGGAGTGTACCCTAAGAGTGTGCATGTGCGAGTGTGTCGTTTTCAGTTATTTTTATCTTTGCACATGTTAAGAGTGATCTAATTTGATTTTAAGATTAAACATTCAGTCTTGTCATACAAACCCTGTTACCAAACATCTAACAGTTATAATTTGCAGAAATAAAATGCGGAATTTAAATTACAAGGCGTCGGGTATTTACATCGCCAAAGACAAACCCTTTGAAAAATAAAGTAAAGCAATAAAAATAATTAAAAGTCCTATTTAACTATTACAATCCGGGAGCAAGTACATTATTGGATAAAAATAAGTAACGCGTGCGGGAAATTAAATCGAGCGCGTGATTAGGGTTTTGACCCTTTTGGTTAAAGAAGAAATCTTTTTTAGGTTTTTGTTGTTTTTATTTAAAGGAAAGAAATTAAACCTAAATTAATTACTAAATTAAATTAATGAATTAATTAAATGAAAAACAAATTATTTTTTGGAGTTTTGATTATTTAAGAAAGAAATAATAATAATTAAATTAATGGTTAAAAACTAATTAAGTCTAATTAATTTTATTTATTTTACAAAAGGAATTAAAGTTTTCTAATTAAAACCTAATTAATTAATAAATTTATTAAGAAAAATAAAAGTTTAAAATTTGATAAAAAATATTTTGTGATTTTTATTTAATAAAAAGGAATTTTGTGATTAGTTAGAAATTAAACAAAAATAATAAAACAAATAATAAAACTAAATAAATGAAATAGAAGAGAGAGGGGTTTGGGCCTGTTTTGGGAGTATGAGTAGTAATTCCTTAAGCCCAAAAACGCTGGCCTTCTTTGACTTTTTGGATCTGGTATGCACGCTTGGACTTGGTCTATGGTGGACCTTCAATCCCTAGCCATCAGATCTGGCCATTGGCCATCTGTCTCTTGGATGCCTGAGGGAGTATGGTATGCTGCAAGCTAAGACACGCATGGGAATACCTGAAGAGAAAAAATGTTGAGAAAGTGGAGGACCTGGGATTCGAATCCAGGTCCTGAAGGAGATTATACCAACAAGCTTGCCACCACGCCACGTTGATTCATTTGTTAATAAAATGCAAAGAATACATAATATAATAAAAAAATCACATGCCAGCAAAACAAAAAAAAGGCGCGCTTGGTTTGAATCCACCAATGGGCAGGGGACACCTCATCGTCCCTGTCCTAAAACCTGTAAAAGAATACCTGCGGATTTGAATCCGCAGCTAAAAACGCAGGCCTATCCTAAAATCTTCTCTAGGGCATATAAATCCATTCCAAGAACATGGTTTGACTCGTCCTGGCTTCCTGATCAAAACCATGCCCTTCTTGAGTCACAATTTTACCTGAAACAGAAAACCCTAAAAACCAAACGAAGAACCCTAGCTATGGTGGTTCTCCATTTAGGCCAGATAAATGCAATTGAATAATACCAATCGCTTGCAAATGTTATGTAGATTCAAAATATGGCATTGATTCATGAAAAAGATGCTTAAATTCAGAGTTGCAAAATCAAGAACAGGGGTGGTTATCGCACGACTTACAGTGCGTTTGGACGTCTGTAAATGCTTGCTCTGGATCCAGGTAGCTTGTATGAATGGTCAGGGAGCGATTGGGACAAGTCTCGTGTCCTGAAACAGCCTCTAGCTTGCACTTTGATCTCCCACTTTTTGTGAATTTTTGCACTTTTGTTCTGCCTCTCTCCACAGCTTTTTCCCCCTATTTTCGTCCCTTATGCTTGCTTATGTAATGCTCAGTGTATTAGGGTAACAAATATGGACTAAATCTTTTCATATTAATGCATATGAATTTGATTTGATATCCATTTTAAACCTTTCCAAATTTGATTCAATGCAATCTTTTTGCCCATGATTTGATTTGATACGAATTCCATGGTGATGCTAGCTGTAAACAAAGCCTAAAACACTCAGAAAATCATGAGTTATTAATTCTTGGGATTTTTTATGATTTTATTTGATTAAAAATGAATAAATTCAATAAAAAATCAAATTAAATAATAAAAGTGAAATATGGGCACATGGTTGGAGCTAGGGAACGTTGGCAATGATGCAAACCCAAATCAAGTTGAAAACAATGGGCCCATTGGACAAAATTTGAAGTTTTGGGGATAGTTGACTTTTGGCAATTTTGCAAAAATGTCCAACTTCAACAATGCATAACTTCTTCAATTTTGAACTTTTTGAGGTGTTCTTTGACTTTTTAGAAAGCTTGAGATGTCCTATAACCAACCATTTTTGTCTCATCTCATTTTGATGTTCCATGCTCAAGTTATAAGCTTTGGAAAAAAAGGTGTTTTTTGTTGACTTTCAAAAATGACCTATAATGTCCAAATTCATAACTTCTTGTGAGTGCATTGTTTGATCTTGGGGTATGAAGATGGATTGTAAGAAATTGCATCCTCTTCAAAATGAGCTTTGGATGGGTCATTTCTCATAAAGTATGAGAAATTTATGCTTGGTCAAATTTGAGTTGACTTTTCCTACAAAACCCTAATTTAGCAACTTTTGAATCTCGATGAATTTTGAGCAATCCTTGATGAATCATGATCAACCCTTGATCAAATGATGAAATATCCTTCAAAATGAGAATGTTGACAAAAAATATTGAATTTTGACTTCATTTAGGTCACAGTTGACTTTTGCCCTAGCACAGTCGACTTTTGGACCTTTGAGCAATTGACTGAGCAAACTTTCTCTGCAAGGCTTGAAAATTGACATGGATGACCTTGAGAACATATTAGGACATTGGGGAGCACTTGAGGTCATTTGGATTCAAAGATCTTGATGCAACATAAAACCCTAATTTGGGGTTGACTGCCTTAGGAGATAGCTTGTCTGTCCAACTCTTGAACAAACTTGAGCAACTTGGAGATTTTTCTTGCAATGTTTTGGTAAATATGAGAGGGAAAATTTTTGGGTACAACACATATCCACTCTGGATCCCATTGACAACAGTTCTGCTACTGTCGGTTATGACTTCAAAAATCCGATCAACCAAGCCGAGGACGAAGGTGAGGATGATTGTGAGGTTCCGGGAGAACTTGCTAGACTATTACAGTGGGAGGAGAGGGTTATACAGCCCCATGAAGAGCCAGTTGAGACGATAAACTTGGGCACGGAAGTGGACAGAAAAGAAGTCAAGATCGGCGTAAATCTGGAATCTAAGACCAAACAGTGGTTGATACAGATGTTGCACGACTATGTTGAGATCTCCGCCTGGTCATATGAAGACATGCCTGGTTTAGACACTGATATTGTGGTACATCGTCTGTCGACCAAGGAAGACTGTCCTCCGGTTAAACAGAAGGTTTGTTGTATGCGCCCTGAAATGTCAGAGAAGATCAATGCAGAGGTCATGAAGCAGTTCGACGCGGGGTTTTTAGTTGTCACCTCATATCCGCACTGGGTTGCTAATGTTGTTCTGGTGCCAAAGAAAGACGGTAAGGTACGGATGTATGTGGACTACAGAGATATGAACAGGGCAAGCCCCAAGGATGACTTCCCGCTTCCCCACATAGATGTTCTGGTTGACAACACTGCTCAGCATAAAATCTTCTCCTTCATGGATGGTTTCTCTGGCTACAACCAGATCAAGATGGCTCCTTAAGACATGGAGAAGACAACCTTCATCACACAGTGGGGAACCTTATGTTATAAGGTGATGCCTTTTGGGTTGACGAATGCTGGGGCAAATTATCAGTGCGCCATGGTTGCCTTGTTCCATGATATGATTCACCATGAGAATGAGTTTTATGTTGATTACATGATAGCCAGGTCTCAAACCAAAGAGGAACAATTGGATCATCTACAAAAGTTGTTCGACAGGTTGAAGACGTACAAGCTGAGGTTGAATCCGAACAAATGCACCTTCGGGGTAAGGTCTGGCAAACTTCTGGGTTTCATTGTCAGTGACAAAGGTATTCAAGTGGACCCCATAAAAGTAAAGGCCATACAAGAGATGCCGGCTCCCCGTACAGAGAAGGAAGTTAGGGGATTCTTGGGACGTTTAAATTATATCGCCAAGTTCATTTCACATATGACTACTACTTGTGGACCCCTCTTCAAGCTTCTGAAGAAAGATCAAGTGGTAAAATGGAATGAAGAGTGCCAGACAGCTTTCGAAAGGATCAAAGAATATCTCCAAGAACCACCAATTTTGATGCCTCCATTTGAAGTAAGACCTTTGATACTATACTTAACGGTGCTAGACAATTCAATGGGGTGTGTGCTGGGGCAGCATGACGATTCTGGTCAAAAGGAGCACGCAACATACTACCTTAGCAAAAAGTTTACTGACTGTGATACACAATACTCACTGCTTGAGAAAACTTGTTGCGCTTTGGCATGGGCTGCTCGCCGACTAAGACATTACATGTTGACCCACACTAATTTGTTGATATCTAAGATGGATCCAATCAAATACATATTCGAGAAGCCCTCTCTCTCCGGAAGAATAGCAAGATGGAAGATGATCTTAACTGAATACTATATACAATATACAACCCAGAAAGCAATCAAGGGGAGTGTGTTGGCTGATCATTTGGATCATCAGGCCGTGGATGACTACCAGTCCATGAATTTTGAGTTCCCGGATGAGAATATTATGCTGGTGACTGACTACGAAGAACTTAGACCGGATGAAGGACCCAAGGAGGGATCCCGATGGATTACGGTTTTTGACGGAGCTTCGAACGCACTCGGTAACGACATTGGCGCAGTAATCATATCTCCTGAGGGTTGTCATACTCCTTTCACTGCTCGGCTATGTTTCAATTGCACTAACAACATGGCGGAGTATGAAGCCTGCATCATGGGTCTCAAAGCCGCTATTGACCTCAGGATCAAGTTCTTAAATGTCTTCGGGGATTCAGCCTTGGTGATAAGTCAGATCAAAGGTGAATGGGATACGAAGCATCCGAATCTCATCCCATACAAAGAGCCCGTACTGACATTGCTCCCACACTTTGAGGAGGTAACCTTTGAACATTTTCCACGAGAGGAGAATCAGTTAGCAGACGCGCTAGCTACCATGTCTTCCATGTTCAAAGTAAAATGGGACAACGAAGCTCCCCGAATCATCATCGAAAGGTTGGATGAACTAGCAAACTGTTGTGAGATTGATACTGAAGAGGTGGCAGACAAACCCTGGTTTCATGAAGTGAAAAGGAACCTCGAGACTCAATAGTATCCCGAAGGAGCATCTTTCAATGATAAGAAGTTTCTGAGAAGATTCGCTGCGAAATTCTTCCTCGGTAATGGAATCCTCTACAAGCGGAATCATGACTCTACCTTACTGTGGTGTGTAGAAAAGAGCGAAGCAGACAGGATTATGACGGATCTACATGAAGGTACCTTCGGAAACCATTCCAATGGACATACTATGGCTAACAAGATCCTACAGGTAGGATACTACTGGTCCACTATGGAAGCAGATTGTTATCAGCACTCCCAAACTTGTCATAAGTGTCAAATCTATGCTGATAAGGAGCATGTGCCTCCAGTTCCCTTGAACGTCTTGACAGCTCCGTGGCCCTTTGCAATGTGGGGCATTAACATGATCGGAGAAATCAGGCCTACGGCTTCCAATGGACATCTCTTCATCTTAGTGGCCATATATTACTTCACGAAATGGGTTGAGGCAGCCTCCTTTGCTACTGTGACCAAGAACGCTGTGGTGTGGTTTATCTGACATAATCTGATCTGTCGGTATGGTGTGCCAGAGAGAATTATTACTGACAATGGTATAAATCTCAACAACATGATGATCACCGAGCTTTGTAAGCAATTCAAGATACAACATCATAACTCTTCTCTCTACCGGCGGAAGATGAATGGCGTTGTTGAAGCGGCTAACAAGAACATCAAGAAGATTGTACAGAAGATGACGGTGACATACAAAGACTGGCATGAGATGTTACCATTTTCTCTTCATGGATACCGTACCTCAGCACAGACGTCGACAGGGGAAACACCCTACTCTCTGGTATATGGCATGGAGGTAGTCCTACCCATCGAGGTCCTGATACCTTCTCTCAGGATTATGAAGGATGCGGGTTTGAACGAAGACGATTGGATCCAGACTCGACTTGATCAGCTAAATCTAATCGACGAGAAGAGACTTACCGCTATCGGTCTTGGTCAGACGTATCAAAAGCGAATGATCAAGGCTTCTAACAAGAAAGTCAGATGTCAAGAATATCATGTCGGGGATCTAGTGATCAAGCGCATCATACTGCCGCAAGGTGACCCCAGGGGAAAATGGACTCCCACGTACGAAGGGCCATTTGTGATTAAAAACATTTTCTCGGGTGGGGCTATGATTCTAACCACCATGGACGGTGACGACCTTCCTCACCCTGTCAATGCAGACATAGTGAAAAGATACTACGCCTGGTTAAAAAACCCGCTAGGTTGACTGGCCTAGGCAAAAATAAGGGCTTCCCGGTGAACCAAAAGGGTTCGGGCAAAAATAAGGGATGAAAATGAAAAAAATCTGTACACCCGACAAGTCAAAAACCTGAAGAGGCGGCTTGGGCAAAAAAGGGTATCTTGGTGGACTGAAAACCCGAAAGGGCAGTCCAGGAAAAAGTTAGGGATGTAAAGCGTATCACTATGTCGCATTGGATCATCTTGCGACCAAACCTCATTATCGATTATCAAGCTCGAACGACACCAATAAATCTAATCAACTTCGGACAAGTAGCAAAGTGATGAGATGCTCTAAGACATAGGGGCAATAGCAGAGTTAGAACTCAATGGGATTGTTGCACATAGCTGTTTTCTTTTTACACAAAATTGTATAGCTTCTATTTTTACGACGACGTTCTCTTACTAGAGCGTCAGCCTCCTTGTACAAAAAACGCCTATTACAAGCCAACTTCAAAAAAAAATCAATACAAAATCATTTTCACAAGAAACTATGAGTTTTTCCTTTCCTGTTTTGTTTTGCAAAAACGTTCAATGATTTATTCTTGACATATGCATTTGAATATGATTGCTGCTCATAAATATTTACATAAGAAATGAAAAGACAATTGCTCGTAACCTAAGAAACAGGGGCAAAAACAAGAAATGTCAAACCCGACAGTTACTCTGCCCAGCAGGTACCAGGGCAGAGACAGCTTTGGAGCACAGTCATCAGCACATACACTCCCCACAGAGTAAAAGTATTCAAAGCATTGATGTCGGATTTCCTGAAACAGAAAGTAATCTCCCCAGCCAGGGTCTTTCAGAAACCTAACAGCTATATCCCCCAGCCGATTTTCATAATCGTGAGTGGTTCATCATAATTTTTATCTCCCCAAGCAGAGTTTATTTCTCTGGACACATAAGCTCAATCCCTGACAGAGCCTATTACTTCAGCTAGGGAAATTCACCTTCCAAGCTATTCCCCGCAGAGCTATTCTCAAACAGAGTCTCTCCTTGACAAAATATTCACAAACAACAAGGAATAAATCTCCAGTACAGTCATTTCCATTCGCCATCCCCAGCGCAAGTAGAAGAACCACAATCCTCTACAACAGTCAGGAATGTTATACTCTCCAGCAGTAGTCAGGGATTTATTTTCCCAGACTCAGACATGTCCTAATAGCATTTCATGTTCATACATCATGACATGTTCATGCATATCATATATAGCATAATCTCATTTATTTTGAGAACATCATCTCACAAAGCATTTCATGCATTACACATATAATTAACCCTGTTATCTTTTCAGGAAAGACAATTATCACCAATAATCCCAACAGTTATACATGTCATATCTACAAACAGCCAGTGGAAAATCAATTCCTGAAGATCAAACGGGTCAACTAGTCTCTATAACCAAAAATGAAGAAACCCTATGACCCAGGTTCCTTCCCATAAGCCCTACTATCTAGGATTTCATTTCAAAGTAACCCTACTATCCAGGTTCCTTCCCATAAGCCCTATTATCCAGGCTTTCATCCCGAAGAAACCCTACGACCCAGGTTCCTTCTCATAAGCCCTACTATCCAGGCTTTCATCCCGAAGAAACCCTACGACCCAGGTTCCTTCTCATAAGCCCTATTATCCAGGCTTTCATCTCAAAGAAACCCTACGACCCAGGTTCCTTCTCATAAGCCATACTATCCAGGCTTTCATCCCGAAGAAACCCTACGACCCAGGTTCCTTCTCACAGCCCTAATATCCAGGCTTTCATCCCGGAGAAATCCTACGACCCAGGTTCCTTCTCATAAGCCCTACTATCCAGGCTTTCATCCTAAAGAAACCCTACGACCCAGGTTCTTTCTCATAAGCCCTACTATTCAGGCTTTCATCCCGAAGAAACCCTACGACCCAGGTTCCTTCTCACGACCCTACTATCCAGGCTTTCATCCCGAAGTAACCCTACGACCCAGGTTCCTTCTCATAAGCCATACTATCCAGGATTTCATCCCGAAGAAACCCTATGACCCAGGTTCCTTCTCACAGCCCTACTATCTAGGCTTTCATCCCGAAGAGATCCTACGACCCAAGTTCCTTCTCAAAAGCCCTACAATCCAGGCTTTCATCCTGAAGAAACCCTACGACCCAGGTTCTTTCTCATAAGCCCTACTATCCAGGCTTTCATCCCGAAGAAACCCTATGACCCAGGTTCCTTCTCACAACCCTATTATCCAGACTTTCATCCCAAAGTAACCCTACTATCCAGGTTCCTTCTCACAGCCCTACTATCCAGGCTTTCATCTTAAAGTAACCCTACGACCCAGGTTCCTTCTCGTAAGCCCTACTATCCAGGATTTCATTCCTAAGTAACCCTAATATTCAGGTTCCTTCTCTTTTATCTCCAGATAATAGTTTACAACACTGTAATACCTGGACTCGACCTGATACAGTCAATTTCACAAATTCCCTAGTAAGTTACGGTGCAGCCTGGACCCGGACCAGATATGAAGTATACTTCCACTTCCTCAATCAGGAGCTAGTTCCCTAGTAGAGTAATGGACAACCGAAACTCCCGAACTCTACTTCCCAGGACATAAATCAACATTCCCCGGAAAAGTCCTCCTCAATAGCAGGTACAAGCATTCTCACAAAGAAATCCCATGCGACTGATATCTTTTCTGGATGGCATCTTCAAGCCCGTCTCCGAAGACTCTCTATTGACTCCCAAATGGCATCTGTAAGCCCATTCCCGATATCACCAATCAGTTTTACTTCATTGTGAGTGCAAATTTATGGGCACTCTAGTGTTCAATTATCTTCTACCTTCAGATCATGAAAGGCAGACCGGCCAATCTACATCCTCAGGTTTAAGAAGATTGAACAGGGGAAACTGTTGTACCCCAAAATTTTCCCTCCTATTTTATTCAACATATGTTCATTGAGATCCTCAACTTGCTCAAGGATACCCAAGAGTTGACCAGACAAACTCTCTCCTAAAGCAATGAACCTCCAACTAGGGTTTCCATTTTCATCAAGATGGGTGAGCTCTAAAGGCCTCATATGCTCTCAATAGTCCTAATATGTTCTCAAGACCCTCCATGTCTTGTTTCAAGCCTTGCACAAGAAGTTTTCCCAGTCAGCTGCTTAGATGCTTAAAAATCAACTATATTAGCTCAAAAGTCAATTGTGGCCCACATACAGTCAAACTTCAAGATTTTTGGTCAACATCAACATTTTGAAGTGATATACATCATTTGATCAAGGGTTGACCATGATTCCCCAAGGAATTCTCCTAATTCATCAAAACTCAAAAGTTGCTAAATTAGGGTTTCTCAAGAAAAGTCAACCAAACTTTGACCAGGCATAACTTCCTCATACTTTATCAGAAATTTCTCATCCAAGTCTCATTTTAAAGAGAATCCAATTCCCTACAACTAAACTTCATCCATCTAGTTCAATAAATGCACTCATTAAAAGATATGGATTCAGACATTATAGGTCATTCCAAAAAGTCAACAAAAACACCTTGTGGGTCAAAGCTCCTTACATGAACATGGAAGATCCAATTTAGATGAAACCAAAGAGGTTTCTTAGGGGACATCCTAAGCTTTCTAGAAAGTCTAAGAACACCCTCTTCAGGTTAAAATTGAGAGAGATATGCATTGTCAAAGTTGGACATTTTTGGAAATTTGCATAAAGTCAACAATGCCCAAAATTGCTTTTTTTTCACATGGGCCCATCTTTTCAAGATTGAATCTCAGTCCTAACATAGTCCACGACCTATGGGACCCTCCATGATTTATTTATTTGCTTATTTAATTTATTTTGATTTTTATTCATTTAAAAATCAAATAAAATCAAATAAATCCAAATAAATCATTTAATTTGTTTTAGGAAAGACTTTTGTATTGAATAGAGATCTTATATGATGTCAATAGCCAAGAGAAATCTGCAAGATTGAAAAGAGAAGAAATCTCTATGTTTGGAAAGATTGGATGCAAGAAATGAAATCTATTATTCTTTGGATTCTTGCCAAAATTATTGACCTAATTGGATTCAATATATATATTGGAGTTTGTTGAACCCTAATGGAGAGATTGGTTACGCGTAGCCTGCCTCAAAAGCAAGAAAGAAAACTCAAATTTTTTATCAAAAAGTAGAGATTGGATCTTCCTCCACAGGCCAGTTCAGAGCATTCTAAGGATCAAACCACATTCCTGGCAACCTCTTGAAGCTAATAGCATCACTTGCACGCATTAACACCTTCAGAATGCACCATAACGGTATCACGGTTTATCCTCTATTCTTGAATTTGATTTTGGATATTTACGCGTTATAAATGATTTCAAAACATCCATTAATGTTTATAATGTAATTTAGAAGTTGTCTGTATAATTAATTTTGAGTTTGGATATGTATAGAGGTGTATGTCATTGCTAGGGTTTGAGGTCGTATTTTAGGGGTTTTTGATACAGGCAAAATTGGAGCAAAAGAAGGACGCTATCACGCTCGTGAGATCAAAATAAGTTGATCTATATGCTTAGAATGGATTTATCATGCTTGATATTAATTTTTGATATTTACAGGGATGTAGTTACAGCCATGAAACCGTAGGTAAAGATTTCTGCCTAAAATGACAGTACCAAGGAAGAAGAAGAACGCGTGGCAACGTCCTGTTGGACCATTTGAAAATTCGCGTGTTTCTTAGGCCAAGCGCTTTGTTTGTATTATATTTATTTTATTTGATTATGTATATGACTAACGAGCTAGCGCAGATGGCAAGGGGAGAAGGCATATGAGAGGGAGGACTTGGGTTCGATCCTATGTCCAGACCTTTTGCATTTTCTGAAACAACAATTCCAAATCCAATACACATCACATTCTGAAGAACATCACACACTCTTTGATCTTATGCCTTGGATTAATCTCCATCATAGATCCAACGTGCAATGTATGTTGGTTCACCGTGAACCTTCAGAAGCTGGTCCCACTGGACCAGACGCCAGACTTTGGGCCAACTTTGGGCCTAACAACAAATTTGGTAGCACACCCCCCTTATTCCTTCCAGCAACAGGCCCAAGTTTCAATTCTCTTTTAATTTCTTATTTCTTTATTTGTTTTAATTATTTTACAAAATCATTTGTTTTAATTATTTTACAATAAAAATATTTTTTTAATTAAATCAGAAAATTACAAAAATATTAGATTTAGTTAATTATTTTCATAAAATATTTATTTGCATTTAATTAATTAGTTTAATTAGGTTAACTTAAACATTGTTTTTGTAATTAAAATTTAATAGAAATTAGGACTAACTCGCAAATTTCAAAATTTATGTTATTTTCTCAATAAAAAAATACAAAAAAACATTTTTAATTAATTAGATTTTTAGTACCTTTTGACTTATTCCCATCTTAATTCTTCGCGCGTTTATTTCTTCCGGTACCATTATTTTTCAATTAATGTAACTGTTGATGGTTTGTAATAGTTTCAAATTAGGGTTTTATTTACTGTTTATTCCCCGGTTTTTGATTATGTAATCCCCTCCCCAAAGCCTTGTAATAGTTAGGATTTTGATTTCTCGCTTTTAATTTCCGCAACTATTTAACTGTTAGATATATGAACAATAGGCTTGCATGTAAAAGATAAATGATTAATATAGTAGAAAACCCTAATTGTGCAAAGATAATTAACTGAAAAAAATACACTTGCACATGTTCACTCCTAGGGTTTTCCCCACTTGGTTACCTCGGAAATAATGGTCGTGTTCCTTGAACATAGGGATACCTTAGCAATAACCCGCGATTCAAAGTCATCATAAAGATCATAGTCCCTACTTGGCCCTTGAGTTGCCTACGAATTGATCTTATGATGATAGTCCCTTCGAAATGCTAAGGCATCTTTACTTGTTTCCTTCAGAGACCATTTCATCCCTTTGAATGTCCCTTTACACATCCAACGATGGGGCTACCTACTCCTTAATAGTAGGATAGAGTTGTCTAAAGGAAAACGAACAGACTTTTTTCGAGTAGGTAGATAGTTCCTAGGTACTTGCTCAAACAAACAAATTTCACACAAACACTTTCAAAACAATTTTCAAAAACAACTTTGTCACACTCTTGAGGACAGATACAAGGGTTATCACGAAGTAAACAAATATTTTCAAAACAAGCAAACACAAGAAATTTCAAAATGAGCAAGTACCTAAGAGCCCGTGGAAAACCACAGATAGAAAGGGTGCTAACACCTTCCCTTTCTATAATCTACCCCCTGTACTTAAAAAAATCTCGAAAAAGGTTTTTTCTGTTCTTTTTCCTTTTCCTTTGTTGGATGAAACAAAAGTCGGTGGCGACTCTTGCTTACCGCGACATTTGCAAATACAAAATGCAAACCAGTATAACTGTCGGTTCTGCCACCGTATCACCACTTAGCATTTCAAAGGGACTATCATCATAAGATCATTTCTCGTAGGCAACCCGAGGGACATCTAGGGACTATGATCTTTATGACGATTTTAAGCAAGGGTCTTTGCTAAGAGTAGCCCTACGTTTTGAGGGACATGACCATTATTTCCAAAGGCAACCAAGTGAGGTAATACCCTAGGGGTGCAAGTGTGCGGAAGTGTGCTTTTTCAGTTATATTTGTGCAATTAGAGTTATCTAGGTTCAATTTCTCGTTATCTTTCATGCAATCCTATTAATCTAAACAGTTAATAATAGTGCGAGAATTTAAAAGGCAGAAATTAAACCTACCTATTACAGGGCCTCGGGGAGGGGGATACATAACCAAAACTTGGGAGTGTGGAAATTAAAAGCGGTAAATAGACCCTAAGTTAGACTATTATAGACTATGTACAGATACAATCAATTGAAATGAATAATAAAAATAATAAGCGCGCAAAGAATGGAAAGAACGTCTAAACCCTAAAAATGTTTAAAAGGAAATATTTTTTTGTTCTTATTTATTTATGAAAATATTAAATTATAATAATATCCTAATTAGATAAATTAAAAAGGAAAGAAAAAATTATTAATTACAATTAATTCTAATGAAACTGATATTTTTGGTATTTTTAAAGAGAAAAGGATTTGAAATTCAATCCTAACTTCTAATTAATTTTTATTTCAAAGAAAAAATTTAAAGTCATTAAATTATATTAATTTACAAAATTAATTTTAATAAAAAAACTAATTCTATTTTTTGTGTTTTTTATTGATTTTATGATTAAAATAAACTGATTTTAAAACAATTAAAATAAGAATAAAGAAATTAAAAAAAAACGAAATAGGAGAGTGGGCCTAATAGTGAAAGCAATTTGGGGGGGGGGGCGTTGAATTGGATTAGGCCCAGATTAAACAGCAAGCCCAATATCCCTTTTGATTCAGTGTCACTGGCTCTTGGGGGTCTACCATGGAAGACCGTGTCAGAGGCGCTGGATCTAATCTTATAGTGATCTAATGGATGAAATTTGGAGATGTATGGTATACGTATGGGGGTGCCATACACTGGAACCTGTAAGAAATTTTGGAAAAAATACAAAATCGCTGGACCTGGGATCGAACCCAGGAACCTTCCCTCGCACACTTGCATCTTTGCCATTTGCGTTATCCTGTTAATTCATATATATATATATATATATATATATATATATATATATATATATATATATATATATATATATATATATATATATATATATATATATATATATATATATATATATATATATATATATACATATATATATATATATATATATATATATATATATATATATATATATATATATATATATATATATATATATATATATATATATATATATATACATATATATATATATATATATATATATATATATATATATATATATATATATATATATATATATATATATATATATATATATATATATATATATATATATAATACCACAATAATATTATAAGGTAAACAAAGATCAAATCCATGTCATCAAAAACACACGCGTTCAGTGGACCAATCAGATCCTATGAAATTGCCACGCATGGTATGCCTGAGTCTATTGGGGTCAACGACGCCGGAGCTGTGCTCCGGTCGTCTTCTCTAGCCAACCCTGACATTCAAACCTGCAAAACACGAGGATTAAGAGGCATAAAAAGACCCTATTCCCCTTGTAATTTTTCCATGAATCCAAATATGGCCTTAGTTTCGCCTGAAAGTGCTTGTATCAATAGTACTGAAGCTCAAGCTTCTTTAAAACCTAACTATGGTAACCTGCGATTTCAGCCCTTAAAGTCACATTTGATACGTCAGATCTCTTCTAATCATCACTATAAACATGAATGTAAGCATTATATGGATTTAAATGGCATGTTCTAGAAGTTAAAGAGTAGAGAAAATTTACCAATCAGAGGGATCGCGTGAGGGAGTTTCTGGGCGTGCTGGGCTTGCTTAACAATGGGGAATGCTTCCTGGAGTCTTCAGGAGGAAGATTGAATGCTTGGTTTATCTTGAAAAGAGCTGATATTAGATTCTCTTCAAAATGAGCCTTGGTTGGAAAATTTCTGATAAAGTATGACAAAGTTATGCCTGGTCAAAGTTTGGTTGACTTTTCCTATAGAAACCCTAATTTGCAATTTTTGATGATATGGGAGAATTTATTGAGGAATCATGATCAACCCTTGATCAAATGATGGATATTACTTCAAAAAGTTGATGTTGACCAAAAATCTTGGAGTTTGACTGTATTTGGGCCACAATTGACTTTGGACCTAGTATAGTTGATTTTCAGGCATTTGAGCAGTTGACTGAGCAAACTTATTGTGCGAGGCATGCAACTTGGCATGGATGATCTAGAGGACATATTATGGTAATGGAGACCACTTGGGACCCTTGTAACTCAACCATCTTTATGAGGAGTGAAACCCTAGTTTGAGGCTCATTGTCTTAGGAGGAGGATTTGTATGGTCAACCCTTAGTCAACTTGAGCAATTGAGGACCTCTAGGAGTATGTTTTGTGCGAAAATGGGGGGGGGTAAATTTTGGGGTACAACACAGGTCCCTGACTTGGTGATGGCCCGCTTTCTTGCATCACTCTATTGATGTACACGGATGGTCCCTTTCTTTACAAGAGACCTGTGTTGTACCCCGCTTTCATAAGAGATAGGTGACGGACCCTTAATTACCATCGTGGCTTTTGGAGTGGCGGGTATTAAGAGAGTCTGCTTAGGTGCTCTTCCTATAATCTCTGTTGATTCTTCCCACGAGATGACTATAGTTTTCTTGGTAAGATTTTGGCCCTGGCATGGGATTACCATTGGCTTTTCCTCCAATTGTGGCTACATATTTTTCCTCAGGGTACAGTTTGAATTGGACTATCCCCTGATCCACCAGCTTTTGCACAGTTGTTTCAAAAGCTTTATTATGCTCTAACAAGAATCCACATTCGAACAGATATTCTTTCAACAAGTTGATAGGGTTTTTTCCTTTATGGTTGCCCCAAAGTCAGTGACCAACTCAATTGCATTTATTGTTGGCCCGTCTTGCGGAGGCATATGGTTTGATTTGATGTTAGGCTTCTCAAAAGTGATGTCTTAAGATTCTAACAAATCCTGAACCTTATGCTTGAATGCCCAACATTGTTCTATGGTATGCCTCGGAGAGTTAGCATGGTACTCACACCTGGCGTCGGCATTCCATCTTTGTGGGAGTGGCCCTACTGGAGGAGCTAAAGGCTTGATTTCCACTAATAGTGCCTTAACCAAGTGTTGTAATAATTGGCTTGGTGGCATGGGCAGTGGATCAAAATTTCTGGGTGGCCTTTTAAATTTGTCTTGCCTTTTTCCTTGTGGGATCACCAATGGTTGTGATGTCCTTGGTTGTGAGGCCACAACATTGACCTCTCCCTCCTTTCTCCTTGGGAAGTTTGAAGCAGGTCTTTTTGAATTGTAGGGAGCATTTGATGATCCCCCCTGGTATCTTCCCACTTTTTAACCCAGTTTCGATTCTTTCGCCAATAGTCACTAGGTCTGAGAATCCCGACGAGACACTTCCCACCATTTTCTCATAATAAAGCCCTTGTAAGGTTCCCATGAACATGTCTACGAGTTCTTTTTCCAGCAGTGGTGGTTGTACACGGGATGCCATCTCCCTTCAACTTTGAGCACACTCTTTGAAGGATTCTTCCTTCTTTTGGGATAGATTTTGGAGTTGGATGCAGGTAGGCACCATGTCCAGGTTATATTTGTAATGCTTCAAGAAAGCATTAACAAGATCTGCCCAGGTTCAGATATGTGTTTGTTCCAATTGTATGTACCTGTCTAAACATGCCCCACTCAGACTGTCTTGGAAACAGTGGATCATTAGCTTCTGATCATGGGCATGGGCATGCATCTTCCTGCAATACATATGAAGATGATTCCTTGGACAAGTGAGCCCTTTGTATTTTCCAAAGTCGGGTACTTTGAATTTTGGCGGTATCACCACATCAGGAACTAGACCCATTTCCAGAGCGTCTACTTCGAAAGCATCAAAACCCTCCATAGTCTTTAACCTTTCCTTCAGGGATTTATATTGATTCATTACCAGTGGATTATCTGCAGCATGAGTACCATTTGTCTTTAAGGGTGCCTGGTGAGCATCCTCTGGGTCATGATCTACGTATTGCAGGTCTAGGTAGTTGTCTGCATTATTGGTTGGAATTTGTAAGGTATGTGATGCCCTTACTTTTGATGGTGGTGGGATGAACCCTTCAGTTTCAACCTCTTGCTGGGCCATGGCGGACTTTTGGGGTCCTGATTCCGGCTCTTTCCTTGGTTGGTGACCACTCGATACACCAATGGTTTGGGCCACCTCTTCAAAAGCTACCCTGGGAATTTGGTCCTACCAATCAATAATATTCTTCAAAGCTAGAATAACTTGACTCAAATCTCCTTTCATTGAGCTTACGTCACCCTTTACTTGGTCAAGATCCTCTTTGAACACAGCTTGCATCTCCTCGATTTGTTCCATTGCTTTTTGTTGATGGGCCCTTGTTTGATATGGAGGCTAAGGAGGTGGAGGTCTTCTTTTACCAATGGCTTAACTGGAGATATTTTTAAAGAAAATGAGTTTTGATATGACATGCAGGTGTTTTATAAATGCATGCGTGCGAACGTATGTGCATGAACATGAAATGATTTCTTGTTTTAAATGCCTTATTCACTTGGGTGCATGTTTGTATTTTACTTATTATTTTATTTGGTGACTAGCTTTAAAATAGACACACCGTCGAGATAGGGAAACAAAATGCCTTTATTAAAAGTAACATAATCCAGATATTGAAAAATATTACTACTTGAAATCAAAACTTGTTTGCATAAACATAAATAAAGGGAACTAAATCTTCTAGGTGCGCCTGCGGATGTGTGCTCTGAAGCCATTAACCATTGCTCAGCAAAGCAGGAGAAAGTCTTCAACGTCCTTCGAAAGAGGAGCCATTACACTCTCTACATATTTTAAAATTCTAGGGATGTCTTCGATGAGATTGTTGGCTAGGAAGACAAGCTTTTCATATTTGTCTTTGTAGTACCTGTATTCCTGATAAAGATGTGGGATTATCTTATGGTTATCTCTCCCAGCTTGGGCGATCTTAGTATATTTCTCTTCCCAATACATCTTTTCACCCCTCATTTCTGTATAAAGTCTTCGTTGGATGAGGAAATCCTTTTGAAGACCCTGTAGCTCTAAGCACATATGCTCATATTCTTGAGTTCTCCGAGTCAGGAGTTTCTCTGCTTCTATCCTTTCAAGGCATACTTTGACCTCTGATTCCTAGATGTCTTGAAGTTTGGTGGCGAGGTACTTTACTTGCTCTTCTTGATCTAAGGAAGCTTGTGCCAAACTTTGGATTTGGGATCTTAAATTTTCCTCTAGCACTTTCTTGTCATGTGTTTCCTTTTCATACCATCTAGTTAACCTCCCGATTTCAGCGGCGGCCTCTTCTAACCTTTGGTTGTGGGAATCTAGGTTTAATGTTACACTCAACAGCCCTTCAGTTGTACGCTTTTGTTTGATACTTTCTTTCTCCAATTCGTTTTGACTTCTCTCAATTTGTCCGTCCTTTGATTCAAGTATAAGCTGCATCTGTTTCTTTTCTTTGGTCAGATTAAGGAGATTGACTTCCAATGCTTCTTTCTCTTTTTGAGCTTGCTTTAAGGCACTTTTCAGGTTGTCGACTTCTTCTAAAGATATGGGTGTTATCTCTGGGACCTCCGATTTGTACTCTGGATCTTTCTCGAATGGCAGATTGATAATTTGCACCCTATCTCGGACCCATTTGGTGTAGGGTTCTCTTGCTATGGCATTCTTTCTTTTGGATTTCCTCTTGTTAACCTTGTTCCAAGCTCGACTAACCTTGTTGAGCAACCATTGGTCTTCTATACCCATATTGTGGATGATAAATGGTCGGAGTTGTTCGTCTGAAGGTTTGTCTTCCAAAAGATATCCTAATTGTCGTAGGGCCAAAGTAGGGTTGTAGTTAATACAGCCTCGCGATCCAATCAAAGGTACATTAGGAAAGTCCCCACAGCTAATAGTGATATCACCAATATCCAGCTTCCTTGCATACCATAATACAGAGTTTGCAGTGAGAGACCTTAATTTCTGTGGCCAACTCGTGTCTGGTCAATTCTGGGATCATATAATCTTCTTTGTAAAGATGGGTCATGAACCAAGTATATAGAAGCAGGATGCAACAATTTAGCGTGCCTTTTCTTTTTTCTTACATCATATGCAAAGTGTAATAAATGTCAGCAAGCAAAGCGGAAGTAGGATCCATATTAAAGACTTTCGCACCCCAAAATATGCTAATGGCCGTGGGGTCAATATAGACCACGGTCCGAGGAAATAAAATTACACCCAATACCAACATACCTAAATAGTTAACACAAGATTCTCACTCCTTATAATTAGCAAAATCTAGTGCCTTGGCTTCCAAGTATATCCTTTTGATTCCTTGTATTGGACCTTCTCTTTGGTAATTTTGCACTAACTCGGGGTAGGGGATCCCTAAGCCTTTTGCCAAAACACTGACTTCAACAATTTATCCAATACCTACATAGGCCTTTTCTTTGGAGAAATTCAGAATTCTGTCAAATTTTTCCAGAGCCTGTGCTAGCTAGAAGTCTTGGAAGGTGAAACATCTCAATGGAGGATCATAGAACTGAATTAGGGCAGAGACATCCATTTGAACCTTTACTTTAGTCAAGTCAAGGGTGTCCCCATAGCAGCGAGCGTACATCTTCAGAGCTCTCTCAAATAATTTCCCCTTTATAGTTTTGATTTCAGAAAGGTCGGGCTTGTAGGCATTGACGCGGACAAGTTGTTTCCCTCTAGTACCCATTTTTAAGACAGTCACCAAAAATCTTGCTTTTTGTTATATTTTTTTATTTCGTACCCTGTGAATAAGACAAATAAAAGAAGCAAATGATGAATATATATATATATATATATATATATATATATATATATATATATATATATATATATATATATATATATATATATATATATATATATATGAATGCATGAATGTATAAGTGTTGGGTTGAGTAACAGGATTTTGTGACCGGTTTTTGTGATGGGTACCCCTATAAGGTAGGTTCCTTAATTTTGACCTACGGTAAATCTACCCTCCCAGGAGGTGGTTTCCTTAAGGGTATCATGAATAACACCGGAGGGAAGAGGCACAAGGGCCTCCCTTAGGTGGAGCCTCTTTACGGATCGAAACTTTCGTTCAAAGTCGTGAAAGGTCTTGTCATGAGATTTTGGGTTAAGGTCGTTACAAAGAGTCATGGGTGACCTTCCAAAGTCCTACTTGTCAAGAGGATATCTCTCGATAAGTATTCCTTTTTCGGAAGTTCACCGACTCTAGGCAAAGTCGTCACATAAACTCGCAGGGATGATGTACCCCCTAAGCTAATAGATGAACCTTCTTTTTAAGGGTTATATTGGAAATATTTTTGAGATAGAAAAATCCCGCCACGCAGTAAATATGTGATGATAAGAGAAATTTACAGTAAATAAATAAATGTGATAAAATAGATAAATGCAATAAATAAATAAACCAAATAAAAATAGAAACCCCAAAAATACCTAAACCTAGGGTTAAGTAGAGTCCCCAGCAGAGTCGCCAACTGTAGCAACTGGATTTTTAATAAGAGCCGACACTATTAGTTTTTATCCTAGGGAAGGGCATCTAATAGGAAACCCTAATTTGCAGACAGAGATTCTAGGTTTCGGACTTCATTAGACGAAAGGAAGGTGTTAGGCACCTTTCATCTACCTTGTTCACAAGGATACTAGGTTTTAGGTTTAGGTTTAGGTAAAATAGGGTTTTAAATTTTAATAGGGGAAAGAGTTTGTTTTTTTATAGGAGAACTCACTACGATTTTCGATCGTATGCCTGCGTATCCTCTTATGAGGAATCAGAGTACCAATTCATAGTTCGTATGGTTGGTGTTTTTTAGGGGTTTGCAGGCATATTTTGAATCACCTCGCACTCGGTCGGGAGTAGTGATTGCGGAGATTTTGACTGAGTATGCAGTAAGTCAAAACTAGTTTGAAACCCTTTTGCAAAAAACAGTTGATTAATTTAGTTTATTGCGAAAATAGTTTGATGATTTGTTTGTGTCTTTTATCGTATTAATTGCGAAGATCTCTTGATTAATGCATGATAAAAATATTTAATGTCAATATGTATAAAAATATGTTCATGTGTTTTTAAATAAAAATAATTTATTTATGATAATAAGTAATATTTACATATAATAAATAATAATACTATAAATAAAAATTACTATTGATGATAATAATAAGTATAACTAATAATAATAATAAAAAGATAATAATATAATATAATAATAATAATAATAAAATAATAATTATATAGAAAATGTAAAAAATAATTAAATTCAAGAGGGGTGTATTTTTTAGTTATTAAGTAAAAAGATGGGGTGTTATTAACAGTTTGGGTTAGGCCCATTACGAGTCCAGGCAGGAGGGTGCATTGCGTTTTGACTTTTAGCAATTAGGAAGAAGGGAGGGTGTTATAAATAACTGGGCTTGTCCCAATGTGCGTTTGAGAAGGGTCTTGGCCGATCGCGTGTGTAGAGGTGTACGGATCTTACTATAGACTTGGCCTCTCGGTCGTCTGATGAGGATCTAAAGAACGTGATGGAAGGTTCATGATAATTACTATGGGCGCGTTTGTATGGGATCGATACGAATTATACAATTTTGGTTTTTATTTCATATTCATATTTTTGTTTTACAGTGAAACCTCTTCATCTCTTTTCTCTCTCTCGTTCACTTAATCTTCATCCTCTCAACCCTAATCCTAAAACCACTAACGGCGGTGCAATCATCCATCCCAGTACCCCATCCTAAATGTAAACCCAACCTCCTTTGTTTTCAACCTACCCAACAAAACCCAGATATAACAACAACGACAAAAACAAAAAGTTGTGTTTCTTTACCCTTTCGCGATTTTCTTGTTCTCTAGTCTTTGAGCTTTTGAAGCTAATCCCTCCGTCTTCTTTGATTGCAGGTCGCGGAGGCGATAGCTGATGGTGGCGAAGGCGACGGCGCAGTCAAGCAATTAGGGTTTCAGATATTGAAACCCTAATTTCCTATTCTTCAATCTTCAACAACCGTGAGGTCTCCTTTGCTGCAAATCTCTCTCTGGTAGTCAAGCTCTCCTTTGTTCTTCAACCTTGTTTTGCTTCTGTATTGTTCGTTCTCACAATCCTCTCCTCTTGTGTTTTGTCGTTTGATTCGTACTTATAGGTTTAGAATTAGGGATTTTTTCAATTGTTGTTACAAGTTTTAGTTTTTCCTTGATTTAGGGATTAGAAAAAAGTTAGGGATTTAATGTTCAATGTAATTGATTTTCTGGGATTTGATTTGCAGAAATATTTGATTCTGTAATGGATTTAATTGTGTTAATAGATTCTAGAATTTTGATTTGTACTGATTTTGTTACTGATATTCGATCTACATTTTTAGCAACAATCATCATTAGCAACAACATGTTTTTCCTGTCACCACTATGGTAAATGCAGCTTTCGAAGCTCCCAGTCAGCAAGTTCATAATCATAGGAAACCCCGTTTTGACACGATTCCAATGTTGTATTCAGACTAATTTGATTCAGACTCGATCACCACCGATTGTCCCTGAGGATCAACCATGGTGGTATAAGGAAGATGCTTTTTATGCTTTTTATTAAGGTGCTCCTGGGCATGATCTTGATCATTGTCTCGCTTTGAAGGTTGAAGTACATAAGTTGGTCAAGAGTGGTATTTTGTCATTTAAAAATGGAGGTCCTAACGTTTGAATCACCCTTTTTGCCAAAACATGAGTGAATCTCGGCTAATGACGGCCCTGAGGTTTGAAAGATGTTTTCTCTCGCACAAATCCAGATATGGAAAGACTTCTCATATTATTAGCTCGTTTATGCTTTTCATTTTTGTAATCTTTCATGTGTGTCAAAGATTTGTTTGCATGTAAGAATTTGTTTGCATTTGAATGATAATGATAATACAGGGAATATGTTTTTCTTGAAGAAATCCATTCGTTTCACTCGCATTCGTTCTTAATTATGAATTATTTCTCTGCACTATGATACCAAATCTTTTGACCAAACTCTTGCTTAGGCAGAGATTGGAGGGAGGATGATGATCTGAAAAACGCAAAATGTCTAGTTGTATGTTTTTGAATAAAATCTTACTAAAGATGTACAAGAATTGTTTCGAATCCCTAAACACCAGAGATATAAGAAAGATAATCCCTTGCTAACCCCTTTTGAGCCTTGAAGTAGGAGTTTCTTTTCTATACAAAAAATCCTTAATTTTAACTTGGGGCAGGGTAGTTTTCAGTTAATCTGATCGAGTGTTCAAAATTCGTAAGGAAGATATTTTTGAAGAGAAACCGCGATGGCTATCCTTCATATATCATGAGGCCAGAAGATGAGAAACCATAATGTTTATCCCTCATCCATCAAGAAACGAGGCAGTCACGATCATCTCAACAAGTCAAGACAAGCTAATGCCACACGTTTTGTTCAAAAATCAAGAAAAAAAGAAAGCCCGCTAAGTCGAAAAATTGAAAACAAGAGACTTAGGCAAAGATTAGGGCATCCCGCTAGACTATCAATTCAAAAGAATTAGTTCAGGAAAAAATTAGGGAAAATAAAAATTGCAAAGAAAGGACTACAAAGAAAAGTCCACGGCCAAGAACAAATTCGTGTGACTACAAACACAAACACAAGAAGGGTGACTACTACTCTAAAAGCCTTATCACTTCCTTAACCATCACAAAATATTTTTCTGAGAAATGAACACTAGTGTTGAATTAACTAAACATAAGACTGAAGAACATCATGAAGAATGGGTGAGCACCAATAAATTTTGAGCCTTAAAATATTTTTTCTAAAAACCGTGAACGAGGCCACGTTACAACCTTCAAAAGTCCTAATTGAAGCAAGGTTATTTTGAAAGCATACTTTGAGAAGATTGTGTTCCTGACTCTCATAAGTTTTGATAAATATTTGTGTTTGTATCATATGCTTTTACTATAAAAATAAATGCTGCTCTAACTTGCAAAGTTTGTGTGATATCTTTTCAAAATCTTCAAGACTTACATAACGGTTGCATTAGAATTTTCATTCTCAGAATAAACTTTTTCTACTTGTAAAACATTTGTTTGATATCAAGGAAGCTTACATATAAGCCCCAATGATAAGTTTAATCTTTTAAGGTCTGGAACTTTGTTAAGTAATTGACAAATCATTTTCAAGAATGATCATATCTAGGGGCATGTCGCCTGAAGACCTTCAGCATGAACAGGTTGCTGCCTTCATAGTTCATTTACCCTCATAGGGAAAATTTGAAAACTCTATTGTGCCAAATATAGTCAATCTGGGGCAGTCACGTTAATATTCAACAAATCTCTCTAAGAGTTTGAAGACACTAGAGCATTTTGGATGCCACGTCTTTTGTAAAATCCTCTTTAGACAATTTCTTCTCATCAACCATATAACTTGGGGCATTTTAGAAGTGAATTTATTCACAAGAATTGTCGTGCGTCATGCAGCTTATCAGCAGTAAACTTGGGGCATCCTTTTCTATTTCCCCACTGAGTTAACTCTCGTGGAAGAATCTTTCTTTAGCTTTCCTTTTCCATCTCTGGATAGGATAAATCCCTAATCGAGTTGTTTCCTCATTGGGTGGAGTCTTGTTTGACTATTTTCTCTCCAGTTTATTCCTGGATTGAGCTTAGTCTCTTGCAGACGCTACCTCGTGGATCTCTCTAGGCTGTGAAACCTAGACGGAGAGTGCATTTATTTTGTATATTTAAATACTTGGTCTCCTCGGGAAGAATCTATTCATGGTTTCCCATTGAATATGAACTTTGTTTCCCAGTAGTGTTGTTGCAACACTCTTTTGGAATCTCAACATGACAGCAAGTGGCAGCCTCTTTATTTGAGAAGCTTGTGTATTATTGATATCTTTGGAAAGTAGCAAGTGGCAGACTCTTCATGAACAGCTTGTGTATTATTGATATCTTTGGAATATAGAAAGTGGAGGACTCTTCATGAGAAGCTTGTGTATTATTGATATCTTTGGAAGATAGCAAGTGGTGGCCTCTTCATGAGTAGCTTATGTATTATTGATATCTTTGGAAGATAGTAAGTGGCGGACTCTTCATGAGCAGCTTGTGTATTATTGATATCTTTGGAAAGTAGCAAGTGGCGGACTCTTCATGAGAAGCTTGTGTATTATCGATATCTTTGGAATATAGCAAGTGGCAGACTCGTCATGAGCAACTTGTGTATTATTGACATCTTTGGAAAGCAGCAAGTGGCGGACTCTTCATGAGTAGCTTGTGTATTATTGATATCTTTGGAAAGTAGAAAGTGGCGGACTCTTCATGAGCAACTTGTGTATTATTGATATCTTTGGAAGATAGCAAATGGCTGACTCTTCATGAGCAGCTTGTGTATTATTGATATATTTGGAAAGCAACAAGTGGCGGACTCTTCATGAGCAGCTTGTGTATTATTGATATCTTTAGAAAGTAGCAAGTGGCAGACTCTTCATGAGAAGCTTGTGTATTATTGATATCTTTGAAAAGTAGCAAGTGGTAGACTCTTCATGAGCATCTTGTGTATTATTGATATCTTTGGAATATAGCAAGTGGCAGACTCTTCATGAACAGCTTGTGTATTATCAATATCTTTGGAAGATAGCAAGTGGCGGCCTCTTCATGAGCAACTTGTGCGTTATTGATATCTTTGGAAGACATCAAGTGGCGGCCTCTTTATTTGGGCAGCTTGTATATCCCTAACAATATGTTATTTCAACAGCAAATGGTGTCTCTTTTGAGAAGTTTGCTCATCAATAATAAATGACATCGCTTTTGAGAAGTTTTCTCTTCAACAGAAAATGGTATCTCTCCGGAAAAGTCCCGCATAGAATTTTGTTACGAAATCTCTAGAAGTGGTAGTCCCTTTAGCGGAGACAGCTTGTACATTATACTTTTCAAGTGGAAGACTTGACAAAGAAGAAACTGGGACTCGTTCGTCGTGGGGAGGTTTATTACTATCATTTTCAAGTAGAAGACTAGATAAAGAAGAAACTGGAACTCGTTCATTGTGGGGAGGTTTTTTATTACCATTTTTGTCTACCTTTAATAAAAGTTGGTGCATCTGATGTTACCAGTCGCAGTACTGATGTTACCAGTCTCGGTGTTGATGTAAATCATTACTTTCTTCCAGTCTCAATGTTGATGTCATTTGTTTCTCCACTAAATCTAAAAGTTAGTAATTCACCATCATTATCCCCCAATAAGAGTCTCCTACTTGAATTTTGTTGTCCTTTTCCCCAGGGGAATTATAATTTTCTCCCCTGTGGAGTTTCCTTTATCCTTTGATTTCCATAACGTCAGTTTGTCTCATTTGGTATCATTCCTCATAGGATTCAGAATCTTGGATTCATATCATATCATAAGCATCATTACGGTATCTTAGGGAAAAATTGTGTATTATATATTTAAGTCCCTTCAATCTCGTCGAGACGAAGATTTCAACCTTCATATCTCCGGATAGAAGAAACTTAAATATGGGCAGCTGTCATACCCCAATTTTTGACCTAAGATCCCACCTCTCTTTTGTATCATTACTTAGCATCAAGATCACCGAACACCTTCGTGTTTTCCTTTTATATTTACTAACCATTGATCAAAATAAATAAAAAAATATGTTTTGTTTCTTTTGTTTGTGTTGCAAGGTAGGATTTGAATCGAGAAGATCAAATGTGATTTCTCGAGTAAGGTTTTGTTCCCTAAAATACCTTCATGTATTTTATTTCTTTTCTCTAGTTTATGCATTGTGCAAAGTTGACCAAAATCTAATAATGTTGATATTTCGGTTCTACAGACAGACTGTTAAAAGCAATTCGACGTTGTGCGGAAAATTAGCAGGAAAAATATTTCGAGCTTTGATCTTTTACTAACTTTTTTATGAATCTACATTTCACGTAGATCATGTTGGTGTGCTCGCTTTATTTTTTCGATGCAGTTTGCAGTCGCATTTTAACTGTCAGTGCTTGTTTAACCGAGTGTTTTTACTTTCTATTTTGATCAATTGCACTCTTTTTGATTAATCTTTGTTGTGTGTAGTTTATTTTAATATGTTCATTTTATTTTTTTTACGATTACTTAGGTGTTTGTTTTTATCGTTTTTTGTTATTTCGGTCATGTTTTTTATTCAGAAAAATTAAAATTAAAATATTTTCTTATTGATTTTATTTTATTCTTTTAGTTTGTATCATTAGACTAAAAAAAATTTATATATTTACTATTAGTATTATTTATGTTTATTGTTTTGTCTAAAATAAGAAAAAAGCCAATTTTTGGACCACAAAGTTACAAATTTCACTTTTCATCTCATGCAATCCTCACCCTTCATTCTTTTTTATCAAAAGCCCATATTTATTCTTGCAACATCACATGGATTGCCACATAATTCCCTTTCAATTTCAAATTTCATTACAAACTTACACCATATTTCTCATGTCATTCATTGTTTACACAAAAGTAGAAACACTTTCAAATTTCAAATTTCAATTTTTCCACACTTTTCATTTAAATTTTCTTATCATTAACACTATAAATAAGATCTCTCTTATCTCATTTTGGACCATCAATAGTTCAATAAAACTAAGCCAAAACTCTCTTCTTTTTTCTCTTCATTTTGTTTCAAGTTATTTCTCCCTTTTATTGAATAGGTATGCTTTTATGCTTATTCTTTATTTAATTTTATTGCATTTTACTCTTGCTTTATTTATTTAGTACCATAATTATCACCATTTTGCAAGGAAACTCCATTGATTCAAAATCAAGAGTAGAAAAGTGTTCTTGAACCTCCAAAAGCAAAAGTGATTTATTGTTGTTTAATTTTTCGTTTTTTCTGTAATTTTTTTGTTTTTTTATTTACTTATTTTGAGCATCGATCTTTGTTCGTGAGATTGAGTAGATGAATTTTATTTATTCATTTTCTTAATTTCATGAAAAAATGAGAAAGTTATGACATTTTTACTATTTTTATTATAGACTTCATCTTATTCTATTTTATCTATTTTATTTTTATTTGGATCAATTTGGAAAGCATTTGAGCTTTCTTAGTTCATATAAGCTTGTTGGATATTTGATGAACTTTCATCATTTCTAATCTACTTTTAAATGGTCCTTTGATTATTCAAGATACTTGGGATTGATGATAAGTTTGTCATAATGTATCTTTCTTCACTTTGTCTTGATCCTCCATATTTGTTAATTGTTCTACATGTATAAGAGAATGAGCTTCAAAGTGTCATTTCTCTAACATGTACGAGTCCATATATTCTATGCTCCATATAAATTTACATTTGTCCCAAATTGGATTATTAATTATTAACATTAACTTTATATTATACTAACTTTACTTTAATGTCATTTATATTTCCGCAACTTTAATTTCCGCACTTTATTTACCACATTTACTTTACGCCATTTAGTTTTAGCATTTACATTTCATATACATGTTTATGATTCCATATTTTTCTCTTTGTCCACTTGGAAACACGTTTATGATTCCACACTTTTCTCTTTGTGCACTTGGACGTATGTTTATGTTTATGCATCTTTTTCCTTTGTCCACTTGGACCTTTACTTTGTGTTTAATAATCAAACTTGAATAAAGACTTGAGACTCATCTTGGATTTTGAAACTTGGATACCTTGTTACTATGTTGTTATGTTGTCTGAAATCCTTGGAGTTTACTCCAAGGTATTGGTTTAAATTTCTCTTTATGCAGGTTGTTCTGATTTCTATGCTTTATATGTGATTGGGAATTCCTCTATATACAGTCGTTACTCTGTCTAATTTTTTGAAGACTTTCTCTGATTCTTATTTTTTATCTGAGGCACAAGTTCATCTGAAGTTTATTTCACCTGAGGTTTGATTTTATTATGCTTGTTTGGTTTTCAATTCAAAGGATGAGAATCCTATATTGACTTCTCTATGTCAAGTGTTGACTTCTTATTGGTTAGACCATCTCTTACCTTATCTTTTATTGTATATACATAGTATAGTCTCTCAACCTCCTCATATCTTCTTTAAAACTTTCTTTTCAAAACTCTTCTTGTTTTCTGACTTGAACTGCTTTCACAATAAACTTGGACTTCGATCGATGCATTTTCAAAACCCTTTTTATTAATTAAACTTTAATCAATTTATTCATACTTTGACATCTTTTTATAAGACTAAAAGTTATTAACCTCATTCAAACCATTTTGTCGCTTTGGCATTTTATTTTAAAACTTCTTCTCAAAAGACTAGACTCTTGTTAATCTTTCATAGTGATGCAAACTACTATACTTCTACAATATATAGTTAAGTGAGATATTTTCCACTTGGGTGTTGAGTGAGGCTCTGTTGATTTTAAATCCAAGCCATATCATCCACTTTGAGATGATGCAAATTCTCCTTTCTCATAATTGTTGGTAGTATGTATGTTTTTCACTCGGATATGACGATGATGTCTTATTTTCTTAAAATTAACCAACACATAATCTTTTAAAAAAATTTAGAAGAACTACGAGTGCCATGATCCCCTATTGCATAAAAGGTGGTACGTAGGCACTAAAGGTTCGCAACCGCGGCGGGTGCAAAATCTGTAAAAAATACTTCTTTTCTCACCTCCACCGTCTATTTTTTAAACACCCCTTTTAAGCCAAAACCTCGACATTAGGTCGTCGTATCTTCAAAATCTCATTCACACCCATTTTAACCAAACAAGAAATTTTAACTAAAAAAACAGATATTTCAAAAGGTTCATGTGGAGTACCGCATATGCATTGGGTGCTAGTACCTTCCCTTTGTATAACCAACCTCGAACCTTTGATCTCTTTCAAAAATTAATTGTATTTTCATTACTTTTAAGTATTACTTTACATTTCATATTTAAGAGTTTTATTTCGCTCTTTTCCCTTTCCCCTTGGAAATAATAAAGCGCGATGGAGACTCTTGCTTTTGCAAGTCAAGTTAATTAATAGCTTGATCTTTGGTTTTCACCACTAGAGACCTAAGGTTGTACAAGAGACGACTGAAAAGATAAAGATGATCCAAGAGAAGATGAAGGCTTCTCAGAGTCATCAGAAGAGTTACCATGTGTAATAACCGGTTTTAAAATTCAGAGTCGCCACCATTAATTTTTATCCTAAGATGGGAATATAACGCAATAACCCTAATTGATGATACATATATTCTAAGTTCTTGACTCACTTTAAATGAAGGGAAGGTGTTAGGAACCTCTCATCTACCTTGTTCACACGGATACTAGGAATTAGAAACACAATCTTAAAGAAAATAGAGTTTTAGTTTTTTATTAGGGGAACTCGCCACGATTTTAGTTGTATGTCTATGTATCCTCTTGTGAGGAATCAGAGTCTTAATTCATAGTTCGTAGTTTGTTGGTGTTTTTTTATAGATTACGAAGATGTTTTAAATTTCCCTTGTACTCAGTCTAGATGAGTGAATAACAGAGTTGTTAGACAATGTTTGTAGCCGATTAAAATATTTTCTTAATCCTTTTTGAAAATTGTTTTAAATTAATTAAGTTATTTCAAAAAAAGAGTTTAGTGTTGGTTAGGTATCTTTTAAGTGTATTAATATATAAAACATCTTATTAATGCATGGTTAAAAAAAATAATTTTAATGCAATAAATAAATACTTGGATGAGTTACAAAACAATATTTGATTTTTTATAATCTCTTCTTCCTCTCTTCTTTGCAGGTATGCGAGATGATGGTGCGTGATGGCTTGGTTCGAGGACAGATCTTAGGGTTTCAAAAACAGAAACCCTATATCTCAAGCAAGAGGATGTTTCAAAGCTTCCTCTACTTCTCCTTCTTCTCCTCAGTTTAAGAGTCTCTTTCTCCAAAAAAATTGGTTGTCCTGTTCTTAGAAATTTCTATGTTATTTATAGGTTTAGATCTTTAGACGGATTAGGAAAATGTTTACGATTGTCGTTTTATTATGTTTATTTAGGGTAGATTGATGAATTAGGATATTAAATTTGATTGTAATTGATTCAATTCTGTTTTTTAGATAATTTCGTTTGAGATCAGTTTTTTGTAATCTGTATTTGGATTTGTTATTGTATAAGTTTGTTATAGTGAATAAACATAAATATTAATTTTCCAGATTTGATTTGATCCATTGAAGATTTTGTTTTATTTTAGTTTCAAAAAGAGTTTTTCTTTTCAGATCTGAATAGTACACATTTGGGCCTGGGTAATTGAAGAACAGGGTTGTTGTTGGGGCAATTAGGGTTTCTTAATCCCTTGCGTTGACTTGGGTCAACAAAAAACTAAAATATAATTTTAATAAAAATAAACAACAGTAATAGTAAAATAAGTATTAATAATATAAATAGATAAATAAAAGTATTGATAATGTTGCTAAATAATATTTAATTAAAAAAACAATGCAGGTCCTCAAAAAAATCTGAACTGGGCCAGCATTGTCCAGTTTATTGGGCCCTTCAAAATGCACCCCCTTTATTTGTTAAAACACAACAACCCTTTCATGAGCCATCAGATTTTGATGGCCCAAAACATCACCACTTTTATCTTTGAACTGGGCCTGCAAAATTATCTTAATGGCCCATCATATTTTGATGGTCCATTTAAGACAATACACCCCCCCCCCCTTTCATTAGAAAATTTTTAACAAACCTTAATGGGCCTAACTCTTAATATAAATATAAATAATTCCTAATGGGCCTAAAAAAAATTACATGTATTTTTCTAATTTAGAAAAAACCCATGAACCTCTTTAAGGTTCTAAACCCCCAATGAATTTATCCATTGTAATCTAGACTTTATAAATATTTGATAATAATAAAGAACAAAAAAATCAATAGGACAAATTTGGGGTATGACACCATGATAAGAGGAGGAAGGATCTCGAGTTTCAAAAAGATGATCATGTGTTTTTGAAGTCGAGGAAACGTACACCGCATTTTGTTGGTCTGTATCAGATATCAGAAAAGATAGGTGAGGTGGCTTATCGGGTTACTTTGTCACCATCACTCGCGAATCTTCATGACGTGTTTCATGTGTCTCAATTGAGAAAGTATATTCCAGATCCTTTGCATGTGATTCAAATGGATGATGTACAGGTGATAGATAACCTTACTGTTGAGGCATTACCATTTCAGATAGAAGGTCGGGAAGTGAAGCATTTACGAGGCAAGGACATCGCCTTAGTGAAGGTATTATGGGGTGGACCAATTGTTGAAAGTTGGACTTGGGAACGCAAGGATCATATGAAAGAGTCTTATCTGGTCTTGTTTTCTTCATGTAATTTTTTAGGGCGAAAATTCTTTTAAGTGTGGGAGAGTCATAACACCCTGAATTCTAGATTAATTATTTAATTAATTAATTTAGCGTGAATATATGAATCATTGTGAAGTATTTGATATATGTGATGTTTTGAGTGTGTTTTTATGAGTACATGTGATGATTTATGATGATGAGATGAATATGATGGTTAATATAAGGTATGATATGATGATATGTATGGTGTAGTGGGATTAAGAGGATTTTGGTAATTTAGAATAATTAGAATTATTGGTTAGAATTATTTTAATTAGAAAATTAGAGTCATATTGGTGTTAGCAGTGATAAAGGGAAAATAGCCAATTTGGAAGAATAAGTGAGGATAATAGTGGAAGATCATATTAGGGGTTCAAGGGGTAGGTTTGTTATAAGGAAGGTTTGGGGGTTTGCACGATCATTATGTGCAATCGTAACATTTGGAAGAACGTTGTGAAGAGACAAATCTAGGGCACAAAGAGGCAGTAGGATTCTTGTGATAGAACACCAAGAGGGATTTAGTTTGCTGTTATAATCTAAGGTAAGGGGAGTTTTATATTGATTATTATAATTGATCTAAGGTTTAGAGAATTGTAGGCTTGTGTTAGGTTTTGGTTGTGATGAATATGAGATAATTTGATGAAATAAAAGGTGTTTTGTAGCCTTGGATGGTAAACAATTATACCCATAATGTAGAATACATTGGATTGTTGATGTTTGATGAAAACCATGTGACTAGATGATGTTTTAGGACCTATAAGGTGCAGAAATCGCAAGATTGGTACTGGTTTTTATGCAGGAAGTTTCAATAGGAAAACCCTGTAAGCGGATGATCGTTAGGCGATGGAGTATCATCGTCGAGCGATGATGGCGTCGATTGGCTGTCGCCAGGAAAAAATAGAAGCGACGAAGGGCATAAAAGAAGAAAGTTACTGGAGTGCATCGCTCCAAGTGTCATTGGACGATGCAAGACGTGGAGGGTGTGCCAGGCGATGAAAGTGGTTTCGTCGGGAAATGGTGTCCAGAATGGAATAGGTGGTTTATTGCTCCCACATTGTCGGGCGAGATGTAGGTGAAGGACAGTAGTAGGATTGTTTAAAGAGCTATAACTTGAGTTTTAGAGCTCGGTTCGAGGTGTTGTTTGAATTGTTGGATAGCTAACGCAATGCACTTTAGTTAGATGGAATTAAATGAGTTATTGAAGGTACATCCCCCGTCCTTAGACTATGATGAAGTAGGTTTCCCCATGTTGGATTACAATGATGCTTCATCCATTATGATAATATAATGATGTTATGATAATGCTTTGTTTAATATGATGATATGATGATGTTATGATGATGCTTTGCATAATGAGATGTATGTGATAAATCCTCAAATGATGGTGCATTTTGACTAGCCGTGGTCGTATTTATTATATTGTTGTGCGTCATACATTCATGGCATAGTTTAGGACTTCGCTCTAGTGATGTTATTAGGACTTCGGTCCAGTGAAGATGATAGGACAATAGTCCAGTGAAGGCATCAATCCCATTGTGACGTTTACATGAAGATGTGACGCCCTTTTGTGGTTTTAATTTGTTTTATTTTCATAAAAATAGATGCGAAATATATGTGGGTTTAGAAGGGTGCTACACTTGGGGCATCAACAATGGGCTTGAAAGTTGCTGGCCTATTTGTCCGGAGACTTAGTTCTTTTTATGGTTGCCTTCGAGGGACTGCCCTTTTGTCAAAGACATAATGACTTCGCACATCTTTTCAGTTTCCTCTATAGTTGGAATTTCAAACTTTTCCATGTTTTCCGTAGCTTTTATGTCAATGACAGAGCTGCACCTAGGGCACAACATCACTTATGATTTCTTTCTCTGACAGCGGTGGAGGAACTCGACCAAATTATCATCCTTTTTTGGATATGCAACCCTTATTTGATCCTTATTTCGCTAGGTGTTTTCTTCATCATCCTCCATGTCAGCATCTTCACTGATTTCAACCATGTTAACCTCCATATTATGACCATCAGTAATCCTAACTTTTTTCAATTTGACACGTGAGTACAACTTCACCATTAGATGTTTTACATGATTTCAAAACTAGGAAAAGTTAGCATTTATGTATATTGGACGATATCTTTATGTCTTGTGGCACTCATTTACATTAGGGGTCTTAGGAACCATTGAAAACCACTTTGAAATTGATCTAAGTCTTGAAAAACAAGTTTCTGCATAAATTTTCATTGTATGTGTCGACACACACATATTTCAGGTCGACACATGCAACTCGGTTTTAGCTTCTAGAAGGCTTAGGTCAACACATGCATCATACAGGTCTACACATACTGAAGCTTTTCTGAAATTTCAGAAAATTTTATTTTATGTGACAACACATACGAATTTCAGGTCGACATATCTACTATTATTTTAAAGCCTCGCGACTACAAATAACGCTTCTAATGTTGGACGCGAAAAGCGTTATACCTCGGCAACATAAGCATGGTAAATAAGGTCGTCATGAAAAGTCTCCACTTAAAACCTCGGTTTTTCAAAATCCGAGGTGTATAGTTATATGCACATGGGTTTGAACCCCAAGAGCCGTACTTTTGTTATATTCAAAACTATTATATCTTTTATCTCGGTTTTCCAAAAAAAATGAGGGATTAATAATTTTTTTAAAGTTGTTAAATTGTTTACCCAAAATATTATATTGTTTACACATAACATTATTTACCTAGAATATTACCTTGTTTACCCAGAAAATAATGATAAAAGTCAAACTCCCTATGGTGGTTCAAGATAAAAATCAAATTCCCTAGGGTGGACAAGATGAAAAACTAATTCCCTCAAGATGCAGATCTAGATCTTCATATTATTGAATCTTGGGGGAAGATCTTCTGTTAGATCTGACATGTAATTATTTCTGATGAAAAATAAGGTAAGGTAATTAATATTTAATAAAACAAAAATCAAGGAATCAAATAATGAACATATATTTAAGAAAACAAATCCTGAACCCAGATGATTTCCTGCTCTTGCAATCCATCGTAGAAAACTTTTCCAGACGTCCTTAGGTTTCAAGCACTTCATATGTTTCATTTAAGTTAGATTTCCAATATTGTAAGAGAACTTATATAGTGGATGTCCCTCAGGTTTCACGCGGATCACTAAAAGGCGGTTTCTTGAGCCTTGATAACCTATAAATGGATGACATATATTTGTTTAAGGCCATTGAAAAGAGTGAAAAATAACACTTAACTATCATCTTGGGTTTAGAATAATTTATTGGATAGCTAAATTAAAACAATTCTGTCTTTGAAGACAAACTCATCCAAAGGTGTTTATATGTCTTCTTCTTCTGTAAAATCATGACCTGGGCCATTTTGTGGGTGTGATGGTCATATGGTTTCATACCAATGCAAGAAGGGGAAATTAAAGGAAGACTTTTTTGGAGATGTCCATTTTGGAGGAGTGAAGAGACATGTAATTTGTTCATATGGGATGAAGACATGGTGGCAAAAGGTGGAAATGAAGATGGGAGCATTATGAAGTTAGAGTTAGAATCTATGGGCTATTTGAAGGTTATGTATGAAGATTCAAAGAAGAAGAATAAGAATCTAAAGAACAAATTGAAATCAGAGAAATTTTATGGAAATTTGGAGATGTTATGTTTTGTTATCTCCTTTATGTTTAATGTTTACTTTGTTATGAAATGTAATTGATGAAGTAGGGTTTGAAATGCATTATTAATGTTATATGGAAACTGTATATGCAATGAAATCTATGTATTGATCTTGTTTGTTAATGAAATGTAGGTTTCGGAATTAAATATCCTCTCAGTTTTGGAATAAAATCGAGGGGTTATATTAACTAACCTCTCGGTTTTGGAATAAAACAGAGTGGTTAGATTTTTTTTAAATGGTTAGATTATTTACCCGGAATATTAAAAATACAGCATGTTCAGGTCCCATACAAGATGCTAGAGATCCAAGATCGGTTGTTGTGTTATCATTATCATTGCATCCAAGATTGATAGTTGTGCTATCATTTCCATTGTCTTCACTAGCATAGGCAATGTGTTTGAATGCTTCTAACTTTTAATAAGGTGTGTGTTGCAAATATTGGAAATTATTTTTTCTGCACTTGCAATCCATCGGTAATGACGAATCTATCATAGTTTTGCTCAGGTAGAAGAACACTTTTTCAGTTTTGCAATCCAAAAAATGGTGGGGCGGCTACAAATAAGATAACATTAGGGTTAATCTGTTCAACGAGTGTTTTTATAGTAAAAAACAGATTATTTATCCCTCGGTTTATTAAAGAAACCGAAGGGTTGGATAATTTATTTTACATTTTTTTACTATTAGAAACATAAAGTGCAGGAGCGGGGATTCGAAGCATGTCCTGAATGGTATGTCACCTCAGCTTTCTAAATAAACGAGGGATCATGTTGTTTTTTTTAAATAAATATATGGGGCGCCTTGGTATAAAACCTCAGTTTTTTCCTAGATGATGTGAAAGCTTCGTCATGAAAAGCATTATTTGTTGTAGTTCCTGTAGCTACTGACTTGTTTCGGTCGACACATTCATCTTTTTAGGTCAACACATACAACTGAAACTTGACATATATGTCGGCACATACGATTTTCAGATTGACACATACTGTTTGTTTAGGTCAATTTTTCAATTATTTTTAATTAGGAAAATATCCTTTTTTCATCTAAACCTCCTTAACTATAAATACATCATTCATGCATCATTCGAACTTGATGATACCGTAAAAAATTTCTGCAATTGCTCTTCACCTTCAACCTCCAACCCATGCGCACACACAACAAATCATTGTAATTATCTTTTTTTGGGGTGCCATCTAGACAAGGTATGATAATGTCCAATTAGGTTCTTGTGTAGCTGAGAATATTGGGCTGAGATTTGCAGGGGTCTTCATCCAGAAAAACCTTGGGTTTATCCTCCAAGATCATTGATTAATTTAGGGGTTTTCGTGTAAGACATTCAAGAAAGGATTGCAACATGGTGAAAGCCTTTGGAGATAAAAAACACAAAGGATCCTTTGGAGATAAAGAACGCAAAGGAAGTAGTGGGAGAATGGCGAGTTAAATTGAAGTCTTGTGTTGCAATAGGTACAATTGATCGTGCACGAAAGATTTGGAGATAAAGAATGCAAAGGAGTAGTAATATCGAAAATTCAATTGGGATCTATTGTGTCTTGGTATTTCTCAATATCAAAGCAAGAGAAGGAGTTAAATCAACAACAAACATTAGGGTTTGTGGATTTTCTCTTGGAACACTTCTCTTGTATCAACTTTTTGTATAGTAGGAACTATCCTAATTCCATTGAAATTACGCGTAGACGTACACACACGCAAGGACAAAAGTGGGGAACTGTGAAGACAAATCCTCATGTCTCTTTTTCTTATTGTTTTACTTGCTTCAATTTTCATCAATTAATTTGTCTAATAGCATTGCATAATCGATTGACTCATAGGAATTTTTCAGACTGCTTTTTTATTTTGAATTAAGTGTTGATATTGCTTATAATCACTTTTGATTATAATTGTTTTTGTATTAACACAACTCAAAGGAAAATTATGAAAATTCAATTGCACACCAAGTGTTCAACAAATTGTTTTGTTAGTTCTTTTGATAATTTCCATTGGAAATAGTATTGCTAGTAACTTGCTATAAACGATTGATAACTTATTACTTGATTGAAGTGTACTTAATTCAAATTATTGTATTCATTCCATAATTAATTTTATATTTGCATATCTGACTTCCAATAACACGGTCCGTATAAACGACATATTTTGAAAACCTTTCGCTTGCACTTTTTTACTAAACAATTTTTAAAACCATATTTTTATCTGGACTTTTGGCTTGGTGATTTATTCACCCCCTTCTAGATAAGGCGTTTTCGTATAACATGACCCCGAGGCCTTCATTAGCCTCAAACATTTCGACTTCCTACTTGAAACCTTCAGCGGTTTCAACCATAGTGCTTTCCTCGTAAAGGCCTTCAGTAGCCTCGACCAAGTTGATATCAGCAGGTTCGGTATAATGGGCATCTTCCACAGATAAAGTATCTGAATCAACCTTTATATGAGGCTTCTCCTTGTCTCTGAACTTTAATCTTCCATCCTTAATTGTGTTCTACATAAGATCCCCTAAAAGAATACACTATGATGTTTTGTGGCCTAAAAATTGTGACATTTACAAAAACCTCTTTTTTCCGTTGCTCTAACGGTAGTATTTTAGCACCGCGTGGTACTATTATTTGGGAATCTTTAACTAACAAATCAAAAATTTCATCACACTTCGGGACGTCGAAAGTGTATGTTCTTTTAGGGAATTTATTGTTTTTTTTTTGGTTCGACAGGGTTTTTCCCGTTCGAAGGTGCAAGAACCTTACAAGCATAAGGTGACCCTTATTTTAATTCGGCCAAATCGATTTCGCTTTCATTGAAACCTATAGGGTCACTATATATCACCTGATAATCCTCATCCATTTTGACATATGCTACAATTTCTCTTCTATTATTCTTACTTTCCCTAGCCTTTTCATCCTTCAGGCGTTCGACCTGTCGAACTCTATCCACAAACTGGGCTATATCCCTTAAGTATTTAGTATCTAGCTTCTTCCTGATGGAATAATCTAAACCACCAGCATCAATTTCGATTAGCTCATGTTCAGACACTTGTGTGAAACATCTCGCCTTTAACAAACAGAACCTATTCAAGTAATCATCATTTGGCTCTGTGAATTTTTGCTTAATACTAGTCAATTATTTCAAACTAATATTCGACTGCCCCATGTAAAATTGTCCATGGAGCAATCTCTCCAAGCGTTTCCAACCATGGATGGAGTTCGTTGGGAGTATAGTGAACCACGTAAAAGCAATTTTGGTGAGGGAACTGTGAAAATATCTTATCCTCAGATTTTCATTATTAGCAATGTCCGCCGCCTCAATTAGGTATCTTGCTATGTGTTCGACAGTGGATTCACTAATATCACCATAGAATTTTGGGACTTTCCATCCCCTAGGTGATTCAATCTGCAAGATGTATTCAAATAACGGTGATGTATAGTTTGGCCTACAAAGGCCTATGTTTACCCCATTTCGCGCCATGATTATTTAGACCATGGCAGTCAAATTATTTTCTCCTTCCATATTATCCTGTAAAAGTCAATGCATGACTTCTTCTGCATCCTGGTTTCGATTTACCATCACAATCCTTGGGGGTTCTCTTTCGCTAGGCATTGGTTGTTCGACCCTACAGGGTTCAACCCTATTTCCCTAATTGACTTCGTCTACATTAGGTGCAAACTGCAGTGCCTGCTTAATGTTTGGGTCTTCTACCAAGATCGCTCCTTGATTTTCTATCATCCATTCCTGTCGAGGTTGTCGAACCAATATTTATGGAGCGTTAAAGAAATATGCAATTTGCATCGTCTGTGCTGCCAATTTCTAATGTGTCGGAGCATTTTACTGATTAGTTTGGGGTCGTATTTTGGATCAAGGGGTTGAATAATGTTCCCATTTATTGAGCAAACATATGAAACATGTCATGTTTGCTTTCATCCATTTGTTGCCTTAACAAAACCGCGAAATTTGTAGTAAAAGTGGGCATTGGTTGGGTAGGAAATCATGTCCCTGGGGGTTGTACATTTCGACCCAAACTGTTAGCAGCCGATCCCGACCCTTGTAATGGCGAATAAGTACTCACCAATGGATCAACAAATGTTGAAGCACTATTATGAAAACTTTCCATCACTGAAGTTGGCATGCCATATGGATGTTCGCGACCATTCATAGGCATCGAAAGTCCAGGCACATAAGGCCTAAACGTATTAGTCCCCACTGATCTTGGAGTCACTGGTTGACCCTGTGTTCTTATAGGGGATAATTTGGTCCACTGTGAGCGTTTGACGACATGGTCGTCGTACTCATTATAGAGGGTATTGCTTCGGTCACAATTGTTGTGGTTGTATTTTCCCATATCGAAGGGGGTTATTCTCCATTGTTACTTGGTGGATTTTCCATCCTTCTAACGTACTTCCTTTTTGGTAATGGTTCGTTATTTCTAGATATCTACTACTCCTCAATCTCATGCAATGAAGTTTGAGAAACCTACATATGAAGAACTAAATGCAGAAAAACTTTTCAAAAAGACCAAGTAAAATGACTTAAGCACAAGTGTCCCATTGAGCGTACCAATTTGTTTAGCTTGGATTTTGGTAAACAACCGCCAGTCTTCCAAAATTGATACTTTAGTTACTTACATGATCAACTAGATTGATCCTAGAACATATTTGCTTATTTTTGTTATGTTTTCTTGATGATTGACACTTTGAATATACTAAAACATTAAAAGTGACAGTAATGCAAAGACAATTTGTAGAGTGTAGAAATGTAAAATGTGCAGGAGTGTAGTAAAGTGTGCATGAATATAAAATGTTTTGACAAAATCTTAAATGGAACTAAAATGATATTGAAAAGAAATGATTTAACAATGAATGTAAATATGGTTATTCATATGCACATGTTACTCAGAAAACTCTTTTCTCATACACACTTAAATACTTTGAGTGATTTTGAGTTTGGTACAATTGAACACATGAAATTATAATAATAAGACCTCTATTTATATTAATTCGATGGTAACTGTCACGAATGATCTTTTCTCTAAAAAATGACACATTCTCGCTTGCATGGCTTCACCCTTCACATGCTTTCACGCGTCTCTTCGAGGAACGAATAAGGACAAAATACGGTTATTAGCCTCATTTCAAATTATTTGTGCCAAACTTCTCTTTCGAATCAAATTCCAAACCTTCTAATTCCCAGCATAATATCACTTTGCAAGCATGGGACTTCTCTTCTAAACTCTTTAGTCGAAGTCTTCATTTGACCTTCTAGTCGAACTCAACTTGTCTACATTAAATATTTTTTTCAGTTTTACTTGACATTTCATATCTTCCTGAGCCTCGAAATTACAGCTAACAGTAGTACACTTAGTAGAGATTGAAAAATCAAAAGATTGTGATTGATTCTCTTGTAAGTGATTTATTAATTTCTTAGCCAATTTATTTTCCTACTAACCTTGGGGTGAGCTTTTAAGCATTTGTGGTGCAAAGTGGTGTCAAACACCTAGAGCCTGACACTAGTCTAAGGCCTAAGGAGACAAAAAATAGGTTGTCCAAAACATTCATAAGGGGAATAAATTCATCAAAGTTTACATACTAGTTAATTTCAAAGCCTCATTCTACCTACTGCAGGGAGAAATAAGATTTCAGATCCAATACCTTACTCTGGACTGCTATTGTCCTTCTCTATAAGGTAATTTGTTCATTTTACATGAGATCTATGTGCTTTGATTATGTTACTCCTTTTTTATAATGACAAAGGAGGAGAAGTGTACTATTATGGGGAGTATAGTATACTCTTTGACTAATTAAGGGGGAGTTTGATTACTCCAAAATACATGTATTCGTTATTGTTACCACCTCCCTTGAGATATGCATTGTCATCATAAAAAATGGGGAGAATGTGTATCTATGTGCCTGCAGATAATGAATATCAACGTTTGAAGTTTTGATGACGACAATGCATGAGGATTTATATGCTTATAGAAGAGGACTCAAGATCAAAGTGTCTATACAATCAGATACAATCTAGCAAGAGTCTTGAAGGCCCTTTGGAGAAAGATGTGAAATCTTACAAGGTCATGTTTGTCTGAGTGAACCGAGTATTATAAATGTAAGGTAGTTTTAAGAGTACTTAGGAAACTCATACACACACATAAAAATCATTTTTTAAATGTTTTTATCATACAAATTTTTTTCTAAGCCAATTCGAGTGATTAAGAAGTTGTCCAATCTCTTCCTAAAGTCTTTTTGAAATAACCAAAAGATTGGATACTTAAATCAATTGATTGACACAACTTTTTATGTTATCTAATGGATTGGAACGTTATGTCAATCCATTAGAAAATGGATAATCAAATAATCAAGTGATGGGGACATCACCTTAATGACCTACAACAACTATATATCCTATATTTCCTTTTTGGCCTGCAAAAAATGTGTTTTATAATCAATTAGAATGTTTTTCTAATTTATTAGAAAAGTTCTAAAGGACTACAAAATCCATAAGGACAACACATTAATGTTCTTCAAAGACTCTATATCCAAATTTTCATAATTGATTTTCATGATCAATTATATTTGAACTTTCTAATTGGTTAGATCAGTCAATTAGATAATCAATTCGGCCTATGGATCGTTTCCTCTTTTGGTGTTTCCAACTACTATATAAAGGAGGATATCCCTCACTTCAAACCACGCCACTTTCCTTAGATTTCATATTTCTTTGGAATTTATCTTTCTTCCTCTCCTTGAAAACTTTCTTATTTCAATTCTGGTTGCCTAAGTGCTTAAGATGCGACGCATTTAAGAAATTGATTTTTTGGTTCTTGAGATCAACCTGTGGTAAAATCTCTGTTATTGGTTTATTAAGTTTTGTTGAAAAAAGCTTTATTTTGGTTAAAGAGATCAACCATAAATCTTTTATTGGTTTGATATCATAGTTTGGGATAAAAATTGTCTTTTGCTTGGGGACAAACCTATTAAAATCTCAATATCAGATTGTATTAAGGTTCATGTGCATAACATTTAAAAGCTCAAAGTCTATAGTGAAAATCTCAAGACCTCTTGGGGACAGGACTAGGCCAACATTTGGCCAAACCTGTATAAATCTCAGGCGCACTCTTCCTAACATTATTCTTTTACTTTCTACAATTTACTTCTCTGCATTTTATTTCTATTGCGGTTACTCATCTAAAAACTTACTAATACGATCTTAATCGAGACAGGTTAAAATTAATCACGGATTTTAAATACCATATTCCACCCCCTTCTTGCGCTTGAAGTCACTTGTCCAACAAAAAATGAGAAGTTGGAAATACAAAGAAGAAGAAGAGCTTTTCCAGTCCGCAAATGGCAAAAAGAGGAAAACAACTCTTTAGGAACCCTTTTATATATGTATTCCTTAGCCACATGGGACCGTGCATCCACTATATTGAGAAACACGTAACATACTACCAATAATTGAGATGTCATCAAATATTTTTCAAAGTACTCGAGTATCTTGAGGAAGTTAAAACATCATTGTTCACTATCGTATGGGCACGTGTCAAAGACTCCATGCAAAAAGTTACCTTTACAAGAAGACATTTAATGTGTCTTATTCCAATGATAGTGACGTACCATCAAGGCTTTTCATCTATTCAGTCCAATTAGTCGGTTTAGTGTGTTATGCATATATGAAAAATCCTCTTCCTGCACAATTGTTTTGGATGGCTCACAAGGCCCAAAGTGAAATTCTTAAAGGAAAAGTGAATGAAACGAAGGCGAGGAACAAGTGTTCCCCCATTCTTGTCAAAAGTAGACAACTCCACCCCTTAGACATCACCAATCATTTAAATTAATCATACGGCTACATGCACAACACTTCGCACCCCTCACGGTCATTTTAAACCACTCCCACTATATAAAAGAGAAAACATATCATTCTCATGTATTCAAATATAATTTATTATTCTCTCAATAACTTAAACGTTAAAGTACTAACTTTACCTTTAAACTCCATATCCACCATACAGGAGGTATAAGTCCACCTGTGAAAAGGTGTTACCTGACCACTTCACCGATCATTTTTAGTTTTAAACTGAACAAAAATCTATTGAAATTTTATTGAGTTACATCAAAATAAACTGGATCATATTTAATATAATATAGAAATAAAAATAATAAATTGGTCACTCACGCCGTTACTAACTAACCAAGAATGATTTTGGATATACTATCTAATCTATGGGCCAAGAGTGTGTATTAGTCAAGATATTAACATGCCACTCCTACGGGTTATACATGTCACTCCCAAGGGTATGGTTTTACCATCATACCCTTGTGAATAATCATTAAATTTCAAAATATTTGAGTTTTTACTGAAAATTTGGGAGGTGTACCGGAAATTTCAAAAAAATTCTTTTTTTTTTTAATTTCTAAAAAAAAAAAATCGAAATTTTCAATCCAATACCAGAAGTTTTAAATATCGTACCGGAAACTTCAGTATATTTCAAATTTTTTAAAAAAATGTTTTAAAAAAATATTTTAAAAAAAAATCAGAAATTTCAAAAATATATCAGAAATTTTAAAAAATACCGGAAATTTCAAAAATATACCAGATTTTTGGGAAATTTTCGGGAAAAATACTGAAACTTTTGAAAAAATAATTCAGTATCTGAAATTTACGATACTGAAATTTACGATACTGAAATTTTTTTTTTAAAAAAACATACCGAAAATTTCATTCTTTATCACCCCTAATTTGTTCAGGGTCATTTTTATCATTTAAAAAAATGGGGGATAGTATATATAATTTTGAGGGTGACATGTTAATTTCTCGTATTAGTCGAGTATCTCATGAATAGTATTTTAATTACTATACCCTTCATTTTATCGTTAGATTTGTTTCAAATTGAGAGAATCACCGTTGGAGAAGACTAAATGCAATAATTGCAACATTAATAGATCAATTAATAGGAATTAAGCTTAATTATTTTCTCTCTTTGACTTTGGGTTACCGTCCCTTTTAGGTTCTGTTTGGTAACACTAAAAAAAGAGCTTTTAACTTTTAGCTTTTAGCTTTTTAGTTTATATTTACAAAAAAAAACTCGGTTTGATAACTGTCATTTAGTTTTTAGCTTGTAGCTTTTTTACTAGTTTTTAGTTTTTTTATCAAAAGTTATTTGAAGTAGCTTTTGAACTTGTAGCTTTTAGTTTGTGACTTTTTCTTCAGTTTATACCCTTATTATTTTAACAAAAATATATTGAGACTATCAATTTCTTAATTAAGAATGTCTTTTTATATTATTTTGTATTTATCAGCTAGTATAACAGCTAATTTATCAAACACTCAAACTAATTTATCAACTATCAACTACAAGTCATCAGCAACCCACTAGTTTTATCAAACAGAGCCTTAGACTCTCCATGGCCTATTTTAGTCTCTACCTTATTTTTATTTTTTCCATGTACTATATTTTATTTCTATTCGGTTAGTTTTTTTATATATATAATGTTTATTTAAGGTCTTTTAGGTAAAAATAGCGGTTGAATGATAAACTAACAGATAGTTTATAACTTATAGTTGATGCCAGATGACTGATAGTTTATAGTTGATGGTTGAGACTGATAGTTAATAAATTAATTGAAGTGTTTCATAAAATTAGTGGTTCAAATAACTTATAAATGTAAAATATCATAAATATATTTAATATATAATTATTTTATTTTAAATTAAAATAAATTATAAAGGATAAAAGTTAATTTTTGTTAAAATAACAAGGATAAAAAAGGAAGAAAAACTTATACTCCCTCTGTCTCATATTATAAGAAAAATTTACTTTTTAGATTCATTGAATAACTAATGTATTCGGTCTATATATAGACCATATACATTAATTATTCAATGAATCTAAAAGTGAATTTCTCTTATAATTTAAAACGGAGGGAGTAAGCTATAAGCTAAAACACTATTTAGAAAATAAGTGTAGGGATAATAAGTTATAAACTAACAAAATAAGCTATAAACTTGTGATGAAAAAACTGTTACCAAACAAATATAAATTGTCATATGAGCTTATAAACTATAAGCTCAAAAATGTGTCTTACCAAACCGAACCTTAGTCTCTACAATGACATAATATAGACAAATCAAAGAATCAAATTAAATGTCTTTGGTTTGTCGCATCTTACCAGATCACTTTGATTATTTACTTGTAAAATTCCACATATCTCTACTAGTATGTGAGGATCAAAGTCACATTCAAATTCTTTTACTAATTATCTATCTCTTTTCTCCTTGCGTTCTTCTTAGCTACTCTAACCCGTCTTACAAGAAAGTCCATTAGAATCAAAGTAAGGTGATTGCCTATAATTCACATGACTTCTTAATTGTAATTAAGAATCAAGTGTGGATTCCCAAATCTCAAACCTTGATATCATTAATCAATCATAAATGTATTCTTTTCAGGCAAGCTTCATGACTTATACCTCTTTCTTGCAGCCCTGATAAGATAGGCTTAAATGCAACTATCATTTTGTCTACCATTCAAATCCTATACATAGCTCTTACCACCTCTCATTTTTCTCATCTCTTCATTCCATCTCATATATTCTCAGCAAATATCTTTTCACCACTCTCTCTGTTCAAACCTGAATCTTCAATCAAACATTCACATCACCAGGCAACTCCATATCATTTATGTGTTTTTCCTGTATTCTTTTATGGTGTTTATTCAAGATTATGACTCATTTGAGAGGGTTATAGAGACCCGAAATAATGTCAAGCTATGTGAGTTATGGAATAAATGCTTGCGAAGTTCAAGATGGGGTACGGGAAAAGTAGATTGGCGGTTCATTGAAATGAAGCTCTTTGGTAGTTATGAGAGTTCGTCTAGTGGTAGTTCATGGAGCTAATCTCTTAGTGATATTGATACTGACTTGGCATCTTCTTCCTCAAATCTGACTAAAACTACCATGGCGTTCACTCTCTCCTTCTCTAGTTAGGGTTCCTTTTGTGAAAAGGTCATGTTTATCAATTCAATTTGTCTGGAAGATGATTGGATTCAAGCGTCTTTGTTAGATTTGGACTTGTCCAAAATTGGGAGCAAGGTCGATGTAATATTGGAACGGTGTTTTTCGTGTGAGAAGATCTGCATGCGGCAACCTAAAGGTGTTAAAGAAGAGTATTTTTACTTTTATACTGAGGTGATCTAGGACTTTAGAGTTGGTATCCCCTTTACCATCCTTCATTTCAAGATTTGTCAATGTTGTCCCCTTTCAACTGCATCTAAATAATTGGCCATTTATCTGAGGTTTTGAGATCTTATGTTGGGGTATCAACATAACTCATACAACGAGTATATTTTTCTCTTTCTATAGAACCAAAAGGTAAACTAGGGTGATTGGGTCTCCGTGAGTGCCATCCCTAGACGTGCACTTCTTTCTCCTTATACTTTCAACTATAAACACTAGAAAGACAAAAAAAATTAGGTTAAGGGAAGTGCCTGGTTTCCTAAGGTTGTGTACGAAGAAGACGAGCCTCATAAGTTCCCTTTTTATTGGATGGGCGAACCCCTCACTAACATGGACTATGACCCGACTAAACTTAGAGATACAGAGAAAGAAACGGTGGACCTAATGGAGCGGTTTGCCTTCACGGGGGTGCGAGATTTGCTTAGGCTTAAGGGAGATCTCCCTACACTAATGATTTTTCTATGTAAGATGACTTCTTGTATTTTACCTTTACTCATTGTTTTCTGATTTATTCTCAACTGTATTTCTCGTTTCTCTTTTTGCAGAGAGGTTAACCCCCAAAAAATGTGTAAGAGGGCTATGAGTTTAGTCAGACCACGCTGACTTTTGCTAATAAAAGGATAGCTACTCTCAAAAGGGAATTAGCCGAGGCCAAGGACACCTTTGAAAAGAGACTAACCCCATGGTTGACCAACCTTTGGGAGAAGAGATAAATACAACACTTTCTTTCAAAGAGGCGAATTCTACTGACAAGGCTGTTGGAGAGATGGGAACTGCTGATACAAAGGTCTCGTCTGAGGATGTTCAACACTTATTTATTTTTTTGACGAATTGGGTCTTGAATTCTATTTTCATTTTACCTGTAACTCGGTTTGAATTTCACTTGTATGTAAGGTCTCTCCCATAAGCCTAAGAGTCTCGGAGAGGGGGTTTCTTGCATATACCCCTTGGGGCTGTAGAGTCCTGCCCAAGGTTCTGATTAATTTCCTATAGGGCTCAAGAGTCTCAATAATTTTCTGGTGGATTCCATGCAGGGCTTCAAAACCCCACTAGGGTTCTGGTGGATTCCCCATAGGATTTCATAGTCCCATTAGGGTTCTGGTGGATTCCATGTAAAGCTTTAGAGTCTCACTAGGATTCAAGTGAATTCCCCATAGGGCTTCAAAGTCCCCATAGGGTTCTAGTGGAACTGTCTAAGGACATTGTGAAATGATCACCGAGCTTTTTGCCAGTCTTATAATACACAGCTAATTAGAACACTTAGGGTGCCTCTTTTAAAACCCTTGCTCTTGCAGAGGAAAAGAATTTCAACCTAAGTGCTTTCGGTTTATTGAGTAAAAATAATAATTACATAATATCTAGCCTCGTGGGTTCCGTTCAACTATAATAGTATCTTAAATCCACAACATTCCTAGTCCTCTACATCTCTTCTCCTTCCAAGCTTTCTAGCTTATTCGCATCGTGGGATGGTTTTTGTCGTTCTTGGAAAGGCTCTTCCCAGTTTGAGTAAAAATTGCCTTTCCTGGTCGGTTCTATGACTTGTTTTAATACTAGATCATCTTTTTCTATTATTTTGAGGTTCATTTTGGAATTGTATTTTGTCTCTCCTCTTCTTTGCCTCAAACTTTTGGATCTAAGCCATTTCTTTAACCTCTTATATCAGATTGACCACACTTCTTAGCTCGATTTGATTATCTTACTCATTGAAGTGCTCGCTTTGCCACATGGACTTGTTGATTTCAAATGGGAGCATTATGTATGAACTATAAACCATCCTAAAGGGGGTCTCCTAAGTCGATGAGTGTGGGATTGTTTGATAGGATCATAGTATCTCGTGTAGCAGTTCATCCCATTGTACCTTGACCTCCTCCAGCTTCTTTCTCATCCCAAAGATTATGATCTTGTTGGCTGTTTAGGCCTGACCATTTGTTTACAGGTGCTCGATTGAAATAAACTTCGTCTCGATCCTAACTGTTGGAAGAAGCCGACAACAGAGAAATTGGTGATTTGTGCCTAGTTGTTGGAAATAATGGTCTTTGGCAAACTGAACTTGCAATGATATTTTCCAGTAGAAGCGTCATATCCGCTCGGCCGTTATTTTTTCCACTACTTCTACTTCTACCCATTTGGTAAAGTAGTCCACTCTGATGAGTAGATATTTGAGTTCTCTCGGAGCCAGTGGGAAATGACCCAATATATTCACTCTCCATTGGTATAGGGGTCATGGTGAGATAACTAAGTGCAATATCTTAGTGGGGGCGTGGATGAAGTTCGAGAACCTTTGACATTTGTCACATCGGCTTAGAAATTCGGCATTGTCTCCTAGCATGGTGGACCAATAGCATGGTTGTCAAGATCTAGAGTAAGATCGTGAGGTCTGAAGATCTTATGAGTTTCATTAGGGTTTTCGCGTCGGATCGCAACTGAGATCGTCAGAGATGGAAGAGCGGTTGAAGCATCGTGCAAGATTGTAAGATCATGAAAACAAAGATCTATTGTGACCCACTTTGTTCTGCTTCGACCCGGTTCGATCCGACCCAATCCAACTTAAAGGTAAACTAAATCAGCTTAAATTTCAACTGTATTCTGCATTTATAATCAATATCCATTCCTTTCTCCTAGGCTAATTTTTTGCCGAACTCTAGGGTTTTCAATTGGAAAACATCAGCCTATTAATTGATTCAATTATACCTTTTATTCCCTTCTTCAATTCCTTCTATAAACTCTTTTCATTCCTTATTCATCTCTCATCAATCTCATGATTTATTCTCTTCTTTATTCTATTTTATTCTATTCTACGGTTTCTACCACATTTTTTTCAATGTCTTCCATTCCAGTTTATGCTTCCTCATCTACACCACCAAAACCTCAAAAATAGATAAATGTTAGGGCATGTAAGTTTGTTCCAGATGATGTTAAAGTCCAAATGTGGGAGATTTTAAAATTTATGCAAATTAATTTATTTAAAAAACAATGGAGGATGATGGTAATGCTACGCCTGTAAACTCCATCTTCAAAAATAATTTGAGAGAAGAAGCATGTCTTGAAATTGATTCATTCTTCTACAACATTGCCATAGTTTTTAATGTGGCAAAAAGTGAAGAATTTAAAAAAATGTTGGAGTTGGTTTCAAGACATGGTCTTGGATTCAAGGCACCTTCATATCATAAAATTAGTACAAAGTATTTGAAGTATAAAATGGAGGGTTTGGAAGTTATTCACAATGTTGAAGATGAAGATAATGGAGGAGATAAAGATGATGGAGGACTTGCTCAAGATGTGTTGAAGGATTTTTTAAATTAGTTTATGTTATATGTTAAATTTAAGTTTATGTTTATTATCCTCAAAGGATGTTTGAATGTTTTATTTATTTTGGATGATTTGTTTATCTTGGAAGTTTTAGAATTATGTTAATGTTATATTTTTTTAGTTAGTTTTATAATTTTGTTGATTTTGTGAGATCTTACGATCCGATTTACGATCTTACTATTCACTCTTTTTTCATGCCCCAACGAACTTGAGTGAAATCCCCATTTTAACAACCATGAATAATAGTACCCAACCCATAAAACCTTTGCTTACCAAAGTTCTCCCACCTATGTAACTTCCGCATACGCCTTCATGAACTTCAGCTAAAACCAGGTCCACCTCTTCTTCTAACAGACATCTCAACATAAATGTGACTTGGCCCATTTTGATCTTTCTCTCTTCTGATTTATCAAGTGGAAATTGCTCCCCTTTCAAATATTTGACAATGGGCGACATCCATCCCTCACCCTTATCAATCTCCATCATATTAATAACCTTGGCCTTTGTGCTAGGGATAACTAGAGTTTCTTGCATAACTGTCTTGTTATGGCCCAACCTTTTGGTGATGGAGAGCTTTGAAAATAAATCGACTCTAACATTTTCTTGCCATGGACGTTGATTACCTAAAAAAACTTCAAGTCTTTTGCCAACTCTTGGACCTTCTATAAATACTTAAACAATCAAGACTCCTTTGTCTAGTATTTTCCCTTAATCTAGTTGACAAGCAACTATAGGAATCATTTCTTGCCCGAAGGTTGATTGCCCCATTTCTTTCGCCAACTTTATTCTAGCCAGCAAGACCTCATACTCGGCTTGATTATTGCTAGCCTTGAAACCAAATCATGGCGATTTTTTCAATCAATATGTTGCCAGGTCCTTTGAGAACTATGCTTGCTCCACTTCCCTTTAAGTTTGAGGACTCATCCATTGAAATAACACCGACGTGGGAGGCATCCTCTTCCATTAGTAAGTTGAATTCCACCACAAAATTTGGTAGCACTTAGGACTTGATACTGCTCCTAGGAACGAGAGATATGTCGTACTCAAAAAAGTTCGACAGTCTATGATACCATCCTGCCTGCCAAAATCCAGCTTCTTCAGCACCTTACGGACGAGATAGTTAGTTTTTACCATGATTGGATGCCCCTGAAAGTATGGTTATAACTTTCTAGCTGTGATGATTTTCAAGGCGGGTCTCTATATGTTCTAGTACCGAAATTTGGCCCCATTAAGGACCTTGTTAATGGAGTAGATCGGCTTCTCCTCTCTGCCTCCTTCTTGAACTAAGGCCGAGCTTATTGCAGTATTGGTGGTTGATAGGTACAAACTTAGGGGAGTTCCGTTCTTAGGTCGGGTAAGCATCAGAGGTTGCAAAGAAATGAACAGATTTATCATGCGAGCATGATAAGAACCAATATAATGCAATGATCCTGTCAGTCAATTACTGAACTTCATTTACATAGGTCATACTTCTCATGTTAATGATCATCATACACTTGTTGGGATTTTCCTCAGTTCTCCAACTAGTTAACATGAAACCAAAAAACCTTTCAGCTTGTACTCCAAATGAGAATTTGTTAGGGATCAAGCGCATATTATACCTTCTCATAGATTCCAAAGTCTCTCTTAGGTCACGGAAGTGCATCCCTTCATCAGGTCTTGACCACCATGTCATTGATATAGACTTTGGCTTCTAACATATCTGCTTAGGAAAATAACTTCCATCAACCTCTGATAGTTTGCTCAGAAATTCTTTAAACCAAATGGTATGACTTAGTAATAGTAATTGTTATGATTGGTCATGAACCCATTTTTTAGAGTGTTGTTAGGGTTCATCCTTATTTGGTTGTATTATGAGTAGGCGTCCATGAAACTCAAGACGTGGAAACTTCAAGCCCGTCAATCAGCCTGTCAATACTCGGCAGTGGATAAGGGTCCTTCAGGCATTGCTTGATTGAGATAACTATGTTATCTAACAAGGTTGGGTATCTAATCTCTCGTATAAAAACAACATCTTTCAAATTGTTTATCTCTTCGGAGATGACTATTCTCTTGTCTTGTCCCTCTTTACGTTTCCTCTGGGTGATGGGCTTGAAGTCGAGCTTGACAATGAGATGGTGGCACACTATGTCTGGGTCTATTTCAGGCATGTCGGATAGTGCCCATGCAAATATGGTTATGTTCTTCTGGAGTATTTGGATAATGTGGATATCCTCCTTTTCAGCTAATGATGTCCTTATTTGAGTGATTTGGTGACTCCGAGGACCTATTTATACTGCTTTCATCTCTTCAATTGTTGTCATTTATTTTTCTTAGAACAAGCCCTAGGGTTCAAATCGTCATAGTTGACACTTTGGCCATTGTGTAATGGGGTCGCTTCCCCCTTTATTTTAAGCCTTAAGCTATTCCAATAACGTTTTCTTGCAATTTCTTGACTACCTCTAACCACGCCTACTGTAACACCCTAATTCTACCCCGACAATTATATAAATAAATCAGAGTTATAAAATCAAGCATGCAAACAAATCGGGATGTCACAAATTCTTCTTTAAAAACTCATTGCATTCATCGTGGATACGTAACACTTTAAAACATTGGATGAACCATCATCAAAACAACTTTAATTAATTAATTCAACAATTTAACATCTACGCAGCGAAATTCTTAATAACATATTTATCATCATTACAACAACTTCGAAACAACACAATGTAATAATAATCAACAATCAAAAGCAACAAGCGTTCATCCCCCCCGAGTGTTACATATCAGAGCAATGACACCAACTCGAACTATGGAAGGTATACAGCCTTCACTCTCGATTACCTGCACGTTACGAACATAAGGGCAACATTCAAACAAAAGGGGTGAGATATCTAACAATATAATAAAGCGCATGATAATTAATATATTAAATTAGATCACATAACATCACCACTTCTCATCTCATACTCAACAACAATAACGACAATAATACACATTCACAACATCAATACACAACTTCTTTATGCAACTCAAATGATGCAACTCAATACTATGCAAATGCATGTGGTACAATTTGGAGCAGAACTCCCATCTCAAAAATTGCCAATTAATAGAGGCATCTACAAGGCATAAACCTTCATCTCAATATTCGCCAATACAGGGCATCTCAACGAGCATAAGCTCAATCTCAAAATGAAATGTATGCGACACAATCACAAATGTAATAACAACACCATAATTAACAACATCTCAATACAACATCTTCGTTGGCCAAAGGCCTACATCTTAAAAGCATATCAACATCTCTTCATCAACATCATTCATCATAAATCATCAAACTTCATATATATACATCATAACTCATCAAACAGAATCTCATTAACATCATCTCATCAACAACTCGGTCGTACAGTAATACGACAGTAACTCATTAATTTCACAACGTTGGCCATGGGCCTACAACACGATATTTCCTATAATTAGTTAATCAAATAAGGCTTATTTCTAAATCAACAAACCTCTACATACTACTATTCTGTAATCTTACATCATTATTATCATTAATCCTATTGTTACAAATCAAACAGCAACCTATAAACATTTCATCCTCATCATTCTGCATAAAAACCATCATAACGATTAATGCGGGAATTAACTCTAGTCCTAATTGGGATTACTAGGGTTATACTTCCTACTCTTCATTTTAATCCTTAAGAATAAAGCTCATCACGTTAGCTATTCAACGCTTCGAACGACACCTCGAACGGAGTCCGAAAACTCAAGATACAGCCTTTCCTAAATGATTCTGCCAAAAACCAGACAACATGGATTGATGCATAACTCCTTGGATCGATGTGTACTGCACTGAACTCGCAACATGAGTCGATGCATCTTCTCTTGTATCGACTCATCCTGAGTCTACCACACAGCATGTATCGACACATGCTCCTACATATCGACTCATCCTGAGTCTAAAAGCCCTCACGGATCGATGCAAGACTCCTTCGTGTCGACTCATCCTGAGTCTCTAAACCTTCTTGTATCGACACATCATGTTTGGGGTCGACGCATACTACTTTGTCCTGCATAATTCCTGTGATTTCCTCTGTGTTTTCACTACGGGTTCCATACTTTAAGCCCTAAAAACTTAATCTAATCATAGATAATCATCACTTACAATTATCCTATAATTCTACATCAATTAAACAGCATCGGGACGTCATTATTCATCTATAATTCATCAATTTTTCATCATACAACATCATATACATTCAATTCATGAACAAGACAACAATCACCTCTAACCCCACATACCAATTATCATGAACCCAATTATAGAGTCAGAACCCCACCCTTACCTTGGATTGAAGGTTGCTCTATAACTTCCAGTCGAATCCTCGTTCTGCCGTTTTTGCTCTTTTCCAACAGCTTCACGTTCTTCTTTTCAACCCTTATTCTTCTTACTGCTTCTTCTTTCTATTATTTCCACAATAATAAAATAACCTATTATTCTCTTTATACCTTAATGGGCTTAAAACTAACACACACCCTTATTACTTCTATTCCTTTAAAACAAGCCCACATCAAATAATATTACACTTCTAATATTATTTCTTCACTTAATAAAATAATTAAATCCAATTAATCGCAACACATCTTCACAAATATTCCAAAAATAATTTAATTAAATAACTAATTAAATTACGGGCGTTACACCTACCCTCCAGTTGTCCATGGGATATTTCATTATCAAATGTAAGTTAGATAAAACAACTCCTAGTGCATTGAGCGCAGGCCTCCAGATATGATATGAAAAATTGTCTTTCACCACTTGGTATGTCACTTTTACAGCCTTGACATTCCTTCCCATTCCAAAAGTTTTCAGCATTGAGACATATCCTCAGACCTGCACCTATTCTCCTGAAAAGCCTAGTAGTAAAACTCTGAAAGGTTGCAGGAGTTTCAAATCTATCTTCAACCCTTCAAACGCATCCCAATAAAAGACATTCACTAAATTATCGGGATCTAATCACCATACGATCATTTTTATGGTTAAGAATCCCTTCACGTCCTTGCAAGAGAAGCTAATTTCTGTTGTGGCAACTGCTGTGCCTGCATGTCATACATTTGCAATATGTATTACTAGGCGAGCATGTCTCTTTCTCGACGAACTAGTTGCTTCTCCTCACACGAAATCCCCCACAGACAAATTCAAAATGCATGTCTTTCTCCTTAACTCTGACTTCTTCTTGGTGATAGTGTTGTCTGGCGGTTTGTTCTCGCCTATGGTTTTCTCTTTTGCCTGAATTCTGGGAGTTATCTCGTAGGTGTCTCTGTAAACGGATTTCTTGGATTATCTCCCCAACAATCATCTGTCTGGTGACCACGTATCCGGTGATATTTGCACTATCTCTTTCGATCGTTCCCCCTCGTATCTCCCATGTGGTAAAGGGTTCAGGAACAACGTTGGTGTGAGACATCTTGGAGGATCGGCTCCCTTATCGTGCTCAGGGGGTGAAATATTCCAAAGGCATTCGGGAAGGCTTGAACATGACCTTTTCTCGAATTGGTATTGAGTTTTAATTTCTTTGTTGGCCTGAAGCCTTCGATTTTTCGCCACCTCTCTCTCTTAAATCCTGGGTTCTTTTTTCAGCGTTGTTTTCTTCTCCCATGATGTGACATTTTTCTCTTACAACGGTATCTTCCTTCGAAGCCACCGACTTTTGGAACAAGGATTTATTCAAGTTCCCGGTCTTGAGGCCATTCTGGAAAGCCCCAACTAACATCTCGAGAAGCATTTTGTCCTTACACAACTCATGCTTGAGGGGTTGTGTACACGTCTAGTTTCTTGGTATGCCTTAATAAAGCATTTTTCACTTACGCGTCTCATGCTTGAGGGGTTGTGTATATATCCAGTTTCTTGTTATGCCATAGAAAAACATTTGTCCCTTACAGGAGTCATGCTTGAAGGGTTGTGTACTTGTCCAGTTTCTTGGTATGTATGAGAAAAACATTTGACCCTTATATGACTCTTGCTTGAGGAGTTGCGTACATTTTTGTTTTCTTGGTATGCTTTAGGAAAGCATTTCACCCTTATATGGCTCATGCTTGAGGGTTTGTGTACTGTACATGTTTGATTTCATGCAATGGGGTCTTGAGTGAACCGATTCAACTTACATTCTGATTAATTGTTTATCCAGAAAAGTAAGACCAGGCTGAAATAGTTGGTGGGCCAGGAAGGTTATGATGATCCAAGTCTATACAGAATGGAACGTACCTTAAGGTTAAGAAAGCATTCTAGATAACTAATTGAGATACGATAGAGAACATATTTATAACTAATTGAGAATATTAGGGTCCGAGATTTGGGCAATCACACCTGATTCCCAATCATCATTAAGAGGTTATGAGAATCAGGGAAAATCACCTTAATTTGTCTATGATAGGATTTCTTGTAAGACGGGTCAAAACAAGTATATAAAGGGAAGAGCGCAAGGAGAAAAATGATAGAAAATTGATAAGAGAATTCGAATGTGCCTTTACTAGTCGTTAATTTTAGAGTTTTTAATTGGTGTACTAGATTAGTTCATAGTACATCAAATCACATCTTACCAAATCACTTTTATAAAATATTTCTACTATTATCTATGCAATAAATTTTGTTTATTCGTAATTTATTTTTTATTATAGTTAGTAAAAAACACGTTTTTACACTGAATGTGCGTGAATTAACTAATTAATTCATTTTAAGTTTTGACCTCTAACAACATTAATGGTGTAATGGGCTTACAATTTTATAAAAGCACAAAACCTTTCTGGTACTCTTCCACCTGATCTTGTGAGGTTGCCTTTTCTCCAAGAAATGTATGTTAAACTCAAAAAACTTAAGCTCTAACTTTTTAATTATAAGGTTTTTTGTTAACTCTTATAGTATTGATGATTTCTTATTTGTTTTTTGGTACAATGATCTAACCCTCAACTATCTTAATGGTACAATTCCTAAATAATGGGCCACATTAAATCTTTTAAACATGTGTAATACGGTGGAAGAACTGACTTGGGTGTTTTGCATTTTATTGCAATTATTGCGGATAGCAAGAGTCGCCACCAGCTTTTCTTTTATCTAATAAGGAAAGGGTGAAAAGAACAAGAAAAACCTTTGAGATATTTTCTTGAGTTCGGGGGGTAGGTTATGAAAAGGGAAGGTATTAGCATCCTTTTCATCCATAGTTATCTATGGTCTCTTAGTTGCTTGCTAGATCACTTTTAAAATTGCTTTGTTTGAAATGTGTTTGTGGTGGGTTTTGAAAGTATTTTTGAAAAGTGCCGTCGTTTAGGCAAACTTTGTAATGATTCCCGTCTCTATAAGAATGCATACAAAGTCTTGGACTTTTGAAAATATTTCATGTTTTTTAAAGTGTTTAGTGTATTTGAAAAGATACTTATTTTGAAGGTGGATTGTGAGAAAGCAACTAAGAACGTTCTACCTACTCAAAAGTCTTTTGTTCATTTCTTCCTTCCTTTGATATTTCTATCTTACCATTGATTGGTAAGAAGCCTTATCTTTGGATGTAAAGGGACGGGTGTGGGTCATCGTATAGTCATGAATAGCAATGTTGTGAGATATCTTAGTATTTCTCTTGAGGGACTAAGAACATTTTTGAGGCAACATTCGTAGCGTCATCAAAGGACTATGATCCTGTATTTTTTCTTGTTTTTGCTAAGATGTCTCACATGCATATCATGATCATTTTCTCGAGGCAACAAGTGGAGTTAACCCTAGAGGTGTAAGCGCGCAAGTGTTTGTTTTTTCATGCTTAATTTTGTCTTGGATTAAGGTTTACTAATCATTGATTTTATATTTCTATGCAAACCCTAATTACTAGCATTTATATTAAAAGCGATAAATTGCGGAAAATAAATGTCCTACGCTATTACATCATTTTGGGAATGGGGTGTACAAATTTACAAATGGGGATTGCAAGAAATTAAACCTAATTATCTATTACAACCATATTGAAACTTGAATAATGTACAAGAATTGAAAGGAATATAATATACAAGACATGAAGGAAAAGAAAATGAATTTGTTTTGATTTTGTTAAAAAAGATTTTGACCTATTTAACTAAAAGGAAATTTAACTAAACTAAATAAAAATTAAGATTAAGTTAAAGAAAATAAAATAAATAGGAAAATGTTTTTGGTCTTTTTCATTGTGAGAAGTTAAATAAAAATAATCTAAATAATTTAAATATATTTTTGATGTTTTTGATTAATAAAAATAATTATAATAATAAAAATAATAAAGTAAAGAAAATGAGATAAAGATATAACATTAATGTCAGGGGGGTTTCAGAAAATGGAAAGGATGTTGTGGTGTTGTTGGAAGCATAATGAGAAAGCCTAAAAGTTATGGTGTTGCTGGAAGCAAAGTGAGAAAGCCTAGAAGTTCTGGTGTTGTTGGAAGCGAAGTGAGAAAGCCTAGAAGTTCTGGTGTTGCTGGAAGCAAAGTGAGAAAGCCTAGAAGTTATAACCCAGGTATACTGTTTTGACAAGTGAATGGGAGGGGTGATGTTGGATGAGAAAATCTAGAAGTTTTGGTGTAGGTGTACTGTTTAGGTGATGCTACTGGATGAGAAAACCTAGAAGTTCTGGCCCAGATGTACTGTTTGACAAGTGAATGAGGTAAAATATTAAGAAATAAACACAAAAGGTGCTCCTGGGGCTTGAACCCAGGACCTTCTACATGGCAAGGATTTAGCATGGGTTGTTTGTACCACTGGGGTGGTATGTTTCATTCGTTCATAAGATAACTTCAATTAAATATAAAATGAACTCGTTTATGAAAATTTGAACATGGCTTCATCTTTTTTCTTCGCGCGCGCAGGTATGCACATCACCATTGTTAACCTTCTAAAATTTTCATTTCTCATCCAAATCAAAAATTGTAAACATCAAACCTGCTCAAAATTTTAATATGAATCTAACCATGTAACTCTTAAAAGTTATGGATCAGAGGTTAGCACGAATTTTGTTTGGTACCAAAATTAAAACCTAACTGGTCAGAGTTGAAATTCTCAATTTATAAGCAATGATAATAAAAACTATGGACATAGTCAGCTTCCTAGACATGATATCTACATTTTTACTTCACAATGTATATACAAATGATGCTTGAATGAAGAGTTCCAAGTTTGAAAAACTTATCTCTTGGAGTGAAACTCAAATGACTTCTACACGACTTCCAGAAATGGTTTGATGATGGATTAAGCTTGCCCGGACCTCCCTGAAGCTATTCCAATTATTAGATCTTGTAGCTTTCCCAACTGCTCTGGACAAGTCAAGCTGCAATGGTGGATTTTGAAAATGGTGGATGAAGAAGGAGGAGTTACATAAGTGGTTTAAAGGCTGGGATAGTTTCTATGTGGTATATGGAAGCTTAGTGAATCGAAAGGCCAAAAAACGCACGAAGGAATTTGAGATTTTGTGTGTCGAGTCAGGATGTGCTAAGTTTTGTGCTTGTGTGCAGGTTCTGAGTTTTTAGGAGTTTTGGGAGTGTTCTAAGGCTGGTAATCTCCTCTTTTATGTTGCAAATAATGTCTCTATTTATAGGGAAGGGGTTTAGGAAGTTGAAGTAATCAGATTTGCAAGATAACAAATTATGGTTTGGTTGGAATGCAAATATCAAGTTATGTCAAGTCGTCCATGATCCCAAGATGAAGTACCAAAGTTGTTGGTATAGAGGGGCTACTTTCCATGATTTATGGTGGAGTATAATCAGAAGTAAGTAAGGTATGGGCTCAAGACAAATTTTGTACCAAAAAACTTGCTTTTCAAGAATAGCAATGGTGCCTTTATGCCATAGATGGAAAGATCTTTTGGACAATGGCTCAAACACTTGGGTAATAGCTCAATAGTTAGAGTAAGCATTAAATTATGGTGAGATTTACAAGTTAGAAGGCCTGCAACACAAGATCATGCAGCATGACTGTGATATGGTGGGAGAACTGACTTGGTGTTTTGCGTTTTGATCGCATTTGTGCAGATAGCAAGAGTCGCCACCGACTTTTCTTTTATCCAAAAGGAAAGGTAAAAAAGCACAGGAAAGACCTTTCGAGATTATTTCTCGGGTTTGTGGGGTAGATTATGAAAAGGGAAGGTATTAGCACCCTTTTCATCCATGGTTTTCCATGGGCTCTTAGTTACTCGCTAGATCACTTTCTTTTGTTTGACAGTATGCTTGTGGTGTGTTTTTTGAAAGTATTTTGAAATTTTTTTGTAATGGTTCTTATTTCTATAAGAACGCGTAAAAAGTATTGTTCTGAAAAATAGTTCAAAGATGTGTTTGTGGAAATGTGTTTTTGTAAGTGGTTTTGAAAAGATGTTTTGCAATGGTTCTCGTCTCTATAAGAACGTATACAGAACATTTTGTCTTTTGAAAGTGTTTTGAGATGAAAGTGTAGGTGCAAGAATGTTTTTGTCGTGAGCAAGCGAGTAACTAGGAGCGAATCTACCCACTCGAAAGGTCTTAAATGTTCTTTTCTTTCTCCTTTAGACGTTGCTATCTTACCATTGATTTGGTAAGTAGCCGCATAGTTGGATGTGAAGGGACAGGCGCGGGTCAATTTTACAGTCATCGAAAGAAACTTATGAGACGCTTTAGCAATTTTTGTAAGGGACGAGATCGTTTTATTAAAGGCAACGTCGAGGGTCATTGAGGGACTACGATCTTTTATTGAAGGGTCATTGCTAAAGCGCCCCATATTCGAGGGACATGACTGTTTTTGAGACAACAAGTGAGATTACCCTAGAGGTGCATGTGTGAATAATGTGTTTGATTTGCATGCATTTAGTCTTTGATTAGGGTGGGCTATTTGTTGGTTTTATCTTACCATACATCCTAGTTACTAACATTTGTATAAAGCAATAAAAATGCGAGAAATAAATATCCTACACTATTACAACCATATTGAAAGGCAAGAAAATGTAAAAGGAAAAAACAAAATAAAAGAAAGGAAAATGAGCTCTTCGACCCAGACAGTAGCACCCTTCGACTCAAATCTTCATGGCCCCTTTCGAATATGCCTTTTTTTTGTTTCCTTCAACTGCAGGAGTGTTAGCCGGTAACCTTCGACTCACCCTTCTTGCTATTTCTTTTGACAGGCTTTAGGAGTCAGCATGGAATGCACATCTTTCGTTTCAAACTCTTTGATGTCTCCTCTTGAAGTGCTTAGTCGTAGGACTTGTAAGTGGCTTCTTCGATGATGGATGGAGCTTTGCTGGAACCTTCCTGAAGCTAGTTTTGTTGTTGTTTTATTTGGGCACTCGGTTGTGGTTAACTATCTGGCAGTTGTGGATTGAGTCGAAAGGTTTGCTTATGTATGAAGGGATCTGAGTTGTTTAAAGTTTGAGTGTTTGGGAATGTTTGAGAATTTTTAATAGTGTTTGAGAGTTTTTGAGAATTTGGTAATTTCTTCACAAACAGAGTTTTCTTTTTAACTATCCGGGCCCCTAAAACGTGTGATGGAGGCTCTTATTTATATATGAGTTTGGTTGAGGTTTGGGAGGGAAAACAAAAGAAATTCAGACAAAAAGGGTATGATGTATTTGTAGCTTTCGAGGGACAGTGTTTTATTGCCATTTTGGTGCAAGGAATAGGGCAACAATGCAGGACTGTTGTGCAGCAGTTTTGGAGATTTATGGCCAGTGTATCAGGATTGATCCTGGAAGCGCATGGGACTTGGTCAACAAGTACCTTTGGCATCTCAACCTTTTGTCTTGACTCCCTAGCCTCGCCTTTCGACCAGACTTTTCAATAAACATCTCTTTTTTCCAATCGAAGTGTTGTTCAAATGATTTCTATGGATATCCTTCGAAGGGGCCAAATTAAAGCCCTTGGGATGGGTCAGTAATATATGACCTTCGATTGGGGGCATCCATACATGCCTGACAAACTCTTCAAATGCACCACCATGGTGCTTTCTTCGCCTGAGGCAATGACATAGTGAAGGGTTTGTATGTTTGGAATAGGCCATTTCTACAGGGGATCCTGCCTACTCAAATTTGTCTGCAAAGGGGCCACATGGCCAAACGAAAGAATGTCTGCAGGAGATTCCTGCCTTGTGACCTTATGCAAATATGTTCAAATGAAAGATTGTAAAAGAGGAGCCAGTTTCCCAAATGAAAGAATGAAAAAAGACTTGTGCTCAAGGATTCACACCCCCAAGCGAAGGATGTGTGCCAGGGATGGAGGGCTCAATCGAAGCTTGCAACATTGGGAAAGTTATTTCCCCAAACGAAAGAGGTTTCAGGGGCAAAATGTGTGATCGAAAGAGGGGAAAAGGGGGTTTTGGCCTCCTGAATCAGAGGACATCATCAGGAAGCTTTTTGACTTGTGAATTGAAGCTATATTGAAAGGAAGTGTAGCCCTGTCGAAGCTTCTAACAAAATGCTTCAAAGGGGACTTTGGCCTTGTGCATGTTATTATGGTAGGAAATTCTGCCTTGTATGTCTTGGCTAACACGCCGGGAAGATGTTGTGTGGCCAAGCGAAAGACTTGCACAAACCTTCAAACGAAATCTAACGCTAAAAACGAAACAGGAAATGATTTTAGCCAAATGAGCCCAATGCCTCAATCGAAGCATGAAACGAACTTGCCCCAAAGGAATCAAGCGCCCAAACAAAAGAAGCAACCAAGGCCAAAGTGTTCAATCGAAGGATTAAGAATCGAAAGGAACTTGTTTTTCCTTTAATTTTGTCAAAAAGGGCATTTCCATTTGTTTTGTCCTTTTTTGACAGTTTCCTTTTAATTTTGGTACTGGAAGAATCCAAAATACTTGTGCAAGCTTGAACCTAGAATCCTTGTGATAAAGGCCTTGAAGAATGAGAGGGCAAATTTTAGGGTACAACAGCTTCCCCTGTTCAATGTTCTTAAGCCTGAAGAGTTAGATTGGCGAGTTTTTCCATTCGTGACTCGAAGGTGGAAGATGATTGGACACTAGAGTGCCCAGAAATTTGCACTCGATGATGTGATGATAGGGGGAATGGGCTTTAAAGATGCCATTCGGAGAGATGATAGAAAGTTGTTGGAGATGGGCTTGTAGATGCCATCCAAAAGTGATTGTGGAATCTGAAAGAGAAACTGAATGAGTATCAGAATGGCATTCGTGTTTGAAGCGTATCTGAACTATATTTGAAAGTTGCAACTGAATGAGTATCAGAATGGAGTCCGCGCCTGGAGCGTATCTATACTGTATCTGAGAGCTGAATGAGTATCAGAATGGCGTCCGTGAGTGTATCTGTACTGTATCTGAAGGTTGAATCTGAATGAGTATCAGAATGGCGTCCGTGTCTAGAGCGTATCTGTATTGTATCTGAATCTGAATGAGTATCAGAATGGCATCCGTGTCTGGAGCGTATCTGAACTGTATCTGAAAGTTGCAACTGAATGAGTATCAGAATGGCGTTCGCGTCTGGAGCGTATTTGTACTATATCTGAGAGCTGAATGAGTATCAGAATGGCGTATGTGAGCGTATCTGTACTGTATCTGAAGGTTGCAACTGAATGAGTATCAGAATGGCATCCGCGTCTGGAGCGTATCTGTACTATATCTGAATATGAATGAGTATCAGAATGGCATCCGTGTCTGGAGCGTATCTGTATTGTATCTGAAGTTGAATGAGTATTAGAATGGCATCCATGTCTGGAGCGTATCTGTACTGTATCTGAAGTTGAATGAGTATGAGTATCAGAATGGCATCCGTGTCTAGAGCGTATCTGTACTATATCTGAATCTGAATGAGTATCAGAATGGCATCCGTGTCTGGAGCGTATCTGCACTGTATTATGATTGCATATTGTTAATGGTAGTTGTTAATGTTATCCTGAAAAGAGTAAAATGTTAGCTGAAACACAGAGTTACGTTGCATGAAATGTATGATGCAATGTATTTGTTTTATCAATGTTTATGATATATGGATGTAAAGTATGTTTATGTAAGCTGATTTGTTGTATCGCTGTTTGATTGAGGAAAATAAATCCCTGAAAACTGCCGGGGACATGCTGAACTTTCATGTTTGGAAGCTGAAGTACTGACTGTATTCTGTTGTGAGAGCAATGCCATATATTGTTTTGAGGAATCCTGAGAAAATTGACGCTCTCTACGGGGATTAATAACTTGAAGTTTTAGTTTCGCCGGCGATCTAAATGACACATTGTGGGGATTGCTTATGGAATAGTCTAGAGATGTTTTTCCGGCTCTTTCAACCTATCAGTAATTGTCTTTCTCATTTTGTTTATTTGTAAACAGTAATTATGTTCAAATTCATATGTTCATTAATGAATCATTGGACTTTTTGCGAATAAAAAAAAAACACAAGTGTAAAGAAAAAGATAAATAGTTTTCTGTACTTTCAAAGAGATATCTTTGTATTGACTTTTGAATAAGTAATTTGTACAAAGGAGACAATCATTCTAGTAAGAGAATGATGCCATAAAAGGGCAAGAAAAACTTTATACAAAGAAAGATAGCTATGTGCACTAATCCCATGGGGTTTCCATTTCGCTATAGCCTTCGTATCTCCGAATATCTTGTCTATTTGTTGCTTCGTCTGAAGATGATTGAATTGATCAGAAACTTTAGGTTCGTCAGCCGAAGTTAAGAGGTTGTCTTCAAAGTGATCCAACGGGACATAGTCATATGCTTTAATTACCTAACTTTTTCCTGGATCACCCTTTCGGGTTTTCAGTCCACCGGGAAACCCTTTTTTGCCCAAGTTGCCTTTTCAGGTTTTCAACTTGCCGGGTGTACAGATTTTTTTTATATTTTATCCCTAATTTTTGCCTGAACCTTTTTGGTTCGCCGGGATTCCCTTGTTTTTCCTAGGTGTGTTAACCTAGCGGGTCTCTTATGCGTAGTATCTTTTGACTATGTCCGCATTCGCAGGGTGTGGCAGGTCGTCACCGTCCATGGTGGTTAAGATCATTGCCCCACCGGAGAATATGTTCTTGATTACAAACGGCCCTTCATAGGTAGGAGTCAATTTTCCCCTGGGATCTCTTTGTGGCAAGATGATACGCTTGATCACTAGATCTCCAACCTAATATACTTGGCATCTGACTTTCTTGTTGAAAGCCTTGGTCATTCGTTTTTGATACATCTGACCATGGCAAACAACAGTAAGTCTCTTTTCATCAATTAAGTTTAGTTGATCAAGTCAAGTCTGGATCCAATCGTCCTCATTCAAACCTACATCCTTCATAATTCTCAAAGAGGGGATCTGAACCTCAATAGGCAAGACAGCCTCCATGCTGTAAACCAAAGAATAAGGTGTTGCCCCAGTTGATGTGTGAGCCATGGTACGATACCCGTGGAGAGAAAATGGTAGCATCTCATGCCAGTCCTTGTAGGTGACTGTCATTTTCTGTATGATCTTTTTAATGTTTTTATTTGCGGCTTTGACAGCACCATTCATCTTTGGCTGATAGGGGGATGAATTGTGATGCTGAATCTTGAACTGCCCGCACAAGGCGGTGATCATAGTATTGTTAAGGTTGGTACCATTATCAATGATGATCCTTTCTGGGATACCGTACCGGCAAATGAGATTCTGCTTGATGAAGCGGGCAACAACATTCTTAGTAACGGATGCGAAGGAAGCTGCTTCGACCCATTTTGTAAAATAGTCAATGGCCACTAGAATGAAGCGGTGTCCATTGGAGGATGTAGGCTTGATCTCTCCAATCATGTCGATTCCCCACATAGAAAAGGGCCAAGGAGCCGTCAAGACATTCAGAGGAACCGGAGGTACGTGCACCTTGTCAGCATAAATTTGACATTTATGACAGGTCCGAGAGTGTTGATAGCAATCCGCTTCCATGGTAGACCAATAATAGCCTGCCCGTAGGATTTTCTTCGCCATCGTATGCCCACTGGAGTGAGTGCCAAAAGTACCTTCATGTAATTCAGCCTTGATCCTTTCAGCCTCAATCTTATCCACACACCGGAGCAGAATGGAGTCGTGATTGCGTTTGTACAGGATGCCATTACTCAGGAAGAACTTAGCAGAGAATCTCCTTAAGAACTTTTTATCATTGATTGAAGCTCCTTCTGGATATTCTTGAGCCTCGAGATACCTCTTGACTTCATGAAACCAAGGATGGTCCACTACCTCTTCAGTATTAATCTCGTGACAGTATGTTGGTTCATCCATTCGTTCGATGGTGATATGGGGAGCCTCTTTATCCCAATTAAGTTTAAACATAGATGACATTGTGGCTAGAGCATCTGCTAGCTGATTTTCTTCTCGCAGAAAATGCTCGAAGGTAATCTTCTCAAAATGTGGTAGCAATGTCAAAACATGTTCTTTGTAAGGGATAAGGTTTGGGTGCTTAGTGTCCCATTCTCCTTTGATCTGACTGACGATCAAAGCTGAATCTCCAAACACATCTAAAGATTTGATTCCCAAGTCTATGGAAGCTTTGAGACCAAAGATGCATGCTTCGTATTCCGCCATGTTGTTCATACAGTTGAAGCAAAGTCTGGCAGTAAAGGGAGTGTGACACCCTTTCGGAGATATGAGTACAACATTGATACCATTACCAAGTGAATTGGTTGCTCCATTAAAGAATAGGGTCCATCAGGATCCTTGTTCAGGTCCGTCATATGTCTGATTTCTTCACAGTTGTCTAATGTCATGATGTCTTCATCCGGGAATTCAAATTTCATGGGCTGATGATCTTCTACAGCTTGATGAGCAAGATGATCAGCTAGCACACTGCCCTTTATAGTTTTTTGGGTAGTGTACTGTATGTCATATTCCGTTAGGATCATCTGCCCTCTAGCTATCCTCTCAGACAGAGCAGACTTTTCGAAGATGTACTTTACCAGATCCATCTTAGATATCAACAGAGTAGTATGAGTCAACATATACTGTCTTAGCCGGTGAGTAGCCCATGCCAGAGCGCAACAAGTTTTCTCGAGCAGTGAATATCTGGTTTCACAGTCGGTAAACTTTTTGTCAGGTAGTAAATAGCATGCTCTTTTCAGCCAGACTCGTCATGCTTCCCCAATACACACCCCCATTGATTTCTCTAAAACTGTCAGATACATGATCAGTGGTCTTCCCTCGACTGGCGGCATCAAAACAGGAGGCTCTTGTAAGTACTCTTTGATCTTGTCAAAAGCAGTCTGGCATTCATCATTCCATCTGACCACTTGATATTTCTTCAATAATTTGAAGATTGGTTCACAAGTAGTTGTTAGGTGAGAAATGAATTTGGAAATATAGTTCAGCCGTCCCAAGAATCCTCTAACTTCCTTCTCAGTACGAGGAGCAGGCATTTCTTGTATCACTTTAACCTTGGCAGGATCAACCTCGATGCCTTTTTTGCTGATAACAAAACCTAGGAGTTTACCGGACCGTACTCCGAATGTGCACTTGTTTGGATTCAACCTTAGTTTGTACTCCTTCAACCTCTCAAACAACTTTTGCAAGTGGTCAAGGTGCTCCTCTTTGGTTTGTGATCAGGCTATCATGTCATCTACATAGACCTTTATCTCATGATGTATCATATCATGAAATAAATCTACCATGGCGCATTGATAGGTTGCCCCAGCATTCTTTATTCCGAATGGCATTACTTTGTAACAGAATGTTCCCCACTGTGTGAAAAATGTAGTTTTCTCCATGTCCTCATGTTCCATTTTAATTTGGTTATAACCTGAGAATCCATCCATGAAGGAAAATACTTTGTGCTAGGTCGTATTGTCAACCAGGATATCGATGTGGGGAAGTGGAAATTCATCTTTAGGGCTGGCCCTGTTTAAATCTCTATAATCCATGCATATTCGTACTTTGTCATCCTTTTTAGGCATAGGAACAATGTTGGCAACCCATTAAGGATAGGAAGTGACAGCCAAGAACCCAACATTGAATTGTTTCATGACTTCCGCTTTGATCTTCTCTGACATGTCAGGTCTCATGCGGCGGACTTTTTGTTTCACTGGTGGACAGTCTTCTCTTATCGGCAGACGATGTACCACGATGTCTGTATCAAGTCTTAGCATGTATTCGTATGACCAGTCAAAGATCTCAACATAATCATGCAATAGCTGAATCAGGCGCTCCTTGACACTCGGCTCTAGATTGGCACCCACTTTGATTTCCTTTTTATCTTCCTCGGTACCCAAGTTGATTGTATCCAACGGTTCCTCATGAGGCTGAATAGCTCTTTCCTCTTGTTGTAGTAGTCTGGCCAATTCCCCTGGTACTTCACAATCTTCCTCACCTTCTTCTTCGTCTTGGTAGATTAGATCTTCAGAGTCACTAAAGGCCATAGCAGTATCGTTACCCATGGGATCCGGAATGGAGGGGTACCTGCATTTGTGAGTGTGGGTGTGCGTAAGGGTATAGCCATCTTTAAACAATAAAATGTAAAAGAAAGACAATGAGCACAAAAAGTTTGTATGTGAAAAATGTCCATGATTCATTGAATGTCATATGGAGATGAGATAAAAAAAAACCCTTACAAATGGACCATTGTGCCTCGGGTAAGACACAAGGTTGAAAATGTACGAATTGTTTGTGAATATTACAAATCCAATAGAAATGTAAAAGATAAATTATTGAAAGATGAAAGTTATTGGGACAAAGTCTCTGGCTTCCCAATTGCGAAGTCCTCCGTTGAGAGTAGGAAATATCCAATCCTCCAAGTTGCCATCTTCATCACTATATTCCAATGTGTTGACCTCTTGGTTTCTAATCTTCAAAGGTGGCCCTCCAGCATGGACACGCCGCATAGCCTTATGAGCACTTGAAGTAAACCCTAAGCCAAACTTATCAGATTTATACGGAATGTCTGGGAGCTGCCCCCAGATGGTGCATCCACCCTCTTCTACTACTTCCTTGGCATCCTTTAGAGATGACATCTGAAGCGGAGGTCTTGTGATCTTGGGGATCGAGGATACCGTCTTGGTTACTGCTACCTCTTGAGAGACTTCTTCGAAATGTTGAAAAGGGGTTTCAATGAACTTTCCATCCAATTCCATATACCGAAAAGAATTTAGGTGGCTAATCATGTACTCTTCCTCTCCGTGGACAGTGATAATCTTTCCATGGACCGGGCATTTCAGCATCTGGTGTAGTGTAGAGGTGACAGCACCAGCATTATGGATCCAGGGTCGTCCTAGCAGACAGGAGTAAGAGGGGCGGATGTCCATTACATAGAAAGTTGAGTTGAAAGTCTGAGTTCCCACCTTTATGGGGATGTCCACCTCCCCGTGGACCATCCTCTTTAAGCCATCAAATGCTCTCACGACTATGTTACTGGGTTTCAATGTTAGTCCTTCGCAATCCAATATGTCGAGAGCTTTCTTTGGTAAAACGTTCAAAGATGAGCCAGTGTCCACTAATACATAGGCCAGAGTTGTTCCTCTACACTCCACAGAGACATGTAATGCCTCGTTGTGCTTTCTCCCTTTTGGTGTCAAGTCGGCATTAGAGAAGCCTAAGTTGTTATCAGCTGTCAAACTAGCCACACAATCTTGGAATTGGTCAGCAGATGTCTCTTATGGCACATGGGCTGTCTTCAGAAACTTCACCAGAGCTTTTGCATGTGCCTCAGAACACAGCAGCAATGCTAGCATGGAGATATTGGAGGGAGTTTGCCCCAACTGTTCAACCACGTCATAGTCACTCTTCTTTATTATTCTCAGGATCTCTTCCATTTCTTTCTTGGAGGTCTCGGGGATGGTCAGTGGTTGAGCCTTCGTCCGGACAGGCTCTTCTTGAATACCTTTTCCTCGAACATCGGCAGTAGAAGTATTGGTAGGGATAAAAGCAGGTGTTGTGTCATCTTTGCCAGCAGGAGCACTTGCAGATATGATTATTGGTATGGAGGTAACCTTTGGAACAGCCACGAGTCCAAAAACTGCCTTTGGTGGGGCAATTTCTAGAGAGAAGATTCTACCACTACGGGTAATCTTACTGGTTCCGGAAATATTGCTAATGTCGGAGTCTTCTTCTTCGGAGCTTACTTCTTCGGTTGTCAGCCCATCTTGTTTGATACCATGGTAGTAGATGTCTCCACCATAATTCCACGGTACTATTTTATCTGATTCATACGGAACCGGCCCGGGCATTGTGATCTTAAGAGGAGTAGTTTTTGGAACCGATGTAATCCTAATGGGTCTTTTGGGGACCCTGGAAAGATTGGCGGAGATGGTTATGATTGAAACGTCTTCAACAGGAATAGGTGAAACAGGAGTATTTTCAAACAGAATCTCTTGGTGGTCTATCAGGCATTGAATGCTTGTCTTCAACAGAGGGCAAACAGTTGGTGAGGATAAGCAATGATGGCAGTCTTTATTACAACCTGGTAAAACACCAGCTTTCAACAAGTTTATCTTAATGATTGGGAGCGGAGTCAAGAGTTCATCAACTGTGGTAACAAACAAATATTCTTCGATAGCATTAGCGTTGTGACCATGCCTAGGCATAGGAGCCGAAATGACGTTTGGTTTCTCAGGTGCGTCAAACTCAACCTCTTTTACATCTATAAGGTATTGAATTTTGTTTTTCAAGGCCCAACAGTTGTTAGTGTCATGACCCGGACTTTCGAAATCGTATGCGCATCTGGCATTTGGGTGATAATGAGGGGACGCAGTGTTGGGGTTCTTTGGGGCCTCCTTTAAAGTTTCCAGATTCAATTTCAGAAGATGTGGTAAAACCTGGGCTAGAGTCATATTAATTATGGTGAATTGCTGGACTGGCCTTTCCACCCTCGGTTGGTTACTTCTTGGTTGATCAGATATAGGCTTTGGGATCATAACGGCCCCTACCATTGATCGGCGTTCAGCTTTCCCTTGATTCCTTTGTGGATAAACAACAGATACCTCCTTCTTTCCAGTGAAAGGCTTTCTCGTAGCTGTAGAGGCAGACGAATCCTTCTGAATCTTTCCATTTTTTATACCAGCTTCCACCCTTTCTCCGGTTAATATTAACTCAGTAAACCCAGCAGATGAGCTCCCAATCAAATGGTTGAAGAAAGGGCCCGATAGGGTGCCCAAGAACATATCCACCAACTCCATTTCAGACAGAGGGGGTTGCACTCTCCCCGCTAGATCTCTCCATTTCTGTGCGTAATCTTTGAAACCCTCATTTGAAGCCATAGCCATACTCTGAAGTTGAGTACGGGTAGGCGCCAAATCTGTGTTATACTGGTATTGCTTATAGAAAGCTGCGGCAAGATCTTCCCAGTTGTGGACGTCGGCCCTTTCTAATTGGTAAAACCAATCGAGTTGTGTTCTGGATAAACTATCTTGGAAAAAATGCACCCATAGGTCTTTAGCGGCGGAGTGCGGCTGGATCTTTCTCACATATGTTCGGAGGTGCATTTTAGCACATGACCCCCATCATATTTTGCAAATAACGGCACTTTGAACTTTGGTGGGATCACAATTCCCGACACTAGCCCCAATTCTTCAAAGTCTAGACCTGGTACCTTCTATATTTCCATTACATTTAGACGCTCTTCAAGATGTCTGTACTTATCATCCGCTGGAGGATATTGTTCCTCGGAGTAATCTTCCTCTTCCTCCTCCTCTTCAGATTCTGATGGGACTGCTGTTTCTTTTCCTTTCCCTTCTCCTTCATCAGATGTTGTTGGAAAATTCAAGGTTCTTCTAGTCTGTCCTTGAAACCTTCTCCCCATGATTACCACACCGGTTGGTTTCTTCTCTTTCTTCTTCTTCTCTTTTGCCAACAGAGTCTTCAGCTCCTCTTTCCCTTTGGTCAGGGTTGTGAGTAACTGTTGAAACTGCATGTTTTGAGCTTGAAGATCTTTGACTGTCTGTTTGAGATCCATCTTATTGAAATAAACAGTAGAGAGATGAGGAAACTTATTGCAAAAGACTTGTTTATGTTATGATGAATGATATGTGCATATGTAATGTTTTCAAGGATTTTAAAAGATTCAAGTTCATTTTAAACAAAAGAGAAACACACGTTATATTAATAAGATAGAGTTCGAGTACATCAATGCCCCTTGGGCGAAATAATACAATACTCTAAGAAAAAAAAGTTGTGCGCATTCTCTTTGGTGCAATGTAGGCATTTAGAGTCTGCTCCTCATGAAGTAGCCTAGTGAGTTCCAAAACCTTCTTCTCGCTTGCGTAGAATTGGGCTTCGAAAGTATCTCGCTCTCCTTTGAGTTGTATCCAATCCCTTTGTAGGTCTTCAAGAGATGTGGGCATGTCAGGATGTAGGATAGTGTATGGAACTTCTCCCTCCTTAACAGGCTCAATGATTACCGAGAGAATGGAAGGATAAGGCATCATAAGACTTTGGGCGCGGGTTCGTACCCACTTGAGTTAAGGCTCAAGAGGAATGAAATTCTTGTGTCCCAAAATCTTGCTATCCACCTTTTTTAGCATCCTCCAAGCTCGGATGAATCTCTGGCGAAGACCTTGATCGTCGTTGTCATAGTCGAATACCAAGCCTTGAATTAGCATCTCATGTGGGCCATCCCTTCGGGCATAACCAAACTGTCTTAGAGCCAAGCATAGGTTGTAGGTGATGCCTCCCCTAATGCCAAGTAGAGGGACATTAGGGAATTCCCCACAACGGTCAACAATGATAATATTCTCTTTAGATCGAGAGCACCAATGGATATCTGAATGTTTGAGCGTCATTAACCTTTGTGACCACCTTAATCCTTGCTCATTCTTTAAGACTGGTTGGAGAAGATGAGAAATAAACCATCTTGCCAGGAGAGGAGTGCAACACATAAGAACACCTCTTTTCCTCATTGTACGAGTGTGAAAAGAGTGTAAGATATCTCCAAGCAATGTAGGCACCGGATTGCGTGACATGAAGATTTTGACGGCACTCACATCTATGAGTTGGTCAGGATTGGGGAACAAGACCATTCCATAGATAAGAAGAGCCACAATTTCCTCAAATGCTTGCAAGTCTAAGGAATTCCAACAGCTTTGGGCCTTCTCAAACAAGAACTTTTCTAAGAAGCCTTTGACACCACTTCTAGCTTCCTAATGGGTTGTGACATCAGATGAGTGCAAGTGCAGAGCTTGAGCAATCTCTTATGGCTTTGGATCTCTTTCCGTACCGTTGAAAGGTAGTTGATTGAGAATAGGAATCCTCAAGAGTTGAGAGAATTCTTCCAAAGTAGGTACAAGCTGATAGTCAGGAAATGTGAAGCAATGATGCAAAGGATCAAAGAACTGGAAGAGCACTTTCATCATATCCTCCTCTGTGTTGGAGGTGACCAAGTTGAGTAGACGACCATGCCTCTCGGTGAATGGAGAGTTCTCAGGGATCCTTGAATCTAGCTCCTTGAGTTGTGGAGGAATTCTTACAAGGTTGACTTGGATAGTTTTCTTGCGAAGTGAATCCATATTCTACAAAACAAAAACAAAGATGAAACTCCAAAATCCTTGAAATGGTTAGTGGATGCATATGATGCTTCATGATGTCCATGATGTTATGTACAAGTATGCATATACAAGCAAAACAAACAAGTTCTTAGTTTAGGCCTGCATGGGGTTTTATAGGTAAGTACCCTCTTGAAGTTTAGTTGGCTCAACATGTCCTAGTAATAGTAACTGGGTTCTAAGGAGCTCAATATCACTGGATTATTTCCTTGTTCATTGTTTCAGCTCAAGCCTCTTTAATGGCGACCGAAATATCTCATGAAACCAAACCTCAATGAGTGTAGTATCGAGTATCTACCAACTTCGGACTGCACCAAAGTCGGTCATCTCACTACATCCTAAAGGCAAGGTTGGTCAAGTAAAGGGTTCTAGAAGTTCATTAGTGCTTCATGACATCACTCAGTGGCCCTGTATTCTCTTTGATTAACTCAAAGGCTATCGGTACCCACAAATATGTCACACTAACATAGCTATTGCTTAGACCATGTCGGTATACCTCGCACAGTTTCCACAATGTATTACTATTTACCTATAATGTTTCCAAAATTCGAGTGGAGGATTCAAACCCAAACAAAGAACCATAATGTAAAGCAAGCAAATCAAACAATGTAAGCAAATAAATGTGATCTAGCCCTAAGGTAACCCTATTTTTTGTTTTTAAAAGACGTCTCCAGCAGAGTCGCTAGTTCTGTGATATGGTGGGAGAACTGACTTGGTGTTTTGTGTTTTGATCGCATTTGTGTGGATAGCAAGAGTCGCCACCAACTTTTCTTTTATCCATAAGGAAAGGTAAAAAAGCACAGGAAAGACCTTTCGAGATCATTTCTCGGGTTCGGGGAGTATATTATGAAAAGGGAAGGTATTAGCACCCTTTTCATCCATGGTTTTCCATGGGCTCTTAGTTACTCGCTAGATCACTTGCTTTTGGTTGACAGTATGCTTGTGGTGTGTTTTTTGAAAGTATTTTGAAAATTTCTTTATAATGGTTCTCGTATCTATAAGAACGCGTACAAAGTGTTGTTTCGAAAAATAGTTCAAAGATGTGTTTTTGGAAATGTGTTTTTGAAAGTGGTTTTGAAAAGATGTTTTGCAATGGTTCTCGTCTCTATAAGAACATATACAGAACATTTTGTCTTTTGAAAGTGTTTTGAGATGAAATTGTAGGTGCAAGAATGTTTTTGTCGTGAGCAAGCGAGTAACTAGGAGCGAATCTACCCACTCGAAAGGTCTTAAATGTTATTTTCTTTCTCCTTTAGACGTTGCTATCTTACCATTGATTTGTTAAGAAGCCCCATAGTTGGATGTGAAGGGACAGGCGCGGGTCAATTTTACAGACATCAAAAGCAACTTATGAGACGCTTTAGCAATTTTCGTAAGGGACGAGATCATTTAATTAAAGGAAACGTCGAGGGTCATCGAGGGACTACGATCTTTTATTGAAGGGTCATTGCTAAAGCGCCCCATATTCGAGGGACATGATTGTTTTCGAGACAACAAGTGAGATTACCCTAGAGGTGCATGTGTGAATAATGTGTTTGATTTTCATGCATTTAGTCTTTGATTAGGGTGGCCTATTTGTTGGTTTTATCTTACCATACATCCTAGTTACTAACATTTGTATAAAGCAATAAAAATGCGGGAAATAAATATCCTACACTATTACAACCATATTGAAAGGCAAGAAAATGTAAAAGGCAAAAACAAAATAAAAGAAAGGAAAATGAGCTCTTCGACCCAGGCAGTAGCACCCTTCGACTCAAATCTTCATGGCCCCTTTCAAATCTGCCTTTATTTGTTTCCTTCGACTGCAGGAGTGTTAGCCGGTAACCTTCGACTCACCCTTCTTGCTATTTCTTTTGACAGGCTTTAGGAGTCAGCATGGAATGCACATCTTTCGTTTCAAACTCTTTGATGTCTCCTCTTGAAGTGCTTAGTCGTAGGACTTGTAAGTGGCTTCTTCGATGATGGATGGAGCTTCGCTGGAACCTTCCCGAAGCTAGTTTTGTTGTTCTTTTGTTTGGGAAGTAAGTTGTGGTTAACTATCTGGCAGTTGGGGATTGAGTCGAAAGGTTTGCTTATGTATGAAGGGATCTGAGTTGTTTAAAGTTTGAGTGTTTGGGAATGTTTGAGAATTTTTAATAGTGTTTGAGAGTTTTTGAGAATTTGGTAATTTCTTCACAAACAGAGTTTTCTTTTTAACTATTCGGGCCCCTAAAACGTGTGATGGAGGCTCTTATTTATAGATGAGTTTGGTTGAGGTTTGGGAGGGAAAACAAAATAAATTCAAACAAAAAAGGTATGTTGTATTTGTATCTTTCGAGGGACAGTGTTTTATTGCCATTTTGGTGCAAGGAATAGGGCAACAATGCAGGACTGTTGTGCAACAGTTTTGGAGTTTTATGGCCAGTGTATCAGGCTTGATCCTGGAAGAGCATGGGACTTGGTCAACAAGTACCTTTGGCATCTCAACCTTTTGTCTTGACTCCCTAGCCTCGCCTTTCGACCATACTTTTCAATAAACATCTCTTTTTTCCAATCAAAGTGTCGTTCGAATGACTGCTATGGATATCTTTCGAAGGGTCCAAATTAAAGCTCTTGGTATGGGTCAGTAATATATGACCTTCGATTGGGGGCATCCAGACATGCCTGACAAACTCTTCAAATGCACCACCATGGTGCTTTCTTCGCCTGAGGCAATGACATAGTGAAGGTTTTGTATGTTTGGAATAGGCCATTTCTACAGAGGATCCTGCCTACTCAAATTTGTCTGCAAAGGGGCCACATGGCCAAACGAAAGAATGTGTGCAGGATATTCCTGCCTTGTGACCTTATGCAAATATAATCAAACGAAATCTTGTAAAAGAGGAGCCAATTGCCCAAATGAAAGAATGAAAAAAGACTTGTGCTCAAGGATTCACACCCCCAAGCGAAGGATGTGTGCCTGGGATGGAAGGCTCAATCGAAGCTTGCAATGTTGGGAAAGTTATTGCCCCAAACGAAAGAGGTTTGAGGGGCGAAATGTGTGATCGAAAGAGGGAAAAGGAGGGTTTTGGCCTCCTGAATCAGAGGACATCATCAGGAAGCTTTTTGCCTTGTGAATTGAAGCTATATTAAAAGGAAGTGTAGCCTTGTCAAAGCTTCTAACAAAATGCTTCAAAGGGGACTTTGGCCTTGTGCATGTTATTATGGTAGGAAATTCTGCCTTGTATGTCTTGGCTAACACGCCGGGAAGATGTTGTGCGGCCAAGCGAAAGACTTGCACAAACCTCCAAACGAAATCTAACGCTAAAAACGAAACAAGAAATGATTTTAGCCAAATGAGCCCAATGCCTCAATCGAAGCATGAAACGAACTTTCCCCAAAGGAATCCAGCACCCAAACGAAAGAAAGCAACCAAGGCCAAAGTGTTCAATCGAAGGATTAAGAATCGAAAGGAACTTGTTTTTCCTTTAATTTTGTCAAAAATGGCATTTCCAATTGTTCTGTCCTTTTTTGACAGTTTCCTTTTAATTTTGGTACTGGAAGATTCCAAAATACTTGTGCAAGCTTGAACCTTGAGAATCCTTGTGAGAAAGGCCTTGAAGAATGAGAGGGAAAATTTTGGGGTACAACAATGACCTATGGATTTGATCAATATTCTTCAAAATTATGTCTTCAACTTGATTCCTTCTACAAAGATCTTGAATCTCTGTAGAACTTTGATCTTTTTCTTACTCTGGTTTTCGACAAGCATCTTGAATCTTTTAAAGATGTCGAATACTCCGTCCTTTCATTTTGATCACATAGATCCATAACTTTCGACCAAACTCATCAACAGACAAAACAATATTTGTTTCCACCAATTGTATGTTCTTCGAATGGACCATATTCATCTGAATGTACCACTTTGAGAATGCAAGACGATCTCATTGGCATGGTCGAAACAAAAGAATTTCTGGATTGCTTTCCTACTAAACAAACTTCACAAAGTTTTTTTCAGGCATCTCAAGACTTGGAATACCAGTAACCATATCTTGAGTAATCAGTTTATTAAGTGGTCTAAAGTTCAAATGTCCAAACTTCAAATGCCACAACCAACTATCCTTGTGGTCGAACAATTTTCAAACATTGAACTTCTGTCGAATTGATCATTGTCTTAAGTCCTGTTTTTCGATGACAAAGATTTTAAGACCAAATTGTTCTTGGTGTCGAACAATCTCAAAAATCCATCTTTCATGACAACTGAGAAACTTTTTTCGACTAGTTGTCTAACACTTAGAAAGTTGCACTTTATTCCAGGTATATAGAGTACATCTTTAATCATAATTTTTCCTCCATTACTCATTCGAAAGACTATGTTTCCAGTACCTTCTTCTTGCAATGAACTATTATCAACAAGTTTTTTTTGTTAAATTATAATTCATAGTGTTGAAACTATGTGTGTCGAAGGGTTTACAGGTGGATCGAAGCAGGTTGCTCGAAGAAAGCCATTGCCCAGTCGAATCTTGTGGATCGAAGCAAGCATGAAGATAGACAACATGTTACCTATCAATCTAGCGAAGAACCCAATAGCACATGGTCGAAGCAAGCATATATAAATGAGGTACCACTATCTCCGAGAGCAGATAGCAGATGGGAAGATGAATTTGGAACACTGCAGAATTGAGAATCTGATTATAGACATCATGACGAAGGGAGTGCAGGTCGAAGTATCCAGAAGACTAAGAACCATGATGAATATAGATTGTTTAAACACAATGACTTATATGGTATGTTAAATTGTAATTCATAGTGTCGAAACTATGTGTGTCGAAGGGTTTAGAGGTGGATCTAGGCAGGTTGCTCGAAGGAAGCCATTGCCGAGTCGAAGCTTGTGGATCGAAGCAAGCTTGCTCTTCTTCTACTTGTCAAAATATTCCAACCACTCCTTTCGATCAGTCATGTGGTTCAAATAGCTTGAACCAAATTTTGATTTCGACATGGTTCTCTACAACTGCACACCTTTTTTTTATCTGCTTTGCCCTTTTGACAGTTTCCTCTTCCTCCTTTCAAGGATTCAGAAGTTCCATCTTCGACCTGATGCTTGAGAGCCCAATATGATCCATGGAAACTATATGGGGAATTAAAAGTCCAATTGTACTTGTGCAAACTCAAACCCTAGTTTTGAGTCATCAGTGTTTGAGGAGGTATCATGAGCTGATCAAACCTTGTGCAGTCTTGAACCAATAGAGATCTTATGAGAAAATTCTTGAGAAATGAGAGGGAAAATTTTGGGGTACAACAGTTGCCCCTGTTCAATCTTCTTGAACCTGAAGAGTGCGATTGGCGAGTCCGCCTTTCGTGACTTGAAGGTGGAAGATGATAGAAGACTTTAAGTGCCCAGAAAGTTGCACTCGTTGATGTATGAGGTGAACTGTTTGTTGAATATCGAGAATGGGCTTAGAGATGCCATTTTGAGAAATGATGAAGCTTTTATCGGAGATGGGCTTACAGATGCCATCCATAGTGATCGTTGGGGGAAAAATGGAAGAAGTATCAGAATAAATCTTTTGGTCAATTTATACTGAAACATCAGATGTCCTTTGCCTATTTTTAACTGGAAGAAATAAATCTTGCCAAAAGAGGTCTTTGATTCACCTGTCTTTAATTGGAAGAAATAAATCTTACCAGAAGAGGTCCTTGATTCGCTTGTATTTAACTAGAAGAAATAAATCTAACCAGAAGAGGTCTTTGATTCTCCTGTTTTTAACTGGAAGAAATAAATCTCACCAGAAAAGGTCTTTGATTCACCTGTTTTTAACTGGAAGAAATAAATCTAACCAGAAGAGGTCTTTAATTCTCCCGTCTTTAACTGGAAGAAATAAATCTCACCAGAAGATGTCTTTGATTCGATTGACTTTTCCTGCAAGGAAGAGAGTTAGTTGCATGCACGACATGATGATGTTCTCAAAATAAATGAGATTATGTTATATGCATTTGTCATGTATGTGATATGATGTATGAATGCGATATGCTTATTGAAGTATCTTTGTCTAGGAAATTAAATCCTTGACAAATGTTGGGAGAGTTTTGGGAAGTTAAATCTCGGAATGTTGTTGGAGATGAAGAGTATGTGTATCTTCGAACTTTGTTTAGGATGTTTCCACTGGGGATTCCTGTTTTTTATTTGAGGAGAAATCCGCTGGGGAACATTGATTTTGCTTGAGAGAGACTCTGTGGAGAGTGTAGATTTCTGCTTGGGGAAAAGAGTGGAGTTTTAGTTGTTCATTTCTCTACTGGGGAGTTATCTCTTGATTGGAGAGAATGGAAATTAACAACTTGTTGGGGATAAAGAAGTTAACTATTATCTGGTTGGATTTCAGGCTTCGCAGCAACTCACTGGGGATAGTGGCAAATTCTACTGGGGAAGGGGAGTTTTGTTAGTGATTTGAAGAAGTTAAGCTAATATATGGTCAGGTCCAAGCTTCGGCAATGATTGGAGAAGTTAAACTATTATCTGGCCGGGTCCAGGTTTCATCAATTCAAATTGTTATCTGGTCGGGTCCAGGTTTCAGCAATGAGGATAGGATGAAGTTGAACTAATATTTGGTCGGGTCCAGGCTTTAGTAACTTAAAAAATGAGATTTACTGTTATCTGGTCGGGTCCAGATTTCAGCAACTCAAACTGTTATCTGGTCGGGTCCAGGTTTCAGCAATGCTTGGAGAAGTTAAACTATTATTTGGTCGGGCCCAGGCTTTAGTAACTTGAAATTGAGATCAATTGTTATCTGGCCGGGTCCAGGTTTCTGCAATATTTGGATAAGTTAAACTATTATTTAGCTGGTTCCAGGCTTTAGAAATTTAAAATTAAGAATAACTATTATCTGGTCGCGTCCAGGTTTCAGCAATATTTGGAGAAGTTAAAATATTATTTGGTCGGGTCCAGGCTTTAGAATGTTTAACTGGTATCTAGTTGGGTTCAAGCTTGAACTGTTGACTGGTCGGGTCCAGGCTTAAGCAATTTGGAGAAGTTGAACTAATATCTGGTCGGGTCCAGGCTTTAGTAACTTAAAAAATGAGATTTACTGTTATCTGGTCGGGTCCAGGTTTCAGCAACTCAAATTGTTATCTGGTCGGGTCCAGGTTTCAGCAATGCTTGGAGAAGTTAAACTATTATTTGGTCGGGCTCAGGCTTTAGTAACTTGAAATTGAGATCAATTGTTATCTGGCCGGGTCCAGGTTTCAGCAATATTTGGATAAGTTAAACTATTATCTGGTCGGGTCCAGGCTTTAGTAACTTGAAATTGAGATCAACTGTTATCTGGTCGGGTCCAGGTTTTAGCAACTCAAACTGTTATCTGTTCGGGTCCAGGTTTCAGCAATATTTGGAGAAGTTAAACTATTATCTGGTCGGGTCCAAGCTTTAGTAACTTGAAATTGAGATCAACTATTATTTTATTAGGTCCAGGTTTTAGCAACTCAAATTGTTATCTGGTCAGGTCCAGGCTTTACAACAACTTTCGGAGACAGCAATGACTATGTTGACGACTTCACTGGGGACTAGGGGTTGCAGTCCCTTGGTTTGTAATAGTCTGCAAGACAAACTCGAGTTGGGGAATTTGTAGTTTGTTGGGGAAATAAACCCTATTGAAGAGAATATTTGACAAACTGTTGGGGAGGATATTCTTTAGTAAGAATTCCATAAGGCTTCTTCTTAAGACCAAATATGTCGGGGAGAGGTTTTCCGGAGATTGAAACTTTGGTTGGGGATTGCATGGATCCGACTTTGTGGGGATATCCATGAATTTGGCCTTGTGGGGTTTGTACCCTTATCCGTGAAGATTATTCTGTGGGGATAACCTTATAGAGGTGTATCTGGTGACTTCACTGGGTATCACCTTATGAAAGGGACTTCGTGAGGATTTGTCACTATCCATAGTAATAAGTGTTGTATAAATAACAGAAAAGATTTGCTTGATCGTACGTGACCCTTTGCAGGAATTCATGTTTAATGCCCCAAGTGATTCAGATGGACACCTGCCCCTGGCTATTCAGGACTTTATGAGAGGTTTCTTGGAGTCTTGACTTGACTTCCCCAGACGAGTTGGACAGTAACATGTCATGCCCCTTGATTATGGGAAATTTGTCATTGGGAGCGTCTTTCCCTTTGAAGCGATTCTGTTTATTGAGAGAATTTCCATTCATTGGATATTCTCCATGCGAATTTCTCTGTTGTCAAACAACTATCCATATGCAAACAGCGATATTCAAACAATGCAAGGTTTATGTTTGTCTTGAAGTTTTGAAAATGCATTTTTTAGCAGATAAAAGAATTTTGTAAGAATATGAATTTGACTCAGGATTTACAGTGAGCCTTACAGGAGTCAGGATACCTTTTGTAACAGTATGCTTTCGAACTAACCCATGCTTCAATTAAGACTTCTAAAAGGTTGTAATGTGGCATGTTTCACGGTTTAAGAAACAAAGGACAAGGCTCAAAGTTTATTTGTAGCCACCCGTTCTTCATGATGTTTTACAGTCCTAAACTCAGTTAATTATGCGTTTGTACTCCTATTGAATCTGGAATGATATTTCAGTGATGGTTCGAATAAGTTAAGTTTATTTGTGAAAGTAGTCATTTTTGTAACATTTTTCATGTTGTCGAGGATTCGTGACGGCCTTTTTTTTATATTTATTATCCCTGATTTTTGCCTGACTGTTTTTTTTTGTTTTGTGACTACATTCAGCGGGATGCCCCGGTTTTTTTCTTAAGTCTCCTTCATAGGTTTTGACTTAGTGAGCTTTTCTTTTGAGAGATAATGATTGTCTATTTTACGGAGAACCATCGCCTTCTTTTGATTCATAAGGATGTTTTTTATTTCATTCGTTGTGTACGAAGTGAAAGCTTGCGACCGAACGCGCATTTGAATTAACTGAGAAGCTACCCTGCCCCAAGTTCTGATTAAAGGTTTCAATTTGTGCAAAAAAGAAAACTCCTACTTCTTTGGCTCAAAGGGGTTGACTAGGGATTATCTTCCTTATAACTCCACTATTTAGGAATTGAAAGAATGCATGTACATCGTCAGCAAAGTCTGTCCAAAAGCATATTGTATGAGACAATGGAATTATTTTCGCCATCCTCCCTCTAAAGGCTTACAACTTGTAATCAAGAGTTGAATATCATATAAAAAGGAGTAAAAGCATAGTTTTAATATAGTGAAAACGAATGGATTAATTCAAGACAAACATATGCAATGCATTAATGAGAACAACCAAAGTCTGACATAAGGACAAATGTTTAAACAAACAAAGAAATTACAACTGAAAATTCGAATGAACAAAAATTTCTCCGCCTAAATTTGTCACTTCAGATGGTGTGTCTTTGAGGGATGACAGAAAAATTCAATTTGACCATCTTGTGAGAATTTCAACACTCCTTCATCGATCAGGTCTTGAATCTTATATTTCAACATCCAACATCTATCAGTATCATGCCCTGGACTGTTGGAGTGATATGCACACCTTTCATTGGGATGGTAACTAGGAGCGGAAGTATTAGGATTCCGAGGAGGATCCTTCAATGTGATCAAATTCATTTTTAAGATGTGTTGCAAGGCTTGCGACATCATAATGTTGAGTTTGGTATATTGCCTATTGGATGTATCCTGCTTACGCCGACTACCCTGTCGTTATTGGTGAGGTCGTTGTTGGGCTCGTGATATAACAGCAAATTGGAAAGGTCTACTCTCCACCAAGCCAACTTTTTGTCTCATCGGGGGCTGATTAATGACTTAATCCCCAATCTTAAGCGTTTATTCCATACAGTTGCATTTGTCTTGATAAAGCTTCTTGATGAGAGTTCTCAACTCTTCTTGTCCCTGAGCTATGTTTTGGATAAGAGTCATTTGCCCCAGCATCTGGATTCTCATTGTTGCTATCTCTGCTTGTAAGTCTCATTTGCCCCTCCTTGTCGTCTTCAGGATTGTTATTGGTCATGCTCTCAATGAGAAGTGCTTTCACTTCTTATTGCCCCTTGGACATGTTTAGGAATAAATCTTGAAGCTGATCATTTTGGGTCTGAAGATCTTGGACAGTCTGCTTGAGAGTCATCTTTTCTTGAAACAAACAGTAAACGAATGAGAAAACTTGGGAAAAACCTGTCATGGTATGATGCATGATATGTGGATACAATATTTTCAAGGATCTCGTGGGGTAAATACAAGAAGATGTCAGAAGTTGAACTTTTATTACAACTTTGATTGAAGAACTTCGTATTGTTGGATGTCCTTCCACAAGAATCAAGCTCACCATGTCAAGTGGGTCATAGCCCTTGACTCAAGTTATCATGCTTTGGTCTTTGACGACATTTGGTTAGAGGAAAATAAATCCCCTTGCCCCTTGATAGACGTCTGGTTCAACATGTCCCTGCATCACAGACCCTTGAGACCCTTGAAATGGTTATTGAAAATGCTATGGTATGATGTCATGATGTTATGTACAAGTAGTCATACACAAACAAAGAAAATAAGTCGTTATGTACAAATAATCACATACAAACAAACAAATCCTTAGGTTTAGGCTTGCATGGAGTTTATAGATAAGTACCCTCTTGAAGTTTAGTTGGCTCAACCTGTCCTAGAAAGTAACCGGGTTCTAGGGAATCTCAATATCACTGATCTTTCTTCATCGGACATTGTTTCAGCGCAAGCCTCTTTATTAGCGACCGAAATATCCTGAAAGTCTGATCTCAATAGCATCGAGTATCAACCAGTCTTCGGCTCTACACCAAAGTAGGCTCTCTCACTATTTCCTAATGGCCAAGTTGTTCAATTAAAGGTTCTAAGGTCAGTTAGTGCTTCATGACACAGCTCAGCAGCCCCATATTCTCCTCAATTCAACACAAGGGATACCGATACCAACAAATGTGTCACACTAACATAGTCATCGCTTCAACCATATCGGTATACCTCACACAGTCCCCACGATCTATCGCTACTTACCTAATGGTGTTCCCCGATCCGGGTAGAGGATCAATACAAACCCAAACAAGGACCCATAAATGTAAAGCAATCAAGTCAAACAATGGAAGCAATTAAATGTGATCTAGCTCTAAGGTAACCCCACTTTTAATTAGTCCCCAACAGAGTCGTCAGTTCTGTAATACAGTGGGAGAACTGACTTGGGTGTTTTGCATTTTATCGCAATTGTTGCGGATAGCAAGAGTCGCCACCGACTTTTCTTTTATCCAATAAGGAAAGGGTGAAAAGAACAGGAAAGACCTTTGAGATATTTTCTTGAGTTCGGGGGGTAGGTTATGAAAAGGGAAGGTGTTAGCATCCTTTTCATCCATAGTTATCTATGGGCTCTTAGTTGCTTGCTAGATCACTTTTGAAATTGCTTTGTTTGAAATGTGTTTGTGGTGGATTTTGAAAGTATTTTTGAAAAGCGCCTTCATTTAGGAACTTTGTAATAATTCTCGTCTCTACAAGAATGCATACAAAGTGTTGGAATTTTAAAAATATTTCATGTTTTTGAAAGTGTTTAGTGTATTTTAAAAGATATTTGTTTTGAATATGGATTGTGAGCAAGCAACTAAAAACGTTCTACCTACTCAAAAGTCTTTTGTTTATTTCTTCCTTCCTTTGATATTGCTATCTTATCATTGATTGGTAAGAAGTCTTATCTTTGGATGTAAAGGGACGGGTGTGGGTCATCGTATAGTCATGTATAGCAATGTTGTGAGATATCTTAACATTTATCTTGAGGGACTAAGATTATTTGTAAGGCAACATTCGTAGCGTCATCGAGGGACTATGATCTTGTATTTTTTATTGTTTTTTCTAAGATGTCTCACATTCATATCATGACCATTTTCTCGAGGCAACAAGTGGAGTTAACCCTAGAGGTGTAAGTGTACAAGTGTTTATTTTTTCATGCTTGATTTTGTCTTGGATTAAGGTTTTTTAAGCATTGATTTTATCTTTCTATACAAACCATAATTACTAGCATTTATATGAAAAACGATAAATTGCGGAAAATAAATGTCCTACGCTATTACATCATTTTGGGAATGGGTTGTACAAATTTATAAATGGGGATTGCAAGAAATTAAACCTAATTATCTATTACAACCATATTGAAACTTGAATAATGTACAAGAATTGAAAGAAATATAATGTACAAGACATGAAGGAAAAGAAAATGAATTTGTTTTGATTTTGTTAAAGAAAGATTTTGACCTATTTAACTAAAGAAATTTAATTAAACTAAAGAAAAATTAAGATTAAGTTAAAGAAAAGAAAATAAATAGGAAAATGTTTTTGGTCTTTTTCATTGTGAGAAGTTAAATAAAAATAATTTAAATAATTTAAATATATTTTTGGTGTTTTTGGTTAATAAAAATAATTATAATAATAATAATAATAAAGTAAAGAAAATGAGATAAAGATATAACATTAATGTCAGGGGGATTTCAGAAAATGGAAAGGATGTTCTGGTGTTGCTGGAAGCATAATGAGAAAGCCTAGAAGTTCCGGTGTTGCTGGAAGCAAAGTGAGAAAGCCTAGAAGTTCTGGTGTTGCTGGAAGCGAAGTGAGAAAACCTAGAAGTTCTGGTGTTGGTGGAAGCAAAGTGAGAAAACCTAGAAGTTCTGACCCAAGTATACTGTTTTGATAAGTGAATGGGAGGGGTGATGCTGGATAAGAAAACCTAGAAGTTCTGGTGTAGATGTACTATTTAGGTGATGCTACTGAATGAGAAAACCTAGAAGTTCTGGCCCAGATGTACTGTTTGACAAGGGAATGAGGGTAAAATGTTAAGAAATAAACACAAAAGGTACTCCTGGGGCTCGAACCCAGGACCTTCTACATGGCAAGGCTTTAGCGCGCGCTGTTTGTACTACTGGGGTGGTCTATTTTATTCGTTCATAAGATAACTTCAATTAAATATAAAATGAACTCATTTATGAAAATTTGAACATGTCTTCATCTTCTTCCTTCGCGCACGCAGGGATGCACATCACCACTGTTAACCTTCTAAAAATTTTCATTTCTCATCCAAATCAAAAATTGTAAACACCAAACCTGCTCAAAATGTTTATACGAATCTAACCATGTAACTCTTAAAGGCTACGGATCAGAGGTTAGCACGAATTTTGTTTGGTACCAAAATCAAAACCTAACTGGTCAGAGTTGAAATTGTCAATATATAAGCAATGATAATCAAAACTATGGACATAGTCAGCTTCCTAGACATGATATCTACATCTTTACTTCACAATGTATATACAAATGATGCTTGAATGAAGAGTTCCAAGTTTGAAAAATTTACCTCTTTGAGTGAAACTCAAATGACTTCTACACGACTTCCAGAAATGGTTTGATGATGGATTAAGCTTGTCTGGACCTCCCTGAAGTTATTCCAATTGTTATAATGTCTTGTAGCTTGTCCAACTGCTCTGGACAAGTCAAGCTGCAATGGTGGATTTTGAAAATGGTGGATGAGGAAGGAGGATTTACATAAGTGGTTTAATGGTGGGATAGTTTCTATGTGGTATATGGAAGCTTAGTGAATCGAAATGCCAAAAAACGCACGAAGAGATTTGAGATTTTGTGTGTACTGTCAGGATGTGCTAAGTTTTGTGCTGGTGTGCGGGTTCTGAGTTTTTGAGAGTTTTGAGAGTGTTCTAAGGCCGATAATCTCCTCTTTTATGTTGCAAATAATGTCTCTATTTATAGGGAAGAAGTTTGGGAAGTTGAAGTAATCAGATTTGCAAGATAATAAATTATTGTTTGGTTGAAATGCAAATATCAATTTATGTCAAGTCTTCCATGATTCCAGGATGAAGTACCAAAGTTGTTGGTATAGAGTGGCTACTTTTCATGATTTATGGTGGGGTATAATCAGAAGTAAGCAAGGTATGGGCTCAAGACAAATTTTGTACCAAAAAGCTTGCTTTTCAAGAATAACAACGATGCCTTTGTGCCATAGATGGAAAGATCTTTTGGACAATGACTTAAACACTTAGGTAATAGCTCAAGAGTAGGTGTAAGCATTAAATTATGGTGAGATTTGCAAGTTAGAAGGCATGTAACACAAGATCATGTAGCATGACCTATGGATTTGATCAATGTTCTTCAAAATTTTGTCTTCAACTTGATTCCTTATACAAAGATCTTGAATCTTTGTAGAACTTTGATCTTTTTATTACTCTGGTTTTCGACAAGCATCTTGAATCTCTTAAAGATGTCGAATATTCCGTCCTTTCGTTTTGATCACATAGATCTACAACTTTCGACCAAACTCATCAACATATAAAATAATACTTGTTTCCACCAATTGTATGTTCTTCGAATGGACCACATTCATCTGAATGTACCACTTTGAGCATGCAAGATGATCTCATTGGCATAGTCGAAACAAAATAGTTTCTGGATTGCTTTCCTACTAAACAAACTTCATAAAAAAAATTTTAGGCATCTCAAGAATTGGAATACCAGTAACCATATCTTGAGTAATCAGTTGATTAAGTGGTCGAAAGTTCAAATGTCCAAACTTCAAATGCCACAACCAACTATCTTTGTGGTCGAACAGTTTTCAAACATTGAACTTCTGTTGAATTGATCATTGTCTTAAATGTTCTGTTTTTCGACAACGGAGATTTTAAGACCAAATTGTTCTTGGTGTCGAACAATCTCAAAACTCCATCTTTCATGACAACAGAGAAACTTTTTTCAACTAGTTGTCCAACACTTAGCAAGTTGCACTTTATTCCAGGTACATAGAGTACATCTTTAATCATAACTTTTCCTCCATTACTCATTCGAAAGACGATGTTGTCGGTACCTTCTTCTTGCAATGAACTATTATCAGCAAGTTTTTTTTGTTAAATTGTAATTCATAGTGTCGAAAGTATGTGTGTCGAAGGGTTTAGAGGTGGATCGAAGCAGGTTGCTCGAAGGAAGCCATTGTCCAGTCGAAGCTTGTGGATCGAAGCAAGCATGAAGATAGACAACATGTCAGTTATCAATCTCGCGAAGAATCCAATAGCACATGGTCGAAGCAAGCACATCGAAATGAGGTTCCATTATCTCCGAGAGCAGGTAGCAGATGAGAAGATGAATTTGGAACACTGCAGAACTGAGAATCAGATTGCAGACATCATGACGAAGGGAGTGCGACTCGAAGTATCCAGAAGACTAAGAACCATGATGAATATAGATTGTTTAGACACAATGAATTAGGTAGTGTGTTAAATTGTAATTCATAGTGTCGAAACTATGTGTGTCGAAGAGTTTAGAGGTTGATCGAAGCAGGTTACTCGAAGGAAATCATTGCTCAGTCGAAACTTGTGGATCGAAGCAAGCTTGCTCTTCTTCGATTGTCAAAATCTGTCAACCACTCCTTTTGATTAGCCATGTGGTTCGAACAACCTGAATCAGATTTTGAATTCGACATGGTTATCTACAATTGCACACCTTTGTTGTACTTGTGCAAACTCAAACCCTAGTTTTGAGTAATCAGTGGTTGAGGAGGTATCTTGAGTTAATCAAACTTTGTGCAGTCTTAAACCAATAGAGATCTTGTGGGAAAATTCTTAAGAAATGGCAAATTTTGAGGTACAACAACATATAATACATATGTATCTTTCTCTATTATGCTTGTTCTTTAATTTTTCCAAGTCATGGATGTGTGCTTATGATGACTAATCTTAACAATTTTTCTTTTGGTTAAGTTCCTTCTATGGAAATCGTCTATCTGGTCCAATTCCAAAGGAGTTTGGAGACATCTCCACTCTCAAGAGCTTGTAAGTTTCTTGCTTAAGAGCTTGTTTGATTTCAATTATTTTGAATTTTGAGAAACTTTATTTTCGACGGATAGGGTATTGGAATTCAACCAACTATCAGGAAATCTTCCTCCAGAACTTGGGAGTCTTAGCCAGATTGAAAGACTGTAAGCCTTTCATATGTTTTTTTTTCAAGACACACTGATTTGGTGATCTTTCATAGCAGTGATTGATATTGGATGCATTTTATTCACCTGCTGCAGGCTTCTTTCCTCCAACAATTTCACTGGAGTGTTACCTGCAACATTTGCTAGGCTTACCGCATTGAAGCAATTGTAAGTATTTTACTTTCATTATTGCTTGATTTCATTGCTATGTAGCACTAACACTTTAGGTTGAAAGCGTGTCTACGTATTGCTAGATTCCAATGCCTAGGTGTGATTGTTGGTGTTTGTGTCTATGATAATGCTATCAAAATTGTAAGTTAATCACTCTCGTTATCTTTAATAAAACAAACCATTTTTGTAATGTCTCATAATAAAACAAATTAAGGAGAAATTATGGAGAAATATTTATATATGGTCTAATTGTTTTCAGAGTATTGAGAAGTTGCAATATCATGGGAGCAGTGCCTGAATATATTGGAAAGTTAACTACTCTGAAAGTGATGTAAGTGCTGTTATATTTCTTTCCATTTTTGTTTGATTGATCCAATGATAACTTTTAATTTTTCTTTCAGGCTTTTTAAACACGTTTAAGAAGAAAAAAAAACACAAATATGAGATCGTGTATTCTGTATCTTTGCTTTTTATACCGTTGATTTGATGAAGGATTATGACATGCGTCTTTTGTTCGTCACAGAATAGGGAACTATTATTTATGTTAAATTCTATATTTATTCTTTCTCTGAAAAGAACTTATTCTGAATATCCTTTTCAGAGACCTCAGCAACAACAAATTAAGTGGACAAATCTCCATGAGCCTCGGGGGTCTAGAGAACATACTTGCTGTAAGAATTTTGCTGCTGCTTCTGCTATCATAACTTAAAATTGTGGATATATTTTGGTTTTTCTTTGTAGCTGAAAAATGGGGAAGACTAGCTAGTGTAGGTGGAAAGATACATTTTATTCTAGACACTGGAAACTGAAATGTTTTTGTTCATTGCTTTTGTTAGTAGACTAAAATAAAAACTAATGCTGCCAAAACCTGGTAAATTGATATGAGTCATTTCGGAACTGTTCAATAATTGGGATAACGTTTACTATGTTATCAACTATTTTTCTTGTTAAACAATAATTTTGAATTCTATTTATTAACTTTTTAATGTTAATTTAACTAGATTTTTATCTGGGAATCAGCTGTCTGGATCGCTGTCTGACTGGATAGTTAAACCAGACTTTGTGTAAGTTGTCTCTTATGCTACTTGATAAAATGTGAAATTTCTGTTTCTATCACTTTTAAGGATTGTATCTTTAGCTTCATGTAAGGTATATATTCTAGTATGATATCACTTGTATTATTAGATGCCACCTAGAACGGTTACGGGACATCTTGGCATATGCATAAGCCGTTAATAGATATCAGATTATAGTATAGAATGAGCTATCAATTGTTCCATGATGATAGAAATCATAGTGCACTCTTCATTTTCATTTATAACTGAATTCTGTTATGTGAGAAGTATTTACAAAAAGGGATTAACAGTTGCATTTATAGTTACAACTGTGTAACCTGCTATTGCAGGTCATCTACTGCTAGAATTGATAGTCATTTACAAGAGTTTTAATAGAGATAAACTATATATTTCAACCCCCTCCTCCAAACTCATGGGGAGCTGTTGGTAGCAACCCTGAGTTTGTGTCTAAGCTCCAAAAGCTCGGTAGATGACAGAGGTTTTGTAAGCACATTTGCAATCTGATCCACACCAGGAATGTGAGCAACTCTGATTTGCTTTGCAATGACCCTTTCTCTTACAAAAAAGAGATCAATTTCCATATGCTTAGTTCTTGAGTGCATGATGGGATTATGAGCTAGCATCACTGCAGACTGGTTATCACAAAGAACCACAGGATGCTGAGTAGGAACACGTAGCTCAGTTAAGAAAGTCAGAAGCCACAGAAGATCAGCTGTGGCCTGAGCTAGACTTCTGTATTCAGCTTCTGTGCTGGATCTGGCAACCACAGGTTGCTTCGTGGACCACCATGAAACTAGGTTTCCCCCAAAATAGGTTGCTGCTCCAGATGTACTTCTTCTATCATCTGGGTCTGAGGCCCAGTCTGCATCACTGAAGACCTGAAGAGAAGGAGGCTGAGATGGAGCATGAGGGGACAGATGAAGTCTATACTGGATGGTTCCTTTGAGATACATGAGTATTCTCTTTACTGCAATCCAGTGTGTTTCCAAAGGATGAGACATTAACTGGCAGACTGTATTAACTGCATAGGCAATATCAGGTCTTGTTATGGTGGCATATTGAAGAGCCCCAACTACTGACCTGTACATAAAAGGATCATCAAGAGCAGGAGATCCATTTTTGGTAAGTTTGCAAGAGGACTGCATAGAAGTGTTGACAGGACTAGAGTCAGCCATATGAGTTCTCTGCAGGAGATCCCTGATATATTTAGTTTGAGTAAGTAGCATAGAGCCCTGAGCAGCAGGTTTAACTTCAATGCCAAGAAAATAATCCAAATCTCCAAGGTGTTTGAGAGAGAAGTCAAAATTTAGTTTGTGGATGATAGAGGTGAGCAAGGCAATGTTATTGCTGGTGATGATTATATCAATATACACTAGCAGATAGACAGTGTGGCCATTGGAAGCATAGATGAACAGGGATGGATTACACTTGCTAGGCTTGAAGTGTAGTTTGAGAAGGGCTGCCTGTAATCTTTCAAACCACTGTCTAGGGGCCTGTTTCAGGCCATATAAGGCTTTGTGCAGTTTGCACACAAGAGAAGGACTGGAGGTAACAAAGCCAGGAGGCTGTTCCATATACACCTCTTCATGGAGCAAGCCATTTAGAAAGGCATTATTAACATCAAGCTGCTGGATAGACCATTTGTGAGTAAGAGCAATAGTAAGAATAAGTCTGATGGTGATTGGCTTTACAACAGGAGAAAAAGTTCCATTAAAGTCAAATCCCTATTTTTGAAGAAACCCTTTAGCCACCAATCGTGCCTTGTACCTGCTAATTGAGCCATCTGGATTTTCCTTGATGCGAAATACCCATTTACACCCTATAGGTTGCCTGTTTGGGGGAAGTGAAACCAGGGACCAAGTATTATTGTTGCACCAGGCATCAAATTCAGACTGCATAGCCTCTTTCCACTTGACATCTGCAAGAGCCTGTTTAACAGTCTTAGGTTCAGTGTGAGTTACCAATAGCTTAGGATTCAGTCTGGGTTGGACAAACCCAGATTTGGCCCTGGTTTGCATAGAATGATGATTAACAGGTTTAGAGCTGACAGACACAACATTAGCAGGAAGAGAGGATGGAGTGGTAGAGGAAGATGTAGAAGCCTCTGAAGAAGGGGAAATGCTAGGAGTCTGTGGAGGTGATGGTGAATTATTCTGTGTCAGTTGCAGAAGGAGAAGAACCTGCTAACTGACTTAGAGAGGAAGTAAAATTTGACTCAGAAACAGAGGTAGGTGAAGCAGTAGAGGAAAAGGGGACCGCTGTCAGAAGTATTGGCCTAGTGAGTGGAATGTTGGAAAATAAAGAAGAAAGATTTGATGAGAAGTGTTGTTTAGCAAAATTATTGACAGGATTATGACTTGAAGTAGAGGTAGGGAAGAACTCAAGGTAGGGACATCTTGACTCATTGAGCATTACATCCTTGGAGATATAAAGCTTTCCACAAGGTGAGAGACATTTATATCCCTTGTGAGAAGTAGAATGTCCCAGAAACAAACATTCCTGAGACCTGAACTCCAGTTTGTGTGCATGATAAGGTCTCAACAATGGAAAACAAGCACAACCAAAAACTCTCAAAAATTTGTAATCAGGCAGAGTATGAAAGAGGAGAGTATAAGGTACTTGAAATTGAATGGCTGAAGAGGGAAGCCTATTGATGAGGAAGACTGCTGTTGAAAAGGCATAGTCCCAGTATGTTAGTGGTAAGGATGCTTGACTCAAGAGAGTTAAGCCTAAAATCCACAATGTGCCTATGTTTTCTTTCCACAACACCATTTTGGTGGTGTGTGTGAGGGCATATGATTCTGTGCACGATCCCTAACTCAGCAAGAAACTTGCTAAAAGGACGAAATTCCCCACTCCAATCTGACTGAACAGCTTTAATGGGAAATCCAAGTTGCAGTTCAACAAGGGTTTTGAACTGCTTGAAGACACTAAGAGCTTCAGCTTTGGATTTGAGCAGATACAACCAAGTAAACTTGGAGAAAGCATCAACAAAAGATATATAGTAATTAAATCCCTGAGCAGAAGTTTGGGGAGAAGGCCCCCACAGATCACAGTAAATAAGTTCTAAAGGATGCTGATAAGTGGTGTCTGAAGCAGGTGAATGCAGTCTATGTGCTTTACCCATGCAACAGGCAGAACAGAAATAGTCATGATTTTTATTGCTGAAAGAGAGATTACAACTTTAAAGCACCAATCTCAGGGTGTTAATGTTGGGGTGGCCTAGTCTTAAGTGCCATACATTGGATAAAGCAGGGGAAATACTAACAGAATTAACAGAAGGTACAATTTTATTAGATGAATCTAAAGACTTCGCAGTTCTAGAGACATTGAGCAAGGGAAACTCATAGAGTCCATCTGAACCAACATGACCAGCCAGCAGAACAACATTAGACACCTGAGATTTCACAAAGCATGTGTCAGCTGTGAACAGGAAATAAACGTGATTGTCACGACAAAACTGACCGACACTAATGAGATTTTTGGTAATAGAAAGCACATGTAATAGATTATTAAGTATGAGAGGTGCGTGAGGGTGATTTTGAGAAAGGAATTGACTAGAGCCAGCAGGGTTTATGACTAAACCTTGACCATTTCCGATGTAAATTTGTTCATGCCCTTCAAAAGGTGTAACTTGTTGCAAGTTACTAGCATCATTGGTGACATGATATGAAGCCCCTGAGTTAGGATACCAGGAAGCAGCAGAAGTAGATGGAGCAGCATTTTCAATAAAGGTGCTGGGAGAAGGATAAGCAAATGCTGGTCTTGCATGAGTAGCTTGAGGTCTTGTCCACACATTAGTAGGAAATTGTCCATAAGGAGCCTGAGGAGTCTTCCAGGGAACAGCAGCATAGGGATTGCTGCTGTATGAGGAAGGTTGAAACTGTTGATTGAACCTGTGCCAGCAGTTAAGAGCTGAATGTCCAACTTTAGAACATACTTGACACTGGATATTGGAGTTTCTGCCACCTCTGCCTTTACCACCACGACCTCCTCTATTGGATTTGCCACCTCTGAAGCTGGAATACTCAAGTTCAGCTTGAGATGGAGCCATCTGAGAGGGAGTAGAATCAGTGCTGCCAGATTGAGGAGTTTCAGGAGAAGGAGACTGTGGTGGAGCATGTGTAAGATTGAGAGAACAAAGATCAGGCACAACTGGCTTTTTGAACTTGTTCAGGCGCAATTCATGCAATTAAGAGAATTTCAACTTCATCCGAATCCATATCACCAAATTTACTCTCAACCACTGACACTACAGGAGCATACTCACTAGGAAGTCCTTCAAGAATTACATCAATATGGTGAGAAATTGGAAAAGGATCTCCAATGGAAGCCAACGAATCTACAATCATGCGAATTTTCAACAAGTAATCAGAAACAGACTGCGAATCAAGACTTAGGGCACGTAATTCTACACAAAGTTGACAAGTACGTGCACGAGTTTGTTTATGAAAATAACCGAATAATCGATCCCAGAGTTGATGCGAGTGAGAGCATCCAAGGACACGAGATAGAATTTCGCTCGAAAGCGTCGATTGAAGCCAAAAAAGCAGTAATTGATCTTTCTGAAGCCAAAGCGAGTACGTAGGACTGATCATACCTTGACGACGAGCTTCGTCGTCCACGAATTTGGGAGGAATACGAGTGCAAACAACGAGATCTGTGAGATTGTGCGCATTGATGTAAAGCTCCACTTGCTAGCGCCAGAGATGGAAGTTCTTCTCATCGAGCTTGTGCGCAATCTTGAGAGAGAACTGTAAACGGCGTGAATCATCAGTCACCACCATGGACGGCGAGTTTTGCGACGTAACGTGAGCGGAAGACGGCGATTCCAGTGGAGTAGACGCCATGGATCGAACCTAACTAACTGATACCATGATAAAAATCATAGTGCACTCTTCATTTTCAGTTATAACTGAATTTTGTTATGTGAAAAGTATTTACAAAAAGGGATTAACAGTTGCATTTATAGTTACGACTGTGTGACCTGCTATAGCAGGTCACCTACTGCTAGAACTGATACATGTCAGTCATTTACAAGAGTTTTAATAGATATAAACTATATATTTCAACTATATTCTAATACATGAAGTTGACCAATTGCATTATCATCTAAGATTCTGAATGATATTGTATATCTTTATGCAGAGATCTGTCGTATAACAACTTCACTATAACAAACTTTGAGCAGCAGACTTGTCAACAAGGAACTGTGTAAGAGTCCTAGCATTGTGTTTTTCCACTTCTCTTTTGATTTCATGGTTTTCTTGTTTTGTATTTTTATGAAACGACCTGAGCCTCAGTCAATTTCCTTATGCCACAGAAACTTGTTTGCGTCTTCTTTGACGGGAAACAGCTTGTAAGTTTTTATTTCTCTCGTAGTATAAATAATTACCTTTTTAGTTGTATATCACTTGTATATGTTACTGAGTGCTAACTTGTCCTCCCCTTCCACTGTTTATCTTCTCAGAGGAAATGTTTCATGTTTGGAAAACTATCAATGTCCTAAAAGTGAGTTTACGTTTCATGGATTTCCTATATCCTTCTATAGTACTGATTGATTCGTCTAGCAGTTGATAACCTATTTCTTCTTTTCCAAACTTGGTACTCCCTCTATATAAACTGTGGTGGAAAGAGCGTAACATTTGATGGAAATAAGACATATGATGATGATTCAACTGAGATGGAATCAGCAACATATCGTCAAATTGGAACAAACTGGGCACTTATAACTGCTGGTCACTTTTTTGATAGTGGACGCCCTGAGTACTACATATGGTCTAATGCAACAGAGCTTGCCATCGAAAATGATACTGAACTGTACATGGACGCACACGTTTCTCCAAACTCTCTTACTTATTATGGATTCTGCATTGGAAATGGAAACTACACTGTGAATCTCCATTTTGCTGAAATAATGTTTAGTGATGATAAAACATTTAGCAGCAATGGAAGACGTGTATTTGACATCTACATCCAGGTGCATGTTTTTTCATTTTATTTTTACCACATGTACTAATCACATGATATGAACCAATTTTTCTTAAAACTAAATTAGAAAAAATAAAATTCAATTCATTCAATACTGTGCATTTGAAGGATTTATATATGGCAGAGAAATTTGGTGTTGAAGGATTTCGATATTGCAAAAGAGGCAGGTGGTGTTGGCAAGGCAGTGATTAAAACTTTTACTGCTGGTGTGACTAGAAATGCATTGGAGATTCGCTTAGGTTGGGCTGGGAAAGGAACAACTACTATCCCATTTGGATCAGTATATGGTCCTCTTATATCAGCTATATCAGTTGATCCTGGTTAGTTGTGTTTTCCATGATTTAATATTGTGTTCAATCACCTTTGTTGTTTGCATAAAATCTATAATGCGCCTATTAATTGTGCAGATTTTACACCCCCGTCGGAAAATAATAAAAACATGCCTGTAGGAGCTGTGGTTGCCATTGTGGCTGCGGGAGCAATTGTTATCATCTTTGTAATTGGCATAATGTGGTGGAAGGGCTGTTTAACACATAAATGTTTAGGGGCAAGAGGTAATCACTGAGAAACTACTTCAACTATCCTGATTACCATCCTTTTTGAATAAACACTTAACTAACTTCCCTTGAGGAAAGTAATAGGAATTAGATGATGAACTCAGTGAAACCATATATTTCTAATTATTGATGATTTTCCATAGATATCTCTGATATTGTTTGCTTTTATTGTCAGAGCAAAAGGGTCATGCTTCACAAACTGGCTTATACAGTTTACAGAAAATCAAAGCAGCAACAAACAACTTTGATGAAACCTTTAAGATTGGAGAAGGAGGATTTGGTCCTGTTTACAAGGTATATTTTGCACAATTTGATATTATTATTATTATTATTATTCAATCTACATGTGGTCCTGTTGGTTAATCATAAGTTTTATACTGTTCCTCAAAATGCAGGGTGTTCTACAAGATAGCACAATTGTAGCGATTAAGCAGCTATCTTCAAAATCAACTCAAGGATCTCGTGAATTTATTAATGAGATAGGCATGATTTCTACTTTACAACACCCTAATCTTGTTAAGCTCTATGGCTTCTGTATGGAAGACGATCAGTTGTTGTTGATATATGAATACATGGAAAACAATAGCCTTGCTCATGCTTTATTTGGTAATTATTTGGCTTCTGTAATCAGTTATAATCTTGAACATTTAACATATATGTTTATGAATAAAATGATACTGTTGTCTAATTTCTGTCAGTCAAGAAAGAAGACAGAAAATCGTCAATTGAGATTGGAATGGAAAACTAGGAAGAGAATTTGTATCGGTATTGCTAAAGGTTTAGCTTACCTGCATGGAGAGTCTAAAATAAAGATCATTCATAGGGACATCAAGGCCACTAATGTATTGCTAGATAAAGACCTCAACCCCAAAATATCTGATTTTGGTTTGGCAAAGCTCAACGAAGATGACAAAACCCACATGAACACCAGAATAGCTGGCACTTAGTGAGTTCCCATACTTGATTCTCTCTGGTTATGAACTTTATTGAGTTTCCATACTTTGAAGAAGCCAAAGAGTAGAGGTTATAATATAATTCCAAATATAACTTGGTCAACTTGTTAATAATATATATATACACACACGTTTGCGTGCACACATGTGTAAGTATTGTGTTTGATTTATTTGCAGTGGATACATGGCTCCTGAGTATGCTATGCATGGTTATTTGACGGAGAAAGTAGATGTTTACAGTTTTGGAATTTTTGTGTTGGAAATTGTTAGCGGAACCAACAACACTGTTAGTCATCCTCAGGAGGAATGCTTCTCCCTTCTTGATTGGGTAACCTATGTTCTTATGCTCTCCTTCATTCATGTCAATCTTGCTGTCAATGAGAATATCTGACATAGTTGTGGATGACGGAGTAATCACACCTTTATTTGAAACATTGAATTGTACATTAACAGGTGCATCTTTTGAAGGAAAGAGATGATCTAATGGAGCTTGTTGATAGGAGATTGGGAGAAGACTTCAAGAAAGAGGAAGTAACGACGATGATCAATGTGGCTCTTTTATGCACTAGTTTTTCTCCGTCGCTCAGGCCCTCCATGTCTTCGGTAGTAAGCATGCTTGAAGGAAGAACAGATGTTCAAGTGGTTGCAGAATCAACTGAGGTATTGGATGATAAAAAATATAAGGTGATGCAACAATACTACAAACAAACAGGAGAAAGTAGCACAAGTGAAGCTCAAAGCCGAAGCTGAAGCATCGCAACAGATGAATCTAATGCCTTTATTTATGATACAGATTCTTCATGTTGGGAACCAAGAAATTAGGAAAACTATACAGCTTGCATTATTTTATTTTGTAAAAAATAGAACTTGCATTAATTAATAAACATGTTTTTCACAATATGCCATTTTACTTATAAAGAAAACCGTAGAAACGCTTAAAAGGAAGACTAATCCATAAGTGAAAAACTATTGTATGTATGTGTATGTATGATGGTGAAAACTGAATAGAAAGTAAAATGATTTGTTGTTTGAGTTTATTTATAACTAGATGTTAGAATTGCAAGGGACATAGGAGGAAGTTTTTACTGTTGTGATATCTAATATTGTAATATATGTGATAGAATTAGTGTATGTTACAACTTAAAATTATTTCAGGTATTTAATCATTCATTCACTGACTCCAACATGTGATTATGGTCTCCAACACACTTTCTATAGTTGGGTCTAATCGAATAGACAATCACATAAGGTGCCGGATCTCATGGAGGTGGTTTTAATTGTCTATCTTGTATAAAGTACAACACGCGTTATTTCAAATATTCAATCATTCATACATTCAAACTATTTTCTCACTCATTCATTGACTCGGGCGTCAGAGTGCTAATCTTGCATGTTCACCTCCACCGTACTATAAGTTCATTCTACCACATAAGAACTCACGTCCACTCGATCTTCACCTATCTCTGGTTTTTGTATGGAACATCGACGTTGTCGGTGGAAATTGACTTCTCATTCTCTCGAATTTCCACAAAGAGCCATCATCTCTTTGCCACGATCTCAGATCACCGATATTATCTCTTTCAGAGAGCTAATATTTTCCTCACAAAGGTCATCGATTTAGCCCTTGCCTTCATGGTAGCATCGAAATCAAGTCGTTCAGCTGCCACACGCAATACCACTATCACGCTAGTTATCGTAACCAACGCTCCAAATAGAGTGAGGGAGGCTCCATTTCTCCCACTGGTTGGGGAGGCTGTATTATTAGTTACTCCTCCTATAATTGCAACAATGTAAAATATAGCACCTCCGACAGTTAAACATGGATCCTTCCAAATTCTTTCAACCTTTCGACCTCTCTTACAGTCGGTCCAAGGTCGAGCTTCGAAGCAGCATTCGTCGCAACCTAGATTCTTGGACATGAAATGCTCCACAATCTCGAACAAATGTTAGCTAGTTTAGGCGCACATGGAAAAATGATATGATGAACAATGTCTACAACCTAGTACAATCGTAGAATTCACACTTCCTCTTTGAAAGGATGTTTCAGATCGAAGAAAACTTGTAATTCACTTCCTTGAAGATAATTTCGTGCCTAGGACCGCTTCGTGTGGAGAGCATAGAAGCGGGTTATAACTTATCCTCGTCGACACTGTTTCACCACCTAGGGTGTCTCCTAGGTCTCCAAACCACAATCATAGTCGAGGACAACAGACTCTTCCTCATGATTCTAGAGGAAGATGCAAGAGTCACATGTCACTAGAGGTGTGTCATCGTCACTGTAATATTCCATGTCCTCTTAAATACTCTATTCGTTGTCATTAGGACAAATTGAACTCCTATGTGTTATATTTGTTGTCAATTGATACAGACTGAACTTATATGTGCTATATTTGTTGTCAGTTGAGACAAATTGAGCTTCTATGTGCTCTATTTGTTGTCAGTTGGAGCAAATAGAGTAATTAGTGAACTCAGTTGAACTTAATTCTTACTCAATGAGACTGATCTTTATTAATTAGTACAAGAAGGAACATTTTGGTAACATTAATATTTGACCATTTACTCTGGTAGAAGAAATTATTCTTGGGAAAATATCATTGGAGATATTTCTTACTATCTTTCAATCTCCACCATTTATTTATTTTCTCTTTCCATCCACTTATTTTCCACCAGATGCATCATAGCCATGCCTTTCCATTCTTGAGTTATCTGAAAACATAATTGGAAACTTAGAAGAGAATGGAGAGAAAATGAAAGAAAGAAAAGAAGATAAAGAAGGGAAAGGAGAAGAAGAAGAGGAACATGGAATATCATCATCATCAACACTAGGATTTCATCTCATCTTCTTCACCAATCTTTATCACCTTCGTCATTTCAAGGTGAGTTTCTAGATAGTTTAGCTTTTAGAGAAGAAATTTCATGGTTGGGAAAACTTAGGGTTTGTGTGTTTTGCTCAAATCATAGAAATTGATGATAATACATGTTCTTTCTTGATGATACACGCTTACTTGTGATGATTCATATTGGTTCTTGTTGTATTGTATGTGCATATCAGTGCATGAATTGTGTAAGGTGTGATGTATGCTTGGTGTGTTAATGTAATAATGTGTATATAGTGTGTCATATGTTGTATTTAGTTACATGCTATTGTGCATACAATATGATATAGTCTGCTACTGATATTTCTATTATATACTACAATTGATTTTGTTGTAAATAAAATTGTTGAATGCATGTGCTAAATGTGTGTTATGTTAAATTGAGTGTTTATGTAATAATAATTAACAATGTTTTATGTCATGTTGTACGTAAAATATTGTACTATTATGTGAATATAATATTATTGTAATTGTGTTTGTGTGATGCATGTTATGTGTGTACTGTAATAGAATTTTAACATGCTTATTTACGTATATGAGAATGTGATTTATGTTGTACGTATTACATATTTTATGTGTTAGAGGAATTACTATATAAGATTAATATAACGTATGTCGAAAATAATTGATAATGTGCATTGAAAAACAATATGAATAGTACCACATACGTTATTATGTGTGTTGTTCAATTCGTAATAATGATTGCGTGTAAGTACTGTGTAACCATGCTATGAATTAATTGGAGTTGCTGTGGTATAATAACATGATTAAAACCTTATGACGATGAGTGAGGAAAATCTAGGAGTATAACTAGGTGAATGAAATAGAAAGATAACTTAGGTCATGAAAATGATTTAGGTGGTGATGCTTGGACGTAATGGTACCTCAATGTGTATCGCAAACAAGTATTCGCTCGAATGATGAATTAATATATTTTGTATGGAACATGTGAAAAAAATATGAGAATCGGTGAATGTGACCACCTATTTATTGATAAGACAATATGAGAATTGATGAATATGATCACCTAGTGATTGATGAGAGAAATCACAATGATGTTGAACCTAATAACGTATTCAGAAATTACTCTTGAATGGGCACATACCAATTGAGATACTTATGTAAAGTATAGTTGATGATGTGGCACCGATGATTCAAGTTGAATGGATTTGAGTCCTAACTTTGTCGAGTTCATAAGGGAAAGGTGGACACCTAAGTGATTATGAGTCCCATACAGTGAAAGAGACTCAAATTTGATTTGAGTCTCATACGAGTGACAGTTCTTGAAGTGGGTTCGAGTTCCATAGAGAACCCGATTTCCACACGAAAGTCGAATCATACGAGCATGCATAAACTGAACCTTGCCCTAGAAATAAGTCCAGTCGGGGATCGATGTTTTGTGTTTCCGAATAGTGATTTATTGAGTTGTGTGAAATCAATTGACATGTTACCATACAATGTAAATATCTCCTAGATGCTTAAGTCTTAGTTACGTGGTGTAAGTGACACTTTAGTTACGAAAGATGATGACTTGAGTTAAGAATCAGTAACATATCTATTTAAAGTCGAGTGGACTCATAGGATAGGGAAACTCACTGAGATTATTATCTTTCCCCATTATCATTTTCCAGGTGTTTACTTGCATTTTAAAGATTAAAGAAGTTGCCTGATGAAGTTTCAAGAGTTCTGATTATCGAAATCTTCTGCTGTGGATATTGCATAATTGTATTTGTTTTACATAGATCTTAGAATTTTGTTTAGGAAATATTGTATGACATGTTTCATATGTTGTATTTTATTTTATGGACGTGTATATAATGATGATGTTAGGCACTTATGTTGTATCAGTACCAATTAAAATCACGTATAATGTATTTTCTAGATGTATATCACACTGGGTGTTACAATTGGTATCAGAGTCTGTCGATTCTCGACCCAGCCTCGAAACATCATAAGTAAATCAATTCCTGCCTCATATGTGTGTTTTACCGACATGACTCTTAATGTCACGGTCTATAGTATTAGGCCTGATCAACCTAATTTTGTATGTGTGGTAGGTAGGATCATGGTTGAGCTACCACGAGGATTTCGAAGGTTTTATAGAGCGTGTGCTTTAAGAGTAGGATTAAGCCAAGGGTTTGAAAGTAAGAAGAATCGGTGAGCTTGGTTAAAGTTGTAGTAAGAGTTGTGTTTCAGGTAATGCCAGAGTGCAGGGTGGCGCATAGTTCGAGCAATCCTATAGTACTAAGAGGGGTTAGAGGTTAAGGATTTCTATTTGGTGAATTCCTCGGAGTTTGAGATGTTTGTGAGCTTGTTATTAAAACGAGTTTGACCCACTGGTATGGAACAAGTATTACAAGTAATTCCATATAGTAATAGAGAAATAATGGTTTTGTCTTGCTTATGTCACAAGGCTCGGAGGCGAGGTGGTGTGTCGTTGTATCAGCTTGTAAGGTCACTAGAACATCTTGGAAGAACAATAATACTTTAGGGAGTGTGTTCAAAATGGTACCTTCCAAATGGTTGAAGGCTTGAGAGGTTTTGAAATTCAACAATTTTGTTGAGGGACTAAGGGAGTGGTGAAGTATACGAGTAGGCTAAAAGATATGATTGATTATTCCAAGCAAATATGTATGCACCATACGAAGGGTAGAAGATAGACCAAATATACCCGAACTTAGAAGGGAGATAAGGTTCAAGATATTTCATCACAAATTCAGTGTTAGTAAGAGACCATATGAAAATGTTGAGATACCTAAGGATCAATTGAAATAGGTTCATGTCGAGAGAGAGCAAGCATTTTAGATCCGAGGAATTTATGGTATAATTGTTCTATAATTGAAGTTAAGAGGATTACCTTAGAAAGAGAAGCAAACTCAGAGTTTGGGAGCAGTGTAAATCTTGCAATACAACTATCGTAATTAGATGTATTTCAGAAAAATGCATAATGGGATCATTAAAGTTTCATTGATGCTAAAATAAGAGTGTGTAGTGGATGTTTGGTTCGGAAGAAAATCCAAGTTAATAAGTGTGTGGGAATGTCAAGGTTCATCTTTAGTGAGAATTATTTGGTTCACAAGAGTGAGAGTGACTTATTGAAAGTATGTTATTGTTTATCTTCCTAATTAGGGTTTGGATTGATTGATCACAAAGTATGATGTTCACACCTTGTTGGAACTAAGTTCATCCTGAATCTCATTTATGTATCATTGTGGATGCGCAAGTTTGAGAACGGAGTTACAAGTTATTGCAAGTCAGATTGATAGCTTTGAAATTGTAATTTTTGAAGGTGTATTGCGTAGTTGATCATTTGTAGATATGTCAAAAAAATTAGACGTTTGGGGATCCAACCTAGTGAACCATACTCAGTGTGAGTAAGTCTTGAGTGTATAACTATTTTGACTAATGAGAACCATAATGAGTGAAGCTGGAAGAGACTTACCGAGCGGTGATCTCGACGAGATCAGTTTAGTATCATGTTAAGTGTCAATAAGGTATAAGTAGACAATCATGATATGAAATTTGGTCAGTTCACTCAGACACATGGCCTCGAAGGTAGACCCCCATGGAAATGGTACCTGATGTGTACAATGATACCCTGTCCTATTGGAAGTTAAGCATGTAACTCGGTTTGTATATGTGTGAACGCAAGTTAGAACTATTTTTCTGGGAGATGAAGGAGGACGATCAAGATGAATGATTTTGGTTAGTAAGTGCCATGTTATTTCCAGATGTGTAACCGGGTTGTATGATTCTATGAGTAGCATTGGAAACTCACATTTGCATCCTTGATTGGTTAAAATTCCATGGAAGCGTTTTCTTGACAATGACTAAATGTTCCTTATTAGTATTATTTCGTCAGTTGGTTAAACTCCAGTGTCAGCAGAATCTGTGAGTATGTCAGAACCCTATAAAGGAGTTAGAACGAAGTGTAATAACAAGAATCAGTTATTGTCAGACTAATTTGGATTAATTGCAATCGGCACAGGACCATCATGAATGTTCTACACTCTTATGGTCGTAGTCGTGTGACTATTTCATATCCATCTTTTATTAGGTGATGGTCCTATTATCAACCTTTAGGAGTCAGAAATAAAGTTATTCTACTGGTGGATAACGATTAGGTCTTAGTGTTGTTTTGGGATAGTAGGTGCTCAGAGGAAAATACAGGTCTTCTATAAAGGCACATAAACTAGTCAGTAGTACCTATGAATTCCATATGTTTCATGTTGTTTCAGTTAGAATGGCATAGTGGAATGTGATGGATGGAAGGACTCAATAAGGTTCATGGAGGATCAGAGATATGATTTCTCCTAAGAATGGAAGTAAGACACTTCCGCACCAAGTGAGTGATATCGCATTGAAGTAGTGCGAAGGAAGTGAGACATCATGTGTGTGAGAACTTATTACGCAGTGTCGGGTCAAGTGAATTTTTATAAGAATATCAATAGGTGGATTGTAAGGTCACGTGATTTGTCAAAGAATTTATAAGAGAAGAGTCATCAGTATTGTGTGTAGCTAAAGAATCAGTAAATTATATCGCGAAGATTGAGATTATTAACTGTCCAACCATATTAAGGTGAATTGATTATGGGATTTGGTTAATTCGGTGCAATGAAGAGTAAGTCACAAAGTTTGGGTAAATCTATGACCAAACATATCAGAATGGCGTAGCAGAAGAGGTAAGACGTAAAAAGGTTAAAAGCTAATCAAGGGTTAGAAATAAGAGTATCATTAGATCAACAAGTCTTAAGAAGTCGTGAAATGATGAAAGTTTCCAATAAGGGGAGATGAAAGACTGAGTATGTCAGAGGATTGAACCCAAGTAAAGTAAAATGTTGATCTATGACGGTGATGCAAGAAATTTTTCTTTCTTTAGGTGGAAGAAATTTGGAGACGAATTTCAATTTATGGGTGAGAGCATGTAATATCCCATGTACTCTTAAATACTCCATTTGTTGTTATTAGGATATATTGAGCTCCTATGTGTTTTATTTGTTGTCAGTTGAGACAGATTGAGCTCATATGTGCTCTATTTGTTGTCAGTTGAGACAAATTGAGCTTCTATGTGCTCTATTTGTTATCAGTTAGGACAAATAGAGTGATTGATGAACTCGGTTGAGCTTAATTATTACTCGATGAGTCCGACCTTTATTAATTAGTACAAGAAGGAAAATTTTGGTGACATTAATAATTGGCTATTTGCTATAGTAAAAGAAATTATTCTTGAGAAAATATCATTGGAGATATTTCTTACTATCTTCCAATATCCACCATTCATTTATTTTCTCTTTCCATCCACTTATTTTCCATCACATGTATCATACCCACACCTTTCCATTCTTGAGTTAGCAGAAAACATAATTGGAAACATATAAGAGAATAAAGAGAAAAGGAAAGAAAGAAAAGAAGATAAAGAAGGGAAAGTACAAGAAGAAGAGGAACATGGAATATCATCACCATATTCATCATCAGCACTATGATTTTATCTCATCTTCTTCACCAATCTTCATCACCTTCATCATTTCAAGGTGAGTTCCTAGATAGTTTAGCTTTTGGAGAAAAACTTTCATGGTTTGGGGAAACTCAGGGTTTGTGTGTTTTGCTCAAATCATAGAAATTGATGATAATACATATTCTTGCTTGATGATACATGCTTACTTGTGATGATTCATGTTGGTTCATGTTGTATTGTATATGCATATCAATGCATGAATTGTGTAAGGTGTGATGTATACCCGATGTGTGAATGTAATAATGTGTATATAGTGTGTGATATGGTGTATTTAGTAACATGGTATTATGCATATAATATGATATAGTTTGCTACTGATGTTTCTATGATATACTACATTTGATGTTGTTGTGAGGTAATTGTTGAATGCATGAGCTAAGTGTGTGTTATGTTCAACTGAGCGTTTATGTAATAATAATTAACAATGTCCTATGTTATATGGTATGTATAATATTGTACTATTGTGTGAATATAATATTATTGTAATTGTGTTTGTGTGATGCATGTTATGTGTGTAATATAATAGTATTGTAACATGCTTGTTTACGTATATGAGAATGTAATTTATATTGTACATATTATCTATTTTATGTGTTAGAGAAATTTCTATATATGATTAATATAGCGTTTATCGAAAATTATTGATAATATGCATTGAAAGAAATATGAATAGTACCATATACATTATGACGTGTGTTGTACAATTCATAATAATGAGTTTGTGTAAGTATTGTGTAACAATACTATGAATTAATTAGAGTTGCTATGGTATAATTTCATGGTTAAAACCTTATGATGATGAGTGACAAAAACTTAGTAGTATAACTAGGTGAATGAAATAGAAAGACGACTTAGGTATGAAAATGATTTAGATAGTGATGCTTGGACGCAATGGTACCTTGGTATGTATCGTAGATAAGTATTCTCTCAAATGATGAATTACTATGCTTTATATGCAATATATGCTTGAACACAATGGTACCTCAGTGTGTATCATAGACAAGTATTCGCTCGAATGATGAATTACTATGTTTTGTATGGAGCATGTGGAAATAATATGAGAATCAGTGGATTTGACCACCTATTGATTGATGAGAATATGAGAATTGGTAAATATGATCACCTAGTGATTAATGAGATAAATTATGATGATGTTGAACCTAATCACATATTCAGAAATTACTCTTGGTTATGAACATACCAAATTACTTGTGTAAAGTAGAATTGGGGACGTAGCACCAATGATTTGAGCCTCAAATGAGTTTGAGTCCCAACCATGTCAAATTCATGGGGAGAGGTGGACACTAAGTGGGTTCGAGTTCCATACAGTGAAAGATACTCAAAGTTGGTTTGACTCCTATACGAGTGATGGTTCTTGAAGTAGGTTTGAGTCTCATGGAGAACCTGATATCCACACAAAAGTCGAATCATACGAGCATGTGCGAACCGAGCCTTGCCCTATACGTAGGTTCGGTCAGGGATTAATGTTTCGTGTTTCCGAATAGTGATTTATTGAGTTATGTGAACTTAAATGACATGTTGTCATACAATGAGAATATCTCTTAGATGCTTAGGTCTTACTTACGCGGTGTGAGTGACATACAAGTAACGAAAGATGAAGATTTGAGTTCGGAATCGATAATAAATTCCTTTACAACTGAGTGGAACCATAAGATAGGGGAACTCACTGAGATTATTATCTAACCCCATTATCATTTTTCATGTGTTTACTTGTAGTTTAAAGATTAAAGAAGTTTCCTGATGAAGTTTCAAGAGTTATGATTATCGAAATCTTCTGCTATGGATATTGTACAATTGTAGATATTGTACATACATCTTAGAATTTTGTTTAGGAACTATTGTATGACATGTTTCATATGTTGTATTTTATTTTATGGACATGTATATAATGATTTTGTTAGGCAATTATGTTGTATTAGTACCAATTAATATCATGTATAATGTATTTTCTAGATGTATATTATACAGGGTGTTACAATCACCAACCATTATCACACAACTCTTGAAGGGAGGATTGACATGGCATTGAAGCACCAACTCGTAATCGAAAGAGCAAACCACTTTCAAGACAAATCCTCGATAATAGGATCCCCAAATCTCATAAAAAAAACCATTTCTAGAGAGTTATGATGCAACGGGGGATCCAGACAAATCTATTGAACATATAAATACCATGTTTGACTACTATCACGCTCGGGGAGTAATAAAATGCAAGTTGTTCGTGTTAACCCTTAAGAGGGTCTCCATGAAGTGGTTCAATGCTCTTCCAGATAGATGCATAAGTTTCTGGAAGGATTTATGTGACTCTTTCACTGCACAATTCACAATGTGAAAATGAAAACCCACCACCATAGAGGTCCTCTGTGGAAGCCAGCTGAAAAAGAAGGAAATTCTACGAGAATATATTGACTGATTCACAAAGGTAGCAATAGAAGTATAGGCAAACAACAGTTTGAAATGCTAGATATTCAAGTAGGGGTTGAGGCCAGACTGCATGTTCTGCATGAAATTAAGGATGGACAAAGCCAATAACTTAAATTACATTTTAGATAGAGCTTAACCCTATATTAAATATGAGGAAGAATTCATAGCCAAAGAATGAGAAAGGGGTTTGACGAGAAGGGAACCCAAGATATGATCAAGAGAATGAGAAAGACTCAAATTATCGTCGAGATGACAAAGATCAAGGACCTCGGGCCAGGTTCTCATTATACAATCCTTTGAACACATCAAGGGAGAAAATTTGGCAACAATACGTTAACACCAAATTTAAAGAAGCCATGATTGGTATCCCTTGCCCAGTTAGGGAATTCGCCAGGATGGATAAATCGAAAGACTATTGTTTTCACAAAAGTCTTAGTTGTAATACTAACAAATGCATCCACCTGAAGGGTATGATTGAAGGGCTAATAAAAAAGGGTGACTTACCTGATACACCCAAGAGAGTAGCTGAAAGGAAGATCAAGACAAAAGGAAAGATAATAATAAAAAACAATATCCATGTCAAGAAAAGGGATCCCTAAAGAAAATCATAAATGCCATCAATGGGGCTAAAGAAGATAAGAACGACAGTGGTGATGAAGAAGAAGACCAAAAAATAAAGCGTCAATGTATCACATCTATCACCCAAAGCATTCCTCAACTAAGGAACCCCTACAAAGACATGGTAAAAAAAATCGTTGAGTTGATAGCAGTTAGCAAGGAGGAGGTAGCAAGCTCTGAAAGAAAATCAGAGAGATTTATTCTCAGATTTTGAGATAGCCAAAAAGTAAGGCATAATCTCAAGTGAATATTTTTTTTGGTCATAACAGTGACCATAGCTAATTTTGACGTGTCCATAATAATGAATGACAATCAAGCATATACTCATCCAACACTTCAAAAATGATTATAATGTATCCAATTAACATTTATATTATAGATAGGAATATAAAACGGTTTTTTAAAAATAAAATATATTTATTTGGACAATTTACATCTTTTTATCTTTATTTTTTAAACAATTTTCAAAAATAAAATTAAAATATATTTTTATTTCATTTTTATTTTCAAAACTTTTTTTACAAATTGATTTAGAAAACTTAAAAAAAATTCATTCAAACAAATATGGACTTTGATATCTTCAAAGACTTGAATGTTTTTAGGGTTAAATATACAAACTCCCCGTGTAATGTTAGCGAGTTTAGGTTTTAGCCTCTAGTAAAATTTATTTTTAATTCCCCCTTATGTTATGTAGATTCCCTCACATAATCCCTTATTAGTTAGGTGGCATGGAATCTTCACTTAAAATTTGAAATTCTCTCCACGTGATATTTCTATTGACACACATAGCATTTTCATTTACTCAATTGATAGCCTAGTTGGTATATACATTTCAAAAAATACCTTGCAAAATTTAGGGTTCATGTGAAGAAGTTTGAGCTGCGAAGAAGATGAAGCTCAAGCGACGACAAAGACAAATATGAAGCTTGCAATGTCTAATGTAAGTTGATTTTTAAACTTCATCACATTTAACGTGTAATATTAGAGTGACACTTTAATTACCGGGTTTGATTTATTCACAGGATTTCTAACCTTTTAATGTTACTTTTCACCATGGAGGTGAATTTATTAGGGTTAGTCTGACTAAAATTATTTACAAAGGGGAGGTTGATTTGACTGTAACTGGACTATAAGTTACTAATTGAACAATGGATAGTATTCTTAAGTTGGTGAGTGGGTGGGGGTATAAGGATGGTAGTTTTCGGTTATGGACTAAATTTTTATAAATTCAAGAAGGATATATTATGATAAAAAGGATGATGATTGTTGTACCCCAAAATTTGCCCTCGCATTTTCTCAATATTTTCTCACCACCCTTGGAGCTCAAGATCCAGTTAGGGTTTCCTCTGCTCAAGACTTCTCCTAGCACTGTTGGCCCAAATTAGGGTTTGTGTTTGCACAAAGATATTTTGACCTAAAATGACTAAGATGACTTTCATGCTTCATGTTGGACTCCCAAGTTTATCCATACCAAGTTTTAAGTCTTGATTCCAAATTTTGCCCAATCAATTGGGCAGTTGACCTAGAAATCAGCTGTCTTGGGGAAAAAGTCAACTGTGGCCAATTGACAGTCAAATCTCATGAAAATTGACCCACATCAACATAATGAACTCATATGAACCATTTGATCAAGTTTGGATCACAATTCCACAAGAAATTTGATCAGATCACCAAAAGGGCAAAATGGTCATTTTTAGGGTTTTGACTGCACAAAGGCAATTTTTGACTGTTTGACTTAGCCAATGGCAAACCAAACTCACATATGGTCTCAAGGACCCCATGGAATTGTCTTGACATACTCAACAAGTTCAAGAGATCCCAAATGCACAAGATTGACAGTTGAATTTCCCAGTCAATTGATCAATTTTGACTGTATACTGAAAAGTCAAACTTTGACTTTTTGGTCAAAATCAAATGTCAAGATTCATTTTTCATTAAAACATGCCAAATCATGAAACTTGTTCATCAAGAAATCAAGAATTGCAAATTAGGGTTTGAAATGAAGATTTTTCATAACTTAGAATTTTTCTAAGTTATGAAAAACCCTAATTTTTTCCTAACTTTGTCCCACTTTCTCACCAAGATTCATTTGGATTCAAGGAAAAGTCAAAACATGAAAGTTGTAGTCCATTGAAAAATCTACAACTTTTATTCACAAAGTTTCCTCAAAAGAAGCTTGTAGCTCAAGTTACAATTTTTGGAATAAGGGTACCAAACCATTCTTAACTTAGAGAAATTTTGAACCATTTTAGGCAGGATTTTTTCCTAACTTCAAGACCACTTTTCACATGCTTCCACTTGGAATTTCAATTTGCATTTCAAAGATGGATTGTAGTACACATTCCAAGCTTTCCAAAATGTCCAAGAACTCATCAAACAACCTCATGGTTAGGGAGAATCGAATTTGGCAAGTTGGGAAAAATTCACTTTTGTTATGGCCAATTTACATGTTCATACACTTGTGCCATTTTGAACTCAGCTTGCATTCCTTGATTACATGTCCTATATCCCATTTGCACTCAATAATTTAATGCTAACTCATTGTGCCAAGGCCTTGTTTTATGTGTTTAAGCATTACATGGAAGTTTAACCCTTAAATAGAAAAAGCTAATTATCCATTTTAGAAAAGTATGGCTTTATGTCAAAATTGCAAATCAAGAAGTACAAGGCCATATCTTTGGGCACAAGTTCAGAAGCAAAACACACTGATCAAGGGGGAAGGTTGCAGCATAGATTGGGGGCCTGCATCAGTCTAGAACACCACTTGACACTTTGTTGCTTAAAGTTGAAGAAACATTGCATAACAATACACAACTCTCATTCCTGTGAACCAGAGCTTAAGCAAAGATTGTGAGCACATTCTAAACATCCACCCTGACCTAAAACACAAGCCAACCATCTCCATTGCCTTCTCAAACACAGAAACACCATAGAACTGCCAAAACAGGGCACCTGCTGCAGATTGAGTTCCATAACTCAATCCATTCGTGCATTCTTGCTAAAACCACTTCAAACACATCCCACATCATCCCTTGCAAATATTCCAAGCCTCAAACACGACCTGTAACACTCCCAATCAACATCACCATTTTCATTTTTCTGTTTTGCAGTTGAAGTTCCATAACACGATTCACTTGGTTTCAAAGCAAACTAAAGCTTGGAATAGCATCCCTGGACATCAAGGAAGCTATACCAATCATCACCTTGCATTGAAAACACCTCCATCACCAGATACGATTCCAACTGAACAGGTAAGTTCATGAACTCTTATCTCTCTATCCAGGCATTGTTAGGTTTAGATTTGTGAAGAAATTATGTCACATTCATGGCCCTGAACATGCCCATATAATTAGTTTTCATTTATGTTATGCGTGCTATGAGAATTTGATGTCTGAACTTGGAACAAAAACTAGGTCAGGAATTGGGGGAGAAGAAATTCTCTCTCATTTCTGAGAGTTAAATCATGTTCTTTATATGTATGAACTCGTGAGATGATGCTTGACATTTTTTGTGTTGTGAGTTTTCATTAAAAGTCAAAGAATCAGGTTCTTGTTATGGAAGCAAAGAGGCGCGTGTTTTTTCAAACAGAGATGGCTGGAGGTTGAAGAAGCTGGTCTTTGGGTTGGGCTTGTTCCACTTTTCTTATTTGCACCATATGTTTACTTTTGAATCCCCTTGGCCCATTGTGCTTATTTGAGACATTTTCTTGACTTTTCTTTTTATTTCTGACTTATTTATTTTTTCTCATAATATTAAAAATATATAAAAAAATTTCAAACCATTTTTGTATTTATTAAGCATTTATTGGCTTAAATAGATATTTGTACATAAATAAATACCTAGATATACTTTTATTTAAAAAAATACTAAAAAAATAATGCAAACATGTTTATTTTCTGATTTTATTTTATACTACCTCTTGAAAACATTTTACATAAAATATACTTTTTTTAATAAATATTAAATAGTTTATTTTTGTACATATAATATATATATAATGAATAATGTAGATACTTATATATTAATTATAAAATTTAGGATGAAAACATTATTAATATTTAACCTAAAAAATCACTTTTTCATAATATACTTCCTTTTTGTTTATTTCTATACATAATTGATAAATATTTGTATATATTATATAATTAATACATTTTACTTAGTAAAATTAGGGTTTTGCCCTAAATACATAAAAACTCAAAAAATTAATACTTTTTATTTTGTTTATTTGACATATAAAAAACACTTTTTTCATACATATAAAAAACTTTTTTTTTTGCATCTTGCATATTTATTTCATTTTTATTTAATTATTGTATATTAAATAATTTGTATAATTTAATTTTGATGTAATAGTTAGGTTTAAATTCCTTGTCAAAATACCCCCATTTGAACATTTGTACCCCCCTTCCCATATATTGTGTTGTAATAACTTAGGAACTTTATTTTTCGTACTTTAATGCTTTCTAAATATACCATGCTAGAACTAGGGTTTGTATGCAAATCAATCAACCAAAAGATAGTTTGACCTAACTTCAAGATAAACAAGCATGAAAATGGACAACACTAATCACACTTGCACCCCTAGGGTATTCAACTTGTTGCCTTCAATAATGGGCCATATTGCATGTTAGGTCTCTTTGGGCAAAACAAATACAATTCCAATGATCATAGTCCCTCGATGACGCTTTCGAAAGTTGCCTAAAAAATGATCAAGTCCCTCCAAGGAAAAATTGCCCAAAGATACTTGGCACCATTGCAATCATGGTCTAAACGATGACCCGCGCCCGTCCCTTTCACATCCTAACACAAGATTGTCCACCAAATGCAATGGTGGAACAAAATTGTTAAAAGGGTTAAAAACATAGGAGAAATCTTTGAGAAATTTAGGGGTAGACAACCTCTTGGTTACTTGAATCAAACTTGCAAAACAAAACACTTGCCTATTTTTTAAACCACACATCACTACACTTTCAATACAACTTTCAAAAATATTCAAAACCTTTTCAAAAGACATACACCTTTTGTATACATCCCAACATGGATCATTACAAAGGTTGCCACCACATTGGCTTCTTTTCAAAACATTTTCAAACCCACACACAAAGCACCATTTCAAACAATTGAAAATAAAGGCAAGTTGATCTAAGCAAGTAACTAAGAGCCCATGGATAACCATGGATAGAAAGGGTGCTAATACCTTCCCTTTCTATAATCTACTCCCCGAACCCAAGAAAACATCTCAAAGGTTTTTGCTGTGCTTTTTAACCTTTCCTTAGGATAAAATAAAAAGTCGGTGGCGACTCTTGCTTAACCGAAACATTTGCGAAAACAAAACGCAAAACCTTAAGTCAGTTCTCCCACCGTATCACAGAACTGGCGACTCTGCTGGGGACAAACTTAAAAGTGGGGTTACCTTAGGGTTTAGATCACCTTTACTTTCTTGCTTTGATTGACTTGATTGCTTTATCTTTTGGGTTCTTGTTTGGATTTGTTGTAAATCCTACACCCGGATTTGGGGCACCTTCTTAGGTAAATAGCAAAAAAACTGTGAGGGAATTGTGCGGGGTATACCGACATGGTTGAAGCAGTAAGCTATGTTAGTGTGACATATTTGTGAGTACCGGTAACCCTTGAGTTCAGTCAAGGAGAGTACGGGGCCGCTGAGTGATGTCGTGAAGCACTAACGAACTCTTAGAACCTTAATTGACCATCTTAGCCTTTTTAGGGGTAGTGAGATGACCAACTTTGGTGCAGTCCGAAGTTGGTAGATACTCGATACTACACTCATTTGAGGGTTGTTTTCTTGGAATATTTTGGTCGCCAGTAAGTGGCTAAACCGAAACAATGAACACAGAAAACAATCCAATGATATTGAGCTCCTTAGAACCCGGTTTCTATTTTAGGACAAGATGAGCCAACTAACTTCAAGAGGGTACTTACCTAAACCCCATGCAAGCCTAAACCTAAGGACTTGTTTGCTTTGTGTGAATATGTTTGTCTGTATATACACTCACTTGCTTTTTGCATACATGTACATAACATCATAACATCATACCATAGCATTTTCAATAACCATTTCAAGGATCTCGAAGGTTCTTTTGATGCAGGGTTACGTTGAACCAGACGTCTACCAAGGGGCAAGGGGTTTCTCCTCTAACCAATGTAATCAAAGTTCAAGTGCAACAACTTGAATCAGTGGCTATGACCCACTTGACATGGTGAGCTTGATTCTAGTGGAAAGACATCCACCGATACAAAGTTCTCCAATCAGAGTTCAAGTGCAACAACTTGAATCAGTGGCTATGACCCACTCGACATGGTGAGCTTGATTCTCGTGGAAAGACATCCACCGCCGCAAAGCTCTCCAATCCAAGAGCAAAGTTCAACCTCTAACATTTTCTTGTGTTTACCCCAAGAGATCCTTGAAAGCATGCATCCACATTCATGCATTGCATCTTAACAATCTTTCCTTTTTCAGGTTTCCTTACTCTCATGCTGTTTATTTCAGTAAGAGATGGCTCTAGAAAGGTCTGTCAAAGACATCCAAGACCAGACTGCTCAGCTGCAGGAAATGTTCCTGAACTTATCTCTGGGGCAAGAAGAAATGAAAGCTCTCCTCACAAAGGGCTTGGAGAATTCAAACAATGCCAGGAGTGATCAGCTTGTGGAGCTGCAGTTTGATCTGACAACATTGAGGACCCAAGTGATGGGACAGTTGGTGGGCCAGATGGCTCTCATCCAAGACCTATCTCAAAGACAAGAGGAACTCAGAGTTCTTGTCCGCCAAATGCTTCCAAACAACCAATTGGGGCAAACATCTGAGGTTGAAGAGCAAGTCACCGCTCAGCCTCCATCCACTCAAGAAGAAAAGGGGAAGGCTCCTTCGCTTGCTTCAGGGTCACAAGCCCATCAACAACCTCGCCAGCGTCAACGGGGTAATCGGCATAAGCAAGAAACGTCGGGAAGACAGTTCACGGAGACTGAGATACCATCATTCTTTATACTGAAGCGCCTGTTGGAGGTCAACCTGCTTACCTTAAGGGATCCTCCTCAGAAGCTCAATACCTCCTCTCCTAACTATCGTCCCGACGCATTTTGTGTTTACCACTCCTACAGCCCGGGACACGACACCAACGACTGTTAGGCCTTGAAGAACAAGATTCAAGATCTGATCGACATTGGAGTGCTGGGATTCATGCCAGACGGCGAGATGAAAATCTTCCGTTAAGGGGTTCTCCACCTGAAGTGACACAGCTCAAGCTGAAAGACTTTTGCTTCATTTTGAATTTTCAAAGTTGTAATTTCTTTTGCTGTCAAACAATTATCTGTTGATGTTAAACTCTGTTTTCATTAATGCATTGCATATGTTTGTCTTGAAATCATCCATTCGTTTCACTACTCTTATGCTTTTCTTTATGATATCTGACTCTTGATAAAAAGCTGCAAGCCTTTAGAGGGAGGATGACGAAACAATACCATAATCTCATACAGTATGCTTTTGAACAGACCTTGCTGATGATGTACAGGCATTTCTTTCAATTCCCAAACACTGGAGTTATAAGGAAGTTAATCCCTAGTCAACCCCTTCGAGCCAAAGAAGTAGGAGTTTTCTGTTCTAAACAATCAAAACCTTTGATATAAACCTGGGGCAGGGTAGTATCTCAGTTAATTCAAAAGAAAAACGCGCATTGAAGTCGCAAACTCTCAGTTCGTAACACAACGAACGACGTCAAAAAAAAAGCATTCCTTTGGAATCAAAAGACAAGGGTGGTTCCCTATCACATAGGCAGTCAATCTCTCAAAAGAGAAAAGCCCACCAAGCCAAAACCTATAAAGGAGGCTTAAGAAAGCTGGGGCATCCCGCTGACTGTAATCTCGAAAAATGGGAACAGTCAGGCAAAAGTTAGGGATAACAAATCAAAATCAAAATAGTGAGGTCATTACAAAATCCTCAACAACATGAAAAATGTTGAAAAAGAAAAAAGGAGATGATGACTGTCTCCCCAAATTCAACTGGTGAACCATCGCCCAAAAGTCGTTCCAAACTCAAAACAGAGTGTGACGCACAATTAACTGAGCTTAGGTATGAAGAACATCACGAAGAGCGGGTGGGTACAAATATACTTTGAGCCTTTATCCTTTGTTTCTTAAACCGTGAACCAAGCCACGTTACAACCTTTTAAAAGTCCTAATTGAAGCATGGGTTAGTTCGAAAGCATACTGTTACAAAAGGTATCCTGACTCCTGTAAGGCTTTGCTCTAAATCATATGTTGATCTGTCTTATAAAAAGTTTTCTTCTAAAAAATGCATTTTGCAAAACTTCGAGACAAACATAAACTTTGCATTGCTTGAATATCACTGTCTGCATTTGGTTTTTTTGTTTGACAGCGAAGAAATTCATACAGCGAATGTTCGGAGGAACGAAAACTCTCTCAGTGAGCAAAATAACTTCAAAAGGACGACACTTCCATTACAAATCTCCTATCAACAAGGGGCATGACATGGCACCATCCAGTTAACCTGGGGCAGTCCAGTCAGGGTTTCAACAGATCTTTCAAAATCCAGTTAACCTGGGGCAGTCCAGTCAAGATTTCAAGAAATCTCTCAATCCGCAGAATAATCTGATTCAAGATTCTTTCATCATCACTTGGGGCATTCGAATGTCAAAAGTGTTCAATCATTCCTTCACCACCTACTGGAAATTACAACCGCCAACAAATCAACTATCACATTTCCAGACTCGATTCCTGTATCTAGCCAGGGCACGTCTGAAGAGTTTGAGGATTCGATTCCTGTATCCAGCCAGGGCATATCTGTTGACGACTATTTCCAGACTCGATTCCTGTATCCAGCCAGGGCATATCTGTTGACGACTATTTCCAGACTCGATTCCTGTATCTAGCCAGGGCACGTCTGAAGAGTTTGAAGATTCGATTCCTGTATCCAGCCAGGGCATATCTATTGACGACTATTTCCAGACTTGATTCCTGTATCTAGCCAGGGCATGTCTGAAGAGTTTGAAGACTCGATTCCTGTATCAAGCCAGGGCATATCTGTTGACGACTATTTCCAGACTCGATTCCTGTATCTAGCCAGGGTACGTCTGAAGAGTTTGAAGATTCGATTCCTGTATCCAGCCAGGGCATATCTGTTGACGACTATTTCCAGATTCGATTCCTGTATCCAGCCAGGGCATATCTGTTGACGACTATTTCCAGACTCGATTCCTGTATCTAGCCAGGGCACGTCTGAAGAGTTTGAAGATTCGATTCCTGTATCCAGCCAGGGCATATCTGTTGACGACTATTTCCAGACTCGATTCCTGTATCTAGCCAGGGCACGTCTGAAGAGTTTGAAGATTCGATTCCTGTACCCAGCCAGGGCATATCTGTTGACGACTATTTCTAGATTCGATTCCTGTATCCAGCCAGGGCATATCTGTTGACAACTAATTCCAAATTCGATACCTGTATCCATCCAGGGCATATCTGCGAGCAACCAATTGTAGACTCGACACCTGTATCTAGCCAGGGCATGTCTGCATGAAGAGATTGAAGATCAACACTTGTAACAAGCCAGGAAATTATCTATAACACCACTTGAGGCATTCGAATGTCAAAAGTGTTCAGCATTTCCTTCATCACCTGTTGGAAGATACGATCCAGATGTGCTCCAAACACGGTTGCCATTCTGTCACCTTTCTTAAGTTCCAGATCAACACCTGTAACAAGCCAGGAAAACATCTGTGGACGACTGATTGTGGATCAACACCTGTAACAAGCCAGGAAATTATCTACATCACCACTTGGGGCATTCGAATGTCAAAAGTGTTCAAAAATCCGATGCAGTTTTACACGGACTCATCGTCAGGAAACCCTACACCGGTTCCCTTTCAAAACCCGATGCAGTTTTACACGGACTCATCATCAGGAAATCCTACACAGATCTCCTCAAAACAGGAAGTCCCCAGTAGTTTGGCATACAACCCAAGCTTCTGATTTCCCCAACAGTGGTCCCAAGACTTCTCATTTTTTCAACAATCAAGAGATTCTTGCCCTCCACAACAGCAGCCAAGGAATTATTTTCCCCGGCAGCAGTCAAGATTCTTTTATCTTCAGCCATCCAGGATTCATTTATCCTCAGCAAGATAGCTCATCAGCTTACATGCACATTCATCACATTCATGTCATAAACATTGATGTCACATACATTGCACCATGCATCATAACATTGCATACAACTAACCCTTTACCTTTTCAGGTAAGATCAGTCGACAGACAAAGATCATCTTCCGAGATTCATCCAGAAATAGTTCAGATGTGACCCGGACACGGCGACATTCTGATACTTATTCCAAATGCATCCAGATGCAGTTTTACACGAACTCCTCATCAGGAAACCCTACACCGGTTCCTCCTCCAACTTCAAGACTTCTGAAAACAGTTCCCGGGTTCTCCAGTAACGGATGTTAACCTATCGCTTGTTCAGATTCTTCTCAAAGACTTCTGAAAACAGTTTACGGATTCTTCCCAACAACGGATGTTAATCTATCGCTTGTTCAGATGCAACTTTTGAAAACAGTTTACGGACGCTTCCCAACAACGGATGCTGCTCTATTGCTTATTCAACTTCAAGACTTCTGAAAACAGTTCACGGGTTCTCCAGTAACGGATGTTAACCTATCACTTGTTCAGACTCTTCTCAACTTTTGAAAACAGTTTACGGACGCTTCCCAACAACGGATGCTGCTCTATTGCTTATTCAGACCCCCAGTTCAGAGATGTTCCAAAACACGGGTGCCTTTTTGATACTCGTCCACTCACCATTGACATACAGTTCAACATTTCCAAATGGCATCTTTAAGCCCATTCTCAGATGGCATCTATAAGCCCATCCTCCTACCAGCAGTCACCAAATGGCATCTTTAAGCCCATTCTCAGATGGCATCTCTAAGCCCATCCCCCGACAAGATTTTATCGCATCAGATGGCATCTTTAAGCCCATCACCAAATGGCATCTTTAAGCCCATTCCCCCTACCATCACATCACCGAGTGCAAATTTTAGGGCACTCTAGTGTCCAATCTTCTTTTACCTTCGAGTCGCGAAAGGCAAAATTGCCAATCTAACTCTTCAGGTTCAAGAAGATTGAACAGGGGCAACTGTTGTACCCCAAAATTATCCCTCGCATTTTCTCAATATTTTCTCACCACCCTTGGAGCTCAAGATCCAGTTAGGGTTTCCTCTGCTCAAGACTTCTCCTAGCACTGTTGGCCCAAATTAGGGTTTGTGTTTGCACAAAGATATTTTGACCTAAAATGACTAAGATGACTTTCATGCTTCATGTTGGACTCCCAAGTTTATCCATACCAAGTTTTAAGTCTTGATTCCAAATTTTGCCCAGTCAATTGGGCAGTTGACCTAAAAATCAGCTGTCTTGGGGAAAAAGTCAACTGTGGCCAATTGACAGTCAAATCTCATGAAAATTGACCTACATCAACATAATGAACTCATATGAACCATTTGATCAAGTTTGGATCACAATTCCACAAGAAATTTGATCAGATCACCAAAAGGGCAAAATGGTCATTTTTAGGGTTTTGACTGCACAAAGGCAATTTTTGACTGTTTGACCTAGCCAATGGCAAACCAAACTCACATATGGTCTCAAGGACCCCATGGAATTGTCTTGACATACTCAACAAGTTCAAGAGATCCCAAATGCACAAGATTGACAGTTGAATTTCCCAGTCAATTGATCAATTTTGACTGTATACTGAAAAGTCAAACTTTGACTTTTTGGTCAAAATCAAATGTCAAGATTCATTTTTCATCAAAACATGCCAAATCATGAAACTTGTTCATCAAGAAATCAAGAATTGCAAATTAGGGTTTGAAATGAAGATTTTTCATAACTTAGAATTTTTCTAAGTTATGAAAAACCCTAATTTTTTCCTAACTTTGTCCCACTTTCTCACCAAGATTCATTTGGATTCAAGGAAAAGTCAAAACATGAAAGTTGTAGTCCATTGAAAAATCTACAACTTTGATTCACAAAGTTTCCTCAAAAGAAGCTTGTAGCTCAAGTTACAATTTTTGGAACAAGGGTACCAAACCATTCTTAACTTAGAGAAATTTTGAACCATTTTAGGCAGGATTTTTTCCTAACTTCAAGACCAATTTTCACATGCTTCCACTTGGAATTTCAATTTGCATTTCAAAGATGGATTGTAGTACACATTCCAAGCTTTCCAAAATGTCCAAGAACTCATCAAACAACCTCATGGTTAGGGAGAATCGAATTTGGCAAGTTGGGAAAAATTCACTTTTGTTATGGCCAATTTACATGTTCATACACTTGTGCCATTTTGAACTCAGCTTGCATTCCTTGATTACAGGTCCTATATCCCATTTGCACTCAATAATTTAATGCTAACTCATTGTGTCAAGGCCTTGTTTTATGTGTTTAAGCATTACATGGAAGTTTAACCCTTAAATAGAAAAAGCTAATTATCCATTTTAGAAAAGTATGGCTTTATGTCAAAATTGCAAATCAAGAAGTACAAGGCCATATCTTTGGGCACAAGTTCAGAAGCAAAACACACTGATCAAGGGGGAAGGTTGCAGCATAGATTGGGGGCCTGCATCAGTCTAGAACACCACTTGACACTTTGTTGCTTAAAGTTGAAGAAACATTGCATAACAATACACAACTCTCATTCCTGTGAACCAGAGCTTAAGCAAAGATTGTGAGCACATTCTAAACATCCACCCTGACCTAAAACACAAGCCAACCATCTCCATTGCCTTCTCAAACACAGAAACACCATAGAACTGCCAAAACAGGGCACCTGCTGCAGATTGAGTTCCATAACTCAATCCATTCGTGCATTCTTGCTAAAACCACTTCAAACACATCCCACATCATCCCTTGCAACTATTCCAAGCCTCAAACACGAACTGTAACACTCCCAATCAACATCACCATTTTCATTTTTCTGTTTTGCAGTTGAAGTTCCATAACACGATTCACTTGGTTTCAAAGCAAACTAAAGCTTGGAATAGCATCCCTAGACATCAAGGAAGATATACCAATCATCACCTTGCATTGAAAACACCTCCATCACCAGATACGATTCCAACTGAACAGGTAAGTTCATGAACTCTTATCTCTCTATCCAGGCATTGTTAGGTTTAGATTTGTGAAGAAATTATGTCACATTCATGGCCCTGAACATGCCCATATAATTAGTTTTCATTTATGTTATGTGTGCTATGAGAATTTGATGTCTGAACTTGGAACAAAAACTAGGTCAGGAATTGGGGGAGAAGAAATGCTCTCTCATTTCTGAGAGTTAAATCATGTTCTTTATATGTATGAACTCGTGAGATGATGCTTGACATTTTTTGTGTTGTGAGTTTTCATTAAAAGTCAAAGAATCAGGTTCTTGTTATGGAAGCAAAGAGGCGCGTGTTTTTTCAAACAGAGATGGCTGGAGGTTGAAGAAGCTGGTCTTTGGGCTGGGCTTGTTCCACTTTTCTTATTTGCACCCTATGTTTACTTTTGAACCCCCTTGGCCCATTGTGCTTATTTGAGACATTTTCTTGACTTTTCTTTTTATTTCTGACTTATTTATTTTTTTCTCATAATATTAAAAATATAAAAAAAAAATTTCAAACCATTTTTGTATTTATTAAGCATTTATTGGCTTAAATAGATATTTGTACATAAATAAATACCTAGATATACTTTTATTTAAAAAAATACTAAAAAAATAATGCAAACATGTTTATTTTCTGATTTTATTTTATACTACCTCTTGAAAACATTTTACATAAAATATACTTTTTTTAATAAATATTAAATAGTTTATTTTTGTACATATAATATATATATAATAAATAATGTAGATACTTATATATTAATTATAAAATTTAGGATGAAAACATAAAAATAATACATTTTTATTTTTTATTAATATTTAACCTAAAAAATCACTTTTTCATAATATACTTCCTTTTTGTTTATTTCTATACATAATTGATAAATATTTGTATATATTAAATAATTAATACATTTTACTTAGTAAAATTAGGGTTTTGCCCTAAATACATAAAAACTCAAAAAATTAATACTTTTTATTTTGTTTATTTGACATATAAAAAACACTTTTTTCATACATATAAAAAACATTTTTTTTTGCATCTTGCATATTTATTCCATTTTTATTTAATTATTGTATATTAAATAATTTGTATAATTCAATTTTGATGTAATAGTTAGGTTTAAATTCCTTGTCAAAATACCCCCATTTGAACATTTTTATCCCCCTTCCCATATATTGTGTTGTAATAACTTAGGAACTTTATTTTTCGTACTTTAATGCTTTCTAAATATACCATGCTAGAACTAGGGTTTGTATGCAAATCAATCAACCAAAAGATAGTTTGACCTAACTTCAAGATAAACAAGCATGAAAATGGACAACACTAATCACACTTGCACCCCTAGGGTATTCCACTTGTTGCCTTCAATAATGGGCCATATTGCATGTTAGGTCTCTTTGGGCAAAACAAATACAATTCCAATGATCATAGTCCCTCGATGACGCTTTCGAAAGTTGCCTAAAAAATGATCAAGTCCCTCCAAGGAAAAATTGCCCAAAGATACTTGGCACCATTGCAATCATGGTCTAAACGATGACCCGCACCCGTCCCTTTCACATCCTAACACAAGATTGTCCACCAAAAGCAATGGTGGAACAAAATTGTTAAAAGGGTTAAAAACATAGGAGAAATCTTTGAGAAATTTAGGGGTAGACAACCTCTTGGTTACTTGAATCAAACTTGCAAAACAAAACACTTGCCTATTTTTTAAATCACACATCACTACACTTTCAAAACAACTTTCAAAAACATTGAAAACCTTTTCAAAAGACATACACCTTTTGTATACATCCCAACATGGATCATTACAAAGGTTGCCACCACATTGGCTTCTTTTCAAAACATTTTCAAACCCACACACACAAAGCACCATTTCAAACAATTGAAAATAATGGCAAGTTGATCTAAGCAAGTAACTAAGAGCCCATGGATAACCATGGATAGAAAGGGTGCTAATACCTTCCCTTACTATAATCTACTCCCCGAACCCAAGAAAACATCTCAAAGGTTTTTGCTGTGCTTTTTAACCTTTCCTTAGGATAAAATAAAAAGTCGGTGGCGACTCTTGCTCAACCGAAAATTTTGCGAAAACAAAACGCAAAACCTCAAGTCAGTTCTCCCACCGTATCACAGAACTGGCGACTCTGCTGGGGACAAACTTAAAAATGGGGTTACCTTAGGGTTTAGATCACCTTTACTTTCTTGCTTTGATTGACTTGATTGCTTTATCTTTTGGGTTCTTGTTTGGGTTTGTTGTAAATCCTACACCCGGATTTGGGGCACCTTCTTAGGTAAATAGCAAAAAAACTGTGAGGGAACTGTGCGGGGTATACCGACATGGTTGAAGCAGTAAGCTATGTTAGTGTGACATATTTGTGAGTACCGGTAACCCTTGAGTTCAGTCAAGGAGAGTACGGGGCCGCTGAGTGATGTCGTGAAGCACTAACGAACTCTTAGAACCTTAATTGACCATCTTAGCCTTTTTAGGGGTAGTGAGATGACCAACTTTGGTGCAGTCCGAAGTTGGTAGATACTCGATACTACACTCATTTGAGGGTTGTTTTCTTGGAATATTTTGGTCGCCAGTAAGTGGCTAAACCGAAACAATGAACACAGAAAACAATCCAATGATATTGAGCTCCTTAGAACCCGGTTTCTATTTTAGGACAGGATGAGCCAACTAACTTTAAGAGGGTACTTACCTAAACCCCATGCAAGCCTAAACCTAAGGACTTGTTTGCTTTGTGTGAATATGTTTGTCTGTATATACACTCACTTGCTTTTTGCATACATGTACATAACATCATAACATCATACCATAGCATTTTCAATAACCATTTCAAGGATCTCGAAGGTTCTTTTGATGCAGGGTTACATTGAACCAGACGTCTACCAAGGGGCAAGGGGTTTCTCCTCTAACCAATGTAATCAAAGTTCAAGTGCAACAACTTGAATCAGTGGCTATGACCCACTTGACATGGTGAGCTTGATTCTAGTGGAAAGACATCCACCGATACAAAGTTCTCCAATCAGAGTTCAAGTGCAACAACTTGAATCAGTGGCTATGACCCACTCGACATGGTGAGCTTGATTCTCGTGGAAAGACATCCACCGCCGCAAAGCTCTCCAATCCAAGAGCAAAGTTCAACCTCTAACATTTTCTTGTGTTTACCCCAAGAGATCCTTGAAAGCATGCATCCACATATCATGCATTGCATCTTAACAATCTTTCCTTTTTCAGGTTTCCTTACTCTCATGTTGTTTATTTCAGTAAGAGATGGCTCTAGAAAGGTCTGTCAAAGACATCCAAGACCAGACTGCTCAGCTGCAGGAAATGTTCCTGAACTTATCTCTGGGGCAAGAAGAAATGAAAGCTCTCCTCACAAAGGGCTTGGAGAATTCAAACAATGCCAGGAGTGATCAGCTTGCGGAGCTGCAGTTTGATCTGACAACATTGAGGACCCAAGTGATGGGACAGTTGGTGGGCCAGATGCCTCTCATCCAAGACCTATCTCAAAGACAAGAGGAACTCAGAGTTCTTGTCCGCCAAATGCTTCCAAACAACCAATTGGGGCAAACATCTGAGGTTGAAGAGCAAGTCACCGCTCAGCCTCCATCCACTCAAGAAGAAAAGGGGAAGGCTCCTTCGCTTGCTTCAGGGTCACAAGCCCATCAACAACCTCGCCAGCGTCAACGGGGTAATCGGCGTAAGCAAGAAACGTCGGGAAGACAGTTCACGGAGACTGAGATACCATCATTCTTTATACTGAAGCGCCTGTTGGAGGTCAACCTGCTTACCTTAAGGGATCCTCCTTAGAAGCTCAATACCTCCTCTCCTAACTATCATCCCGATGCATTTTGTGTTTACCACTCCTACAGCCCGGGACACGACACCAACGACTGTTGGGCCTTGAAGAACAAGATTCAAGATCTGATCGACATTGGAGTGCTGGGATTCATGCCAGACGGCGAGATGAAAATCTTCCGTTAAGGGGTTCTACACCTGAAGTGACAAAGCTCAAGCTGAAAGACTTTTGCTTCATTTTGAATTTTCAAAGTTGTAATTTCTTTTGCTGTCAAACAATTATCTGTTGATGTTAAACTCTGTTTTCATTAATGCATTGCATATGTTTGTCTTGAAATCATCCATTCGTTTCACTACTCTTATGCTTTTCTTTATGATATCTGACTCTTGATAAAAAGCTGCAAGCCTTTAGAGGGAGGATGACGAAACAATACCATAATCTCATACAGTATGCTTTTGAACAGACCTTGCTGATGATGTACAGGCATTTCTTTCAATTCCCAAACACTGGAGTTATAAGGAAGTTAATCCCTAGTCAACCCCTTCGAGCCAAAGAAGTAGGAGTTTTCTGTTCTAAACAATCAAAACCTTTGATATAAACCTGGGGCAGGGTAGTATCTCAGTTAATTCAAAAGAAAAACGCGCATTGAAGTCGCAAACTCTCAGTTCATAACACAACGAACGACGTCAAAAAAAAAGCATTCCTTTGGAATCAAAAGACAAGGGTGGTTCCCTATCACATAGGCAGTCAATCTCTCAAAAGAGAAAAGCCCACCAAGCCAAAACCTATAAAGGAGGCTTAAGAAAGCTGGGGCATCCCGCTGACTGTAATCTTGAAAAATAGGAACAGTCAGGCAAAAGTTAGGGATAACAAATCAAAATCAAAATAGTGAGGTCATTACAAAATCCTCAACAACATGAAAAATGTTGAAAAAGAAAAAAGGAGATGATGACTGTCTCCCCAAATTCAACTGGTGAACCATCGCCCAAAAGTCGTTCCAAACTCAAAACAGAGTGTGACGCACAATTAACTGAGCTTAGGTATGAAGAACATCACGAAGAGCGGGTGGGTACAAATATTCTTTGAGCATTTATCCTTTGTTTCTTAAACCGTGAACCAAGCCACGTTACAACCTTTTAAAAGTCCTAATTGAAGCATGGGTTAGTTCGAAAGCATACTGTTACAAAAGGTATCCTGACTCCTGTAAGGCTTTGCTCTAAATCATATGTTGATCTGTCTTATAAAAAGTTTTCTGCTAAAAAATGCATTTTGCAAAACTTCGAGACAAACATAAACTTTGCATTGCTTGAATATCACTGTCTGCATTTGGTTTTTTTGTTTGACAGTGAAGAAATTCATACAGCGAATGTTCGGAGGAACGAAAACTCTCTCAGTGAGCAAAATCACTTCAAAAGGACGACACTTCCATTACAAATATCCTATCAACAAGGGGCATGACATGGCACCATCCAGTTAACCTGGGGCAGTCCAGTCAGGGTTTCAACAGATCTTTCAAAATCCAGTTAACCTGGGGCAGTCCAGTCAAGATTTCAAGAAATCTCTCAATCCGCAGAATAATCTGATTCAAGATTCTTTCATCATCACTTGGGGCATTCGAATGTCAAAAGTGTTCAATCATTCCTTCACCACCTGCTGGAAATTACAACCGCCAACAAATCAACTATCACATTTCCAGACTCGATTCCTGTATCTAGCCAGGGCACGTCTGAAGAGTTTGAGGATTCGATTCCTGTATCCAGCCAGGGCATATCTGTTGACGACTATTTCCAGACTCGATTCCTGTATCCAGCCAGGGCATATCTGTTGACGACTATTTCCAGACTCGATTCCTGTATCTAGCCAGGGAACGTCTGAAGAGTTTGAAGATTCGATTCCTGTATCCAGCCAGGGCATATCTGTTGACGACTATTTCCAGACTTGATTCCTGTATCTAGCCAGGGCATGTCTGAAGAGTTTGAAGACTCGATTCCTGTATCAAGCCAGGGCATATCTGTTGACGACTATTTCCAGACTCGATTCCTGTATCTAGCCAGGGCACGTCTGAAGAGTTTGAAGATTCGATTCCTGTATCCAGCCAGGGCATATCTGTTGACGACTATTTCCAGATTCGATTCCTGTATCCAGCCAGGGCATATCTGTTGACGACTATTTCCAGACTCGATTCCTGTATCTAGCCAGGGCACGTCTGAAGAGTTTGAAGATTCGATTCCTGTATCCAGCCAGGGCATATCTGTTGACGACTATTTCCAGACTCGATTCCTGTATCTAGCCAGGGCACGTCTGAAGAGTTTGAAGATTCGATTCCTGTACCCAGCCAGGGCATATCTGTTGACGACTATTTCTAGATTCGATTCCTGTATCCATCCAGGGCATATCTGTTGACAACTAATTCCAGATTCGATACCTGTATCCATCCAGGGCATATCTGCGAGCAACCAATTGTAGACTCGACACCTGTATCTAGCCAGGGCATGTCTGCATGAAGAGATTGAAGATCAACACCTGTAACAAGCCAGGAAATTATCTACAACACCACTTGGGGCATTTGAATGTCAAAAGTGTTCAGCATTTCCTTCATCACCTGTTGGAAGATACGGTCTAGATGTGCTCCAAACACGGTTGCCATTCTGTCACCTTTCTTAAGTTCCAGATCAACACCTGTAACAAGCCAGGAAAACATCTGTGGACGACTGATTGTGGATCAACACCTGTAACAAGCCAGGAAATTATCTACATCACCACTTGGGGCATTCGAATGTCAAAAGTGTTCAAAAATCCGATGCAGTTTTACACGGACTCATCGTCAGGAAACCCTACACCGGTTCCCTTTCAAAACCCGATGCAGTTTTACACGGACTCATCATCAGGAAATCCTACACAGATCTCCTCAAAACAGGAAGTCCCCAGTAGTTTGGCATACAACCCAAGCTTCTGATTTCCCCAACAGTGGTCCCAAGACTTCTCATTTTTTCAACAATCAAGAGATTTTTGCCCTCCACAACAGCAGCCAAGGAATTATTTTCCCCGGCAGCAGTCAAGATTCTTTTATCTTCAGCCATCCAGGATTCATTTATCCTCAGCAAGATAGCTCATCAGCTTACATGCGCATTCATCACATTCATGTCATAAACATTGATGTCACATACATTGCATCATGCATCATAACATTGCATACAACTAACCCTTTACCTTTTCAGGTAAGATCAGTCGACAGACAAAGATCATCTTCCGAGATTCATCCAGAAATAGTTCAGATGTGACCCGGACACGGCGACATTCTGATACTTATTCCAAATGCATCCAGATGCAGTTTTACACGAACTCCTCATCAGGAAACCCTACACCGGTTCCTCCTCCAACTTCAAGACTTCTGAAAACAGTTCCCGGGTTCTCCAGTAACGGATGTTAACCTATCGCTTGTTCAGATTCTTCTCAAAGACTTCTGAAAACAGTTTACGGATTCTTCCCAACAACGGATGTTAATCTATCGCTTGTTCAGATGCAACTTTTGAAAACAGTTTACGGACGCTTCCCAACAACGGATGCTGCTCTATTGCTTATTCAACTTCAAGACTTCTGAAAACAGTTCACGGGTTCTCCAGTAACGGATGTTAACCTATCACTTGTTCAGACTCTTCTCAACTTTTGAAAACAGTTTACGGACGCTTCCCAACAACGGATGCTGCTCTATTGCTTATTCACACCCCCAGTTCAGAGATGTTCCAAAACACGGGTGCCTTTATGATACTCGTCCACTCACCATTGACATACAGTTCAACATTTCCAAATGGCATCTTTAAGCCCATTCTCAGATGGCATCTATAAGCCCATCCTCCTACCAGCAGTCACCAAATGGCATCTTTAAGCCCATTCTCAGATGGCATCTCTAAGCCCATCCCCCGACAAGATTCTATCGCATCAGATGGCATCTTTAAGCCCATCACCAAATGGCATCTTTAAGCCCATTCCCCCTACCATCACATCACCGAGTGCAAATTTTAGGGCACTCTAGTGTCCAATCTTCTTTTACCTTCGAGTCGCGAAAGGCAAAATTGTCAATCTAACTCTTCAGGTTCAAGAAGATTGAACAGGGGCAACTGTTGTACCCCAAAATTTGCCCTCGCATTTTCTCAATATTTTCTCACCACCCTTGGAGCTCAAGATCCAGTTAGGGTTTCCTCTGCTCAAGACTTCTCCTAGCACTGTTGGCCCAAATTAGGGTTTGTGTTTGCACAAAGATATTTTGACCTAAAATGACTAAGATGACTTTCATGCTTCATGTTGGACTCCCAAGTTTATCCATACCAAGTTTTAAGTCTTGATTCCAAATTTTGCCCAGTCAATTGGGCAGTTGACCTAGAAATCAGCTGTATTGGGGAAAAAGTCAATTGTGGCCAATTGACAGTCAAATCTCATGAAAATTGACCTACATCAACATAATGAACTCATATGAACCATTTTATCAAGTTTGGATCACAATTCCACAAGAAATTTGATCAGATCACCAAAAGGGCAAAATGGTCATTTTTAAGGTTTTGACTGCACAAAGGCAATTTTTGACTGTTTGACCTAGCCAATGCAAACCAAACTCACATATGGTCTCAAGGACCCCATGGAATTGTCTTGACATACTCAACAAGTTCAAGAGATCCCAAATGCACAAGATTGACAGTTGAATTTCCCAGTCAATTGATCAATTTTGACTGTATACTGAAAAGTCAAACTTTGACTTTTTGGTCAAAATCAAATGTCAAGATTCATTTTTCATCAAAACATGCCAAATCGTGAAACTTGTTCATCAAGAAATCAAGAATTGCAAATTAGGGTTTGAAATGATGATTTTTCATAACTTCGAATTTTTCTAAGTTATGAAAAACCCTAATTTTTTCCTAACTTTGTCCCACTTTCTCACCAAGATTCATTTGGATTCAAGGAAAAGTCAAAACATGAAAGTTGTAGTCCATTGCAAAATCTACAACTTTGATTCACAAAGTTTCCTCAAAAGAAGCTTGTAGCTCAAGTTACAATTTTGGAACAAGGGTACCAAACCATTCTTAACTTAGAGAAATTTTGAACCATTTTAGGCAGGATTTTTGCCTAACTTCAAGACCACTTTACACATGCTTCCACTTGGAATTTCAATTTGCATTTCAAAGATGGATTGTAGTACACATTCCAAGCTTTCCAAAATATCCAAGAACTCATCAAACAACCTCATGGTTAGGGAGAATCGAATTTGGCAAGTTGGGAAAAATTCACTTTTGTTATGGCCAATTTACATGTTCATACACTTGTGCCATTTTGAACTCAGCTTGCATTCCTTGATTACATGTCCTATATCCCATTTGCACTCAATAATTTAATGCTAACTCATTGTGCCAAGGCCTTGTTTTATGTGTTTAAGCATTACATGGAAGTTTAACCCTTAAATAGAAAAAGCTAATTATCCATTTTAGAAAAGTATGGCTTTATGTCAAAATTGCAAATCAAGAAGTACAAGGCCATATCTTTGGGCACAAGTTCAGAAGCAAAACACACTGATCAAGGGGGAAGGTTGCAGCATAGATTGGGGGCCTGCATCAGTCTAGAACACCACTTGACACTTTGTTGCTTAAAGTTGAAGAAACATTGCATAACAATACACAACTCTCATTCCTGTGAACCAGAGCTTAAGCAAAGATTGTGAGCACATTCTAAACATCCACCCTGACCTAAAACACAAGCCAACCATCTCCATTGCCTTCTCAAACACAGAAACACCATAGAACTGCCAAAATAGGGCACCTGCTGCAGATTGAGTTCCATAACTCAATCCATTCGTGCATTCTTGCTAAAACCACTTCAAACACATCCCACATCATCCCTTGCAACTATTCCAAGCCTCAAACACGACCTGTAACACTCCCAATCCACATCACCATTTTCATTTTTCTGTTTTGCAGTTGAAGTTCCATAACACGATTCACTTGGTTTCAAAGCAAACTAAAGCTTGGAATAGCATCCCTGGACATCAAGGAAGCTATACCAATCATCACCTTGCATTGAAAACACCTCCATCACCAGATACGATTCCAACTGAACAGGTAAGTTCATGAACTCTTATCTCTCTATCCAGGCATTGTTAGGTTTAGATTTGTGAAGAAATTATGTCACATTCATGGCCCTGAACATGCCCATATAATTAGTTTTCATTTATGTTATGTGTGCTATGAGAATTTTGATGTCTGAACTTGGAACAAAAACTAGGTCAGGAATTGGGGGAGAAGAAATTCTCTCTCATTTCTGAGAGTTAAATCATGTTCTTTATATGTATGAACTCGTGAGATGATGCTTGACATTTTTTGTGTTGTGAGTTTTCATTAAAAGTCAAAGAATCAGGTTCTTGTTATGGAAGCAAAGAGGCGCGTGTTTTTTCAAACAGAGATGGCTGGAGGTTGAAGAAGCTGGTCTTTGGGCTGGGCTTGTTCCACTTTTCTTATTTGCACCCTATGTTAACTTTTGAACCCCCTTGGCCCATTGTACTTATTTGAGACATTTTCTTGACTTTTCTTTTTATTTCTGACTTATTTATTTTTTCTCATAATATTAAAAATATAAAAAAATATTTTTCAAACCATTTTTGTATTTATTAAGCATTTATTGGCTTAAATAGATATTTGTACATAAATAAATACCTAGATATACTTTTATTTAAAAAAATACTAAAAAAATAATGCAAACATGTTTATTTTCTGATTTTATTTTATACTACCTCTTGAAAACATTTTACATAAAATATACATTTTTTAATAAATATTAAATAGTTTATTTTTGTACATATAATATATATATAATAAATAATGTAGATACTTATATATTAATTATAAAATTTAGGATGAAAACATAAAAATAATACATTTTTATTTTTTATTAATATTTAACCTAAAAAATCACTTTTTCATAATATACTTTCTTTTTGTTTATTTATATACATAATTGATAAATATTTGTATATATTAAATAATTAATATATTTTACTTAGTAAAATTAGCGTTTTGCCCTAAATACATAAAAACTCAAAAAATTAATACTTTTTATTTTGTTTATTTGACATATAAAAAACACTTTTTTCATACATATAAAAAACATTTTTTTTTGCATCTTGCATATTTATTCCATTTTTATTTAATTATTGTATATTAAATAATTTGTATAATTCAATTTTGATGTAATAGTTAGGTTTAAATTCCTTGTCAAAATACCCCCATTTGAACATTTGTACCCCCCTTCCCATATATTGTGTTGTAATAACTTAGGAACTTTATTTTTCGTACTTTAATGTTTTCTAAATATGCCATGCTAGAACTAGGGTTTGTATGCAAATCAATCAACCAAAAGATAGTTTGACCTAACTTCAAGATAAACAAGCATGAAAATGGACAACACTAATCACACTTGCACCCCTAGGGTATTCCACTTGTTGCCTTCAATAATGGGCCATATTGCATGTTAGGTCTCTTTGGGCAAAACAAATACAATTCCAATGATCATAGTCCCTCGATGACGTTTTCGAAAGTTGCCTAAAAAATGATCAAGTCCCTCCAAGGAAAAATTGCCCAAAGATACTTGGCACCATTGCAATCATGGTCTAAACGATGACCCGCGCCCGTCCCTTTCACATCCTAACACAAGATTGTCCACCAAATGCAATGGTGGAACAAAATTGTTAAAAGGGTTAAAAACATAGGAGAAATCTTTGAGAAATTTAGGGGTAGACAACCTCTTGGTTACTTGAATCAAACTTGCAAAACAAAAAACTTGCCTATTTTTTAAACCACACATCACTACACTTTCAAAACAACTTTCAAAAATATTGAAAACCTTTTCAAAAGACATACACCTTTTGTATACATCCCAACATGGATCATTACAAAGGTTGTCACCACATTGGCTTCTTTTCAAAACATTTTCAAACCCACACACACAAAGCACCATTTCAAACAATTGAAAATAAAGGCAAGTTGATCTAAGCAAGTAACTAAGAGCCCATGGATAACCATGGATAGAAAGGGTGCTAATACCTTCCCTTTCTATAATCTACTCCCCGAACCCAAGAAAACATCTCAAAGGTTTTTTCTGTGCTTTTTAACCTTTCCTTAGGATAAAATAAAAAGTCGGTGGCGACTCTTGCTCAACCGAAACATTTGCGAAAACAAAATGCAAAACCTCAAGTCAGTTCTCCCACCGTATCACAGAACTGGCGACTCTGCTGGGGACAAACTTAAAAGTGGGGTTACCTTAGGGTTTAGATCACCTTTACTTTCTTGCTTTGATTGACTTGATTGCTTTATCTTTTGGGTTCTTGTTTGGGTTTGTTGTAAATCCTACACCCGGATTTGGGACACCTTCTTAGGTAAATAGCAAAAAAACTGTGAGGGAACTGTGCGGGGTATACCGACATGGTTGAAGCAGTAAGCTATGTTAGTGTGACATATTTGTGAGTACCGGTAACCCTTGAGTTCAGTCAAGGAGAGTACGGGGCCGCTGAGTGATGTCGTGAAGCACTAACGAACTCTTAGAACCTTAATTGACCATCTTAGCCTTTTTAGGGGTAGTGAGATGACCGACTTTGGTGCAGTCCGAAGTTGGTAGATACTCGATACTACACTCATTTGAGGGTTGTTTTCTTGGAATATTTTGGTCGCCAGTAAGTGGCTAAACCGAAACAATGAACACATAAAACAATCCAATGATATTGAGCTCCTTAGAACCCGGTTTCTATTTTAGGACAGGATGAGCCAACTAACTTCAAGAGGGTACTTACCTAAACCCCATGCAAGCCTAAACCTAAGGACTTGTTTGCTTTGTGTGAATTTGTTTGTCTGTATATACACTCACTTGCTTTTTGTATACATGTACATAACATCATAACATCATACCATAGCATTTTCAATAACCATTTCAAGGATCTCGAAGGTTCTTTTGATGCAGGGTTACGTTGAACCAGACGTCTACCAAGGGGAAAGGGGTTTCTCCTCTAACCAATGTAATCAAAGTTCAAGTGCAACAACTTGAATCAGTGGCTATGACCCACTTGACATGGTGAGCTTGATTCTAGTGGAAAGACATCCACCGATACAAAGTTCTCCAATCAGAGTTCAAGTGCAACAACTTGAATCAGTGGCTATGACCCACTCGACATGGTGAGCTTGATTCTCGTGGAAAGACATCCACCGCCGCAAAGCTCTCCAATCCAAGAGCAAAGTTCAACCTCTAACATTTTCTTGTGTTTACCCCAAAAGATCCTTGAAAGCATGCATCCACATATCATGCATTGCATCTTAACAATCTTTCCTTTTTCAGGTTTCCTTACTCTCATGCTGTTTATTTCAGTAAGAGATGGCTCTAGAAAGGTCTGTCAAAGACATTCAAGACTAGACTGCTCAGCTGCAGGAAATGTTCCTGAACTTGTCTCTGGGGAAAGAAGAAATGAAAGCTCTCCTCACAAAGAGCTTGGAGAATTCAAACAATGCCAGGAGTGATCAGCTTGCGGAGCTGCAGTTTGATCTGACAACATTGAGGACCCAAGTGATGGGACAGTTGGTGGACCAGATGGCTCTCATCCAAGACCTTTCTCAAAGACAAGAGGAACTCAGAGTTCTTGTCCGCCAACTGCTTCCAAACAACCAATTGGGGCAAACATCTGAGGTTGAAGAGCAAGTCACCGCTCAGCCTCCATCCACTCAAGAAGACAAGGGGAAGGCTCCTTCGCTTGCTTCAGGGTCACAAGCCCATCAACAACCTCGCCAGCGTCAACGGGGTAATCGGCGTAAGCAAGAAACGTCGGGAAGACAGTTCACGGAGACTGAGATACCATCATTCTTTATACTGAAGCGCCTGTTGGAGGTCAACCTGCTTACCTTAAGGGATCCTCCTCAGAAGCTCAATACCTCCTCTCCTAACTATCGTCCCGACGCATTTTGTGTTTACCACTCCTACAGCCCGGGACACGACACCAACGACTGTTGGGCCTTGAAGAACAAGATTCAAGATCTGATCGACATTGGAGTGCTGGGATTCATGCCAGATGGCGAGATGAAAATCTTCCGTTAAGGGGTTCTCCACCTGAAGTGACAAAGCTCAAGCTGAAAGACTTTTGCTTCATTTTGAATTTTCAAAGTTGTAATTTCTTTTGCTGTCAAACAATTATCTGTTGATGTTAAACTTTGTTTTCATTAATGCATTGCATATGTTTGTCTTGAAATCATCCATTCGTTTCACTACTCTTATGCTTTTCTTTATGATATCTGACTCTTGATAAAAAGCTGCAAGCCTTTAGAGGGAGGATGACGAAACAATACCATAATCTCATACAGTATGCTTTTGAACAGACCTTGCTGATGATGTACAGACATTTCTTTCAATTCCCAAACACTGGAGTTATAAGGAAGTTAATCCCTAGTCAACCCCTTCGAGCCAAAGAAGTAGGAGTTTTCTGTTCTAAACAATCAAAACCTTTGATATAAACCTGGGGCAGGGTAGTATCTCAGTTAATTCAAAAGAAAAACGCGCATTGAAGTCGCAAACTCTCAGTTCGTAACACAACGAACGACGTCAAAAAAAAAAGCATTCCTTTGAAATCAAAAGACAAGGGTGGTTCCCTATCACATAGGCAGTCAATCTCTCAAAAGAGAAAAGCCCACCAAACCAAAACCTATAAAGGAGGCTTAAGAAAGCTGGGGCATCCCGCTGACTGTAATCTCGAAAAATGGGAACAGTCAGGCAAAAGTTAGGGATAACAAATCAAAATCAAAATAGTGAGGTCATTACAAAAGTCTCAACAACATGAAAAATGTTGAAAAAGAAAAAAGGAGATGATGACTGTCTCCCCAAATTCAACTGGTGAACCATCGCCCAAAAGTCGTTCCAAACTCAAAACAGAGTGTGACGCACAATTAACTGAGCTTAGGTATGAAGAACATCACGAAGAGCGGGTGGGTACAAATATACTTTGAGCCTTTATCCTTTGTTTCTTAAACCGTGAACCAAGCCACGTTACAACCTTTTAAAGGTCCTAATTGAAGCATGGGTTAGTTCGAAAGCATACTGTTACAAAAGGTATCCTGACTCCTGTAAGGCTTTGCTCTAAATCATATGTTGATCTGTCTTATAAAAAGTTTTCTGCTAAAAAATGCATTTTGCAAAACTTCGAGACAAACATAAACTTTGCATTGCTTGAATATCACTGTCTGCATTTGGTTTTTTTGTTTGACAGCGAAGAAATTCATACAGCGAATGTTCGGAGGAACGAAAACTCTCTCAGTGAGCAAAATCACTTCAAAAGGACGACACTTCCATTACAAATCTCCTATCAACAAGGGGCATGACATGGCACCATCCAGTTAACCTGGGGCAGTCCACATTCGCAGCATCTGGATGAATTCACTTCAACCTCGCTAACCATATCGACCCAGACAAGCAATCTGCAACCATTCTGTAATTTTAATCAATATTAACACACAAATAACCGAAAAGGTTAATATAAAAGGAATTACAACCTTATAAACAACTCACCATGGAATTTCTACATTTCAAGAATTTTCTTCTTGGATTTTCGAGGGTGTTAGATACCCACAACTTCATGGTTTTGTTGCACCCACGTCTTGGCAAACCCTTATCTAGATTACTCGTTGATGAACATTTGCTTCCACCCATGAATACAGATGTCGGCAGACAGTTGGAGGCGACATGTTCTTCAAAATGACGACCTTAAATGCAGAGAGAAACAGAGGAAAACAAACCCTAATGTTGTATGGTGTTGGATCAGAACAATTATGCCATGCTTTCATGCACATGTGGACAAAAATTTGAAAAACAACAAAATATAAAATCCACGCATGAAATTATGGGTGGAAATTCCATGCCACCTGACTAATGGGGGGTTATGTGAGAGAATCTACATAACATAAGGGGGGAATTAAAAAAAAACTTTACCAGAGACTAAAACCTAAACTCGCTAACATTTCAGGGAGATTTGTATATTTAACCCATGTTTTTATACTTGCAAAACAAGGCAACTATAAACAATAATACTAATAATAATAATTTGAGAGGGTGATGTTACTCCCACTTTAGCATCTGTCAAAAAATGTTAATGCCTTGTTCACATTCAAAGGTACAAAAGGAAAGTCCTTACAAAGTTTGACAATGGACATTGGATACACCTACAGACAATATAAACATCAAATGAAATACATTCAAGTAGCAGCTAATGCAAGAAGCTCCCATGTTCAGTTAAATAGACAAGAATGATCAATGTTTGTCATATCCAACATCTTTGACTTTATCTCTGCAACTGTATTCTCTTATCCCTAATTGGCAAATCAATCGGCTGCTGCGCCTCATGTGGATGATTCGGGCCACTATAAACCTTCAGGCGTGTGAATAGAGTCCTGCCAAGCTGCATAAACAAAACTATTGATTAATGTAGATTCAACTCAACTATGTATAAAAACTTTTTTCTGTTTGATCAAATATTATTAATATAGGAAAGCCTCCTTAGAATACACATTGTTGAACTTACCCTCCCTTTTGGAAGCATGCCACGAACAGCATGTTCAACAATTCTTTCAGGAATTCTGTTCTGCAGCTGATCAAATGTCTCGACTGTCATACCACCAGGTCGACCTGAGTGCCTCCGATAAAGCTTTTGTGTCCTCTTTTTCCCACTTACAGCAACCTTTTCTGCATTTACCTACACAAACCCAATTACAATTATAATAATAATAGAGTCCTGGTATGAAAACAAAATGTTATTGACAATATTCCTAGCATAAAAATTCAAGGGAAGGGTAGAGCTGCTAAGCATTGACATTCATGTCAAAAGCAAATATTTATCATGGAAAATTGAAAACGGTCCGCAGGTCATAAGTCCTTACAATCTATTTCCTTACATCTATAGAAAGTTAATAGAAGCGTTGTCCTTAACATGCAGCTTCCCAGTATGATAAATAAAAAGAGAAACATTCAAACATGCTCCCTCGTATCTTGATAGACATTATTAATTAAATAGAGTGAAAGTAAGTTATATTTGCTTATATTTAAGACCAAAAAAATGAGTGCTTTTTTTGCTCAACATTATTATAGAAAAAAGCTAAGAATGTGGTAGTAAACCATACATTACGAATATTTAGGATAGGAAGAGGAAGAGTTGTAAAAAGATATTGGAATCAAGGTTGTCAAGATCGAGATCTTGCATAAGATTAGGAGATGATAACAAGATCATAAAACATAAGATTGTAATTAAGATAGGAAGATCCTATCCAATTATTCTTGTAAGATCAAAAAGGGGTAGAATCAGAAGAAATCATCAATAACAGAAATCATCAATAACAGAAATCATCAATAACAGTAATTGTCCAAAGAGAAATTAAACTAAATGTATTAGAGGGGGCAGATATAAACATGGAATGTGACAAGGCTTTTGAGCATAAGGAGACGCATCGCATTGCATCCCCTTGAGTTTGCAAATGGGGTTTATCACTCTTTTTTCTCCAAACAAATAGTACCAATTTCTATCATAAGAATAATGACAATTTGAGGGAATATGACACCCACGGAGCCTTTATGTCATTTCATGGTGATCTAACACAAAAAGTAAATACTAAAATGCAAAAAGTACCCTTCAATTATAAGTAAATTTCAGATTTTCAACTCAACATGACTGCTTCAACTTACAAAATAGTCCATCATGCATAGAGGCTTGTTAACTATCCACTCTCTTTTTCACCCATTTAAAACCAAAAGAAAAGTAAACAAGAAAGATATCCAAGTAGCAATTGACTTTGTTAAGAGATAGGGTTTGGTCTAACTCATCCCAACAAAACCGGCTTGTAGGGTGAGCATTCCCCCCACTTATTATAAACACATGTTCAAACCATATATTGAGCCTTAACAGATTTCTACATCACATGAAATTACTTAGTAGAAGTAGTAAACCATAAAAGCATCACTTCCATTGGCAATTTAAAATACATACCACAATCACAAATGCACCCATGTCCACACTAGGCGTATAAGTCACTAGATTCTTGCCTCGGATGTGATTCGCAATAGTTGATGCCAGTCTCCCAAGAATTTTATCTTCCGCATCAACAACATACCATGTTTTCTCCGTGTTGACATGATCCGAAGCTTTTGGATACCACGTCGTGTTCCAAATGTCCTGCAATAATTAGTTTGTTCAGTTTCATGATTTCAAACTCATTAAAATTAGCACATATGGAGAGAACTGAAGTAAAGATTAAAAAAAAAAGGGGTTATAGTTATACCGGGCCTTGAAATCGGGGCTCGGGTTCAACAGTGATGAAGCGTGGATCTTGTTCTACGAGGGAAGTGTCCTGTTGAGAACGGACAATGAAAGAGGGAGAGAAATGGGTAGTACGAGTTGACAATGAAAGGGTTGGGAGAGGAAACTGGGAAGCAATAAGTGAAGATTTGGTTGTTGCGTTTTTGTGATGGGTGAATGAAGATGAAGGGAAGGAGACCGACGGTGAACCACACAGTAAGGCCATTGTTGCTCTCTCGCGCTGCGTTCTGCGCTCTATCTAACTATTATCCTTTTCTTCGGACAAAGATAATGTACAAGACGAGACTCGGATAAGAGATATTTCGTTACCACTCCACTAGTGTTACTTCTTTTTTTTTAAACCATTTTTTTTTCTTTTACTTATAAAGTTTATATTTTAAGGATATTTTTAGTCCAGTCATAAAAAGCCCGATATCTATTAGGGCTAATCTTTATGGGTCATGGATAGTCTATTATAGCCGCATAGCTATAGATTTTTTTTTTTTAAATTATATTAATTTTTATATTATGTTATTCTAAAATAACATATTATTTTTTTCCATTTCACTAAATTTTGTCTCTATTCTATTCAATTTTTTTCTTTGAAATACTATACATTAATATAATAAACATTCTTTTTTCGGATTCTATTTAGTTTTACTTATATTAAATATTTGAATATTATTTTCTAAAATTTAAATATGTATTGTATTTAAAAATACATAAATGATAATATAGTACTTAAAAATATATTATGTTTAAAATATTATAATTTTTTATTTTCTTTATATTAAATATTATGATTTTTTATTTTTTATTTTTTTATTAAAAAATCATGTTTAGGACCGGGTAGCCCGAAGCCCATCTAGGACTGGGCTGGAGTGGTAATTTTAAGGCATATATTATAATAGGATTTTTTTGGTCCAACCCTAAAAAATCCAGGTCCATCATGTTAAAAGTATAATTTCTTGTGTCGAAGCAGCTTGCTTGACAGAAAACAAAGAAGTGTCGAAGTGTGGAAGTAGTTTGTTACACACAAGTTTGATTTAGATCTAAAATAGATAGATTTGATTTAGGTTTAAAATAGATAGATTTGATTTAGTTCTAAAATATGTATTTTGAGCTTTTATAGTTTTAGACTTTGGCTTAGAAAGCAAACTAACCTAAATCTATAACTAGAGGGAGTAACCACTATTTTTGTAATCAACTTGTATTCACAGAATTTGCAGTTGCAAGTTAATAACAATGTTTTCCACAGTTTGTGGGGCAGAAAGAAACTTTGTAGAAAATCATTGTCTTTCTTTCTTTCATATTTTTCATCGTTATTGTGTGGTGATAACAATCTTGTTCATCAAGATTGATAAAAATTCATCATAGGTTTTGGTGGATTTCCAACATCTAGCATCAAGAGTTCCGGTTGAGCGGTCAAGGGAAGAAGAAGAAAATCAATGTCGATGAATTATGCAAGTGGAAATTTTCCATTAAATCTTTTGATTCTTAAAGGTGACTATGAGAATTGGTGGAAAGAGATTAAGGTTATATTATGTTTTTAAGGTCTTTGGGAACTTGTAAAATATGGATTAGAATCACTTGATTAAGACGCTTCATAAAAAGAAGAGGCAAAATACAAAGAATTGAAAAGAAGAAATATGGTTTTAGGACTTCCAGAAATTGATATTCCAAACGAAGTGTGTGAGAAATATGTGTATGCGAAGCAACACAAGAATAGCTTCAACAAGGATGCAGGAAGTAGGTCAAAGGTTACTCTCAAAGTACTCAGATTTATGTGGACCAATTCAGGTGGATTTGATGGGAGGTAACAAATATTTTATTACATTCATAGATGATTTCAGTCGGAAACTGTGGACTTACCTGATCAAGAAGAAAAGTGAAGTGATCAAGGTATTTTCCAAGTTTAAGTCTATGGTGAAGACAAAGTGGTCGAAAGCTCAAAGTTTTGAGAATTGATGGTGGTGGAGAGTATATGTCGAAAGACTTCGACAAGTTTTATGAAACAGAAGGAATTATGCATGAGGTGGTGCCACCCTACACTCCACAGCAAAATGGAACTGCAGAAAGAACGAATCGAACCATCATGAATATGGTGAGAAGTATGTTGAAAGGCAAGCATTTACCTAAAGAGTTTACGGTGAAGTTGTGTCGACTGCAACATACATTTTAAACAGATGTCTGACAAAGAAGTTATAAGGAATTACGCCAGAATAATGTTGGTTTGGTGTGAAGCCTAGCTTGAGTCATCTGTAGGTATTTGGATCTATTGCAGATAGACATATGTCAGATCAGTTGAGAAAAAAACTTGATGACAAATCGAGTTAAATGATCCTAGTAGGATATTATTCGACAGGAGGTTACAAGTTGTTCGACCTAGTGAACAAGCAGATTATGATCAACAGGAACGTGATCATAAATGAGCTTAAGGAATGCGATTGGACTAAAAATGTCAAGAAAGATTCAGCAAGAATCTTACTTGAAGAATCAGAAACTCACGTTGAAAGAGAAGTTCGACAATAGGAAGTTATTGATTAACCAAGTTCATATCCCAAATTTGCCCGTCTTAGTACTACCATCAAATTTATTTTCGAACTTGGGTTTTACTGAGTATAAAATTCTTTTGGTTTAATTATATTAACATTATGGAGTTTTAATAAATATTCGCTTCGAAACCTATTTAAAAATATAATGATCTATATCAGATCATTTGTATTTTTGAATAAATAAATATTTGCTCGACTTCAAGTATTTTCAATTGGCTTTTTATTTTGAATAAGTAACATAGCATAATTGATAAGGAAAGAAGCTTGCAAATATAAGGTCGTGGGTTCGAATCTCTCATGGTAAACTTTTTAACATTTTTTATATTTCTTTGTTTATTGTTACTAATTTTATTTCCATTTATAAAAATTATTAAAAAAAAATCATTTTTTAAATATTAAATTTCGTATTTTTAATTAATGAATTAAAATTTTTTTTCCACTTTTTATTCTAAAAAAAAATCTAAAATACAAAAAAATTTAAATTTTTTTTGTTATCTTTTGTATTTTAGGTAGTAATATTTGTTTTAGAAGAGAATGAATGTAATTGGTAACAATAATTATAAATCCAAAAATTTGATTTCTTTTTGGGTTTTAATTATTTGGATTGATGATTTATTTTATTCTATTTTTGTTAATTTCATTTCAATTTCAAGTTACATTCAAATCTTTCAAAAAATCATGTTTTTTATCATTTAAATATTATTTTCATTTTTCTATTTTAGGCAATTTTTAATAATAATGTTTAATTTATTTTATGCATTTTTCATCAAAAAGTGTCTAAAAATTCACTAAAAAAATCAAATCTCTTTTACTTGTTCCATATTGGTCGTCCTGCATCGTTCCGACATCTAATTGACTAGCTTGCCGGTCAAGATAAATTTGGGTTTTTTTTAATTATTTTGGTAATTTACTTCTCTAGCAAGTCAACCTAGTTTTTCAGTCTATAAAAAGGACTTTTGTCCATCATAATTTTTCATCCACAATTCAGTAGAGTTCTCCTAAAGTTGTCGTTCTTCACATCGAAGAACAACAACAAAGAAACATGAAGTCTCCATCAATCTGAAAAAAGTCTCTGCACTAAAGGAAAGAAGAAAGGAGATTGGAGGAAGCAACTTAAGTTTGGTCACGACACTTCAGGTTGGTTTCTCTTTTACCATCTTATTTAAACTTGTGCATGATTGCTTGTTGTTGGGTTAATTGCTCGATGTATTTCTTTGGTTGATGTTTGAATCCAAAATTCAATTTATTATTTGTCTATGATTATTTTGTACATAATTCTTATTTTAAAATTTATTTTTAATAATATATTTAGTTTTATTAACCATATGTAGTTGTTACCGTTAACAATTATTAACATAATATTATAAAGAAAACTACACAAAAAAAATGTTTTTCACCATTTTTATGTTTGTATATTAATTTGTGTATTTTTTTTAAAATTTTAATTAAATTTGGTCACATATCTAATTTTGACTGGAATTAATGTTAATAAAAAGAAATAAAATACAAATCTTTTTAGCCTTATTAAGATAATAATTAAATATAACAATTAAATATTTTATTTTCTATAAAAAATTTATTCGTTAATTTTTTTTAGTCATTAATTAAGGAATTTTGAAATATATTTTAGGAATAGTAAGTAGATTAATTTAGAATTAAATTAATGATTCTTTAAGCTATTTTTTTTTATAGAAATGATTTTTTTTCCATAAAAAAACATAAAACATGTTTCTCTTTAGTGTAGTTAAATATTAACCATATTTTTTATATCTATCAAACGTTTTTTCAAATTATATATATATATATATATATATATATATATATATATATATATATATATATATATATATATATATATATATATATATATATATATATATATATATATATATATATATATATATATATATATATATATATATATATATATATATATATATATATATATATATATATATATATATATATATATATATATATATATATATATATATATATATATATATATATATATATATATATATATATATATATATATATATATATATATATATATATATATATATATATATATATATATATATATATATATATATATAATATATTTATATATAATATATTTATATATATAATATATATATATATATATATATATAACACCAAAAATATATCTTAGTATTTAGACTAATAATCGGCTTGGTACATAATTTCAAATTTCTTTTTAAATCTAATTAATTTCAAACATTCTATAATTAATAGAAAATCCATCTTCCAATGATTAAATGAGTCGACATATCGGCTATCGGTTTATTATTTAAAATCAAACTTTTTAATTAAAATTTTACTTAATCTAAACACCCCCTAGTTTTACTGCTATAACTAAAACTACACCCCCCCTGATTTAATTCAATTATTAGCTTTTTTATTATTATATTTTTTTATCTATTTTATATATTACATTTTTTTATTCTATTCTTATTGTTATTACTATTATTATTTATAATAATAATAATTATTAATATTTTTTTATTATTATCATATTTTATTATTTATTTATCATGTAAATAAATTATTTTTATTTAAAAAACTCATGAACATATTTTCTATGTTGTATTAAAATCTTTTTAGTCATGCATTAATTAAGATTTTTGCAATTTATATGATTAAAAAATATCAACAAATCTCAAACCTATTTTTCGCAACAAATTAAGCTAAACAACATTCTTTTTTGCAAAAGGGTTCCAAATAGATTTTGACTAATCACGCATTTAGTCAAAATCTCTGCAATCACTACTCCCGATCAAATACGAGGCGATTCAAAATACATTTGCAACCGCTAAAAAACACAAACCCATATGAATTATGAATTGGGACTCTGATTCCTCATAAGAGGATATGTAGGCATACAGTCAAAAATCGTGGCGAGTTCCCCTAATTAAAATTCAAACCCCTTTTTCTCCTATAAAAAAATTTAAACCTTTCCCCTAATAAAATTTAAATCATGCTTCCCCAACTCAAACCTAAAACCTAATATCCTTGTGAACAAGGTAGATGAAAGGTTCCTAACACCTTTCTTTCGTCTAAAGAACTCCGAAACCTAGAATCTCTGTCTGCGAAATAGGGTTTTCTGTTAGATTCCCTTCCCTAGGATAAAAACTAATAGTGGCGACTTTGATTCAAAAACCAGTCGCTACAGCTGACGACTTTGCTGGGGACTTCAACTTTAGGTTTTAGGGTTTTTACTTTGGGTTTTTTTTATTTATTTATTCATTTATTGCATTATTTATTTATTGCATTACTTATTTATTGCATTTATTTAATTATTGTCTATTGTTTATCATCATATATACTGCATGGTGGGATTTTTATTTCTCAAAATATTTTCAATAACCCATAGAAAGAAGGTTCGTCTATTAGCTTAGGGGGTACATCATCCTGCGAGTTTATGTGACGATTTCGCCTAGAGTCAGTGGACTTTTGAAAAAGGAATACTTATCGAGAGATATCATATTGATGAGTAGGACTTTGGAAGGCCACCCATGACTCTTTGTAACGACCTTAATCTAAAATCTCATGACGAGACCTTTCACGACTTTGAGACAAAATTTTCGATTCATAAAGAGGCTCCACCTAAGGGAGGCCCTTGTGCCTTTTCCCTCTGGTGTTATTCATGACAACCTTAAGGAAGCCACCTTTTGGAAGGATAGACTAACCGTAGGTCCAAATTAAGGAGCCTACCTTCTAAGGGTACTTATCACAAAAATCCCGTCACTCAACCCTATAAGTATGCATTCATACATTTCATATATTCATCACCCGTTTCTTTTTATTTGTCTTATTCACAAGGGGTACAAATAATAATAATAAAATCAAGATCTTGGTGACTGTCTTTAAAAATGGATACCAAAGGAAACAACTCGACCGCGTTAATGCGCCAAACATGTCTGAAATCAAAGCCACAAAAGGGAAATAATATATTGGAGACTTTCTCATGCTTTGTTAAGCAAAGGTAGATGGTTTCAAGAACAGACATCCGCAGGCGCACCTAGAAGACTTCCATTTGATTGATTTCACGCAAATAAATTTTGGTTTAAGATTGTAATATTTTTCAATATCTGAATTATGTTACCTTCAATAAAGGCATTTTGTTTCCACATCTCATTTGCGTATCTATTTTTAAGCTGGTCACCGAATATAATAAGCAAAAGACAAATACATATCCAAATGAATAAGACATTTAAAACAAGTAACCATTTCATATTCATACATAATCATACGCATGTGTGCATTCATAAACACCTGCATATCATATTAAAACTCATTTCTCTCTCCAGTTAAACCATTGGTAGAAGAAGATCTCCACCTCCTTGGCCTCCATATCAAACAAGGGCCTATCAACAAAAAGCAATGGAGCAAATCGAGGAAACTCAAGCTGAATTCAAAGAGGATCTCTACCAAGTAAAGGGTGATGTAACTTAAATGAAAGGAGGTATGAGTCAAGATCTCCTAGCTTTAAAGAACACCATTGACAGGCAAGACCAGATTCCCAGGGGAGATTTCAAAGAAGTAGCCCAAACAATTGGTGCATAAAGCGGTCACCAACTAAGGAAAGAGCCAGAAGCAGGACTCCAAAAGCCCGCCATGGCCCCACAAGAAATTGAAACTGAAGGTTTTGTCCCACTGCTACCAAAAGCAGGGGCATCACATACCTTATAATTTCCAACCAATAGTGCAGACAACTACTTGGACCTACAATACGGAGATCACGACCCAGAGGATTCCAACCAGGCACCCTTAAAGACAATTGGTACTCATGTTGTTGATAATCCACTGGTAATGAATCTGTACAAAGTTCTGGATGAAAGATTAAAAGATGTGGAGCGTTTTGACACTTTCGAAGTAGACGCTCTAGAAATGGGCCTAGTTCCTGATGTGGTTATTCCGCCGAAGTTCAAAGTACCTGACTTTGAAAAATACAAGGGCTCACTTGTCCAAGAAATCATCTTCGTATCTATTGCAGGAAGATGCATGCCCATGCCCATGATCAGAAGCTAATGATTCACTGTTTTCAAGATAGCCTGAGTGGGGCATCCTTAGACTGGTACATGCAATTGGAGCCAACACATATTAGAACTTAGGCAGATCTTGCTAATGCTTTCCTAAAGCATTACAAATATAACCTGAACATGGCACCTACCCGCATGCAACTCCAGAATCTGTCCCAGAAGAAAGAAAAATCCTTCAAAGAGTATGCTCAGAGATGGAGGGAGATGGCATCCCGTGTGCAACCACCACTTTTAGAAAAGGAACTAGCAGACACGTTCATGGGAACTTTGTAAGGGCTGTACTATGAGAAGATGGTTGGAAGTATCTCTTCGGGATTCACAGATCTAGTAACTATCGGAGAAAGAATAAAGACTGGAATAAAGAATGGGAAAATATCAGGGGGACCATCAAATTCTCCCTATAATTCAAAAAAGCATGCTTCAAACTTCCCAAAGAGAAAAGAGGGATAAATCAATGTTGTAGCCTCACAACCAAGGGTACAACAACCATTAGTGATCCAACAAGGACAACAGCAAGATAGATTTAAAAGGCCACCCAAAATTTTTTATCCACTCCCCATGCCATCTAGCTAGTTATTACAACACTTGGTTAAGGCATCCTTGGTGGAAATCAAGCCTCTAGCTCCTCCAGTCGGGCCACTCCCACAAAGGTACATTACCGACGCCAGGTGCGAATACCATGCTAACTCCCCGGGGCACACCATAGAACAATGTTAGGCATTCAAGCATAAGGTTCAGGATTTGTTAGAATCTCAAGACATCACCTTTGAGAAGCCTGACATCAAATCAAATCCTATGCCTCTGCACGATGGGCCGACAATAAATGAAATTGAAGTAGTCAATGACTCTGGGGCAGCCAGACAAGCAAAAACCCCAATTAACTTGTTGGAGGAATATTTTTTCGGATGTGGGTTCTTGTTGGAACATAATGAAGCCTTTGAAAGAATGCTACAAAAGCTAGTGGATCAGGGGATAGTCTAGTTTGGACCATACCCTGAAGAAACATATGTAGCTACTCTGAAGGGTAAAGCACATTTTCCTCCGATCAAAGAGACCTTTATAGAGAATGGCGGGCATGTGGAAATGATATCCAACATAGTCAATACCAAAAGGGCAACTGACTTCATCCGAGAATGCGCCCCAGGAGAATAACTCAAAGGATGGACCGCCGTGGAGATTCCAGAGATCTTTTTCTTTCCTAAGTAATTTTTCTTGTTTTTAAAAGAACCTATGTCAAGCCCGACGCATAGGGGTTTCTTGTAAGGGTTCCCCCGTTTTGTTTCAAACAATATTTGCAATCAATAAAAGTTATATTTTGTTTTCAATTAAGATCCTTGTCTTTCATTTGCATTTAACTCTCAAAATTAAAAATGGCAATACTTTTTATGCATATGCATTTTCAAAAGCTCATATACTAAAATCTGCACCAAAACATGATAAAGGTGAAGATCCATGCCCAAAACCACCGATAATGCTACTGCTGCGACCCGATATAATTTTGATGCTCCCATCAGCCGAGCCGAAGAGGAAGATGATGAAGATCTTGAACTCTCTGAGGAAGGGGAGAGGGAAATAGAACGAAAGGTTGACAACATACAACAGTATCAAGAGGCTATTAAGACAATTAATCTAAGCATAGGGGAAGATCCGGAAGAAACCAAGCTAAGGGGCAATGTTAGAGCGGAGCCACAAAGAAGATGATCAAATTATTGCACATATTTGTTTGTTCCTACAGAAACAAACCAAGGTTAGATACAAACATTGCTGTAAAAATAAGAAACTACAAAATACCAGGACTTGACAAAGGACCCGAGCCAGGGGAACGTTGGACACTCATGTTCGACGGGCTTCAAATGCACTGGGGCATGATATAGGGGCAGTTTTGATTTCTCCAAAGAATGCTCACAAGCCATATACCAAGTCAACGATGAATGGGATACTAAACATCCAAAACTGATTCCATGTCGGGGTCATGTTTTAAAGTTGGCTGCAGAATTCACAAAGACCACTTTCAGTCACATGCGACGAGCAGAAAATCAAATAGAAGACGCTCTGGAAACTATATCAGCTATGTTCAAAGTAACTTGGCTGAACCACGAACCGCGCATCATAATCAGACACTTCGAAGAGACCTCACATTGTCTTGCTATCAAAGAAAGACGGGACGATAAGCCTTGGTTTTACGACATCAAGAAATGCCTCGAAAAACAAGAACATCTAGAAAATGCCTCTAGCATTGACAAACGAACTCTACGAAAATTAGCCTCAGAATTATTTTAGAGTAACGGTATACTGTATAAGATGAACCACAACATGGTCTAGTACTCAAGAATATTCTGCTACCTCGCCTTGACTCACGTGGTAAATGGACACCCCGACTACGAAGGTCCATACGTACTAAAAACAACATTCTCCGGTGGTAGTCTCATCCTCACAATAAGGGATGGGAAAGAACTACCGCATCCGGCAAACTCAGACGCAATCAAAAAAATACTATGTATAAGAAGCTCGCTAAGCTTGAACCCTAAAAGGGAGACTTAGGCAAAAAGGAGCGTTCTGATGGATCGAGAATCCTAAAGGGAGATCCAGGCAAAAATTAGGGGCATATAACAAAAAAAAATTATCCCGGTGGATTGAAAACCCGAAAGGGCGATCTAGGAAAAAATTAGGGATCATTCAAAAAGAAATAAAGAATAAAAAGACTGCAATTTAAAACTGCGACTACGAACCACGAAGGGAGAGATAGATCTAAATCATACGACTCAAAAACAAAGGAGATAAGAGCCATTAAAAGGATATTGGGGAACAACAACAACAATTATCATTTTCCATTTCCATTATTGTTACTAATTTTATTTCTATTTATAAAAATTATTTAAAAAATCATTTTTTAAATATTTAAATATTAAATTTCGTTTTTTTAATTAATGAATTTAAAAAAAAAAATTATTTATTTTTTTTCACTTTTTATTCTAAAAATAATCAAAAAAAATCTAAAATACAAAAAGATTTAAAAATATTTTGTTATCTTTTGTATTTTAGGTAGTAATATTTGTTTTAGAAGAGAATCAATGTAATTGGTTACAATAATTATAAATCCAAAAATTTGATTTCTTTTTGGGTTTTAATTATTTGGATTGATGATTTATTTTATTCTATTTTTGTTAATTTCATTTCAATTTCAAGTTACATTCAAATCTTTCCAAAAGTCATGTTTTTTATTATTTAAATATTATTTTCATTTTTCTATTTTAGGCAATTTTTAATAATAATTTTTAATTTATTTTATGCATTTTTCATCAAAAAGTGTCTAAAAATTCACTAAAAAAATCAAATCTCTTTTACTTGTTCCCTATTGGTCGTCCTGCATCGTTCCGACATCTAATTGGCTAGCTTGCTGATCAAGATAAATTTGGACTTTTTTATTATTTGGGTAATTTCCTTCTCTAGCAAGTCAACCTAGTTTTTCAGTCTATAAAAAGGACTCTTGTCCATCATAATTTTTCATCCACAATTCAGTAGAGTTCTCCTAAAGTTGTTGTTCTTCACATCGAAGAACAACAACAAAGAAACATGAAACCTCCATCAACCTGAAAAAAGTCTCTGCACTAAAGGAAAGAAGAAAGGAGATTGGAGGAAGCAACTTAAGTTTGGTCACGACACTTCAGGTTGGTTTCTCTTTTACCATCTTATTTAAACTTGTGCGTGATTGCTTGCTGTTGGGTTAATTGCTCGATGTATTCCTTTGGTTGATGTTTGAATCTAAAATTCAATTTATTATTTGTCTATGATTATTTTGTACATAATTCTTATTTTAAAATTTATTTTTAATAATATATTTATTTTTATTAATCATATGTAGTTGTCACTGTTAACAATTATTAACATAATATTATAAAGAAAACTACACAATTTTTTTTTATTTTTCACCATTTTTATGTTTGTATATTAATTTGTGTATTTTGTTTTTAAATTTTAATTAAATTAGGTCACATTTCTAATTTTGACTGGAATTAATGTTAATAAAAAGAAATAAAATACAAATCTTTTTAGCCTTATTAAGATAATAATTAAATATAACAAGTAAATATTTTGTTTTCTATAAAAATTTTATTCGTTAATTTTTTTTAGTCATTAATTAAGTGATTTTGAGATATGTTTTAGAAATAGTAAGTAGATTAATTTAGAATTAAATTAATGATTCTTTAAGCTATTTTTTTAATAGAAATTACTTTCTTTTTTTCATAAAAAAACATAAAACATGTTTCCCTTTAGTGTAGTTAAATATTAACCATATTTTCTATATCTATCAAACTTTTTTTCAAATTATATATATATATATATATATATATATATATATATATATATATATATATATATATATATATATATATATATATATATATATATATATATATATATATATATATATATATATATATATATATATATATATACCAAAAATATTATTGAATCGAGGATCTTTTGCTAAAGTATCTCTATTTTCGAGGGACGTGGCCAATATTCGTAAGGCAACAAGAGAAGTTACCCTAGAGGTGAAAAGTGTTTGTTTTAAGTTATTTTATCTTGTAATAATGGTTTTCTAAGTCCATTTATTAATTTTTCTATACAAACCCTATTTTACTAACAGTGAAATATGTACATAAAATTAAAGTGCGCAATGTAAAGTTCCTATGCTATTACATGGCTTTGGGACAGATACATATGTATAAAAATTGCGGGAAAGTAAAACTACGTGTTATACCCCAAAATTTGCCCTCTTATTTTTCAAGGCATTTGTCACAAGGATTTCTCAAAGATCCAAGCTTGCACAAGTACAATTGGATTTTCCAGTATCAAGTTAGAAGGGAAACTGTTAAAAAGGGGAAAACAGATAAAAATAATCTTTTGAAAAAAATGGAGAAAAACAAGTCTTTTTAATTCAGCTCTTTCGATTGGCCGCTTGGCCTCTTTTGATGCAAGCTTGGCTTGCATCCTTCAACTGGGCATTGGCCTTTGGCACGCTGGCTTGGATTCACAAGGCAGGAGCTTCCTGCACGCCACCTTCGATTGGACCTTTGGCCTCACAGGGTTGACAATGCAATGGTTGCCTATGTGCCTGCTTCAATTGGATGTTGGTGCTTGCATGTTGGTGTTGACTGGACAAATATCTTCCACCATGCTAGCACGCACAAGGCATAAAGCCTCATGTAGCCTCCTTCAATTACAAGGCAAAAGGCCTTCTTTTGGCATCATTCAATTTCATCCTTACCTCCTGCGTGCATCCTTCGTTTAGGCATATGGCCCCTTTTGTTGCAAGCTTTGTTTGGGTGTTTATACTTCTTACATGTAGGCTTTGATAGGGCATTGGCTATGTTTATACTAGCTTCGACTAAACAACTTTTATCTTTAGTATGTTGCAATTCCATCCTTGACAAACTTCAACATACATGGTTGGTGGCCCCCGTCAAAAGACATTTAGTGGTGGACTTGAAGGGCATACATATGAATCCCTGTCGAAGGGTATACCTTACTTGTCCATTCGAAGGATACACTTGGCCTTTTTCAAAGAAACACACATGACCCATTCAAGGGATATGTCTGGGCATCCCATTCGAAGGACACGCTTGATGGCCCATTAGAAGGATTTACAAAGCCCACTTTAAGGCATATGCTGGTGATTCATCCAAGGGTCACACATTTTGCTCCTTCGAAGGATGCACAAAAGTGACCCATTCGAAGGACACTTGTTGGAGGAGAACTAAATAATATTGTTGGAAGAAGAATCTGGTCGAAGGAGGGTCAAAACGAAAGGATGAAATATTCAAAGATGCTTGCTGCCAAGTTCAGATCTGGCACACTGGCCAAAACTACTGCACAGCAGTCTTGAAACACTGCCCTATTCTTGCACCAAAATAGCATACAAGCACTGTCCCTCGAAGGCTAGAAAGAGTAGTTTACTCAAATTGTTCAAATTATTTTGTCTTCCCTCCAAAAGCTTCAGCCAGCTTTGCCTATAAATAAGAGACTCCACAACATGTTTAGGAGGATTTGTTTTGGGGCCAGAGGAACGAATCTTCGAAAAACAATCAAACACTTAAACATTCATCAAACACAAACCCAGAATCCAAACAATTGTGCCCTTCGAATCTGAAACATCCCCACACCTTGTTACCCTTCGAATCCAATAGAAAGAGCATCACACTTGTTCTTCTCCTTCGAATCTAGCCTTAGGGACGTCACCTTCGTTTCCTCCTTTCGAATCCAGAATCACTCAAGGTCCAGCACACGCTCCAGCTCCAAACAAGGTAAGTCACTCTTAACCTTGAACCTTTCGTTTCTAGCATGACATGTGAATAAACTTCCTTCTCATTTCAATCATGTATATACCATTGTTTTTATTTTTGTGTCCACCTTTTTAACTTGATTTCATTAATAACCTTCTTGGTTTTGCTTCTTGTTTATTTAAACATGCTTTAAGAACTAACCTGGCCCCAAGGTGATGCTAGCATGGCCTTAGGCCATGTTTCTATTCAAAACTCAAATGAAAGAAATAGGAGACAGGAGTATGAAACGAAGCCTTATACTTCCTCACTGACTCCAGGCCCAATCGAAGGAGGCAGCAAGGAGTCTGAGGCAAAGAATGCACCTCACACTGACTCCAAGCCTCAAACGAAAGAAGCAGTCGAAAGGTACACCAGGATGACTTCTAGGCCCTAGTCGAAAGGAACACCCTACTGACTTTTAGACCCCAGTCGAAAGGCACACCATGCTTACTCCAAGGCCCCAGTCGAAAGCCACATCTTCACCACTTCCAGGCCAAATCGAAAAGAACCAGAAGGGCAAAATCGAAGGGTGTTTCTGCCTAAATCGAAAGACCCCTTTTTCTTGCCTTTATTTTTTTCTTGCCTTTATTTTATGCTATTCAATATGGTTATAATAGTGTAGGATTTATTTTTCTGCATTTTATTACTTTTGTGCAGTTGCTAGTAAGATAGGTGTGATACGGTGAGAGAACTGACTTGGGTTTTGCGTTTGTATTCGCACTTGTTCGGTTTAGCAAGAGTCGCCACCGACTTTTTATTTTATCCTAAGGAAAGGTTAAAAAGCACAGGAAAAACCTTTTGAGATGTTTCGTGGGTTCGGGGGGTAGATTATGAAAAGGGAAGGTATTAGCACCCTTTTCATCCATGGTTATCCATGGGCTCTTAGTTACTTGGTTTAGATCACTTGCCTTTGATTTTCAATTGCTTGAAATGGTGTGTGTGTGTGTTTGAAAATGTTTTGAAAAAGAGGCTTTGTCTAGGCAACCGTTGTAACAATTCATTACTCAAATGTTTTACAAAGGTGTGTATCTTTTCGAAAAGATGTTTCAAATGTTTTTGAGAGTTGTTTTGAAAGTGTTTTTGAAAGTGTTGTGGAGTGTGGTTTTGAAAAAATAGGCAAGTGTGTTTTTGCAAGTTTGATCAAGTAACTAAGAGTTGTCTACCCCTAAATTTACTCAAAGGTTTTTCTCATGTTTTAACCCTTTTAACAGTATTGTTCCACCATTGTATTTGGTGGACAATCTTGTGTTAAGATGTTAACGGGACAGGCGCGGGTCATCGTATGGACCATGAATGCAATGGTGCCAAGTATCTTTGGCAATTTGCTTGAAGGGACTATGATCATTTTTGATTAGGCAACTTTCGAAAGCGTCATCAAGGGACTATGATCATTTTGATTGTTTTGTTTTGCCAAAGAAACTCAACGTGCAAGCATGGCCCATTTTGGAAGGCAACAAGCGGGATTACCCTAGGGGTGCAAGTGTGAATGGTGTATTGGTTGTCATGCATTTGTCTTGTATTAGGTTATCTAGCGTTTGATTTTATGTACATACAAACCCTAGGTCTAACCATGGTATATTTGAAAGCGATAAATTGCGGGAATTTAAAGTCTACGCTATTACAAATAAGTATCTGGGAGTGGGGGTACAAATATTTACAAATGGGGATGAGACTTAATAGGAGAGTAGTGTCCAAATAAATTTACAACCAAATCGAATCGATCGCAATGTAAAATGTATCAAATGTACAAGAATAAGCAAATGTATAAGAATAGAGCAATGTAAATGTATTGGTGTATTTGTGTAAGTGCATGTAATTATTTACAAGTGAAATAAAAATAATAAAAAAGGTTAATTTTTGGATATTTACATGGTTTAGGGCAAAATCCTAATTTTCTAAATAAATAGTATTTATTAATTATATTATATACAATATTTATTAATTATATACAAAAAATAAATAAAAGGGAAGTATATTGTGAAAAAGTAATTTTTGAGGTTGAATATTAATAAAAATAAAAATGTATTATTTTTATGTTTTTATCCTAAATATTCTAATAAATATATAAGTATTTATATTATATATTAACTATACTAAATATATACAAAAAATAAAATATTTATTATTTATCAAAAAAAGTGTATTTTAAGAAAATGTTTTCAAAAGATAAAATAAAATAAAAATCAGAAAATGAAATGTATTTTGTATTATTTTTTAGTATTTTAAATAAAAGTATATATGTTGTTTTATATGTATAAGTTTAAATAAAAGCAAATAAATTCAAAATAAATACAAAAATGGTTGAAAAAATATTTTTAATATTTTTTATGTTTTGACAAAAAATAATAAGTCAGAAGAAAAAATAAAAAGTAAAAAATGATTAAAAAAACACACAATGGGCCAAGGGGGTGTAAGTGGAAAATGAGGGTGCAAATAGAAAAAACAGGTCAGGCCCAGCCCAAGGCAAGCTTCTTCAACCTCCAGCCATTGTTTGAAACAAAGAAAACGCGCGTCCTTGCTCAACCTGCTAACTTCTGATTCCTTGATTTTCAACAAAAACTTACAACATCAAAAGTGTAGAGCATCTTGTCACGATTCTAAACATATAAAGAACTTGATCTAATTCTCAGAAATGAGAGAGAATTTCTCCTCCCCCAATTCCTGACCTAGCTTTTTTCAAATGTTCATGTCCAAAATTCGTGCAGCACACACAATATAAATGAGAAGTAAGGATATGGGTAGCTTCAGGGCCATGAGTAGGACATACTTTCTTCACAAACTTAAGTCTAAATATGCTTGGATAAAGAGATAGAAGTTCAAACTTTTACCTGTTCAGCTTGAGTTGTGTACAACAATGGAGGCACTTTCAATGAAGTTTGAGGACTTGTACAGCTTGCTTGAGGTCCAAGGATGCTTCCTCTATGCTTGGCTTGCTTTGAATCTTACTGAATCGAGCTATAGAAGTCAACCTGCACAGATGAAAAATGAAAATGGCACACTTGGCTATGGCTGTTACAGCTTGTGTCTAAGGCTTGGGACAACTTCAATGGATGGTAGGGAATGTATTTGAACTGGTTTGGATGAAAACGCACGGCAGGAATGGACTGTGGGATTCAAGTTACACAAGAGACTCTGTTTTTGCAGCAAGAAGGTATTTCTGTGAATGAGGAGGTATTGAAGGTGGTTTGGTCGTGCCTTAGGTCTGGTTTTATGTTTGGAAGATGTTCAAGATGTTTGTTTTAGCTTGTGTTGACAGGAGCTCAATGTTGGATCTCTTTTGCAATGTTTCTTCCTAGATAAGTAAGAAAATACAAGTTTCTATACCAGCCTGTCCAATGCCCTAAACTATGCTGCACCTCTTGTTCTTGATTAGAGTGATTTGTGTACAAAATGCTAGCTCTAAAGATTTTGCCCATGCCTCTTGGATTTGTATTTGACATAAAGTGTACCTTTTCAAAAATGGCAAAAATGCTTTATCCATTTAAAGGTTAATCTTTCATGTAATGACCAAATGAACAAAATAGTATCTTGGCACAATGGTTTTGCATTGAATTATTGAGTGTGATAAGGATTAGAGACCTGTAATCTAGCTTGTACAAGCTGACTTGAAAATGGCAATGTTATGAACATGTAATTAGCTTATGAACAAAGTGACTTTTGCCCATCTTGACAAATTCGAATCTCCCTAACCACAAGGGTGTTTGATGAGTTCTTGGATAATTTGGAAAGCTTGGAATGTGTACTACAATCCATCTTTGTAATGAAAGTTGAAATTCCAAGTGGAAGCATGTGAAAAGTGGCCATGAAGTTTGGCAAAAATCCTGCCTAAAATAGGTCAAAAAATTTCTAAGTTAAGAATGTTTTGCAACCCTATTCCAAAAATCATAACTTGAGCTACAAGCTTCTTTTGAGGAAACTTTGTGAATCAAAGTTGTAGATTTTGAAATGGACTACAACTTTCATGTTTTGAGTTTTGTTTGAATCCAAACACATCTTGATGAAAAAATGGGACAAAGTTAGGAAAAAAATTAGGAAATTTCATAACTTAGAAAATTTCTAAGTTATGAAATTTCTTCATTTCAAACCCTAATTTGTAATTTTTTGTTTCTTGATGAACAAGTTTCATAATTTGACATGTATTGATGAAAAATGAATCTTGGCACTTGATTTTGACCAAAAAGTCAAAGTTTGACTTTTCAGTATACAGTCAAATTTTGCTGAGTTGACTGGAAAATTCATCTATCAATCTTGTGCATTTGGAATCTTTTGAACTTGTTGAACATTTCAAGACAATGCCATTGAATCCTTGAGTCCATATGTGAGTTTGGTTTGCCATTGGCTAGGCCAAACATTCAAAAATTGCCTTTGTGCAGTCAAAACCCTAAAAATGACCATTTTGCCCTTTTGGTGATCTGATCAAGTTTCTTATGGAATTATGATCCAAACTTGACCAAATGGTTCATATGAGTTCATAATGTTGATGTGGGTCAAAAATCATGAGGTTTGACTGTCAATTGACCATAATTGACTTTTCCCCCAATATAGTTGATTTCTAGGTCAACTGTCCAATTGACTGGGCAAAAATTGGGATCAAGGCTTGAAACTTGGTATGGATAAACTTGTGAGTCCAACATGAAGCATGAAAGTCACTTTGGGCATTTTAGGTCAAAACATCTTTGTACAAACTCAAACCCTAATTTGGGTAAACAGTGCAAGGAGGAGTCTTGAGCAAAGTGAACCCTAACTTGATCTTGAGCTCCAAGGGTCTTGTGATGAGAAAATGTTGAAGAAATGAGAGGGCAAATTTTGGGGTACAACAGTTGCCCCTGTTCAATCTTCTTGAACCTGAAGAGTTAGATTGGCAAGTTTGCCGTTTGCGACTCGAAGGTAAAAGGAGATTGGACACTAGAGTGCCCAAAAAAATTTGCACTCGGTGATGTGATGGTAGAGGGAATGGGCTTAAAGATGCCATTTGGTGATGGGCTTAAAGATTCCATCTGGAAATGTGACAAAATCTTGTCGGGGGATGGGCTTAAAGATGCCATCTGGAAATTGCTGGTAGGAGGATGGGCTTAAAGATGCCATATGGAAATTGTTGAACTGTATGTCATTGGTGAGTGAGTGAGTATCAGAAAGGTGTCCATGTTTTGGAACATCTCTGAACTGGGGGTCTGAACAAGCAATAGATTGACATACATGTTTGGAGAATCCGTAAACTGTTTTCAGGAGTTGAGATTGAATAAGCAATAGAGCAACATCCATGTTGGGAAGCGTCCGTAAACTGTTTTCAGAAGTTGAAGAAGAATCTGAACAAGCGATAGGTTAACATCCGTTACTGGAGAACCCGTGAACTATTTTCAGAAGTTGAAGTTGAATAAGCAATAGAGCAGCATCCATGTTGGGAGGCGTCCGTAAACTGTTTTCAAAAGTTTAGAAAGAATCTGAATAAGCGATAGGTTGACATCCGTTACTGGAGAACCCGTAAACTGTTTTCAGAGATCTTGAAAGTTGAATAAGCAATAGAGCAACATCCATGATGGAAAGCGTCCGTAAACTGTTTTCAAAAGTTGAGAAGAGTCTGAACAAGCGATAGGTTAACATCCGTTACTGGAGAACCCGTGAACTGTTTTCAGAAGTCTTGAAGTGGAGGAGGAACCGGTGTAGGGTTTCCTGATGATGAGTCCGTGAAAAACTGCATCTGGATGAATCTGGAATAAGTATCAAAATGTCGCCGTGTCTGGGTCACATCTGAACTATTTCTGGATGAATCTCGGAAGATGATGATCTTTGTCTGTCGACTGATCTTACCTGAAAAGGTAAAGAGTTAGTTGTATGCAATGTCATGATGCATGATGCGATGTATGTTATATCAATGTTTATGATATGAATGTGATGAATGCGCATGTAAGCTGATGAGCTATCTTGCTGAGGATAGATGAATCATGGATGGCTGAAGACAAAAGAATCTTGACTGCTGCTGGGGAAAATAATTCCTTGGCTGCTGTTGGAGAGGGCAAGAATCTTTTGATCGTTGAAAGTGAGAAGTCCTGGGACCGCTGTTGGGGAATCAGAAGCTTGGGTTGTATGCCAATCTACTGGGGATTCCTGTCTTGAGGAGATCTTCACTGGAGAATATTCGAATACTCTGTGAGGAACTGAAAATGGGAGTCTTCATTCTGCTGGATTGATAGTTAGAAGTTTTGGCTCTGCTGGGGATTGACAGTTTTGGCTCCACTGGGGATTTTGAAACTTGACCCTGAGGGGAATTAGGTTCTGGAAGGCTCTCTGGCTGGGGAAATCAGCTTTGAGAAAGCTCTTGTTCTGCTGAGGATCCTGAAGTTAAACTCTGTTTAGGGAATTGAGAATTCAGGTTATGTGCCACTTTGAGAATGAGAATCTTCATTCTGTTGGGGGTCAGAAATTGGGAGTGTACCAATCTTCTGAGGTGATGAGAATCTTCATGCTGTTAACAGTCAGAAACTGGGAGTATACCAATCTTCTGAGGTTTTGAGGATGAGAGTCTTCATTCTTGAGAGAAACAGATTTTTTTAGTTGTCTGTTAACTTGTTGGTGGTTGTAATTTTCAGCAGGTGATGAAGAAAATTTTGATGATTACTACTCCAAAAGATGAAGGAACCTTGACGATTACTACTTCAAAATGAAGGAACCTTGACGATTACTACTTCAAGATGAAGGAACCTTGAAGATTACTACTTCAAGATGAAGGAACCTTGATGATTACTACTTCAAGATGAAGGAACCTTGATGATTACTACTTCAAGATGAAGGAACCTTGATGATTACTACTCCAAGATGAAGGAACCTTGATGATTACTACTCCAAGATGAAGGAACCTTGATGATTACTACTTCAAGATGAAGGAACCTTGATGATTACTACTTCAAGATGAAGGAACCTTGATAATTACTACTTCAAGATGAAGGAACCTCGATGATTACTACTTCAAGATGAAGGAACCTTGATTATTACTACTTCAAGATGAAGGAACCTTGATGATTACTACTTCAAGATGAAGGAACCTTGATTACTACTTCAAAAGATGAAGGAACCTTGACGATTACTACTTCAAAAGATGAAGGAACCTTGATGATTACTACTTCAAGATGAAGGAACCTTGATGATTACTACTTCAAGATGAAGGAACCTTGATGATTACTACTTCAAGATGAAGGAATCTGTCGATCAGACTGCATATGTTTAGAATGTTGTTGAAAGGTAATTTGTGCTGGAGAATAAATCCTTGACAAATGTTGGGGAAATAAACCCATGACTGCAGGTCTGCTAGAGAGGTTTCATCACTGCCCCCAGTATCAGATGCGTGTGATATTGCCAGGAAACTTGGTCTGTTCGTAACCCTTGAGATTGACATTCGAATGCCCCAAGTGATGGTGACGGAGACTTGCCCCAGGTTAATCTGCAATTGAGAGATTTTGTTGAAATCTTGACTGGACTGCCCCAGGTTAACTGAACTTTGAAAGATCTGTTGAAACCTTGACTGGACTGCCCCAGGTTAATTGGATGGTGACATGTCATGCCCCTTGTTGATAGGAGACTTGTCGTTGGAAGTGTCATCCTTTTGAAGTGATTTTTGTTCACTGAGAGAGTTTTCGTTCCTCCGAACATTCGCCGTATGAATTTCTTCGCTGTCAAACAAATAATAACAGTGATATTCAAGCAATGCAAAGTTTATGTTTGTCTTGAAGTTTAAAAAATGCGTTTTTTAGCAGAAAACTTTTTATAAGACAAATTAACACAAGATTTTGAGCAAAGCCTTACAGGAGTCAGGATACCTTTTGTAACAGTATGCTTTCGAACTAACCCATGATTCAATTAGGACTTTTGAAGGGTTGTAACCTGGCTTGGTTCACGGTTTAAGAAACAAAGGATAAAGGCTCAAAGTATATTTGTACCCACCCGCTTTTCGTGATGTTCTTCAACCCTAAGCTCAGTTAATTTGTGCGTCGCACTCCATTCGAATTTGGAACGACTTTTGGGTGATGGTTCACCAGTTGAATTTTGGAAGACAGTCATCATCTCCTTTTTCTTTTGCAACATTTTTCATGTTGTTGAGGATTTGTAACGACCTCGCTCTTTTGATTTTGATTTGTTATCCCTAACTTTTGCCTGACTGTTTCTGTTTTCAGATTACAGTCAGCGGGATGCCCCAGCTTTCTTGAGCTTCCTTTATAGGTTTTGGCTCAGTGGGCTTTTTCTTTTTTTTGAGAGATTGACTGCCTATGTGATAGGGAACCATCACTGTCTTGCGATTCCAAAGGAATGTCTCTTTTTTGATGTTGTTTGTTGTATTACGAACTGAGAGTTTGTGACTTCGATGCGCATTTTCTTTTGAATTAACTGAGATACTACCCTGCCCCAGGTTTATATCAAAGGTTTTGAATGTTTAGAACAGAAAACTCCTACTTATTTGGCTCGAAGGGGTTGACTAGGGATTATCTTCCTTATAACTCCAGTGTTTGGGAATTGAAAGAAATGCCTGTACATCATCAGCAAGGTCTGTTCAAAAGCATAATGTATGAGATTATGGTATTGTTTCGTCATCCTCCCTCTAAAGGCTTGCAGCTTTTTATCAAGAGTCAAATATCATAAAGAAAGCAGAAAGCATAGTTCAAGTGTAATGAAAATGAGTGGATCAAATCAAGACAAACATATGCAATGCATTAATGAAACAAAGTTTGACATTAATAGATAATTGTTTGAATGACAAAGAGATTACAACTTGAAAATTCAAAGTAACAAAGACGCTCTCAATGATTTGGAATAGCAGCAGTGATCACACTTGGAGTCTCCGGAGGGTCAAAACTTGATCTCCTTGGCATCAATCAAGTCTTGAATCTGGTTCTTCAAAGTCCAACAGCTGTCGGTGTCATGCCCAGGGCTGTCAGAATGGTAGGCACATCTCTCACTCGAGTTGTACTTGGAAGAGGAAGTATCAGGATTTTGAGGAGGATCCTTTAGCGTGATTAACCTCAACCTCAGCAAATGTTGTAATGCTTGAGACAAAGGCATGTTGATGTCTGTATACTTCCTTTCTTGATATCTCACCCTACGCCTCTTGCCCCGTTTTTGTTGAACAGACGTGGGATCAGAGATCGGGATTGCCCCAGCATGTTGATCAAGACGAATCTTTTGACCAGTCACTGCATTGGACTCTTTCTTCCCATTGTAGGGGATTTTCTGAACATCAGAGGGAGTATCTCCTTGGATCTTCCCACTTTTGATGCCAGCTTCGACCCTTTCGCCGGTTAGTATTAGCTCGGTGAACCCAGTTGAAGAGCTTCCAATTAAGTGATTGAAGAAAGGCCCTGTCAAAGTCCCCATGAAGATGTCAATCAGCTCTCTGTCAGTTAAAGGGGGTTGCACCCTACCAGCCAAATCTCTCCACCTTTGAGCATACCCTTTGAAGCTCTCGTCAGAACCCATGGTCATGTTCTGCAATTGCACACGAGTTGGTGCGAGATCAACATAGTACTGATACTGTTTGTAAAAAGCAGTAGCCAAGTCCCCCCATGTGTGGATGCGAGAACTCTCCAATTGATAGAACCACTCAAGTTGAGCCCCTACCAGACTTTCTTGGAAGAAATGGATCCAAAGCTTTGGATCAGTTGCGTATGGTTGAATCTTGCGAACATAAGACATTAGGTGCATCTTAGGGCAAGAAACTCCATCGTACATGGCAAAGGTAGGGACCTTGAACTTTGGCGGGATGACCAATCCAGGAACTAAACCCAAGTCTCCTAAATCCAGGCCAGGTACTTGTTGGACCTCCATGGCATTGAGGCGATCCTCCAACTGTTTGTACTTGTCATCAGCAGGAGGATACTGTTCCTCGGAGTAGTCAACTACATCAATCCCCATATTGCAGTCTTCTTCAAGACTGACCCCCTTGTCTTTGAGAAGGAGAGCCTTCAGATCTTCTTTCCCTTTACCCATAGCCAACAACATTTGTTGGAATTGAGCATTTTGAGCTTGGAGATCTTTCACCGCTTGTTCCATATCCATCTTACTGAAATAAACAGTAGGAAGATAAGGAGACCTCTATGGGAGAAACCTGTTATGCAATGATATGTGTGATATATATGCAATGTTTTCAAGGATCTCTTGGGGTAAACACAAGATAATGTTAGAGGTCGAACTTCGGTCTTCGATTGGAGAACTTTGCACTGGTGGATGTCTTTCCACGAGAATCAAGCTCACCATGTCAAGTGGGTCATAGCCCCTGATTCAAGTTGCTGCACTTGATCTTTGACGGCATTTGCTTAGAGGAGAAACCTCTTGCCCTTTGGTAGACGTCTGGTTCAACGTAACTCTGCATCAAAAGAACCCTCGAGATCCTTGAAATGGTTATTGAAAATGCTATGGTATGATGTTATAATGTTATGTACATGTATGCAAAAGCAAGTGAGTGTATATACAGGCAATCATATTCACACAAATCAAAACAAGTCCTTAGGTTTAGGCTTGCACGGGGTTTATGGGTAAGTACCCTCTTGAAGTTAGTTGGCTCATCCTGTCCTAAAATAGAAACCGGGTTCTAAGGAGCTCAATATCATTGGATTGTTTTCTGTGTTCATTGTTTTGGTTTAGCCACTGGCGACCAAAATATTCCAAGAAAACAACCCTTAATGAGTGTAGTATCGAGTATCTACCAACTTCGGACTGCACCAAAGTCGGTCATCTCACTACCCCTAAAAAGGCTAAGATGGTAAATTAAGGTTCTAAGAGTTCGTTAGTTCTTCATGACATCACTCAGCGGCCCCGTACTCTCCTTGACTGAACTCAAGGGTTACCGGTACTCACAAATATGTCACACTAACATAGCTTACTGCTTCAACCGTGTCGGTATACCCCGCACAATTCCCTCATAGTTTTTTTGCTACTTACCTAAAAAGGTGCCCCAAAATCCGGGTGTAGGATTTACAACAAACCCAAACAAGAACCCAAAAGATAAAGCAATCAATGCAATCAAAGCAAGAATGTAAAGGTGATCTAAGCCCTAAGGTAACCCCACTTTTAAATTTCTCCCCAGCAGAGTCGCCAGTTCTGTGATACGGTGGGAGAATTGACTTGGGTTTTGCGTTTGTATTCGCACTTGTTCGGTTTAGCAAGAGTCGCCACCGAATTTTTATTTTATCCTAAGGAAAGGTTAAAAAGCACAGGAAAAACCTTTTGAGATGTTTCGTGGGTTCGGGGGGTAGATTATGAAAAGGGAAGGTATTAGCACCCTTTTCATCCATGGTTATCCATGGGCTCTTAGTTACTTGGTTTAGATCACTTGCCTTTGATTTTCAATTGCTTAAAATGGTGTGTGTGTGTGTTTGAAATTTTTTTTGAAAAAGAGGCCTTGTCTAGGCAACCGTTGTAACAATTCTTTACTCGAATGTTTTACAAAGGTGTGTATCTTTTTGAAAAGATGTTTCAAATGTTTTTGAGAGTTGTTTTGAAAGTGTTGTGGAGTGTGGTTTTGAAAAAATAGGAAAGTGTGTTTTTGCAAGTTTGATCAAGTAACTAAGAGTTGTCTACCCCTAAATTTACTCAAAGGTTTTTCTCATGTTTTAACCCTTTTAACAGTATTGTTCCACCATTGTATTTGGTGGACAATCTTGTGTTAGGATGTTAACGGGACAGGCGCGGGTCATCGTATGGACCATGAATGCAATGGTGCCAAGTATCTTTGGCAATTTGCTTGAAGGGACTATGATCATTTTTGATTAGGAAACTTTCGAAAGCGTCATCGAGGGACTATGATCATTTTGATTGTTTTGTTTTGCCAAAGAAACTCAACGTGCAAGCATGGCCCATTTTGGAAGGCAACAAGCGGGATTACCCTAGGGGTGCAAGTGTGAATGGTGTATTGGTTGTCATGCATTTGTCTTGTATTAGGTTATCTAGCGTTTGATTTTATGTACATACAAACCCTAGGTCTAACCATGGTATATTTGAAAGCGATAAATTGCGGGAATTTAAAGTCTACGCTATTACAAATAAGTATCCGAGAGTGGGGGTACAAATATTTACAAATGGGGATGAGACTTAATAGGAGAGTAGTGTCCAAATAAATTTACAACCAAATCGAATCGATCGCAATGTAAAATGTATCAAATGTACAAGAATAAGCAAATGTATAAGAATAGAGCAATGTAAATGTATTGGTGTATTTGTGTAAGTGCATGTAATTATTTACAAGTGAAATAAAAATAATAAAAAAGGTTAATTTTTGGATATTTTCATGGTTTAGGGCAAAACCCTAATTTTCTAAATAAATAGTATTTATTAATTATATTATATACAATATTTATTAATTATATACAAAAAATAAATAAAAGGGAAGTATATTGTGAAAAAGTAATTTTTGAGGTTGAATATTAATAAAAATAAAAATGTATTATTTTTATGTTTTTATCCTAAATATTCTAATAAATATATAAGTATTTATATTATATATTAACTATACTAAATATATACAAAAAATAAAATATTTATTATTTATCAAAAAAAGTGTATTTTAAGAAAATGTTTTCAAAAGATAAAATAAAATAAAAATCAGAAAATGAAATGTATTTTGTATTATTTTTTAGTATTTTAAATAAAAGTATATATGTTATTTTATATGTATAAGTTTAAATAAAAGCAAATAAATTCAAAATAAATGCAAAAATGGTTGAAAAAATATTTTTAATATTTTTTATGTTTTGACAAAAAATAATAAGTCAGAAGAAAAAATAAAAAGTCAAAAATGATTAAAAAAACACACAATGGGCCAAGGGGGTGTAAGTATAAAATGAGGGTGCAAATAGAAAAAACAGGCCAGGCCCAGCCCAAGGCAAGCTTCTTCAACCTCCAGCCATTGTTTGAAACAAAGAAAACGTGCGTCCTTGCTCAACCTGCTAACTTCTGATTCCTTGATTTTCAACAAAAACTTACAACATCAAAAGTGTAGAGCATCTTGTCACGATTCTAAACATATAAAGAACTTGAACTAATTCTCAGAAATGAGAGACAATTTCTCCTCCCCCAATTCCTGACCTAGCTTTTTTCAAATGTTCATGTCCAAAATTCGTGCAGCACACACAATATAAATGAGAAGTAAGGATATGGGTAGCTTCAGGGCCATGAGTAGGACATACTTTCTTCACAAACTTAAGTCTAAATATGCTTGGATAAAGAGATGGAAGTTCAAACTTTTACCTTCAGCTTGAGTTGTGTACAACAATGGAGGCACTTTCAATGAAGTTTGAGGACTTGTACAACTTGCTTGAGGTCCAAGGATGCTTCCTCTATGCTTGGCTTGCTTTGAATCTTACTGAATCGAGCTATAGAAGTCAACCTGCACAGATGAAAAATGAAAATGGCACACTTGGTTATGGCTGTTACAGCTTGTGTCTAAGGCTTGGGACAACTTCAATGGATGGTAAGGAATGTATTTGAACTGGTTTGGATGAAAATGCACGACAAGAATGGACTGTGGGATTCAAGTTACACAAGAGACTCTGTTTTTGCAGCAAGAAGGTATTTCTGTGAATGAGGAGGTATTGAAGGTGGTTTGGTCGTGCCTTAGGTCTGGTTTTATGTTTGGAAGATGTTCAAGATGTTTGTTTTAGCTTGTGTTGACAGAAGCTCAATGTTGGATCTCTTTTGCAATGTTTCTTCCTAGATAAGTAAGAAAATACAAGTTTCTATACCAGCCTGTCCAATGCCCTAAACTATGCTGCACCTCTTGTTCTTGATTAGAGTGATTTGTGTACAAAATGCTAGCTCTAAAGATTTTGCCCATGCCCCTTGGATTTGTATTTGACATAAAATGTACCTTTTCAAAAATGGCAAAAATGCTTTATCCATTTAAAGGTTAATCTTTCATGTAATGACCAAATGAACAAAATAGCATCTTGGCACAATGGTTTTGCATTGAATTATTGAGTGTGAGAAGGATTAGAGACCTGTAATCTAGCTTGTACAAGCTGACTTGAAAATGGCAATGTTATGAACATGTAATTGGCTTATGAACAAAGTGACTTTTGCCCATCTTGACAAATTCGAATCTCCCTAACCACAAGGGTGTTTGATGAGTTCTTGGACAATTTGGAAAGCTTGGAATGTGTACTACAATCCATATTAATAATGAAAGTTGAAATTCCAAGTGGAAGCATGTGAAAAGTGGCCATGAAGTTGGGCAAAAATCCTGCCTAAAATAGGTCAAAAAATTTCTAAGTTAAGAATGTTTTGCAACCCTATTCCAAAAATCATAACTTGAGCTACAAGCTTCTTTTGAGGAAACTTTGTGAATCAAAGTTGTAGATTTTGCAATGGACTACAACTTTCATGTTTTGAGTTTTGTTTGAATCCAAACACATCTTGATGAAAAAATGGGACAAAGTTAGGAAAAAAATTAGGAAATTTCATAACTTAGAAAATTTCTAAGTTATGAAATTTCTTCATTTCAAACCCTAATTTGTAATTTTTTGTTTCTTGATGAACAAGTTTCATAATTTGACATGTCTTGATGAAAAATGAATCTTGACACTTGATTTTGACCAAAAAGTCAAAGTTTGACTTTTCAGTATACAGTCAAATTTTGCTCAGTTGACTGGAAAATTCATTTGTCAATCTTGTGCATTTGGAATCTTTTGAACTTGTTGAACATGTCAAGACAATGCCATTGAATCCTTGAGTCCATATGTGAGTTTGGTTTGCCATTGGCCAGGTCAAACAGTCAAAAATTGCCTTTGTGCAGTCAAAACCCTAAAAATGACCATTTTGCCCTTTTGGTGATCTGATCAAGTTTCTTGTGGAATTGTGATCCAAACTTGACAAAATGGTTCATATGAGTTCATAATGTTGATGTGGGTCAAAAATCATGAGGTTTGACTGTTAATTGACCACAATTGACTTTTTCCCCAATACAGCTGATTTCTAGGTCAACTGTCCAATTGACTGGGCAAAGATTGGGATCAAGGCTTGAAACTTGGTATGGATAAAATTGTGAGTCCAACATGAAGCATGAAAGTAACTTTGGGCATTTTAGGTCAAAACATCTTTGTACAAACTCAAATCCTAATTTGGGTAAACAGTGCAAGGAGGAGTCTTGAGCAGAGTGAACCCTAACTTGATCTTGAGCTCCAAGGGTCTTGTGATGAGAAAATGTTGAAGAAATGAGAGGGCAAATTTTGGGGTAGAACAATAGGGTATGTATTATAAGATAAAATCAACAAGTAGACAACCCCTAATCAAAGAATAAATGCATGCAAATCAAACACACTATTCATACATGCACCCTTAGGGTAATCTCACTTGTTGCCTCGGAAAAATAGTCATGACCCTCGAATATGGGCGTTTTAGCAAAGACCCTCGATAAAAGATCGTAGTCCCTCGATGACCCTCAATGTTGCATTCGGTAAATGATCTAGTCCCTAAACGACATTGCTAAAATGTCCCATAGGTTTCCTTCTATGACTATACAAATGTCCCACACCCGTCCCTTCACATCCAACGATGGGGCTTCTTACCAAATCAATGGTAAGATAGAAACATCTAAAGGAGGAGGAAAATAACATTAAGACCCTTTGAGTAGGTAAGATGCTCCTAGTTGCTCGATTACTCACAACAAAAATATTTTTATACACCCACACTCTCATTTGAAATATTTTCAAAAGACAAAGCACTTTGTACGCGTTCTTATAGAAACGAGAACCATTACAAAGACACTTTTCAAAATCACTTTCAAAAACACATTCCACAAACACCTTTTTGAACTGTTTTCAAAACAACACTTTGTATGCGTTCTTATAGAAACGAGAACCATTACAAAGACGTTTTCAAAATACTTTCAAAACCCACACCACAAGCATATTTTCAAACAAAAGCAAGTGATCTAGCAAGAAACTAAGAGCCTGTAGATAACTACAGATGAAAAGGGTGCTAATACCTTCCCTTTTCATAACCTACACCCCTAACTCAAGAAAATAATCTCAAAGGTCTTTCCTGTTCTTTTCACCCTTTCCTTATTGGATAAAAGAAAAGTCGGTGGTGACTCTTGCTATCCGCAACAATTCCGATCAAAATCAAAACATCCAAGTCAGTTCTCCCAACGTGTTATAGAACTGGCGACTCTGCTGGGGATTTTATTTAAAAGTGGGGTTACCTTAGGGCTAGATCACCTTTACTTGCTTTCCTTGTTTGATTTGCTTGCTTTACATTGGGGTTCCTTGTTTGAGCTTGTTTTGATCCTCTAGCCGGATCTGGGGGCACCTTTTAGGTAAGTAGTAATAGATTGTGGAAAATGTACAGCATAAACCGACACGATTGAAGCAATAGCTATGCTAGTGTGACATATTTGTTGGTACTGGTATCCCTTGTGTTGAATCGAGGAGAATACGGGGCTGCTAAGCTGCGTCATGAAGAACTACCTGACTTTAGAACCTTTAATTGACTCATCCTTGTCCATTAGGAAGTAACAAGATAGCCGACTTTGGTTCTGACTGAAGATTGGTTGATACTCGATGCTACGCTCATTGAGACCAGACTTTTAGGATATCTCGGCCGCAAGAAAAGATTGATTGAGCTGAGACAATGCCTAAAAGAAAGGTCAGTTATATTGAGATCCCTTAGAACCCAATTACTATTACTAGGACAGGTTGATCCAACTAAACTTCAAGAGGGTACTTACCTACGAACCCCATGCAAGCCTAAACCTAAGGGCTTGTCTGCTTTGTGTGTACATAACAACTTGCTTGCTTTGCATACTTGTACATCACATCATAAACATCATAACATCATAAGAATTGTCACTAACCATTTCAAGGATTTAGGAATTTATCTTTGTTTTATTTTGTAGGCCATGAATCCCATCCGAAGGAATACCATCCTGTTGTACCCCAAATTTTGACCTAAGATACCATCTCCCATCTACATCATTACATTGCAAGCGTTTTGATCTATTGATTTTAAAATTCATAACTGTTTCAAGTCGAGAGCTGTTTATTTTTTGAACGTTAAATTTATTAATTGATCAATGCTAAAACAATGTTTATTAATTATTTATTATCTTAAATTTAAATAATTGGAATTTATTTTCAGTTATTATATAATTTAAAGATTTATAAATAATAAAATAAATATTTGAAAAGAGGTTTATTAATTGATCGAAACAATGTTTATTAATTATTTATTATCCTAAATTTAAATAATTGGAATTTGTTTTCAGTTATTATATAATTTAAAGATTTATGAATAATGAAATAAACATTTGAAAAGGAGTTTATTAATTGGCCAAACAATGTTTACTTAATTATTTATTGTTCTAAGTTTAAATAGTTGAAATTTTATTTTCAGTTATTACAATTTAGAAGAATTAAAAATAATGAAGTAAACAATTGAAGTTATTAATTGGTCAATAATGTTTATTTATTTGTTTATTATTCTGAATTTAAGTAATTGAAATTGATTTTCAGTTATTATATAATTTAAAGAATTATAAACGATAAATAAATAATTAGAAAGAAAAAGAATTAACTAGGAAAATAATAGAATTTTATTCACTTTATTCTATTTATTACAATTGTTGTTTAAATACTATTGTACAAAGTATTTATAATGACAATTACATAAAAAGTTTAAAGTAAAATAAAAACTATTTTTCCTAAGTTCTAAATCTTCATCTTCTATCCAATACTTCTTGATTGCTCATTTAATTTTACCTGCAAAAGAATTAAAAGAAAAGTCAGAAACGAATATAATTAAAAGCAAAAAAATTAATTTAGTGTTCATCATTAAAAGCAAACGGCTGGAATCAGTTTTACCCTTTTTGCAAATCACGGGATTTCTCCCGGTTCACAAAAAGGGGTGAATTTTTATTTTCAAAAATAAACTGCACAAGTTAAAAGATGCACAAATTCATTTTGTTTTCAAAACTGCATAATTAAAATCAATTGCATTTTCAAAAGTCCACTGCATATTTCAAACAGCATATGCATAATCAAATTACATATGCAAGCAAGTGCAACGTAAACCATGCCATGCATATAGGAAGATGCAAAAACAATAGGCTCCTCTACTGTTACATTGCAAGTCAAAGAGAGGCATGCAGTTTTAAATCAAATATGCAAGCATGAAATCTTTCTATTCTCATCATTTTCCAGCCTATGCAATTTCAGAACAAGTACAACATACATCATTTTAATGTATCAAATTGTACTAAGAGAGAGAAGAGAGATAGAAGTATGGTTTTGCAGGTTTTGGTTTAGGCAGGAAAGAGATACAAAACAAACTGCATCAACATCTCATAAGAAAAATAAAGCATGAAAAAGGAATGTGGACAAAACTGATAAAACAGTATGGTGCAGAGTATCAAGAAAGATACCAATGCATACAACCTGTAACGTAAACTTTAGGGATAGGAAGGCCAAAATATATAACACAACAAACCCTTAAAACATTCAAGAGTTGATAACTTGCTTGAAGCCTCAAAAAAACCGAAAACCTTCAAACACAAAAAACTGTCAAACATATACAAAACAAAAACCATAGAACCTACTGCATAAAACCAGTAAAACCATCACCAAAATCAAAACCATGTCAAATACCATGGCCTAAACCAAATGCTAAACCTGCATAAACCATCAAACCATATGTCCTAAAAACCATTAACGTGCTATCTCATAAACCACCAACCTGTTCCATAACCTGTTAAACACAACCTTATGGCCTAAACCATAAAGAACCTGCTATCTCATAAACCACCAACCTGTTCCATAACCTATTAAACACAACTTTATGGCCTAAACCATAAAGAACCTGCTATCTCATAAACCACCAACCTGTTCCATAACCTGTTAAACACAACCTTATGGCCTAAACCATAAAGAACCTGCTATCTCATAAACCACCAACCTGTTCCATAACCTGTTAAACACAACCTTATGGCCTAAACCATTAACCTGCATAATCATCACCAAACATGTACCATCCATAAAACCTTGGCCTAAACCATATCAAAACCTTAACCATGGCCTAAACCTGCGTAAACCAGCAACCATAAACCAGAACAACCTTAGGCCACAAACTAAAAACCTGTGAAGCCTCACAAAAAACCAGAACAATACCAACTTATCCAACCAACATCCCAAACCCAGCAAAGGCCTCAGATACATCATCATGGGCTAACACCGAAAGGCAACGAAATCACAGCAAAAGAAGAAGAGAGAAAAGTATTCGAAGGCCACAATTTAAGCAAAGCAAGGTAAAGGCAGAAGAGAAGAACACATTGCACAAAAGTTTTCAGTTTTACTCATCATCAAACAAAATAAGAACGAAATACCGGTAATTCGAAGCAAGCATCACGCGTATTCCTCGCCGTCCCGGCCTCCTAGCTCGCCCCAACCTCCCTCCTCCTTCTCCAGAATCAATGGATATAAGAATCACAAACATGCATTGTAACAAAACCCTAAACGAATAAGAAAACGAATTTACCGTAAGTCCGTTGCCCCCTAGCGTCCGGTTGGAGGGAAGAGGAAGGTGGAGAACCGGTGGCCGAGGCAAGAAGACTCAGAAGCGAATATGAAAGACGAAGAAGAACGCGAGCGAAGAAGACAAGCACGAGCGGCGCCTCTGTCTAAGCCTTAGCCCTAATCTAATTCAACCAACTAAACATTTGTTTAACCCTAAGAGAAACCAATTATGAACAAATGGACCTCAACCCATTTCATTTACCAAAAGCCCAACGTTTTACTTCAGTGCACCCCCCTTTTCTATTCTTGTTTTGGGCCCCCTTTAAAATTTTTAGCCCATACAATTATTTATCATCCATCCTTTTTTTATATACCTTTTTCTATTTTATTTTCCTTTAGTTTTTCTTTAGAATATTATTAGTTTAGATAATTAGTAAGTTTAATCAAGAATAAGAGGTATAATTTAATCAAAACTTTTTTTAAATAATGGGATCATTTTATTAGTTTGACTTTAGGTTTAATCTAGTAATTTTAGTATTTTTTATTAGGTTTAGAATTAATAACTTTAAGTTTTAATTTAGTTTAATTATTCAATAACTCTTAAAATAATATTTTACTAATATTAAAAAACATAAAAAACATAAAAAGCATAAAAAAAATAGAAATTTAAGAATTAAAACACTTTATTTTTCTATAATCAATTCTCTTGTTTTATTAATATTAAATAAAAAACACAAAAATACGTAAAAAAATGAAAACTATTAAAACATTTTCTTTTCCCTAATATTAAACAAAAATACAAAAAATGCATTTTTACCCCATTTAGTCTATTATCTAATTGTTGCTATTTAATCATTATCCGCATAATTTTCTGTTTAATTATTTCGCCTTTACTTGATTATTCCGTTTACGTCTAATCCAAGGGAAACATGATTAAATTTGTTGACTTCATGTCCTCGAGTCTAATCACGCGAACATTTGCATTTCATTAAAACTTAAGACAATTTTTCCAAATATCCAATCTTTTCAAAACTTATACCTTTTAAGCAAAAACCTCGACATTAGGTCGTCGCATCTTCAAAAAATCGTCCGTACCCCTTTTCGGCCAAAACAATTTATTTTTCAATCAAACGAACAATTTTAATAAACAGATATTTCAAAAGGTTCCTATAGAGTACTATAGATACACTGGGTGCTAATACCTTCCCACTGTATAACCAACCCCCGAACCATAGATCTCTTTTCAAAAACGCCTTGTATTTTTATTACTTTTAAAAGTATTATTTACATTGCATATTTAGGGTTTTATTTCGCTCTTTCCCCTTTTCCCTTGGAAATAATAAAGCGCGGTGGCGACTCTTGCTTTTGTGAGACGGATTAATCAATAATTCGATCTCCGATTTACCCCGCTACATTTTTTATCGCTACAGAATTGGCGACTCTGATTATGTGTTTAAATTGGGGTGTTTGGGTTTTTTGCAAAGGACGAATCCTATACCCGGATTAAGTTACACTTAAGAATAGGACGGGCGGTACAGTCATGTTAACTTTAAGGGAGTAATCCCGAAGAAGGAGGCATGAGATCCCCCACTCAATGGAAGGCCCTCTTGAACTTAATATTTGTTTACCGAGTAATCGGGAAGACAATATTATTTTCGACCTAGGAGCCCGAGAAGTTGAGGACCGTAGAACCCTAACCCATCTTGGCCTTTTTAGGTGTAGCGCGGAGACTATAACGGAGTAATTCGGAAGTAGTTGTTACGCGATGCTACGCTCGGACGAGTTTCTCTTGAGAATATTGCTAATTATTGAGTAATCAAGACGTTGGCAATATCCGAAGGAGGAATGTAGACTCTGGGAACTCTTAGAACCTTGTCTTATAGGTGTGATTGAACCATTAGTACATACCTTGGGGTGGGCTTTACCCTCGACTCCATGCTGAACGTTGAACCTTTGAACCCCATGTTTGCAAACTTGTGTGTAACTGTTGCATTATCATTCATTCATGCATTCATCAACATTTTTGTAAAAAACTTGTTTTTCAAGGAACTTCGGAATGATTTTTGCAGACATCTCAGGTTATTATGGAATTTGGAAGGAGAAACACTCGAAGCTTTAGTTTTAAGGAGCCCGAGATTGAAGAACTGAAGAGTTTAATTCCGAAGATCGAGAACCCGACGGATTTTCAGAAGAAGTATGGGTCCATTATACCTCTCATGAAGCGCAAGATGAAGGAAGGCATTCTTAATACGTTGGTTCAATTCTACGATCCCTTGTACCGATGTTTCACCTTTCCGGATTACCAGTTGATGCCCACCTTAGAAGAGTACTCCTACATACTTGGTTTGCCGATCACCGACTGTGTTCCTTTTTCTGGCTTAGAAGAGGAACCCAAATCTCACGAGATAGCGACCATCACCCACTTGAAGAAATCAGAGATAGAGGAGAACATGACTACAAAAGGGGGAATCCGAGGCTTGTCTGCGCAGTTTTTGTTGAGGAAAGCTCGTCATTTCGCTGAGATAAAAGATACTATTGCCTTTGAAGACGTCTTTGCTTTACTCGCTTATGGTCTATTCTTGTTCCCTAACGTTGATAAGTTTGTGGACATCAACGCCATCAGAATCTTCTTGATTGGAAATCCGGTCCCTACGCTGCTAGGAGATACCTACTACTCCATCCATCTTCGAAACTCTTATCAAGGAGGGATGATTATTTGTTGTGCACCGTTGCTGTATCAGTGGTATGTTTCTCATCTACCTGGGTCTGATGTTTTCTGGGATCTCGAGAAGGAACCGCGATGGGCGCCAAAGATTATGGCTCTCACTCATTTCGACATTGATTGGTATAATCGAGTTTACTATGACATGAAGATCATCGATAGCTGTGGTGCTTTTCCTAACGTGCCTCTTCTTGGTACGAGAGGTGGAATCAACTATAACCCTGTTCTCGCGCGCCGTCAGTTTGGGTACCCGATGAGAGATAAGCCAAACAACATCCATGTGAGTGGTTTCTTTCTACAGGAAGGACAAGATCATCAGGCAGCTAAGAGGGAGATCGAAGGAGCTTGGCGCCACATCCATAGGAAAGGGAGAGATATGTTAGGACATAGAGGTGCCGTTTCTTTGGAGCCTTACCTACAGTGGGTCCGTGCTAGGGCTTGTGCTCTCAATATGCCCTATAAACTTGAGAAACCTTTATTCCCTACCGTTGCATCATCATCTGTTATTATCCCTATCACGAATATAGGAGAATACCAAGGAAATCTGGCCAGGATGAAGTCCGAGAGAGATGCTTGGAAAGAAAAGTACAATATGTCTGAATATGAGAATCGAGTCCTGACTCGACAACTAAAGGAAAAGGAGGATTTACTCTTTATTCAAGACGGCTGGTTTATTGATCATGATGAGAAACTTCGTCAAAAGGATGCTTTACTGAAGAAGTATGCTAGTGAAAGGAAGAGAAAGAAGGAAGGTTCGGTAAGCGTTGCTCTTGTTCCTAATCAGCAAAAGGAAATCATTGATCGACTGGTAGCTGAGAAGAAAGAGATGGAAGACTTTTATGAAGAGAAGATCAGGAAGCTCCGGTTACAGTTGGTATTTGGTCCTTCATCTGATGATTCTGAGTGATCTTTAGCTTTTAGTTTTATTTTATTGATGTCATTTTGTAAAACTCTGTAAAAGGGCTTCATGCTCCGAAGTTGTAATTTACTGCTTTTATTAAGGGCTTCATGCTCCGAAGTTGTAATATATTGCTTTATTATGGACTTCATGTTTCAAAGTTGTAATTTATTGCTTTATTATGGACTTCATGTTTCAAAGTTGTAATTTATTGCTTTATTATGGGCTTCATGTTTCAAAGTTGTAATTTATTGCTTTATTATAGGCTTCATGTTCCAAAGTTGTAATTTACTGCTTTTATTATTGGGTTGTTATCCCAAAGTGTAATTTATTATTTTATTTTGTTGTTTCAAAGTTGTAAGTTGTAATTTACCACTTTTTGATTAATGGATTGAGTTTTTGTTGTTCCAAATTCCTTTACCATTGATGTATGCAAAATTATCGAAGTTCCTTGAAAAAATATTAAAATGAATCATCATTTGCATCACATATCATGCATCATCCGACATTCCACTTCACATGTTTTCTAGAGTCTTATCCTTGTTTCTTTTTCCACTATAAAAGGTTGTCAAGCTGTCTCATCGATACGATACTCGAGCCAATCGTTAGAGGAAGATGGAAGATCTGGAACAGGAAAACCACGAGCTTCGTGAGGAGGTCGCTACCCTTCGTGTCGGTATGGAAAAGTTAACTGCGCTAGTGGAAAGTTTGGTGGCTGTTCAGAATCATCCATCAACTACAGTTGCTGAGATTCAGACTTCAACTCCAGTGGCTTCCGAGATTGTCACCGTTCCAACATCTGTGACTCAAATCAACTCTCCGCTTCAGCATCAGATGCCGAAAGGTTTTCCGTGGGGAATGCCTTACAACTTTGTGCCAGAGGGGTATCAGCCTGCCGTACAACCTTTGTTTCAACCTGCTTTGTCTCTTCCTCAACCAGAGACAACTGCCATGCCGCCGGTAATCCCGTCTGTAACACCTTTTCCGCAACCGGTAATGACAATTGTCGCTCCTGTGGTTCATTCCGTGCCATACTTGAATGAACCTACTTATCCTGCTGAGCCTGCTGAAAGTTTGGGTCTTTTTGATAGAATGGAAGAATTTCAAGATCAGTTCCAAGAAATGCAGAAGGAGCTTAGAGCGTTAAAGGGGAAGGATCTGTTTGGGAAGAACACTCATGACCTATGTTTAGTTCCGAATGTCAAGATTCCAGCAAAATTCAAAGTGCCAGACTTTGAGAGATATAAGGGTGATTCGTGTCCTCGAAGTCATTTGACTATGTACGTGAGAAAGATGTCTACGTATTCCGATGATCATGACTTGTTGATTCACTATTTTCAAGACAGTTTGACGGGTGCTGCTCTAAAGTGGTATATGGGTTTAGACAGTATTCGGATCTGCAACTTCAACGATCTTAGCGAAGCTTTTGTCCACCAGTATAAGTATAACGTTGACATGGCGCCAGACAGGGATCAACTCCGGGCGATGTCGCAAAGAGACAGAGAATCTTTTAAGGAATATGCCCAGAGGTGGCGTGAAATTGCTGCTCAAATCTATCCACCTCTTGAGGAGAAAGAGATGACTAAGATATTTTTGAAGACTTTAGGTTCCTTTTACTATGAAAGAATGATCGCCAGCGCACCCAGTGACTTCACCGAAATGGTAAGCATGGGCATGCGGTTAGAGGAAGGGATTCGTGAAGGGCGTTTGGTTAAAGAAGGAAGTCCGTCTAGCAGTACTAAGAAGTTTGGAAGTGTTTTCCCGAAAAGAAAAGAGCAGGATGTTAGCGCATTGTTCCCAGGGAGACCAAGGAGAGGTTACTCTCACGTTGCGGCAGTCACTCCGGCTGTCCGCCCAGCTTTGATGACCCCAGTTCATCAAACCCCACCAACTTGACAACGACTATTTCAGCAGCAGCCTCGACAACAGGCTTATCCATTCAACAATCAGAACCGTTCACCCAGAAAACCGCAATTCGATGTCATTCCTATGACTTATACTGAATTATTCCCTGCTCTTATCAGAAAGAACCTCATAACGACAAAGCCTCCTCCTGTCGCACCGAATAGTACTTCTCCGTGGTACAAGGCGGATCAGTTTTGTGAGTATCATCAAGGGTCGCCGGGATTATTTTGCTCTAAAGGCGGACGTGCAGAGATTGATTAAGAATGGTATCTTGTCTTTCAAGGATGTTAATCCAAATGTTAGAGATAATCCTGTGCCTTGACATGGGACAGCATCAGTGAATATGGTGGAAGGTTTTCCGGGAAAGTTTCGAGTTTTTCAAGTTGAACACATGAGAGAGTCGTTGATCAGGTTACATTAGAGTTTGAGAAAACTTGCCTTTGTTAGGCATCAGCATGATTATGATGTTTGTGAATTTTGTTCAAGAGAGGTTGATTGCCCTATTGTGAAGGAGGATATTCAAAAGTTGTTAGACCAGAGAGTTATCACTATTACATATGACAGAGATCCGGAGGATGAAGTGAATGTTATAATACCACAATTCAATTTTCCTGAATTAGTAGAGATCGTTTACGACAGTCAGACTGCACCTGTTGATCCTTTGATTATTTACCCACCTGGTCCTGTGCCTTACAACTCAGACCAAGCTGTACCGTATAAGTATAATGCCACAATGATTGAGAATGGGGTAGAAGTCCCTATACCAACAAGACCGTCTTTTGTAAACATTGCTGATGTAAGTAGAGTTACGAGAAGTGGACGTGTCTTTGCAACAGTACCTTTGAAGAGACTAGAAGTTCAAGTCAGGAGACCCATACCGCCAGAAATTCCAGCGAGAAATGTTGAACCAAGGGTTGAGATAGGCCGATCCAATGAACCTATCCCTCGCCCTGAGGATGATGAGATTCTGAAGCTTATCAAGAGAAGTGAATATAAGATTGTGGACCAACTTTTGCAAACTCCTTCCAAGATTTCTTTGCTTGCTTTACTGAGAGATTCTGGTGCCCATAGAGAAGCTTTGATGAAGGTCTTGGACCAGGCGTTCGTGGATCATGATGTGACGGTTGACCAGTTTGATGGGATTGTGGGAAATATTACTTCGTGTAACAATCTTGGTTTCAGTGATGAAGAACTTCCGGAGGAGGGAAGGAACCATAATATGGCTTTGCATATCTCAATAAGTTATGGAAATGATACTTTGTCAAGCGTGTTGGTAGATACAGGTTCGTCGTTGAATGTGATGCCCAAGACTACATTATCTCGGCTCTCATATCCAGGTGCTCCTATGAGACCCAGTGGGGTAATCGTTAAAGCGTTTGATGTGTCTAGGAAGACTGTCATTGGTGAAGTGGATCTTCCTATAGTAATTGGTCCTCATACTTTTCAAATCACTTTCCAAGTGATGCATATTCGTGCTGCCTACAGTTGCCTATTGGGTCGTCCATGGATCCATGATGCGGGGGCAGTCACTTCCATGCTCCATCAGAGATTGAAGTTCGTAAGGCATGGGAAGCTAGTAATGATTGGGGGAGAGCAGGCTGTGGTGGTAAGCCATTTGTCATCCTTCTCTTTTATTGATGCTGATGAGGATGTTGGAACCCAGTTCCAAGGTCTATCTATTGCCAAGGACGAAGTGAAGAAGCAAGGGGCATTCATTTCTTCTTTTGAGGATGCGCGACGAGTGGTGGAAAGTGGTTCGGCCGAAGGATGGGGCCAGGTGTTGACTTTGCCCGAGAACAAATCTGGAGAAGGTCTTGGTTTTTGTCCCGTGTCTGCGAGAGTCAAGCAGGAAGTGGTTACTCGTCCGATTCAAGAGGTTTTCTGAAGTGCTGGTTTTATCCATCCGACTCCTCCTGAGGTTGATGCTATCATAGAGGACGATTCCGAGGAGGATTTACCCGATTTTGTGACGCATGGATTGGCTTGCCAAAACTGGATTGTTGTTGATGTTCCTGTTGTGATGCACCTTTCCGAGTAATGTTTTGTTTTGTTTTTTGAAAAACTTTCGCTCTGCCCAAGGCGAAAAGTATTTTGTGTCGGGCTATGATAAAAATAAATCCTTTTGCTCTGCCCAAGGCAAAAGAGAAATGTCTGGGCTCTTTGTTTCAAGTATTTCCCTTCAATGAATAAAATTGTTATTTTGTCCACTACTGTTTTATGTTTCACTTTTTCTGGGAAATAGTAATGAAAATTAATTGGTAGTAATAGGAAAATATAATAACCTTTTGTTTTATTTGCACAAATCGATTTCTAAAATATAGCATAATCATATGTGCAGATTAATCCATGACTTAACCATCGAAAACAATGATCCTATGCCCTCTCCCAACTTTGAATTCCCTGTGTTCAGAGCCGAAGAAGAGGATAGTGAAGAGATTCCTGTTGAAATTTCCCGTTTGCTTGAGCATGATGAGAAGATCATTCAACCGTTTGAAGAGCCTGTAGAGTTGATCAATTTGGGTGATGAAGAAGATAAAAAGGAAGTCAAAGTCGGAGCATTGCTTATCCCAGAGGTTAAAGAGAAAATGTTGGGGCTTCTCAAAGAGTATGTTAATGTGTTTGCTTGGTCCTACCAAGATATGCCGGGTTTGGACAACGATATTGTGGAGCATCGTTTACCGTTGAGACCTAAATGTCCGCCGATTAAGCAGAAGCTGAGAAGGACTCGTCCCGATATGGCTGACAAGATCAAAGAAGAAGTTCAAAAGCAGATTAATGCAGGTTTCCTTGTTACATCGGTCTATCCTCAGTGGTTAGCCAATATAGTGCCTGTTGCTAAGAAAGATGGCAAAGTTCGAATGTGTGTAGACTATAGAGATCTAAATAGAGCTAGCCCAAGGGATGACTTCCCATTACCGCACATTGACGTTTTGGTCGACAGTACCGCAAAGTTCAAAGTCTTTTCTTTCATGGACGGTTTCTCTGGTTACAATCAAATCAAGATGGCACCAGAAGATATGGAGAAGACCGCTTTCATTACACCTTGGGGAACTTTTTGTTATCGGGTTATGCCGTTTGGTTTGAGGAATGCTGGTGCGACATACCAAAGGGCCATGACTGCTTTGTTCCATGACATGATGCATAAGGAGATAGAAGTGTATGTGGATGACATGATTTCCAAATCACAGACTGAGGAAGATCATTTGGAACACTTGTTGAAGTTATTCCAGCGCTTGAGAAAGTATAAACTCCGTCTGAATCCCAACAAGTGCACTTTTGGTGTTCGTTCTGGAAGACTTCTGGGGTTCATTGTCAGTCAGAAAGGTATTGAGGTAGATCCTGATAAGGTCAAAGCTATTCGAGAAATGCCCGCACCCAAGACGGAAAAACAAGTAAGAGGATTCCTTGGGAGACTGAACTATATTTCCAGATTTATATCTCATATGACTGCTACCTGTGGGCCGATTTTCAAGCTTCTCCGAAAGAACCAAGGATGTGTGTGGACAGAAGATTGGACAGAAGACCGGTGGAAGGAAGACCTCTGATTATGTACCTGACTATATTGGAAGATTCCATGGGATGTGTGCTTGGTCAACAAGATGAGACTGGAAGAAAGGAACATGCCGTATATTATCTGAGTAAGAAGTTCACAGACTGTGAGTCTCGATACTCATTGCTTGAGAAAACCTGTTGTGCTTTAGCTTGGGCTGCTCGCCGTCTGCGCCAGTATATGATTAACCACACCACTTGGTTGATCTCCAAAATGGATCCGATCAAGTATATCTTTGAGAAGCCCGCCTTATCTGGAAGAATAGCTCGTTGGAAGATGTTGTTATCTGAATATGACATTGAGTATCACACTCAGAAAGCAATCAAAGGGAGTATTTTAGCCGACCATTTGGCTCACCAACCAATTGACGATTATCAATCCATCAAGTTTGATTTCCCAGATGAAGATGTTATGTACTTGAAAGCTAAAGATTGTGAAGAGCCGTCACCTGAAGAAGGACCTGATCCCGAATCGCATTGGGGTTTAATATTTGACGGAGCTGTGAACTCTTATGGAAATGGAATTGGGGCAATCATCGTCACTCCTCGAGGTACTCATATCCCGTTCACGGCGAGATTGAAGTTTGACTGCACGAACAACATGGCTGAATATGAGGCGTGTATTATGGGTCTCGAAGAAGCGGTGGATCTAAGGATTAAGATTCTTGATATTTACGGAGATTCGGCATTGGTAATTAATCAAATCAAAGGAGAATGGGAGACTCGTCATCCTGGTTTGATCCCTTACAGAGACTATGCTAGAAGATTGTTAACCTTCTTCAACAAAGTGGAATTACATCATATCCCTAGAGATGAGAACCAAATGGCTGATGCTTTGGCTACTTTGTCTTCAATGTTTCAAGTGAATGGTTGGAACGATGTGCCTACAATCCGGGTTATGCGCCTCGATAGACCTGCTCATGTGTTCTCAGTAGAAGAGGTCACCGATGACAAACCGTGGTTCTATGACATCAAACGTGTTCTTCAAACTCAAGAGTACCCACCTGGGGCATCCAATAAAGATAGGAAGACGTTGAGAAGATTAGCAAGCAGTTTCTTTCTCAATGAAGAAGTTTTATATAAGAGGAATTATGACATGGTCTTGCTCAGATGTGTAGACAGACGTGAAGCAGACACGCTGATGAAAGAAGTACATGAAGGATCCTTTGGCACTCATGCCAACGGACATGCGATGGCTAGAAAGATGTTGAGAGCCGGTTACTATTGGATGACAATGGAATCTGATTGCTGCAAATATGTGAAGAAATGTCATAAATGCCAGATTTATGCGGACAAGATGCACGTGCCGCCGACCCTCCTCAACGTTATCTCTTCACCTTGGCCTTTCTCTATGTGGGGCATTGATATGATTGGAATGATTGAACCCAAAGCTTCAAATGGTCATCGTTTCGTCTTGGTAGCGATCAATTATTTTACTAAATGGGTGGAAGCAGCATCTTATGCTAATGTAACCAGACAAGTGGTAGTCAGATTTATCAAGAATCAGATCATTTGTCGATACGGCATCCCGAGAAAGATCATCACTGATAATGGTTCGAATTTGAATAACAAGATGATGAGAGAGCTTTGTGAAGAGTTCAAAATCGAACATCATAATTCTTCTCCTTACAGACCGAAGATGAATGGGGCTGTTGAAGCTGCTAACAAGAATATCAAGAAGATTGTCCAGAAGATGGTGGTAACTTATAAAGATTGGCATGAAATGCTTCCGTTTGCTCTGCATGGATACCGTACTTCAGTTTGAACTTCAACAGGCGCAACCCCATTTTCCCTAGTTTATGGTATGGAAGCAGTACTCCCCGTGGAGGTTGAGATTCCGTCTCTGAGAGTGTTGATGGAAGCTAAACTTTCTGAGGCCGAATGGTGTCAAAGTAGGTATGATCAGTTGAATTTAATTGAAGAAAAGAGATTGACAATGTTGTGTCACGGTCAATTATATCAGTAGAGAATGAAGAAGGCTTTTGATAAGAAGGTTCGACCGCGCGAGTTCAGAGAAGGTGACCTTGTGCTCAAGAAGATATTATCTTTCCAACCTGATTCTAGGGGCAAGTGGGCTCCGAATTATGAAGGACCGTATGTCGTTAAGAGAGTTTTCTCTGGAGGTGCTTTGATTCTCACCAATATGGACGGTGAAGAACTCCCGCGTCCCATGAACGCCGATGCAGTCAAGAAATATTTCGCTTAGGTTTGAGTTGACAGTTTGATAAGTTGAAAACCCGAAGGGGCGGCTTAGGCAGGCTTTTGGTCAGACCAGTCCTGGAACTTGAGCACATTTCGGAATTCGAAGTTGTTAGGGAGAATAGTGATCATGGTTTTTTGTGTAACCTTTTTATTTCATGTACTGTTTCCCAAACTTTTGTAAACCGTTGGAGTCGCATTGTTAGCGAACTACCATATTATTAATGAAATTTGAGCATTTACCTTTTGTGGGCAAAATTTTAATTTTTATGGAAATACTTGAAACAAATTTATTTAAAGTATTCTTATTTTAAAAATGTGTTGTGAATAACGAAAGGAATATTAACAGTTGTTCCAAGGATGGTCAAGCCATGAAATGCAAAACAGTACGGTATTTTATCCTTGCATGATGAACATGTTTTATTTCAAATCGTCATGAGGTGTTGGTTGTGTAAACTTGCGTCTCTCGTGGTACTAAGTTTGGTGACTCCCCAGCTTTTCCAGTTAAGCGTTGTTTTGGCTACCTTTGTTCGAGCAGATTTCGGAAGTGTGGTACGCTTTGTCTCTTGCCAGTGGTCTATTGGTATTGTAAGATTGGATTTGAATGCTTTTCTCCTCAGAAGATTTGAGCCTTGTAGCGTGATACGCTCTGACGTTGCTTTGGGGTTCCAGTTCCAGTTATTTTCCATCTTTTTTAAGATTGGCCGAGTATCTATTATGCTGTGACATCTTATTATCTTCAAGATATTCCATCTGTTCGTTTTGTCAGCATAACATTCATTTATTCATTTACACTCATATCCCGCATGCATATTCACATTTGCCGTTGATTTTGGTTGTACTCTGTTTATTCAAACAACGTACATGTTTCTTTCCAAGTGGAAAGCTAGCTTAAGCAGAAAATGTGCTTCCTTTCTAAATTCCCCAACTGAGCTAATCCTCGTGGATGATTTTTGATTTAGCTCACCTTGTCCATTTCTGGATAGGATGAATTCCCCAATCGAGTTGCTTTCTCATTGGGTAGATTCTTGTTTGACTGTTTTCTCTCTAGTTATTCCTGGATGAAGTTGTTGTCTCTTGCGTAGGCTATCTCATGATTTTCCCCAGTGAAGTCGCGACCTAGACGAATGGTGCATTTATTTTGCACATTTAAGTATGTGATCTCCTCGGGAAGGACTGATTCATGATTCTCTTTGACGAAGATTTTTATTCTCTGCCAGTGTCATCGCAACTTCCTTCTGAGTTACTTTTCGGAAAACGACAAGCGGCAGCTCTTCATGAGCAACTTGTACGTTATTATTACTTTGGAAAACGACAAGCGGTAGCTCTTCACGAGCAACTTGTGCGCTATCATTATTTTCGGAAAACGACAAGCGGCAGCTCTTCATGAGCAACTTGTACGTTATAGACATCGGAAAACGACAAGCGGCAGCTCTTACGAGCAACTTGTGCGTTATTATTATTTTTGGAAAACGACAAGCGGTGGTCTCTTCATGAGCAACTTGTACGTTATAGACATCGTTAGAAAACGGCAAGCGGCAGTCTCTTTATTTGAGCAACTTGTACGTTATTATCTTTCTGGAATACAACAAGCGGCAGCTTCTTTATTTGAGCAGCTCGTTTGTTATTGGTATTTTTTCTGGAAGACAGCAAGTGGCAGCCTCTTTATTTGAGCAACTTGTATGTTATTGGTATTTTCTTTGGAAAACAGCAAGTGGCGGCTTCTTTATTTGAGCAGCTTGTGTGTTATTGATACCCTTGGACGACAACAAGTGGCAGCTTCTTTATTTGAACAGCTTGCGCACCTACAATCTTACTTTTATCTCAGCATTAATGAGTATATCTCCGGAAATCTCGCAGAGAAGTTTGTTATGAATCTTTACCTTCAGAAGTTGGTAATCCGTCATCAGAAAATTTGATACTCTCTGTCTATCTTTGACCTTGAGTTGTGAACTCACTGTTATTTTTGGGTCAATAATCTGTTTTATGGCCTATGCGAGATGCCTTCTTTGTTAGGGTCAGAGGTCGTATTCCCTCAATTTTATTCGCTGCCAGGAGTCTGTCGTTTGAGGTCGATGGCTCGTTTCCCCAGTAGTGTATAATCCATGTCCCTGTGTTTTGTTGGTGTTTGATTTCTCCAGCATTGTCTTGTCTCATACAATATCTTTCTCTGTGAATTCAATTACTACATTCATATCAAGCATAATGGCGGCATCTTAGGACAAAATTTGCGTATTATGTATTTAAGTACCTTCAATCTCGTCGAAACGAAGATTTTAATCTTCATATCTCCGGATAGAAGAAACTTAAATAGGGGCAGCTGTTGTACCCCAAATTTTGACCTAAGATACCATCTCCCATCTGCATCATTACATTGCAAGCGTTTTGATCTATTGATTTTAAAATTCATAACTGTTTCAAGTCGAGAGCTGTTTATTTTTTGAACGCTAAATTTATTAATTGATCAATGCTAAAACAATGTTTATTAATTATTTATTATCTTAAATTTAAATAATTGGAATTTATTTTCAGTTATTATATAATTTAAAGATTTATAAATAATAAAATAAATATTTGAAAAGAGGTTTATTAATTGATCGAAACAATGTTTATTAATTATTTATTATCCTAAATTTAAATAATTGGAATTTGTTTTCAGTTATTATATAATTTAAAGATTTATGAATAATGAAATAAACATTTGAAAAGGAGTTTATTAATTGACCAAACAATGTTTACTTAATTATTTATTGTTCTAAGTTTAAATAGTTGAAATTTTATTTTCAGTTATTACAATTTAGAAGAATTAAAAATAATGAAGTAAACAATTGAAGTTATTAATTGGTCAATAATGTTTATTTATTTGTTTATTATTCTGAATTTAAGTAATTGAAATTGATTTTCAGTTATTATATAATTTAAAGAATTATAAACGATAAATAAATAATTAGAAAGAAAAAGAATTAACTAGGAAAATAATAGAATTTTATTCACTTTATTCTATTTATTACAATTGTTGTTTAAATACTATTGTACAAAGTATTTATAATGACAATTACATAAAAAGTTTAAAGTAAAATAAAAACTATTTTTCCTAAGTTCTAAATCTTCATCTTCTATCCAATACTTCTTGATTGCTCATTTAATTTTACCTGCAAAAGAATTAAAAGAAAAGTCAGAAACGAATATAATTAAAAGCAAAAAAATTAATTTAGTGTTCATCATTAAAAGCAAACGGCTGGAATCAGTTTTACCCTTTTTGCAAATCACGGGATTTCTCCCGGTTCACAAAAAGGGGTGAATTTTTATTTTCAAAAAATAAACTGCACAAGTTAAAAGATGCACAAATTCATTTTGTTTTCAAAACTGCATAATTAAAATCAATTGCATTTTCAAAAGTCCACTGCATATTTCAAACATCATATGCATAATCAAATTACATATGCAAGCAAGTGCAACGTAAACCATGCCATGCATATAGGAAGATGCCAAAACAATAGGCTCCTCTACTGTTACATTGCAAGTCAAAGAGAGGCATGCCGTTTTAAATCAAATATGCAAGCATGAAATCTTTCTATTCTCATCATTTTCCAGCCTATGCAATTTCAGAACAAGTACAGCATACATCATTTTAATGTATCAAATTGTACTAAGAGAGAGAAGAGAGATAGAAGTATGGTATTGCAGGTTTTGGTTTAGGCAGGAAAGAGATACAAAACAAACTGCAGCAGCATCTCATAAGAAAAAGAAAGCATGAAAAAGGAATATGGACAAAACTGATAAAACAGTATGGTGTAGAGTATCAAGAAAGATACCAATGCATACAACCTGTAACGTAAACTTTAGGGATAGGAAGGCCAAAATATATAACACAACAAACCCTTAAAACATTCAAGAGTTGATAACTTGCTTGAAGCCTCAAAAAAACCGAAAACCTTCAAACACAAAAAACTGTCAAACATATACAAAACAAAAACCATAGAACCTACTGCATAAAACCAGTAAAACCATCACCAAAATCAAAACCATGTCAAATACCATGGCCTAAACCAAATGCTAAACCTGCATAAACCATCAAACCATATGGCCTAAAAACCATTAACCTGCTATCTCATAAACCATCAACCTGTTCCATAACCTGTTAAACACAACCTTATGGCCTAAACCATAAAGAACCTGCTATCTCATAAACCACCAACCTGTTCCATAACCTGTTAAACACAACCTTATGGCCTAAACCATAAAGAACCTGCTATCTCATAAACCACCAACCTGTTCCATAACCTGTTAAACACAACCTTATGGCCTAAACCATAAAGAACCTGCTATCTCATAAACCACCAACCTGTTCCATAACCTGTTAAACACAACCTTATGGCCTAAACCATTAACCTGCATAATCATCACCAAACTTGTACCATCCATAAAACCTTGGCCTAAACCATATCAAAACCTTAACCATGGCCTAAACCTGCGTAAACCAGCAACCATAAACCATAACAACCTTAGGCCACAAACTAAAAACCTGTGAAGCCTCACAAAAACCAGAACAATACCAACTTATCCAACCAACATCCCAAACCCAACAAAGGCCTCAGATACATCATCATGGGCTAACACCGAAAGGCAACGAAATCACAGCAAAAGAAGAAGAGAGAAAAGTATTCGAAGGCCACAATTTAAGCAAAGCAAGGTAAAGGCAGAAGAGAAGAACACATTGCACAAAAGTTTTCAGTTTTACTCATCATCAAACAAAATAAGAATGAAATACCGGTAATCCGAAGCAAGCATCACGCGTATTCCTCGCCGTCCCGGCCTCCTAGCTCGCCCCAACCTCCCTCCTCCTTCTCCAGGTATCATTTCACCCTCTTTTTTCTCTCAAATTCCTCAAATAATCACATAAATACAAAGTCAGAATCAATGGATATAAGAATCACAAACATGCATTATAACAAAACCCTAAACGAATAAGAAAACGAATTTACCGTAAGTCCGTTGCCCCCTAGCGTCCGGTTGGAGGGAAGAGGAAGGTGGAGAACCGGTGGCCGAGGCAAGAATACTCAGAAGCGAATATGAAAGACGAAGAAGAACGCGAGCGAAGAAGACAAGCACGAGCGGCGCCTCTGTCTAAGCCTTAGCCCTAATCTAATTCAACCAACTAAACATTTGTTTAACCCTAAGAGAAACCAATTATGAACAAATGGACCTCAACCCATTTCATTTACCAAAAGCCCAACATTTTACTTCAGTGCACCCCCCTTTTCTATTCTTGTTTTGGGCCCCCTTTAAAAATTTTAGCCCATACAATTATTTATCATCCATCCTTTTTTTATATACCTTTTTCTATTTTATTTTCCTTTAGTTTTTCTTTAGAATATTATTAGTTTAGATAATTAGTAAGTTTAATCAAGAATAAGAGGTATAATTTAATCAAAACTTTTTTTAAATAATGGGATCATTTTATTAGTTTGACTTTAGGTTTAATCTAGTAATTTTAGTATTTTTTATTAGGTTTAGAATTAATAACTTTAAGTTTTAATTTAGTTTAATTATTCAATAACTCTTAAAATAATATTTTACTAATATTAAAAAACATAAAAAACATAAAAAGCATAAAAAATAGAAATTTAAGAATTAAAACACTTTATTTTTCTATAATCAATTCTCTTGTTTTATTAATATTAAATAAAAAACACAAAAATGCGTAAAAAATGAAAACTATTAAAACATTTTCTTTTCCCTAATATTAAACAAAAATACAAAAAATGCATTTTTACCCCATTTAGTCTATTATCTAATTGTTGCTATTTAATCATTATCCGCATAATTTTCTGTTTAATTATTTCGCCTTTACTTGATTATTCCGTTTACGTCTAATCCAAGGGAAACATGATTAAATTTGTTGACTTCATGTCCTCGAGTCTAATCACGCGAACATTTGCATTTCATTAAAACTTAAGACAATTTTTTCAAATATCCAATCTTTTCAAAACTTATACCTTTTAAGCAAAAACCTCGACATTAGGTCGTCGCATCTTCAAAAAACCGTCCGTACCCCTTTTCGGCCAAAACAATTTATTTTTCAATCAAACGAACAATTTTAATAAACAGATATTTCAAAAGGTTCCTATAGAGTACTATAGATACACTGGGTGCTAATACCTTCCCACTGTATAACCAACCCCCGAATCATAGATCTCTTTTCAAAAACGCCTTGTATTTTTATTACTTTTAAAAGTATTATTTACATTGCATATTTAGGGTTTTATTTCGCTCTTTCCCCTTTTCCCTTGGAAATAATAAAGCGCGGTGGCGACTCTTGCTTTTGTGAGACGAATTAATCAATAATTCGATCTCCGATTTACCCCGCTACATTTTTTATCGCTACACATCCGAATCAGCTTCGTGAAAGCACACCCTCAACTCCATGAATTAGAATCAAGGGTGCCTGGAGATTCTCCCTTCACCGAGAAATATGGTCGACTTCTCAGCTTGGCTACTTCCAAATTCCCAAAAGAAATGACGTGTGTGCTCTTCCAATTCTTTGATCCCATGCATCATTGCTTCACCTTTCCTGACTATCAATTGGTCCCTACACTAGAGGAGTTCACTCAACTGTTGGGAGTGCCTGTGCTTGATTAATTACCATTCACTGGTTTAGAACAGACTCCAAAGCCTGAAGTCATTACCGAAGCCCTGCATTTGAAGAGAGCCGACCTTATAGCAAATTAGGAAACAAGAAGCGGAGTTAAGGGTTTCTTAGTCAAGTTTCTATTGGAGAAGGCTCGTTCATTCTGGGAAGATATGGATTTTCAAGCCTTTGAAGATGTCTTAGCCCTTTTAATCTACGATTTGGTTCTATTTCCCAATCCGGACCAATTCATAGATGTGAATGCCATCAAGGTTTTCCTCTCCCATAATCCTATACCTACTTTGCTTGGAGACATTTTACATTGTTTCCACACTCGCACCATGAAGAAAAGAGGTACTCTTTTGTGTTGCATTCCCCTACTCGCTAAGTGGTTTACTTTGCACCTACCTCGATCAACATTGAAGAACGAGCAAGGTTTGACATGATCTCAAAGGATAATGTCCCTCACACACTCTGACATTTATTGGTATTCTCGATCCTTGGAGGACACTACTATCATTGAAGTTTGTGGGGAATTCCCTAATGTCCCACTCTTAGGCATTAGGGTAGGTATCACCTATAACCCTTCTCTTGAATTACGACAATTTGGGTATTCACAAAGAGATGTTCCTCATGATGCGCTCATCCATGGTCTGGTATTCGACTATGAGGGTGACAACCAAGGCTATCATCAAAGGTTTATACGAGCTTGGGGAATGGTAAACAAAGTGGATAGCAAGAAATTGGGGCGTAAGAACTCCATTCCTTTGGAGCCTTATCTAAAGTGGGTACAAACTTGTGCTCAAAGACTCGGTATGCCATACCCTGCCACTTTGCCTATTATCATGGAGCCTTTAGTTGAAGGAGATGTTCTGTATGCTATCCTTCATCCTAACATGCCTACTTCTCTTGAAGACTTACAAAGATCTTGGATCCAGCTGAGGGAAGAACGAGACACCTTCGAAGCCCAATTCTACGCCAGTGAGAAGAAAGTTTTAGAACTCACCAAGCAGCTTCATGAAGAGCGGAATTTGAACGCCTACATCGCGCCTAAGAGAATGCGTTCAACCTTTTTGTCTTAGGAGTTTATTTTGGTTTATTTCCTCCATTGTAAGCCCAAGGGGCATGGTCGTAATCAATTTAAACTTATTAATACAATTGGTGTTTGCTCCTTTCTTTGTCTATAACAAATTTAAATCTTCTAAGTCCTTGAAAAAATTGCATCCACATACCATGCATCATATCATGACATGCTTTTACAACACATATCTCTCATCTTCTTACTGTTTATTTCAGTAGAGATGGCTCTAGAATATACTATCAAGGACATTCAGACTCAAAATGCTCAACTTCAGGAAATGTTTTTGAACCTGTCCAAGGGACAAGAAGAGGTGAAAGCACTCCTCACTAGGGGCATGATCATGGGGAATCCCGAGGACAATAAGGATGACCAATTGGAACGACTACAAACTAAAATGGCAACAATGAGAGTCCAGATGATGGGACAACTTGTGGGCCAGATGGCTCTTATCCAAAACTTAGCTCGGGGACAAGAGGAGCTAAGGACCCTCATCAATAAACTTCATCAAGACAGTTGCAACCGTATGAAACAAACCGTAGAGATTGAGGATCAAGTCATCATTCCGCCTTCCATGAGACAAGAAGCCAGTTCGAGGGAGATCAGATCTTCCCAAATTGCTACCACATCACGGGCCCAACAACAACCTCGCCAACAACAACAGGGGAATCAGCGTAAAGAGGTCACACCTAAGAGACAATTTACCAGGATCAGAATGTCTCTAGCTCAGGTGCTACAACACATGTTGAAAGCAGGGCTAATTACATTAAAGGCTCCTCCCTGGAATCCTAACACTACTGCTCCTAGTTACCATCCCAAGGAGAGATATGCATACCATTCTGATAGTCCTGGGCATGATACAAATGGTTGTTGGGCTCTGAAGAACAGAATTCAAGATTTAATCGACGAAGGAGTGTTGGAATTTACACAATATGATCAACTAGAGATTTTCTATCACCCCTCAAGGGCATCCACATGAAGCGACGGTCTGGGCGAGGAAATTTTCTGTTTATTTGAATTCTCAATTGTAATTTCTTTGTTTGCTTAAACACTTATCTTTATATCAGACTTTGGTTACTCTCCTTAATGCATTAAATATGTTTGTCTTGAATCAATCCATTCATTTTCATTATATTTAAACTATTATTTTTACTCCCTTTATGATATTCAACTCTTGTTTCAAAAAGTTGCAAGCCTTTAGAGGGAGGATGACGAAAACAATGCCATAATCTCATACAATATGCTTTTGGAAAGACCATGCTGACGATGTATAGGCGTTCTTTCAATTCCTAAACACTGGAGTTATAAAGAGGATAATCCCTAGTCAACCCTTCGATCGAAAGAAGTAGAAGTTTTCTTTTTTACACAAATTGAAACCTTTAATTAAAACCTGGGGCAGGGTAGTCTCTCAGTTAATTCAAACGCGCATTCAGTCGTAAACTTTCACTTCATAGACAACAAATAACATCAAAAACATTCCTTCTGAACTAAAAGATGGTGATGGTTCCCTATCAAATAGGCAGTCATTATCTCTCAAAAGAAAAGCCCACTAAGTCAAAACCTATGAAGGAGACTTAAGAAAAACTGGGGCATCCCGCTGAATGTAATCTCAAAAACAAGAACAGTCAGGCAAAATCAGGGATAATAAATCAAAAAGAGGTCACTACAAATCCTCAAAAACATGGGAAATATGGCAAAAATGTCTTCCTTCCAAGAAACTTAACTTGTATGAACCATCACCAAAACGTCATTCCATACTCAATTGGAGTTCAAACGCATAATTAACTGAGTTTAGGAATGGAGAACATCACAAAGAACGAGCGGGTACAATTACACTTTGAGCCTTATCCTTTGTTTCTTAAACCGTGAACCTAGACCATGATACAACCTTTCAAAGTCCTAATTGAAGCATGGGTTAGTTTGAAAGCATACTGTTACAAAAGGTATCCTGACTCCTGTAAGGCTTACTCTAAATCCTGATTTGAATTCACATACTTGCAAAATTATGCTAAAACACATTTTCAAAACTTCAAGACCAGCATAAAATTTGCATTATTTTGAATATCGCTGGTCACATATAGCTATTTGTTTGACAGCGGAGAAATTCACACGACGAATATCCAGTGGACAAAAACTCTCTTAGTGGACAAAATCACTTCAAATGGGATGAAACTTCCAATGACACATTTCCTATAAGCGAGGGGGCATCAACATGATCACTGTCTAACACATCTGGGGCAGTCAAGACAAGATTCCAAGAAATCTCTCAAGAAGTGCTGAGTAACCAGGGGCAGGTATTTATCTGAATCACTTGGGGGCATAAAACGTGAATTCCAACAAGGAATTATGTACGGTCAGGCAAACATTTCCTGGAAATACTACAAACACTTGCCACTAGGGGCAGCAACAAATCTCTCACAAAGTCCTTTTCATAGGATGATCCCCAGCCAGAGTTTCAATCTCTGGAAAACCTTCTTCCCAGTTGAGCTGGTATCAAGAAGAATCCTCGAGGAGTTCTACCAAAAGAAAACGCCTTTCCAGCAGACTGGTGACATAGTTTATTTCCCCAATAAACGAAAGGACTCCCCAGCTTAAATTTGCCTCCCAGACTATCACAAATCAAGGGACCATAACTCCTCTTCCCCAATAGACCGATCTACAATCACCAGTGAGTTGCTGCAAAACCTGGAAGCCAAACCAGATAACAGTTAACATCTTTGTCCCCAATAAATTTTTAACTCCCTTTCTCTTCCATCAAGAGATAACTCCCCAGTAGAGCAACAAACAACTAAAACTCCTGAACTCTTTTCCCCAAGCGGAAATTAACACTCTCCATAGAGTTTTCTTCTTAGGCAAAGTCAACATTCCCCAGTGAAAGTCGCCCAGCTTCTCAGGATTCCCCAACAGGGTTTCACAAAGTCCACAAGCAATGCACGACATTTCCCTTCCCCAACAGAGTTTATTTCTCTAATAATGGAGGCCGATCCATCAACACTTCAAATATGAAGACTTACACTCCTCATTCCCAGCAGCAGCCAGAGATTTATTTTCCCCAGACCAACAACACTGCAACAAAGCAACTAATATGTTCATACTTTGCATTCATACATCATAGTATCAACAACACAAATCACAATCTCATTTATTTTGAGAAACATCATTACGCCATACATTTCATACATCATGATATTGCATACAACTAACTCTTTACCTTTTCAGGAAAGATCAATCAATAGAAAATTATCATCAACAAATTTTCAACAAAGACATGACAACTATCTGTGAACAAATCAATCGTAGATCAATTCCCGAAATAGGACTGGGTGATTATCTATATAACAAATGATTCCTTCAAGATTTCTGCTGGTTCAGTTTAAATCTCTCAATGGTTTATCTTGATTCCTTTCCAGTAGACATTTTCTATGGTTCAGATAGACCGCTCCAAGATTTATTCTGATTCGTTCCAGTAAAAGAATATTCAAGACCTCCGCTGGTTCAGTTTAAATCTCTCAATGGTTTATCTTGATTCCTTTTCAGTAGACATTTTCCACGGTTCAGATAGATCACTCCAAGATTTATTCTGATTCATTCCAGTTAAAGAATATTCAAGACCTCTACTGGTTTAGTTTAAATCTCTCAATGGTTTATCTTGATTCCTTTCTAGTAGACATTTTGTCTAGTTCAGATAGATCGCTCCAAGATTTATTCTGATTCGTTCCAGTTAAAGAATTTTCAAGACCTCTGCTGGTTCAGTTTAAATCTCTCAATGGTTTATCTTGATTCCTTTCCTGTAGACATTTTCTCTGGTTCAGATAGATTGCTCCAAGATTTATTCTGATTCGTTCTAGTTAAAGAATATTCAAGACCTCTGCTGGTTCAGTTTAAATCTCTCAATGGTTTATCTTGATTCCTTTTTGGTAGACATTGTCTCTGGTTCATATAGATCGCTCCAAGATTTATTCTGATTGGTTCCAGTTAAAGAATATTCAAGACCTCTGTTGGTTCAGTTTAAATCTCTCAATGGTTTATCTTGATTCCTTTCCGGTAGACATTTTCTCTGGTTCAGATAGATCGCTCCAAGATTTATTCGTTCTAGTTAAAGAATATTCAAGACCTCTGCTGGTTCAGTTTAAATCTCTCAATGGTTTATCTTGATTCGTTTCCGGTAGACATTGTATCTAGTTCAGATAGATCTCTCCAAGATTTATTTTGATTCGTTCCGGTTAAAGAATATTCAAGACCTCTGCTGGTTCAGTTTAAATCTCTCAATGGTTTACCTTGATTTCTTTCCGGTAGAAATTGTCTCTGGTTCAGATAGATCGCTCCAAGATTTATTCTGATTCGTTCCAGATAAAGAATATTCAAGACCTTTGCTGGTTCAGTTTAAATCTCTCAATGTTTATCTTGATTCCTTTCTGGTAGACGTTTTCTCTGGTTCAGATAGATCGCTACAAGATTTATTCTGATTCGTTCCATTTAAATAATACTAAAGACCTTTGTTGTTTCAGTTCAAATCAATCATTGGTTTATCCTGATCCCTTTCCGGAGACATTTCCTCTGGTTCAGATAAATTGCTCCAAGAATTATTCTGATTCTTCTCCATTTGAAGTCAAGTTTAGACTTAGTCTAATTTCTGTCAACAATCACCTTTGGATGGCATCTATAAGCCCATCTCTGACAACTCTCTGTCATCTCTCCAAATGGAATCTATAAGCCCATTCCCTACATAATCAACCACCACATTATCAAGTGCAAATTTTTGGGTACTCTAGTGTTCAATCATCTTCCACCTTCAAGTCACGAATGACAGATTTGCCAATCTAACTCTTCAGGTTTAAGAAGATTGAATAGGGGCAGCTATTATACCCCAAAATTTTCCCTCTCATTTTTCAAGGCATTTCGCACAAGGGGTTCTCAAAGATCTAAGCTTGCACAAGCACAATTGGATTTTCCAGTATCAAGTTAGAAGGGAAACTGTTAAAAAGGGGAAAACAGATAAAAATAATCTTTTTGACAAAATTGGAGAAAAACAAGTCTTTTCGATTAATCTCTTTCGATTGGCCTCTTGGCCTCTTTAGATACAAGCTTGGCTTGCATCCTTGGACTGGGCGTTAGCCTCTGGCATGCTGGCTTGGATTCACAAGGCAGGAGCTTCCTGCACGCCACTTTCGATTGCACCTTTGGCCTCACAGGGTTCACAATGCAATGGTTGCCTATGTGCCTGCTTCGATTGGATGTTTGATGCTTGCATGATGGTGTTGACTAGACAAATATCTCCCACCATGCTAGCATGCACAAGGCACAAAGCCTCCTGTAGCCTCCTTCGGTTACAAGGCAAAATTCCTCCTTTTGGCATCCTTCGATTGCATCCTTACCTCCTGCGTGCACCCTTCGTTTAGGCATATGGCCCATTTTGTTGCAAGCTTCGTTTGTGCGTTTATACTTCCTACATGTAGGCTTCGACAGGGCATTGTCTATGTTTATACTAGCTTCGACTATACAACTTTTCTCTTTAGTATGTTGCAATTCCATCCTTGACAAACTTCATCACACATGGTTGGTGGCCCCCTTCAAAAGACATTTAGTGGTGGACTTGAAGGGCATACATATGAATCCCTGTCGAAGGGTATACCTTACTAGTCCATTTGAAGGACACACTTGGCTCTTTTCAAAGAAACACACATGACCCATTCAAGGGATATGTCTGGGAGACCCATTCGAAGGACACGCTTGATGGCCCATTCAAAGGATTTACAAAGCCCACTTTAAGGCATGTGCTGGTGATTCATCCAAGGGTCACACATTTGGCTCCTTCGAAGGATGCACAAAAGTGACCCATTCGAAGGACACTTGTTGGAGGAAAACCAAATAATATTGTTGGAAGAAGAATCTGGTCGAAGGAGGGTCAAAATGAAAGGATGAAATATTCAAAGATGCTTGCTGCCAAGTTCAGGCCTGGCACACTGGCCAAAACTATTGCACAACATTCCTGAAACACTGCCACATTCTTGCACCAAAATAGCATACAAGCATTGTCCCTCGAAGGCTAGAAAGAGTAGTTTACTCAAATTGTTCAAATTATTTTGTCTTCCCTCCAAAAGCTTCAGCCAACTTTGCCTATAAATAAGAGACTCCGCAACATGTTTAGGAGGATTTTTTTTGGTGCCAGAGGAACGAATCTTTGAGAAACTCTCAAACACTTAAATATTTATCAAACACAAACCCAAAATCCAAACATTTATCCCCTTCGAATTTGAAACATCCCCACACCTTGTTACCCTTTGAATCCAGTAGAAAGAGCATCACACTTGTTCTTCTCCTTCGAATCCAGCCTTAGGGACGTCACCTTCGTTTCCTCCTTTCGAATCCAGAAGTACTCAAGGCAGCCACTCAAGGTCCAGAACATGATCCAACTCCAAACAAGGTAAGTCACTCTTAACCTTGAACCTTTCGCTTCTAGCACGACATGTGAATAAACTTCCTTTTCATTTCAAACATGTATATACTATTATTTTTATTTTTGTGTCCACCCTTTTAACTTGCTTTCATTAATAACCTTCTTGGTTTTGCTTCTTGTTTATTTAAACATACTTTAAGAACTAACCTGGCCCCAGGGTGATGCTAGCATGGCCTTAGGCCATGTTGCTATTCAAAACTCAAACGAAAGAAACAGGAGACGTGAGTAGGAAACGAAGCCTTAGGCTTCCTCACTGACTCCAGGCCCAATCGAAGGAGGCATCAAGGATCCTGAGGCAAAGAATTCACCTCACACTGATTCCAAGCCTCAAACGAAAGAAGCAGTCGAAAGGCACACCAGGCTGACTTCCAGGCCCCAGTCGAAAGGCACAACCTGCTGACTTCCAGACCCCAGTCGAAAGGCACACCATGCTGACTTCCATTCCCCAGTCAAAAGCCACGTCTTCACTACTTCCAGGCCAAATCGAAAAGAACCAGAAGGGCAGAATCGAGGGGTGTTTCTGCCTAAATCGAAAGACCCCTTTTTCTTGCCTTTATTTTATGCTATTCAATATGGTTGTAATAGTGTAGGATTTATTTTTCTGCATTTTTATTACTTTTGTGCAACTGCTAGTAAGATAGGGTATGTATGATAAGATAAAATCAACAAGTAGACAACCCCTAATCAAAGACTAAATGCGTGCAAATCAAACACACTATTCACACATGCACCCTTAGGGTAATCTCACTTGTTGCCTCGGAAAAATAGTCATGTCCCTCGAATATGGGCGTTTTAGCAAAGACCCCCGATAAAATATCGTAGTCCCTCGATGACCCTCAATGTTGCCTTCGGTAAATGATCTAGTCCCTAAATGACATTGCTAAAACGTCCCATAGGTTTCCTTCTATGACTATACAAATGTCCCACGTCCATCCTTTCACATCCAACGATGGGGCTTCTTACCAAATTAATGGTAAGATAGCAACATCTAAAGGAGGAGGAAAAGAACATTAAGACCTTTTGAGTAGGTAAGATGCTTCTAGTTGCTCGCTTGCTCACAACAAAAACATTTTTATACACCCACACTCTCATTTGAAACATTTTCAAAAGATAAAGCACTTTGTACGCGTTCTTATAGAAACGAGAACCATTACAAAGAAACTTTTCAAAACAACTTTCAAAAACACATTCCATAAACACCTTTTTGAACTGTTTTCAAAACAACACTTTGTACGCGTTCTTATAGAAACGAGAACCATTACAAAGACGTTTTCAAAATATTTTCAAAACCCATACCACAAGCACATTTTCAAACAAAAGCAAGTGATCTAGTAAGCAACTAAGAGCCCGTAGATAACTATAGATGAAAAGGGTGCTAATACCTTCCCTTTTCATAACCTACCCCCCGAACTCATGAAAATAATCTCAAAGGTCCTTTCTGTTCTTTTCACCCTTTCCTTATTGGATAAAAGAAAAGTCAATGACGACTCTTGCTATCCGCAACAATTACGATCAAACGCAAAACATCCAAGTCAGTTCTCCCACCGTGTTACACTTTGCTATTACATTGATAATGCAGTCTATACAATTTTCTAGGAAATTAAATAGCAATAAGAAAAATGTTTAAATGTCACAAGTTAAAAAATTTGGTATTTTGTGATTTTTTTCTAATTTTAATTAAAAAAGGAATTAATTATTTTAATTAAATAAAAGTTTGAAACAAAGAAAAAATGAAAATGTATGGGGTGGGGCTAGAACCCACACCCTTCCCTTCACCCGTCAATGATCTTACCACCACGCCACCTGTTGTTGCTTGCTATTGAATCAAGTATCAACCAAAATATAAACAACTTAAACAAATATGTGTGGTTTTGGAAAAGATGAGAGAAAAATGGTGAAGCTAGGACTCGAACCCACGCCCTTTGCAATACCAGTCTCGCTTCTTACCATCAAGCCACAAATTGTTTTGCGTTATACATCTAATCAGCAACCCATATAAAATAAACAAACAATTAAAAATATCAATCAAATAAAATACGCGTTCAGGTGGGCCCTATGATTTTGAATGGACGAATGAGAAGGGAGTATTGAGCCACGCATTTCCTCTGGCCGGTCAAACCACCATGGACGGTGGCTGCAACCGTCTTCTCCGGCCACTAGAAATTGCTAACCTATGAAATAAACAAAATTGAAACCCAAGATTAATGCTACCCCCATAAATCGACCCATGCAAATCAATTGTTGGCATTAGTTTTGCCTGAAACGGTCTGGAAATACTGATACGAAGGTACAAAAGCATTTTTCCCTAGCCAAGACAAAACACAATTCTCACGTTAGAGCTTCAGTTTTATGATTCAAACATGTTCTAAATAATAGCAGGAACCGATTTGGACAGTTAACAAAAGTTAGTAATGCATAAAATTAGTTATATGAATATTTGAAAAAAAGTAAATTAGAGAAGATGAGTATGCTTGTTTCAAGCACCAATGGCCATGACTTTCAACCCGTTCTTACCCTTAGATGCTTCAGGAACGATTTGCAATGGATGGCTCAGACTGAAAGTGGATGGATCTTTGGTTTTGACTTTGCCCTAATATTGAAAATTTCTGTGGGTTTTGAGACTTTCTTGGAGGCAGCTTCTTTTCCTCCCTTGTCTTATGGAGTGTGTCCTCTATTTATAATGCTTGGATTAGGTCAACACACATGTTACAAAATCCCATTGAATCAAGTGTATCAAATGTAATTCAAAACCTTCCAAAAATAGAGATTTTCTTCCCTTCTTGGTTCCACGCGATTTCCTCATGGTTGTCACAAAATTTTGGGCTTCAAAATGATCAAAATAATGTCCATATGTGCCTTGGCCCATCACTTTACTAATTCATTTGATTTATTTTGCAAATATTTGAATAAAATAAAAAAAATGAAATAAAAAATCATGGCCATGTACCAATGGATTTTGAGGTCCTTTAACATGTTATAAGCATGCTTGGACTTCAGAAATTAGGCCCACTAGCTCAAAAAATCAAAATTGCTCAAATGAGGTTTCATGTATTTCTAAAAAATTACTCAACTTGCACAACTCATAACTCTCTCAATTTTTGTCATATGAAGGTGATCTTTGATTCTTTGGGAAGCTCAAGATGTCTCCTACAACTTTCATGTTGACCATTATTTCATTTGAAGCCTTTATCTTCATGTAAATTGCTTTGACAAAAAATGTCTTTTTGTTGACTTTTAAAATGACCTGTAATATTTTGGCCCATATCTCTCAAATGAAGCATTTTTGGCCTTGAGCTTAGAGAGGCAAAGTTGTATAGAATTGAATTTCCTTAAAAATGAGCTTTGGTTGAGTAATTTATGATGAATTATGCAAAAGTTTTTCTTGGTCAAAGTTCAGTTGACTTCTCCTTAAGAAAACCCCAATTTAGTAACTTTTGACTTTTGATGAATCTTGAGTTTTCTTGATGAATAATGGTCAACACTTGATCAAATGATGAATGTGACTTCAAAATATTAATGTTGACCAAAAATATCGAAGTTTTATTGTAGATTGATCAATGTTGACTTTTTGTCCAATACAATTGATTTTCAATCATCTGATCAATTGAATGAGCAAACTTGCATTGCAAGGCTTGAATTTTGGTATGAGGGTTATTTGAAGCATGTGGGATACCATGAAGTCCACTTGAGTCATTGATATCTCAATTTCCTTTTAGAAAATAAAAACCCTAGTTGTAGGTTGGTTGCTTAGGAGGAGAGTCCATCTGATCAATCCTTGATAAGTCTTGAGTGTTTGAGACCTTCATGAGCATGAGGAGGTATCTTGAACCATTTTGTCTTAAGAATGGGAGGGAAAATTTTGGGTACAACAATAGGTTCAATGTTACTTATAACAAAACTATAAAGAATTCAAATGGGAGTGAAGTATATTAAGAGAGATTGAATTGAGCATAAATCCATTAATATTATTTATGCATTTATGTGTTAATGTTGTGTGGAGTCGTGACAAGCAAGGTCAAAATGATCTTGTGGTGTATTTATACAACATTCAGAAAAAACATACACATGCAAGGGAACAAATCTCTAAGCCTCACTTATAACCCAATCATATGTCTTTTAATAAATCCAATTTCCTTAATGGTTGCAGCTCCTTATATCTAAGTAAGCCAGGTCAAATAAATATATCTATCCTACTTTTTCAACCATTTTTACTCATGAAGTACGCTTGTTATTGGATCTCTCTCGACACCAAGTTGTTACCTGTTTCTAAGTTGATCAATCAAAGAAATAAGTTTTGCAACAAACAACACATGGTAAAGGAAGCACTAACTACACAACATATAACATACACACACTTTAATATTAACTTCACTTAGATCAACTACAAAGGTTTTAGCTCATGATAAGCCGAGTACAAACAACAAGCAAAGCTCTTACAATAAACATATTAAGGAAAATGAAATGACAAAAGATATAAACCTAAGATCAGGCTTGAAGGTCTCCTTGAGATGGATAATCTTCAGGAGGAAGCTTCACTTACACCACTGCTCATCAGTTAGCACCAAAATGGACGAGGGAAGAAAAATTCTCTCACACTTAACTATCCAAGCACATAAAACTCTTTGTGAATATTTTCTCCGAACAACAAAACTCTCTCTCTTCAGCTAACTTCTCTTTATATAGGCCAATGGTTAGGGTTGGCATCTTACATTGAATCATGGGATTTTGCTTATGAATTACATCAAGCCCAAATGGAATTGCGCCAAAACACCAACAACTGTTAGACAAATAAGGAAGTCGTACAAATGGGACAGATAAGGTAGTGTGTGGCAGAATCCATAGCAGGCGCAGACGGTACTGGTCTGACTAGAGCAGGATACGGTTGTACCCTCTTATGTCTTCTAGATACTCCACTATCAACTTTTGAATTTGGATAAATTTATCCTCTTTTCTGTAAAACCAAATTTTCCCTCCTTTAATTCTCCTTCCATGTTTTTCTTAAGGCCAACAACTTCCCTTATTTAAATTTTCTTGCCTAATAATTTTTCTTTATATTGCCAGCTTGTGCAACTTGCAATAGTCTCTCTCTGTCTTGCCTCTGCTCGACCCTACTAATCTTTGATCACATAAAAACACAATTAAAAGCTAAAAATGGGAGCACCTATTGTGCTCCATACTAAACATTAAATTAACTCTAAAATGCAAGAAATTAAACTAAAAAGCAAGTAGAATACTAAAATAGAAAATACTAAAGGCATGAATTAAATCACAAAATGTGTGTTAACACACCCCCAAACTTTAATCATTACCTGTTCTCAGGTGATGCGACATGAAAGACAAACATAACAACTTCAAGCAACTACCCCCCTCTTTTATCAGATCCCGTCATTATAAAACTCAGAGTTATTCTCCTAGGGACTATCTTAAAAACATGTACTACTCAGTACTTCGGCTCAATCTTAATTGTGTGTGTTCTTTAGATTACCAACACTCCATGTCATGATAAAGCTCTTTTGTTAAGTTTACCAGCCTAATATCAAATTTTCGTTTGTCTTTCCTTAGCTTCCAACCTAGTGGGTTTTTTTTTGACTTCTTGTTCTTTGAACCTACACCTAAGACCACACTTGCATTTATTCAAAGTATTTTGTAGTTGCCCATTTTACACTTAAATGATCTCACTTAATCATGAGTCCAATCTTGTTAACAATGGCGGGGACAACTACCGTTCCTCCAGTTTCGGGCACACGAACAAGACTTTGTTTGCTCTTCCAGTTTCGGGCATAAGAATTGTTCCTCCAGACACGGGCACAAGAACTTTAATTGAGAAGTTCTCTTTGGCAACTTGTTACACACCTTTGTCTAATTATTTTCATTTTAATGTAGTGCTCTCGGAGTGTTCCAGTCCTTTTAACAAAAGTATTTACCACCCCACTAAACTTTACAGCTATTTACAAAAAACAAATTAATCTCTCCTACAAGATGCCTACTTCCTAGACTATCAAAGTCACGACATGGGTTGTCAGTAACACAAGACTTAGTGTAATAAATACTCCTCAAGTCTATGTCTCCTGAAATTAAGGCCTAATAGAATTTTCCTAAGTCTGTTTAGATGGTCTATTCTAAGGGGTGTGTTTCTCAACTTTGGGGATGGGGCGTGCCTCTGTTCTCTAAGCTTACCAGCTAGGCACGAAGCCTGCTGCTCTTTCTGGAGGGATTCTTCTGGACAAGATCTTGTTTAGCTTTCTTCCTAGCCTTCTTCTGGGAAAGCTTCAGAAGATTGGGTTTCACTGTTGTAGTCTTGACTGGGGACTTCTTTGGAGGTGCTTTGGCTGTTGCTGGAGTCTTGGCTGGGGTTGGTCCTTTGGAAATATTATTGGCTAAACTTGGGGTGTTGGCCTTTGCAGACCCCTTGACCTTCTTGGGGGTGACTACATGAGTCACATTAGCACCAGACTCTTCAGGAGTTTCCTCAGATTGTTTCGATTCTTTTGAACTTTCTGAGAGATCTCCTTCTTCCTCCTCCTCCTCTACTTCTTCAGCTTTCTTGTTAGGACCTTCCTCTGGTTCATCCATAACAACGTCAGTTTCATTTTCATTATTTTCTTCCTCCTCGTCTTTAGTAGAGTCTTCCTCAGCCACGACAACTATGTTCTTCATTTCAATATCTTCCTCCCCATTCTTCTCTTCCTCTTCCTTGTCATTAACCTCCTTCTCAACTACAACCTTCATTGTTTCCTTTACAACTTCTCCAGATGGCTCCTCCTCTTTCCTCAGCACTCTTCTTCACAACCTTCTTATATTTTGCCTTTTCAGAAACTTATGCTCGAAATTCCTTCTTGTCCTTGGCCGTTTGATCATATTGTTTAAAGTCTCATCATCATCAGATTCAGATTCGTCCTCCATCACATGTTTTCTTCCATAATATTTTTCTTTGGCACCACCTTCTTGGATGGTACTTCTCCGTTGGTTTTCTTCTTTTTCTTCTTAGGTGAGTCATTCATAGGCACACCTTGTGTAACCCCCAATATCTAATTAATTATTTAATTAAATATTTTTGAATATTTTTCTGATTAAAATTTTGAAGTTGTGAAATGTTGATTTAAGTTGTGTCATTCTTAGTTGAATTAATTAGTTGATTAAATTGTAGGATTAATATTGAATAATACTATTATTATTTATGTGGGCCTATTTTAATGTTAGAAGTAGTAGAAAGGGAGGTGTAGGAATTTAAGCTCAATAAGACAAAATAATAATAATAGTATAGTAGTTATATTATAATAGATGTTTAGAAATAATAGAAAAATAGAAGTATCAGTAGAAAGAAAGAAGAATAGGTTTTGGCATGAGAAGAAAATACGAGTTTTGGAAGAGATACATAGAAGTGCAAAGAGGAGGCAAAGCTAGGTACAATCAGAGAGTTAGAGCAACCTTCAATCCAAGGTAAGGGTGTGGTTCTGACTCTACAATAGTGTATTAATTGGTAGAAACATGTTTAGATTGAAACTCCTAATTTCTATGATTTTGTAATTGTTAGGTTTAAAGGATAATCTTTGAATATGTGATGATTAATTTTGTTTAGAATCAATTAATTAGAGTTTATATGATACACTAAAATTAATGAGTAGTATATGCATGCCTCATAGAGCATAAAGAGATGAAGAGTTGAAGTACCATTATTTCTCTGTAGCGAAAATGATATTGCCTATATACTTGGCATATTGTATCGGCAATGATAGTGCCTATATGCTTGACATACTATAGCGGAACAAAATAAGGACTATATATATATATATATATATATATATATATATATATATATATATATATATATATATATATTCACTGTAGCACATATATTTTGTGAGATGTGTAAATTGAAGTGCTACTACCTATATATTTGTTTTACTATAACGACCTGTTTGGCTAGTAACTAGTGATACAAAGCATTATTTGGAACAATATGGTGGCGTCATATATATATATATATATATATATATATATATATATATATATATATATATATATATATATATATATATATATATATATATATATATATATATATATATACTATAGTGATGTCTAGTTAGGAATTAATTTGAGTACAATCAATTGGTACGGTAGAGGAATTGTATAGCTAGATCAATATACTCTATGTTGTAGAGGCAGAATTCATTAATTGAGAATCACGTTTTAAAAGTTATAATATATTAATGTTTCATTGCTATAATAATAATAATGATAATAATAATAATAATGATTTAATATTATTAATAAAATAATTTTAAGAGTTTTGAAATTAGAGATAAACAATTAGATTAACGGGTTAATTTAAATTATTTTCAATTTCGATAGAGTTTTTAGAGTTGTCAATAGAGTTGTTAGAATTGTCAATAGAGTTGTTATAGTTGTTTTTAGTTATTACAAGTCATATTTAATTGTTTCGCGTAATTCTGACATGTTTAGAGTTGCCACTGTAAGATGTTGGTGCGTTATATATTTGCTGAACAATACGAATTTGCAGGTGATGTTGTATCTTGTTGAATTGCCTCTATTTATGGGTAAAATATTAATTTGTGGGCTTATGGCCAATGTTAGTTTGTTATTGCGTTGCTATTGAATTTTGTTGTAGCTATCCTGACATTCATATTGAGTCGCATACATAGCATATCAAGTTGGAGCTGATGCTCGGTAAGTTGGCCTGGATTGACAAATAAAGTTGAAGGCTTATGCCTTGTTGATGCCTCTACTAATTGGAAGATTTCTAAGTTAGGAGTTTTGCTCCATTGTGTTAGAACAATGTTTGAATCTAGTACCCTATATTTAAGTTTTGATGATAACAAAGTGAAAAGATATAGTATTTAAATGTTTCATGATTGAATTATATGCTGCCTAAAAATTACTATGCTCTGACTTGCAGATATGCTGATTGAAATAAGCAAGATCACTTCATCAGCATCAGAACTTGATTTGATACACCAGCATCAGAAGTTGCTGAATCAGAAAGTGAAGATCAAATGATCAACTCACGCACATGCTGTAGCTTGATGAACAGAACTGCGCGTAAACACTCTGATACAGAATCAATAGTTCATCAGCAGCGAAGCAGAATCAGAATGAGCCAAGCCAGAACGTGCATTGAAGAAGCAACGGTATTGTGCATTGAACGCTAATTAATTCCAACGGCATCATTCTAGACAAGATCTGCTAAAAAAGGAAAGCTTGTTATTAGCATTGAATCAAGAATATTGCATTCAACGTTCATCTTCTCAAGTGCTATATAAACAAGGCTTTGAAGATTATAATGGCCAATGCTTCCAAACTCTCTACACGCACAAAGCTGAACAATAATCTTCATCTACCAGTTTTGCTAAACCAACAAACTCTGATACTCCATTAGCGTTTAGCATCCTAGTATTCTAAGCTTCATTTGTGTAAACATCACAGTTGTGATATAGTTTTGTAGAAAACATTCACACACATTATTTTATACCTTTGTAAGAAAGTGTTGCCTTGACAAACCGGATTGTGGTTTGAATCAAGAAGGCTTTAGCAGTTGTTAAAGCAGATTTGTATTCAGTTGAATATAGTGAATTAAGACCTCGTTGGAGAGAGGCGAAATCACCTTGACGGGTGGACTGGAGTAGTTTGAGATCAAACGAACCAGGATAAAAATATCTTGTCATTTGCTTTAAGTTTCCAGTTTTACAATTCAACCCCCCTTCTTGTGTTTTTCACCCCTTCAATTGGCATCAGAGCGCCTGGTTCTGAGCTAAAACACTTAACCGTGTCAGTACAAGATCCAGCGTCAGAAAAACACAATGGCAGGAAACAACTCTCATTTCAGCAATGACAACAATGAGGATAGAGACAGATTCAGCGGCAAACCTCCAGTCTTTGATGGAGAAAACTTTGATTACTGGAAAGACAGAATTGAAAGCTTCTTTCTAGCACATGATGCTGATCTGTGGGATATGGTGACAGATGGATACACGCACCCTGTGAATGCAACTGGTCAGAAGATTGAAATAAAATCAATGACTGATCAACAAAAGCGTGATTTCAAGAATCACCATAAGGCCAGAACCATCCTCCTCAGTGCCATCTCATATACTGAGTATGAGAAGATCTCCAACAGAGACACAGCTAAGAACATCTTTGATTCTCTCAGAATGACGCATGAGGGCAACGTTCAAGTCAAAGAAACAAAAGCTCTGGCGCTCATTCAGAAGTATGAGGCGTTTAAAATGGAAGAATCTGAATCCATTGAAACTATGTTCTCTAGATTCCAGATTCTGGTAGCTGGTCTCAAAGTTCTGGACAAAGGATACTCTACTGCTGACCATGTCAAGAAGATAATCAGAAGTTTACCCAAGCAGTGGAGGCCTATGGTTACTGCTCTGAAGCTGGCGAAAGATCTCAACAAAATCACTCTGGAGGAACTTATAAGCTCCCTCAGAAGTCATGAGATAGAGCTAGAAGCTGATGAGCCTCAGAAGCAAGGTAAGCCTATAACTTTAAAATCTAACAGAAAATCTGAATCTAAAGTTTTGCAGGCAGTTGAAGAAACATCTGATGGATCCTCATCAGAAGAAGACGAACTTTCCCTTCTCTCCAGAAGAGTAAATCAACTGTGGAAGCAAAGACAAAGGAAGTTCAGGAATCCCAGAAGATCTGATCAGAACGAGTCTTCCTCCAGATACAGAAGGACAGATTCTTCCTCTGGATACAGAAGATCTGAAGGCTCCTCCGGTAGCAAGAAGCCAAACACAAAAGACATCATCTGCTACGAGTGCAATGAGCAAGGACACTACAAGAGTGACTGCCCAAAGCTTCAGAGGGAAAAGCCCAAAAAGAAGTTTGGAAGAGAGAAGAAGAAAAGTCTCATGGCCACATGGGATGACTCTGACTCGTCTGAAGCTGACTCAGAATCAGATGATGAAAGGGCGAACATAGCGCTCATGGCTAACATTCCAGATGACAGTGAAGCTTCTGACTCAGACTCAGAATCAGACACAGAAGAGGTATTCCCTAACTTCGCTGTTAATTTTACAAAGGCTGAACTTGCTGAAAGCCTCAATGAAATTCTGGAACGCTATCAGCAGATTAGAGCTAAATTCAGAGACCTGAAAAGGACTCTTGAATCTGACTCTAATAAGTCTGAGAGTCTCAAATTGGAAAACTCTGAACTGAGAGATAAAATTTTAAAATTAGAAAACTCTTTACAAAACTCTCAGAATGAACCAATTTCTGAAACTCCCAGCAACGCTGATGAGATCATCAAGGAGTATGATCATAGTTTCCAGAAGTTCCTTGCTAAAAGCATAGATAGAAGCAGAATGGCTTCAATGATCTATGGAGTTAGCAGAAACGGCAGGAAAGGAATAGGATACCTAGGTAAGGTTCCTACACCTAAAAATGTCATGGATTTAACCATTAAACACACTCCTTTAAATTCACACTTTGTGTATGGTCACACACATGACATTAAATATACTAGTAGTAAGCACTCTGTGAAACCAAAATTCAACCAGAGTTTTGGTAAAACTAACAAGTCAGGACCCAAGAAGATCTGGGTACCTAAGGACAAAATAATACATGTTGCAGATATCTTTAGCAGCAAGTCAGAAACACCAATCATGGTACCTGGACTCTGGCTGCTCACGACACATGACGGGAAGAAGGCATATGTTCCAAAGCCTGGAACTTAAGCCTGGAGGCCACGTTGGCTTTGGAGGCAATCAGAGGGGAAAGATAATTGGCTCTGGAACTGTAGGTAACGGAAATCTTCCCTCTATTAATAATGTTCTGCTAGTTGATGGATTGATGCATTATCTGTTATCCATAAGTCAATTAAGTGATAACGGTTATGATATAATCTTTAATCAAAAATCATGTAAAGCTGTTAGTCAGAAAGATGGGACTATCCTATTTAATGGTAAGAGGAAAAACAACATTTACAAAATCAAACTTTCTGAACTAAAAAGTCAGAACGTAAAATGTCTTCTGTCTGTTAACAACGAGCAGTGGATCTGGCACAGAAGATTGGGGCATGTTAGTATGAGAAGAATATCTCAGATTAACAAACTCAATCTGGTCAGAGGACTTCCAAATTTGAAGTTCAATTCAGATGCTCTGTGTGAAGCATGTCAGAAAGGCAAATTTGCAAAACCTTCTTTTAAATCCAAAAATGTTGTTTCTACCTCTAAGCCATTAGAACTTCTGCACATTGACTTATTTGGACCAGTTAAAACTGCTTCAGTCAGTGGCAAGAAGTATGGGTTAGTAATCGTAGATGACTATAGCAGATGGACATGGGTAAAGTTCTTAAGACACAAGGACGAGTCACACTCTGTGTTTGTTACCTTCTGTAACCAAGTTCAGAATGAAAAAGATCTTAGAATCGTTAAAGTCAGAAGTGATCATGGTGGAGAATTTGAAAATAAAGATTTTGAGTCATTCTTTAATGAAAAAGGCATTCTGCATGATTTCTCTTGTCCTAGAACTCCCCAACAAAATGGAGTTGTAGAACGAAAGAACAGAACATTGCAAGAAATGGCCAGAACCATGATCAATGAGACAAACGTTGCTAAGACTTTCTGGGCAGAGGCAATAAACACAGCGTGCTACATTCAGAATAGAATCTCAATAAGACCTATTCTGGAAAAGACTCCATATGAATTGTGGAAGAACAGAAAGCCCAACATTTCATATTTTCATCCATTTGGATGTACTTGCTATATGTTAAATACTAAGAATTATTTGAACAAGTTTGATTCTAAGGCACAGAAGTGTATTATGTTAGGATACTCTGAACGCTCAAGAGGGTACAGAGTATACAATACAGAAACACAGATTGTGGAAGAATCAATCAGTGTTCGTTTTGATGACAAGCTTGACTCTGAAAAGTCAAAGCAGAATGAAAATCTTGCAGGTATAGAAATTGAATTTGCAGGTTCTGAAGACAAGTCATCAGAAGCACTCAACACAGACATACCTTCAACGTCTGAAAGAAGCAATGCTAGAAATCCTTCAACTGCTGCTGATCAACCTCAGAAGAGAGTACCCAAAAGCAGTTTGGATCACCCATAAGAGACTATTCTAGGAAGAAAGGAAGATTCAATCAGAACAAGAGCAAGCTTCAGAAACTCTGAAGAAACTCTTATGGGACTTGTGTCTCTGATTGAACCTTCTTCTATTGATGAAGCACTTCTGGACAATGACTGGATTCTGGCAATGCAAGAAGAGCTGAATCAATTCACCAGAAACGACGTGTGGGATCTCGTTCCTAGACCAAAAGGATTCAACGTCATTGGAACAAGATGGGTGTTCAGAAACAAGCTTAATGAACAAGGTGAAGTCGTCAGAAACAAGGCACGACTGGTTGCACAAGGTTATAGTCAGCAAGAGGGGATAGACTATACAGAAACCTTTGCCCCAGTCGCCAGGTTAGAATCTATCAGACTCTTAATCTCATTTGCTGTTAATAGAGGCATCACTCTGTATCAGATGGATGTCAAAAGTGCATTCTTAAATGGTTATATAGAAAAAGAAGTTTATGTTCACCAACCCCCAGGTTTTGAAAATACAAAACATCCAGAACATGTTTTCAAACTGAAAAAGTCACTGTACGGTCTGAAACAAGCTCCCAGAGCTTGGTATGAAAGGCTAAGTAACTTTCTGCTTGAAAATGAATTCACCAGAGGGAAAGTGGACACTACTCTATTCTGTAAAACAGTTAAGAGTGACATTTTAGTCTGTCAAATTTATGTTGATGATATTATTTTTGGTTCTACTAATCCTTCTCTTGGAAGAAAATTTGCTAAGTGTATGCAGGCAGAATTTGAGATGAGCCTCATGGGGGAACTGAAATTCTTTCTAGGAATTCAGATAAATCAAACTCCAGAGGGAACTTACATTCATCAGAGCAAATACATCAGAGATCTTCTGAAGAAATTTGACCTCTCAGAATGTAAGCCATCAAAGATTCCAATGCATCCCACGTGCATTCTGGAAAGAGAAGAGGTAAGCAAAAGCGTAGAACAGAAGGTCTACAGAGGTATGATTGGTTCTCTCCTTTATCTGACAGCTTCAAGACCTGATATCTTATTCAGCGTATGTATTTGTGCTAGATTCCAATCAGATCCTAGAGAATCTCACTTAACAGCTGTTAAGCGAATTTTCAAGTATCTGAAAGGTACTACTAATCTGGGTTTGTTTTATAGAAAATCTAGTGATTACAGCTTAGTAGGCTACTGTGATGCTGATTTTGCTGGAGACAGAGTGGAACGTAAAAGTACTTCTGGAAGCTGCCAGTTTCTGGGAGAAAATCTGATCTCGTGGTCCAGCAAAAGGCAATCAACAATTGCTCTGTCAACAGCAGAAGCTGAGTACATAGCAGCAGCTGGATGTAGCACACAAATGCTCTGGATGAAAAGTCAGCTTGAAGACTTCCAGTTTTTTGAGAGTAACATTCCTATTCTTTGTGATAATACTTCTGCTATTTGCTTAAGTAAGAATCCTATTTTACATTCTAGAGCTAAGCATATAGAAATAAAACATCATTTCATTAGGGACTATATTCAGAAAGGTATTTTAAACTTGAAATTTATAGATACAGACCACCAATGGGCTGATATCTTCACTAAACCCCTTTCAGAAGATAGGTTCAATTTCATTCTGAAACATCTCAGCATGAAAGTATGCCCAGAATGAAAATGTTTTAATTCCATATTTTTACCTTCAGAATGTAATTATATTACTGTGAACTTCTGATCAATCTTCTTTCAGAAAGATAGAACATGCAGATTGTATCAGATGCAAGTCTAAAGATCTGAGAGTCTAATCTCAAAGACAGACGTGCTGATCACTACATCAAACAAGTGTCATCCAATCATCAGCAAATCCCTGAAGCAGAACGCGTGCACGCTTCTGAGAAAGGAAAGCGCTGATTGGGTGCATTGAGACACATGTCTGGTAACCGTTTTTAAGTATCTTTCTCAAATCCCCCAAAATCAGCAAGCATTTAATGCAGAGTAATCACGCTTGTTAATGGCAATCATTATTTTTTTCTCTCTCTTAAAAACGTTTAATTTTTCAAAATAATTTTTGAAAACTTTATTTAAGCACATTATTCTTCATTCTTATTCTTTACGCTTTCTCATAATCTCTCAAATATTTTCTGCATATTTCTGAGTTTATCTCCTTCAAAACCTTTTTCTCTCAAATCATTCTAAAATCTTTGTTGTGTGAGAACAATGGCATCCTCCAGCATTTCTGCAGGGAATCAGAAGAAAGAAACTTCTGAGCAATATCAGGTGCCTACCAGAACCCTTCTCACACCGGTAAAGAATCTTGAGATTCTATCTGAGTTAATCATCGACTTCGAGAGTTTGAAGGATAATGGATTTGACCTAACTGAAGAGATTAGGGCTCAAAAGTGGGAGAGGTATTTCGATAGGTTGGTTGGACCAACCTTCCCAGAGCTTGTCAAGGAATTTTGGATTCACGCCAAGATTCATAAACATCTAGTCATCTCTTCTGTCATGGGAAAGAAGATAGTAATTTCTGAAGACCTCATTGCTAGGTTAATTGGTCAAAGTGGTGGTGGAGTCCGTTGTGTGGACATGGCTGATAGATGCCCTGATATAGGTGTGGTAGCCAACTGCATTTTCACTCTTGGATTTCCCAGCAGCAAAATTAAGGATCTGAAGGATCACTGCAGAGTATGGGCCAAGATTGTTCTGGGCTGTTTCAATCACAGGAAGCCAACAAGCTCTCCTGATTATATAAACGTGGATCAGCAATTTCTGATCTACTTTATTGATCAGAGGGTGAAGATCAATCTGGCACACTTCCTGTTCAACCATCTGAAGACTAGTGTGAAAGAGACTAGAGAAGAAGAAAGGACCAAAAGGGACTGGATACCGTTTGGAAGGCTCATATCAGATATTCTGACAGAGAATAAGCTGATAGATTATCTGAGTGAAGCTCAAGTGCTGGGCACTATGGAACCAACTGTTGGAAAACCGCTGAACGCTAAGAACCTGAAAAAGATGAAGCTGATAGAAAATATCAGGAAGGAACCCAGAGCTTCTTCAACTGCTGACATCTCCAGAAGAAGAGTGCCTCTGAGTAATTTCCCAAGATTTTCTGAAATGGAATCCCAACCTGATATGTTTCTCAAGTATCCAGATTCATACAAGGAAGAAGATGCAGGTTCAAAGCTGAAGATCAAAGATCTGAGTCAAGTCCAACCTGAAGTGACTCAGAAGAAGACAAAGAAGAGGAAAACAGAAGGATCATCTCATCAGACTCCAAAGAAACGAGGTAATACATCTGCTGCTCCTATTTCAATTTCATCTACTATTCCAACATCTGCTGCCCCTCCTAAAACCTCTCACAGAATATCCATCCCAATCCCTACTATTGATGAAACCATACCAGAAGACCCTTCTGAGGCCTTACTACTCAGAAGACCCAGAATCAAAATTACCAAACAACCAACTGTTTCAACAACACCAGCACTTGATAGAGTGCTAGCTGATATTGAGCGTGAACATGCTGCTCAACCAAATTCTGAACCACCAAATATTCCTCCTCCACAACCAGAACCACAACCTGAACCAGAAATACAACAACAACCTGAACCAGAAATTCAACCAGAATCAGAACCACAACAACAACAACCAATCACAGAAGAACCTCTGATCCCTGAGCAATCAGAGATTCCACCTCCTCAACCAGAAAATAATCCACCTTCACCACAAACAGAGTTTCACCGCTATGAAACCCCTTCTCCACATCATTCTGATCCCCACTCACCTCAACCTTCACCGCTGGCAATCCAGTTGCCATGTGGAACCACCATTGTCAGGCCCCAGTTGCCATCATCAGAGGAATCAACACCTCCAAAAACTCCAACCACTCCAATAGAAATATCCTCTGATTCTGATAACCCTCCTCCAAAACAATCAGCCCCTCAGCAAACATCTGAAAACCCCAGCAGAACTTTCATTGACTTAACAAGTCTTGAACGTCTTGCTGATCTTAGACACAAAATTGCCATACCCAAACCAAAGCAACCAGATGTTGGCTCTGGTATCTTGAATTTTGAAACAGGTATGCTGCAATGGATTGCTTCTTTGAAGCAAGTCTGTCCGGGGATGATCGACCCAGCTGCTTCTGATCAGCTCTGGTCACAGTTCAGAGTATGGGTACGTGCTGAAGCCCTCCAGCTGCAGGACGTCAACTATGAGCAGGCTCAACAGAACTTTAGCAAGCTGCTGAAGGAAGTTGAGAGTCAGCTGCCTCAAGAAGTTGTGCTCCCTCTGGACAGTGAATCATGGTCTGAGAAAGAGCAAGCTGCACAAGTGCAACCATCAGAAGAAGACAAGACCCTTCAGGAAGAAAATCCAGCAGAAGATGTAGCTGAAAGTTCTGAGAAGCTTCCTCCTGCTGAAAGTTCTCAAGCTGCCTTGGACAGGCAGGCTCTGGAAGAACTAAGGCTGAATGACTTGCGTCTACAGCAGCGGATGGAAGAGAATGATCAGAAGATGGAAGCAAGATTGAATGTACAGGACAGCAAGATTGACACTGTTGTCACCATGGTTCAGAAGCAGAATGAAACTTCTGAAAAGATTCAAGCAATGCTGGAAAGCCTGTTCTCACGCATGCCCCCACAACCTTAAAATTTTTTTCATGCATGACATTCTCTATGTTTTCTTCATTTTCTGATATATTGTTTTGACTATGTTTGTAATGCTATTTTGCTCTGATTCTGAACTATTTTAATATAATTAGTTTTTTTCTGATCTTAAGTGTTTTTACACATCACCGGCACTTTTTGATTGCTGACAAAAAGGGGGAGAACAAGAATGATATTTAAAATCAATAACGGCTAACTAGACAGAAACTCTCAAACATTCTAACTCTATTACTTGAAATGTTTTTCTGTTTTGTTTTTAAGTCTACAGGCACAATGAAGACTAGAAGCTAGAAGCTCTGATCAAATGTAGAAGCTCATGTTGCTCTGATCAAATATGAAGTTCTGATCGACCTAACACTCTGATCCGAAGCAAAGCTCTGACAGCAAAAGCTCTGAAGCTCTGCTCTCTGATAAGTCAAAGATCTATAATCTGATGTTCAAAGATAGAAAAAGATCTGATCCTGAAGAACACGCATATCAAAGGGAAGTAACAAACTCAGGGGGAGTATCTCTTAAACTCTGATTTCTCTCTACTTCTTAACTCTGAATCATTTCCCAGATACTTTTCACGTTATTTTTCATTTAAAATATCTAGTTTTTGTCATCATCAAAAAGGGGGAGATTGTTAGAACAATGTTTGAATCTAGTACCCTATATTTAAGTTTTGATGATAACAAAGTGAAAAGATATATTATTTAAATGTTTCATGATTGAATTATATGCTGCCTAAAAATTACTATGCTCTGACTTGCAGATATGCTGATTGAAATAAGCAAGATCACTTCATCAGCATCAGAACTTGATTTGATACACCAGCATCAGAAGTTGCTGAATCAGAAAGTGAAGATCAGATGATCAACTCACGCACATGCTGTAGCTTGATGAACAGAACTGCGCGTAAACACTCTGATACAGAATCAATAGTTCATCAGCAGCGAAGCAGAATCAGAATGAGCCAAGCCAGAACGTGCATTGAAGAAGCAACGGTACTGTGCATTGAACACTAATTAATTCCAACGGCATCATTCTAGACAAGATCTGCTCAAAAAGGAAAGCTTGTTATTAGCATTGAATCAAGAATATTGCATTCAACGTTCATCTTCTCAAGTGCTATATAAACAAGGCTTTGAAGATCATAATGGCCAATGCTTCCAAACTCTCTACACGCACAAAGCTGAACAATAATCTTCATCTACCAGCTTTGCTAAACCAACAAACTCTGATACTCCATTAGCGTTTAGCATCCTAGTATTCTAAGCTTCATTTGTGTAAACATCACAGTTGTGATATAGTTTTGTAGAAAACATTCACACACATTATTTTATACCTTTGTAAGAAAGTGTTGCCTTGACAAACCGGATTGTGGTTTGAATCAAGAAGGCTTTAGCAGTTGTTAAAGCAGATTTGTATTCAGTTGAATATAGTGAATTAAGACCTCGTTGGAGAGAGGCGAAATCACCTTGACGGGTGGACTGGAGTAGTTTGAGATCAAACGAACCAGGATAAAAATATCTTGTCATTTGCTTTAAGTTTCCAGTTTTACAATTCAACCCCCCCTTCTTGTGTTTTTCACCCCTTCACATTGGTACCACATGCATGTGCGTTGTAACGAGTCGCATTCCATGTTGCATATTTAACATGCTGTGTTGTTGACTTGTGATGATTGATATTGGTTGAAAGTTCTGAAGTGGTAATTTTATATAATCTAATCTAGTAAATTATTTATCATACACTCAATTATATGGTTCGATATCTCACCCCTTCTGTTTGAATGTTTCCCTCTGTGATACGGTGGGAGAACTGACTTGAGGTTTTGCGTTTTATGTTTGCAAATGTTTCAGTTTAGCAAGAGTCGCCACCGACTTTTTATTTTATCCTAAGGAAAGGTCATAAAGCACAGGAAAGACCTTTGAGATGTTTTCTTGGGTTCGGGGAGTAGATTATGAAAAGGGAAGGTGCAAGCATCCTTTTCATCCATGGTTATCCATGGGCTCTTAGTTACTTGCTTAGATCACTTGCTTTGCTTTTCCAATTGTTTGAAATGGTGCTTTGTGCGTGGTTTTGAAAGATGTTTTGAAAAGAGGCCATCATTGTGGAAACCTTTGTAATGGTTCTTGTTTGAATGTATACAAAAGTGTTTTTGTTTTTTGAAAAGATGTCAATGTTTGAAAGTTTGATTTGGATAATGTTTTGAAATTCTATTGTGAAGTGTGTTTGAAAATAGCAAGGATGTTTTTGCAAGCTTTTGATCAAGTAACTAAGAGCTATCTATCCTATTTTACTCAAAGATCTTTCTTATGTTTTTAACCCTTTTGACAGTATTATTTCACCATTGCATTTGGTGAATAACCTTGTGTTAGGATGTTAAACGAGACAGGCACGGGTCATCGTGTAGACCATGATAGCAATTGTGTCAAGTATCTTTGGCAAATTTTTGAGGGACTTGATCATTTTTGTTTAGGCAACCAAGATAGCGTCATCGAGGGACTATTATCTTTTGTTTTTCCAAAGTACCCAACATGTATAACATGACCCATTTTTGAAGGCAACAAGTGGATTGTAACCCTAGGGGTGCAAGTGTGCATTATATTTGATTTCCATGCATTTTGTCTTTGATTAGGTCAAACTATTTGTTGATTTGGATTTTTGCATACAAACCCTAATTCTCTAATCATGGCATAATTGAAAGCGTAAAGTGCGAGAATTAAAATTCTAAGCTATTACAACATGATTATGGGGATGGGGGTACAATTTTGAATGGGGGGTATTTGACAAGAAATATAAACCCTAGTTTACTATTACATCCAAATTGAATCACAACGCATAAATATTTAATGGACCATATTTAAATAAACAAAATAAATAAATATATCAAAGGAAATGGAATATGCAAAAAAGTCTTTGTTTGTTTATGTATGTAAAAGTATTTAATGTAAAAAATAAAGAAATAAATAAAAGATTTATTTTAATTGTTTAAGGGTAAAACCCTAATTTGTTTAAGAAAATAAAATGTTATATTATTTATATACAATAATATATATTAATATATACAAAATAAAATATACTTAGAAAAAGTATTTTTTAGTAATAATAAAATAAAAATGTAATTTTTTATATTTTTATTCTAAAGTATTTAATAAAATAAAAGTATATATGTATATATATGTATATTAAATATATTAAATATGTATAATATAAAATAAAATATGTACACAAATAAATTATATTTTTAATAATATTTTCAGTGTGAATGAAAATAAGAAATAAAAATAAAAGTATAAATTACATATTATTTTCAAGTTTAAATAAATAATATAAAAGTATTTAAAATGTTTTTATGTTAGAAAAATTAAAATTAAATGCCAAATAAATGTAAAAAAAATATGAAAATGTTTTTTGAGCATTTTTTTATATTTGGAAATAAATAAACAAAATCAGAAATGAAAATAAAAATGCCAAAATATAATAATTCAAGAAATTGGGCCAGGGGGTGCAAAAATGAAAATGGGAGGTGTCAAGAGTGAGTCAGGCCAAGCCCATCCCACCACTTCATCTTCTACCTCCATCTTTTGAAAATACGCGCGCGCCTGTACAAACTTGGGACATCCTGTATACGTGATCTATTGCAAAAACACACAACATCAAACTTGTAGAGAATTTCAAGATGATTCCAACCATATAAATAACTTGTTCTAACTCTCAAAGACCAGAGAAAATTTATCTGGCCCTAAAATCTGACCTAGTTTTTTCAGCATGTTCATGGATGAAATTCTCCTAGCACACTTAATATAAATGGAAACTGAGCATATGTACAACTTCATGGCAATGAACACTACATTTTTTATTCACAAACCTAAGGCTAAATGTTCCTAAATAAAGAGATAGAAAGTGGAGAAAAACCTTTTTCAGTTGGATTCGTGTAGGGCAATGCAGTGCTTCTCAACAAGGTTTGAGATGTCTGGTAGCTTGCTTGAACTTCACTTGACCTTTTCCAATAGCTAGCTTGCCTTGAATGTCCTTGAATCAGCCTATAGAACTCAACCTGCACAAGCTCAAAATGAAAATGGTGAACACTGTAAATGGAGTTACAGTTGGTATTTGAGGTTTGGGATAGCTTGGGTGAGTTGAATGGAAGGTGTTTGAAGCAACTTGGAGCAAAACGCACGAGCCAAATGAGTTATGGCACTCAAGTTGCAGGACCTGCCCTGTTTTGCCAAAGGAATGTGATTTCTGGCTATGGGGTGTTTTGAGGCTTGAAAAATTGTGTTTCTAACTCAAAGGGGGTGTGAGAAAGTTGTTTTGAATGTTTGCACAAGTTGATATTTTCTGGTTTTTAAGTTCTCAAGTTTTGGATCAATTTCTTGTTTTTGAAGTAAGAATGTGGAAGTGATATGTAACAGGCTTATGCAGGCTATACAACATCCTCTAACCTCTGCTCTTGTCCCCCTAATCAGTGGATTTGTTTAGCTGCAAGAGATTTGGCTCTATGCTCAAGGATTATGGTTTTGACATAAAGCAAACTTTTGCAAAAATGGAAATGTGCCTTTTACCATTTAGGGATTAATCTTGTGTACAATGCTCTAATGACCAAAACAATATATTAGACCAATGGATTTACATTAAATTATGGAGTGTGAAGTGGTTTAGAGGCCTGCAAACTAGTGTAAGGCAAGCTGACTTGAAAATGCAACTTGTATGAACATGAATTTGCCATGGATAAAAGGTGAGTTTTTGCCAACTTCAAGCCTTCGATTCTCCCTAACCACAAATGTGTTTGAGGAGTTCTTGGAAAATTTGGAAAGCTTGCAACATTATCTATAATCCATATTTGAAATGCAACTTGATACTCCAGGTGGAACTATGTGAAAAATGGCCAAGAAGATAGGTCAAAATCCTGCCTAAACTAGGGCAAAACTAAGTTAAAAGTTTTAGGGACCCTTGTTCCAAAAATCATAACTTGAGATCCAGGCTTCTTTTGAGAAAACTTTGTGAATCAAAGTTTTAGACTTTATGTAGGATTACAACTTTAATGTTGTAAGTTTTGTTTGAATCCATTTGCATCATGGTGAAAATGTGGGGCAAAGTTGAGAAAAATTAAGAAAATTTCATAACTTAGAAAATTTCTAAGTTATGAAAATTTTCAATTTTAAACCCTAATTTGCAATTTTGGGTTTCTTGATGAACAAGTTTCATAATTTGACACATCTTGATGAAGAATGACCCTTGGCACTTGATTTTGACCAAAAAGTCAAAGTTTGACTTTTCAGTGTATAGTCAAATTTTGATTAGTTGACTGAAAAATTCATCTGTTAATCCCATGCAATTGAGATCTTTTGAACTTTTTGAATAAGTAAATATGATTTCATTGAGTCCTTGAGTACATGGTTGAACCTAATTTGCCATTGGCTAGGTCAAAAGGTCAGAAATTGCCTTTGTACAGTCAAAACCCTAAAAATGACCATTTTGCCCTTTTGGTGATCTGATTAAATTTCTTGTGGAGTTGTGGTCCAAACTTGATCCAATGGTTCATATGAGTTCATAATGTTGATGTGAGTCAAAATTCATGAGGTTTGACTGTAAATTGGCCACAGTTGACTTTTTCCCCAATACAGCTGATTTCTAGGTCAACTGTCCAATTGACTGGGCAAAAATTTGATTCAAGGCTTGAAACTTGGTATGGACAAAATTAAGAGTCCAATATGAAGTATGAAAGTAAATTTGAGCATTGAAAGTCCAAGAATCCTTGTGCAAACTCAAACCCTAGTTTAGGTCATCAATGCAAGGAGATGTCTTGAGCAGAGCAAACCCTAGCTTGATCTTGAGTTCCAAGAGCCTTGTGATGAGAAATGTTGATAAAAAGAGAGGGAAAATTTTGGGGTACAACAGTTGCCCCTGTTCAATCTTCTTGAACCTGAAGAGTTAGATTTGCAAGTTTGCCTTTCGTGACTCGAAGGTAAAAGAGGATTGGACACTAGAGTGCCCGTAAATTTGCACTCGTCAAAATGTAGCTGAGGGAATGGGCTTAAAGATGCCATTTGAAAATGGTAGAATCTTGCTGGAGATGGGCTTAGAGATGCCATCCAAAACTTGTTTGTTGAAAATCAGTAGAATGAACATCAGAATGGTATCCGTATTTGGAACGTATCTGAGTTGTATCTGGAGACTGGGTTCGTATGAGCAAGGGAATGGCGTCCGTGTCTAAAGCGTATCTGAGCTGTAACTGTATTTGATTATTGAATGAATATCAGAATGGATGCCGTGTCTGGAGTGTATCTGTATTCTGAATAGGTAACAAAGAAACATCTGTGTATGGAGCATCTATGTGCTGAGGATGAATTCCGAATGAGTGACAGAATGGCAACCATGTCTGGAGCGTATCTAGACTGTATCTGAAGTTGAGATCTGTATAAGTAGCAGAATGACTTTCGTGTTTGGAGTGTATCCGTACTATAACTGGGATCCGAATAAGGGACAAAATGACTTCCGTGTCTGGAGTGTATCTGAACTTGAAGTTGATAGTTGAATCTGAATGAGAAATAGAATGGCCACCATGTCTGGAGTGTATCTAGTCTGTATCTGATTGCTGAAGTCTGAATGGGTAATAGAATGACTGCCACGTTTGGGGGGTGTATCCATACTGTATCTTGACATGAAATTCTGAATGAGTAATAGAATGACCGCCGTGTCTGGGGGTGTATCCATACTGTATCTGAAATCTCTGAATAATTGTTAACGATAGCTTTTTAATCCTATCCTGAAAGGGTAGAATGTTAGCTTAAAATACAAAGTTATATTGCATGCCATGTATGATGCAATAAAATGTGTTCCATAAACATTCATGATATATGAATGTAATGTATGCGCATGTAAGCTGATTAGCTGTCTTACTGAGGAAAATAAATCTTTGGTAGCTGGAGATAATGAAATCTTTGACTGCTGCCGGGGAAAGTAAATCCTTGACCGATGCTGGGGATTCCAAGAATCTTTGATTGTTGAAGGTGAGAGAACCTTGCTGATTACTGTTGGGGATAGAAAATCCTTGGCAACCTGCGAGGATGTGAGAATCCTTCATGACTTTCCTGGGGAAATGAGGAAAAATCCGACGACCTCTACTGGGGAATTAAAACCTAGGAGGCTTCAAATGGAGAAACGGGAACTAGAATCTTCGTTCTGTCGAGAAATAACTCTGTGGGGAGAGTGTTTATTCTGCCGGGGAAATCAGGAGCTTGGGTTGTATGCCAATCTACTGGGGATTCCTTGTTTTGTGGAGAACTCTGCTGGTGAATTGGAGGAAGTTGGATAGTACTCCACCGGGGTTTAAGATTTGAAGTTTTGGACTCCGTTGGGGAAGAAAGTTTCATCTTCACTGGGGATTAGTAGTTCAAAGTTTTCGGGCTCCACTGGGGATCGGGAGTTTAGAGACTTAACTCTGATGGGAATTTTGAAATTTAACTCCACTGGGGATATGTACTTCAAGGTTTTAACTTTGTTGAGGATCTGAATGACATACTGTAGGGGATTTCTTCTGGAATAGCCTAAAGACGTTTTCCTATACTTTCGACCTATCAGTAATTATCCTTTCTCATTTCGTTTCATTTGTAAGCAGTGATTATATTCAAATGCATATGCTCATTTATCAAACCATTGGACGTTTTCAAATAAGTGTAAAAGGAAATGAAAGACAAACAAAATTCTGCACTTTGAAGTATCTTCGTATTAACTTTTGTAAGTATTTTTGTACAAAGGAGACAAACATCCTAGTAAGAGAATGTTGTCGTAAAATTGAGAAAAATCTTATACAAAGAAAGATGGCTATGTGCAACAATTCCATGGGGTTCCCATTCTGCTATAGCCTTCACAACTCTGAGTATCTTTGTCCATTCATTGCTTCGTCCGTAGATGATTGGATTGATCAGAAGCTTGGAGTGTTGGTCGTAAAGAGATTGTCCTTAAAGTGATCCGACGAGACATAGTCATACGCTTTAATTACCTAACTTTTGCCTGGACCGCCCTTTCGGGTTTTCGATCCACCGGGAAACCCTTTTTTGCCCAAGTCGCCCTTTCGGGTTTTCAACTTGCCGGGTGTACAGATTTTTTATTTATCCCTAATTTTTGCTTGAACCGCCCTTTCGGGTTTTCGATTCACCGGGATGCCCATTTTTGCCCAAGTCGCCCTTTCGGGTTTTCAACTTATCGGGTTGTTTTATGCGTAGTATCTTTTGACTATGTATGCGTTCGTAGGGTGCGGCAAGTCGTCGCCATCCATGGTAGTCAGAATCATTGCCCCACCAGAAAAGATGTTCTTGATCACAAATGGTCCTTCGTAAGTAGCAGTCCACTTGCCCCTGGGATCACTTTGCGGCAAGTTGATCCGCTTGATTACAAGATCTTCGACTTGATATACCCGACGCCTAAATTTCTTGTTGAACGCCTTGATCATCCATTTTTGATACGTATGACCATGGCAAACAGCAGTAAGTCGTTTCTCGTCGATCAAGTTAAGTTGATCAAGCCGGGTCTGAATCCAATCGTCTTCACTTAAACCCACATCCTTCATAATCCTTAAGGAAGGAGTCTGAACCTCCATAGGTAAAACAACCTCCATGCCATATACCAAAGAAAAGGGGGTTGCCCCAGTTGAAGTACACGCCGTGGTACGATATCCATGTAGAGCAAATGATAACATCTCGTGCCATTCCTTGTAGGTGACTGTCATCTTTTGAATGATCTTCTTGATATTTTTGTTCGCGGCTTCAACAACACCGTTCATCTTTGGACGATAGGGAGATGAATTGTGATGTTGAATCTTGAACTGCTCACACAGAGCGGTGATCAAAGTGTTGTTCAAATTTGTACCGTTATCCGTGATGATCCTGTCGGGATACCATACCGGCATATGAGGTTCTGCTTGATGAAGCGGGCAACCACATTCTTTGTAACGGAGGCGAAGGAAGCTGCTTCGACCCACTTGGTAAAGTAATCAATTGCCACCAGGATGAAGCGATGTCCATTGGATGCTGTAGGCTTGATCTCTCCGATCATGTCGATACCCCACATCGCGAATGGCCAAGAAGCTGTTAGAACGTTGAGAGAAACAAGAGGAATATATACCTTGTCAGCATAGACTTGACATTTGTGACAAGTACGGGAATGTTGATGACAATCAGCTCCCATGGTAGACCAGTAGTAGCCTGCCCTTAGAATCTTCTTAGCCATCGTATGTCCGCTCAAGTGGGTACCAAATATACCACTATATATTTCGGTCATGATCAACTCTGCTTCAACCTTGTCCACACAACAAAGTAGAACACAATCATGGCTGCGCTTATATAAGATACCATTGCTAAGGAAGAACTTGGTAGCAAATCTCCTTAAGAACTTTTTGTCATTGACGGAAGCTCCTTCAGGGTATTCTCGAGTCTGGAGATACCTTTTGATTTCGTGAAACCAGGGTTGTTCCACTACTTCTTCGGTATTAATCTCATGACAGTGCGCAGGTTCGTCCATTCGCTCGATGGTGATTTGGGGAGCCTCATTATCCCAGTTGAGTTTAAACATGGAAGACATTGTTGCCAGAGCATCTGCTAGCTGATTTTCTTCTCGCGGGAAGTGCTCAAAGGTAATATGCTCGAAATGAGGAAACAATGTCAGGACATGTTCTTTATATGGGATAAGATTAGGATGTTTAGTGTCCCACTCTCCTTTGATTTGACTGATAACCAAAGCTGAGTCCCCAAATACAATCAGAGATTTGATTCCCAAGTCAATTGCGGCCTTGAGACCAAATATACAAGCTTCATATTTGGCCATGTTGTTGGTGCAGCTGAAGCAGAGTCTAGCAGTGAAAGGTGTATGGAAACCTTCTAGAGAAATAAATACCGCGCCGATACCATTGCCAAGTGCATTTGAAGCACCATCGAAGTAAAGAGTCCATCGGGATCCTTGTTCAGGTCCGTCATACAGTCCGTTACCTTCAATGTTGTCCAATGTCATAATGTCCTCGTCAGGGAAGTCGAACCTCATAGATTGGTAATCTTCGACGGCTTGATGAGCTAGATGGTCAGCTAGTACACTCCCCTTTATAGATTTTTGAGTTGTGTACTGGATATCATATTCAGTCAAGATCATCTACCATCTAGCGATTCTTCCGGATAAAGCAGGCTTCTTGAAGATGTACTTAATCAGATCCATTTTAGAAATCCGCAAAGTGGTATGTGTCAACATATACTACTTTAGCCGGCGAGCAGCCCATACCAAAGCGCATCAAGTTTTCTCGAGCAGTGAGTAACGAGTCTCACAGTCGGTAAACTTTTTGCTAAGGTAATAAATGGCATGCTCTTTTTGGCCAGACTCGTCATGTTGGCCCAGTACGCACCCCATTGAGTTATCCAAAACAGCCAGATACATGATTAAAGGTCTTCCTTCGACGGGTGGCATCAAGATAGGAGGTTCCAGCAAATACTCCTTGATCTTATCAAAAGCAGCTTGACAATCATCATTCCATTCAACCACCTGATCTTTCTTCAACAACTTGAAGATTGGATCACAGGTAGATGTTAGGTGAGAGATGAACCTTGCAATATAGTTTAAGCGTCCCAAGAAACCTCTAACCTCCTTTTTAGTGCAGGGGGCAAGAATTTCTTGTATAGCTTTGACCTTAGCAGGATCAACCTCGATGCCTTTGTTACTGACGATGAATCCCAAAAGTTTACCGGACCTGACTCCGAAAGTGCACTTGCTAGGGTTCAGTCTGAGCTTATACTCCTTCGATCTGACAAACAGCTTTTGCAGATGGTCGAGGTGTTCTTCTTCTGTCTGTGAACGGGCTATCATGTTGTCTACGTAGACTTCGATCTCATGATGTATCATGTCATGAAACAAAGCTACTATGGCTCGCTGATAGGTTGCCCCGACATTCTTCAGTCTGAATGGCATCACTTTATAGCAGAAGGTACCCCACTGCGTAACAAAAGTAGTCTTCTCCATGTCTTCGGGGGCCATTTTGATCTGATTGTATCCCGAGAATCCATCCATGAAGGAAAATACCTTGTGTTGAGATGTGTTGTCAACCAAGATGTCAATGTGTGGTAGTGGAAAGTCATCTTTAGGGCTAGCCCTGTTTAAGTCCCGATAGTCCACACACATTCTGACTTTGCCGTCCTTCTTAGGCACGGGCACAATGTTAGCAACCCATTATGGATAGGAAGTAACAGCCAGAAAGCCAACATCGAACTGCTTCATCACTTCAGCTTTGATCTTTTCAGACATGCCGGGCCTCATTCGGTGGACCTTTTGTTTGATTGGTGGACAGTCTTCTCTTGTAGGGAGACGGTGAACCGCAATATCTGTATCTAGTCCCGACATGTCTTCATAGGACCAGGCGAAGATCTCAACATATTCATTCAACAATTGAATTAAGCGCTTTTTGACATTTGGCTCCAGGTTGGCACCCACCTTAACCTCTTTCTTGTCTTCCTTTGTTCCCAAATTGATAGTCTCTAGAAACTCTTCATGGGGGCAGAATAGCCCTCTCTTCTTGTTGCAAAAGTCTAGCTAACTCTCCAGGCACTTCACAGTCTTCATCACCTTCGTACTCGGCATGATTGACCAAATCTTCAGAGTCACTGAAGGCTAAAGCATAATAGTCACCCATGGAATTCGGAGTGGATGGGTACCTGCATTTTGTGAGTGTGGGTGTGTGTAAGGGATAACCATCCTTAAACAAAACAAAATGTAAAAGGAAAGAAAATGAACACAATAGTTTATAGATGAAAACGCTCAATGATTCATTAAAAATGGCATATGGTAATGAAGAAATCAAGCCCTTACAAATGGACCTATATTCCCCGGGAAAGGCATAAGGCAAAAAGAGAGTGTACGGATTGTTTAATTATTACAGACCAAAATAGGAAATTGTTCAAAGATAAATTACTGATTTATGAAAGTGATGGGAACAAAGTCTTTCGCCTCCCAATTGCTTAATCCTCCTTCAACGGTTGGAAAGATCCAATCTTCAAAGTTGTCTTCTTCATCATCATCTTCTAAGGCATTAATTCCATGGTGAGTGATTTTTACGGGTGGTCCTCCAGCCCGGGAGCGGCGCACAACTTTCTGGCCAGCGGCAGTGAAACCTAATCCGAACTTGTCCGTATTGTAAGGAAAATCTGGCAGTTGCCCCAACACTGTACTCTTTCCTTCTTTGATTATAGCCTCCGCATCTTTGAGGCATGCCATCCTAGACACAGGCTTGGAAATGATAGGCACATCAGTCATTGTCTTTGCAACTGCGACTTCAAGAGAAACCTCTTCAAAGTGTTGGAAAGGCGTTTCTATGAATTCTCCATCTAACTCCACATACCGGAAGGAGTTAAGGTAACTTATCATATACTCTTCCTCCCCATGAACCGCTATGATCTTACCCTGAACTGGATACTTTAGCATTTCGTGTAGAGAAGAAGTGACTGCCCCAACATTATGGATCCATGGCCTTCCCAACAAGCATGAATATGAAAGACGGATGTCCATCACATAAAAAGTAGAGTTGAAAATTTCTGTACCCACTTTGATTTGAATGTCCACTTCTCCGTGAACCATCCTCTTAGAACCGTCAAAGGCTCTAACAATGATGTTACTAGGCTTTAGGGTCAACCCTTCACAGTCCAATCTGTCCAACGCCTTCTTCGATAGAACATTTAAAGATGAACCAGTGTCAACCAGAACATGGGCAAGTGTGGTCCCCCTGCACTCTACCGAGACATGTAGTGCATCGTTATGCTTTCTTCCTTTAGGGGTCAAATCAGCATCAGAAAAACCAAGACCGTTATCGGCTGTAAGGCTAGCCACACACTCTTGAAATTGGTCCGCAGAAGTTTCTTGAGGCACGTGTGCCGTCTTTAGAAATTTGATCAAGGCTTTAGCATGAGCCTCAGAGCAGAGTAGGAGAGCCAACATGGAGATTTTTGAAGGGGTCTGCCCTAGCTACTCCACGACATCGTAGTCGCTCTTCTTGATTATCTTTAAGATTTCTTCCATCTCTTTTTGGGTGGTCTCGGGGATAACCACAGTCTGAGCCTTCGTCCCGACAGGCGCTTCTTGTATCCCCTTACCTTTATTGGTAGTAACATCAGAGGGTCTAGCTCCGGGTGCGTCAATTTCTTCAATTACCGGACTTTTCACAGATGGTTTGATAGGTACAGAAACTCTCGAGGGTCCGAAGACTGCCCGTGGAGGAGCAATCTCCGGAGAGAAGATCCTTCTGCTGCGAGTTATCTTGCTCGTTCCTGCAATATTCCCTATATCAGGGGTTTCATCATCGGAATTCTCTTTGGATGATTCGATTTGCTTGATACCATGGTAGAAGATTTCTCCTCCGTAATTCCATGGTATCATTTTGTTAGATTTATACGGGACAGGCCCCAACATGGTAGTTTTCAACGGTACAAACTTAGGATTATGCGTAATCTTAACAGGCCTTTTGCAGGTCTTGGAAAGATCGTCGGAGATGGTTATTATAGCAATGTCATTGGATGGAGTATCAAAGGTAACAGGAGTAACATGAGTGATAGTATCAACATGAGTCTTTTGAAAGAGGATCTCTTGGGTATCCCATCAGGCGTTGGATTCCTGATTTCAACAGTGGGCAGTCAGTTTGCAAGTTTGAATAGAAGTAACAGTCTTTTCCACAGCCTGGGAATATCCCGGCTTTCATCAAATTCACTTTAATCATTGGTAACGGAGTCATTAATTCATTAACGGCAGTGACATGAAGATCTTCCATAACGGCATGGACATTATGACCGTGCTTGGGCATTGGGGAAGAAATCACATTTGGCTTTTCGGGCGCATCGAATTCTACTTCCTTGGCGTCTATCAAGTCTTGGATCTTGTTTTTAAGAGCCCAACAATTGTTGGTGTCATGCCCTACACTGTTAGAGTGGTATGCACATTTTGCATTGGAATGATAATAAGGAGAAGAGGTATTAGGGTTTTTCGGCGTTTCTTTCAAGTTGGTAAGGTTCAGCTTTAACAGATGAGGAAGGACTTAAGCCAGTGTCATATTGATTCGGGTGAATTGCCGTTGTGGCCTTTCTACCCTTTGCTGATTAACTCTTGGTTGATTGCTTCGAGGTTGATCGGTTGAAGAGTTCTGAATCATCACAGCCCCCACCGTTGGTCGACGCTCCGTTCTTCCTTGATTTTTCTGGGAATAAACAACAGAAGCTTCTTTCTTAGCTGGGAAGGTCTTCTTAAAAGCAGTGGAAGCAGTTGCATCCTTCTGAATTTTACCACTTTTAATGCCAGCTTCGACCCTTTCACCAGTCAGAATTAATTTGGTGAATCCTGCAGATGAACTTCTGATTAAATGATTGAAGAATGGACCCGACAGAGTCCCTAAAAACATGTCAACCAACTCTCTATCCGTAAACGGTGGCTGCACCCTTCCAGCCAAATCCAGCCACTTCTAGGCATACTCCTTAAATCCCTCATTAGAGGCCATACCCATACTCCGTAGTTGAGTACGAGTAGGCACTAAATCTGTGTTGTATTGGTATTGTCGGTAGAAAGCAGCAGCCATTCCCAATTATGAACATCAGATCTCTCAAGTTGATAGAACCAGTCCAATTGCGTGCCTGACAAACTATCTTGAAAAAAGTGGACCCAAAGATCCTTATCAGAGGAGTGAGGTTGGATCTTTCTGACGTAGGATCTCAGATGCATCTTCGGACAGGACAAACTGTCATAATTAGAAAACTCAGGTACTTTGAACTTGGGAGGAATGACGATCCCAGCGACCAACCCTAGTTCTTTGAAATCTAACCCATGTGCCCTTTGTAACTCCATGGCTGCGAAACGATCCTCAAGATTTTTATACTTATAATCCGCCGACGGGTATTGCTGTTCGGAGTAATCTTCATCCTCTTCCTCTTCTTCTTCTTCAACTTCAGATTCAGAAGGCATTTCTACTCCTTTACCTTTACCAGCCCCTTCATGAGACGTTGAGGGGAACTCGAGGATCCTTCTAGCCTGGTTTTCAAACCTTCTCCCCATAGTGGCCATACCGGTCCTTTTATTTTTCTTATCTTTGTCTTTCCCTTTTTCCAATAGTGCTTTAAGGTCCTCTTGACCCTTCGCTAAGGTCATGAGGAGTTGCTGAAATTGCGAATTCTGTGCTTGCAGATCCTTAACCGTCTGCTCCAAATCCATCTTGTTGAAATAAACAACAGAAAGATATGGAAACTTGGTGTGAAGACCTGTTTATGCATATGATGAATGATATGTTATTCATGTAATGCATTCAAGGATTCAGAAATTCAAATTTGTTGCAAACAAAACAAACACACGTCATATTAAGAAGAAATTTTTTAGTACATAAATGCCCCATGGGCAAAATATTACAAAATTCTTAATGTAAAAAGACATTGCGGATCCTCTTTGGTGCGATGTAAGTGTTAAGAGTCTCCTATTCGTGAAGTCGGCGTGTAAGCTCCAAAACCTTCTTCTCACTGGCATAGAAGCTGGCTTCAAAAGTATTTCGTTCTTCCTTGAGTTGTATCCAACTCTTTTGCAATTCTTCCAATGATGTTGGCATGTCTGGATGTAGGAGGGTGTATGGAACCTCTCCTTCCATAACAGGCTCTTTGATCACGGGGAGAACGTGAGGGTAAGGCATCATAAGACTCTGGGTGCGGGTTCGTACCCACCTGAGATAAGGCTCAAGGGGGATGTAATTCTTATGCCCCAGTGTCTTACTATCCACTTTGTTGGGCATCCTCCAAGCTCGGATAAACCTTTGTCGAAGTCCTTGAGCATCACTGTCAAAGTCAAAAACCAAGTCAGGAATCAGCATATCATGAGGGCCATCCCTTCGGGCATACCCAAATTGCCTTAGAGCTAAACAGGGGTTGTAGGTAATGCCTCCCCTAATTCCAAGTAGAGGGACATTAGGGAATTCCCCACAACGATCAATGATGATGACATTTTCTCTAGACCGAGAACACCAATGAACATCAGAATGTGTTAGGGTCATTAATCGTTGTGACCACCTTAAATCCTGCTCATTCTTCAAAACTGTTTGGGGAAGGTGAGAAATAAACCACCTTGCTAGAAGAGGAGTACAACACATGAGAACACCTCTTTTCCTCATTGTTCATGTGTGAAATGAGTGTAGGATGTCCCCAAGCAATGTAGGCACATGATTCCGATATATGAAAATCTTGACAGCGTTCACATCTATAAGCTGATCAGGGTTTGGGAACAAGACTAACCCATAGATGAGGAGTGCCACAATCTCTTCAAAAGCTTGCAGATCTAAAGAATTCCAGCAATCTTGTGCCTTCTCAAACATAAACTTTGCCAAGAAACCCTTGACACCACTTCTGGTTTCCCAATGTCCTTTGATATCAGATGGTTGCAAGTGTAATGCTTGAGCAACATCTTCGGGCTTTGGTTCTCTTTCCGTACCGTTGTGGGGTAGTTGATGAAGAATAGAAATCCCCAGAAGTTGAGAAAATTCCTCCAAAGTAGGTACTAGTTGGTAATCAGGAAATGTAAAGCAATGGTGTAGGGGGTCAAAGAACTGGAAGAGAACTTTCACCATGTCTTCTTCAATGTTGGAGTTGACCAAGTTGAGAAGTCTACCATGTCCTTCACTGAAAGGAGAATTCTCTGGAATCTTGGAAGTAAGCTCCTTAAGTTGAGGAGGGATTCTCACAAGGTTGACTTGAATTGTTTTCATGCGAAGAGATTCCATAACCTACAAAACAAGAACAAAGATGAAGATCCAAACCCTTGAAATGGTTAGTGGATGCATATGATGCTTTATGATGTTTATGATGTATGCACAAGCACATGTACAAGCAAATCACACAAGATCCTAGTTTCAGTCTTGCATGAGGTTTTATAGGTAAGTACCCTCTTGAGTGTAGTATCGAGTATCTACCTACTTCGGACTGCACCAAAGCCGGTCATCTCACTACCCCTAAAAAAGGCCAAGATGGTCAAGTAAGGTTCTAAGAGTTCATTAGTGCTTCATGACATCACTCAGTGGCCCCGTATTCTCTTTGATTGACTCAAAGGCTACCGATACTTACAAATATGTCGCACTAATATAGCTATTGCTTCAATCATGTCGGTATACCCCGCACAGTTTCCACAATGTATTGCTATTTACCTATGAATGTTTCCCAAATCCGGGTGGAGGATTCAAAACCCAAACAAGAGAACCGAATGTAAAGCAATCAAAGCAATCAAGATAAACATGCAAAAGGTGATCTAAACCCTAAGGTTACTCCACTTTCAAAGAATTCCCCAGCAAAGTCGCCAGTTCTATGATACGGTGGGAGAACTGACTTGAGGTTTTGCGTTTTGTGTTCGCAAATGTTTCGGTTTAGCAAGAGTCGCCACCGACTTTTTATTTTATCCTAAGGAAAGGTCAAAAAGCACAGGAAAGACCTTTGAGATGTTTTCTTGGGTTCGGGGAGTAGATTATGAAAAGGGAAGGTGCAAGCACCCTTTTCATCCATGGTTATCCATGGGCTCTTATTTACTTGTTTAGATCACTTGCTTTGCTTTTCCAATTGTTTGAAATGGTGCTTTGTGCGTGGTTTTGAAAGATGTTTTGAAAAGAGGCCATCGTTGTGGCAACCTTTGTAATGATTCTTGTTTGAATGTATACAAAGGTGTTTTTGTCTTTTGAAAATATGTCAATGTTTGAAAGTTTGATTTGGATAATGTTTTGAAATTGTGTTATGAAGTGTGTTTGAAAATAGCAAGGATGTTTTTGCAAGCTTTTGATCAAGTAACTAAGATCTTTCTTATGTTTTTAACCCTTTTGACAGTGTTATTTCACCATTGCATTTGGTGAATAACCTTGTGTTAGGATTTTAAACGGGATAGGCGCGGGTCATCGTGTAGACCATGATAGCAATTGTGTCAAGTATCTTTGGAAAATTTTTGAGGGACTTGATCATTTTTGTTTAGGCAACCAAGATAGAGTCATCGAGGGACTATGATATTTTGTTTTGTTTTTGTTTTGCCAAAGTACCCAACATGCATAACATGGCCCATTTTTGAAGGCAACAAGTGGATTGTAAACCTAGGGGTGCAAGTGTGCATTATGTTTGATTTCCATGCATTTTGTCTTTGATTAAGTCAAACTATTTGGAATTTTTTATATTAATAACCAAGTATTAAAATAATATTTCGCAAATAACCGGGTTTCGGAAAAAATTACGCAAATAACCATGTTTGAGATGGCTCCACAAAGGAGGAGCCATCTCAATTGGCGCATGCACCTCTTTTTTTAAGGGAGGCGCCATCTCACTTGGCGCCTAAGTGCTTAGGGCAAGCCCTAAGCCAAGTGAGATGGCGCCTATGTACAAAATTAGGGCAAAATTTTTTTTATATTTTCTTTCCTGCGCGTTGCCTATTAGACAGAGATCAACAAAATGGATTTTTTATTTAAAAAAAAATAATTACATTTAACTGTTTTACATTAAAAGAACAGTAAAAAAATGGATACAAAAAATACTGGGAAAAAAAAAGATACATCAGTGATCCCCAGGAACCCGGTAATGACCCCCAGTTCCGCATCCCCGTCCTCGCCTTTCTCTTGCTGGGTGCCGTCTCGTTTCCTGCTGCGGCAAGGTCGATGGCCCAGCGAAGTCAATGCGATCCGAATCCATAAAATCAGTAAGATCTCCATATCTCGAAGATCCGCTCTAGTACAGTCGGTTACCCATACCCTCAAAGTTTGGTCGTGTTGGCGGTGGGTGGGGTTCCATGGTTGGTCGGTAGCATTGGTCGTCTGAGTATGGGGGGTAGAAAGGAAATGGATCTTGGGGTGTTTGGTATTGTGGATGTTGGGTTGTTTGGTGATATGGTGGTCGATGGTAGGTTTGGTCGGCTTGGTCATAATCTTCTGACATTCCCATATCAGGGCTAAGGCTGGATGTTGAGGGCGCCATATTGGGATATATGGAAGACTGAAATTGTGTCTGGGGTATGTGGGTGTGCTGGTATTGGGGTTGGTATTGTGGTTGGGTTTGAGGCATATCCGGGTATTGGTAGTTTGGCGGTGAATGTGGTTGGTAGTACGGCATTTGATTGTAGTTGTGTTGTGGTGGGGAATGTGGTTGTGTGTTTGTTGGTCTGTTTCTTCTTGGGGGTTGGTTTGAGGTTGATGGATTTTGGGTTTGTTGATGGGGAATCGAGGGTTGTGCCCATTGTGTGCGTGGGTCAACCAAGTACCTCGGATGAGACACGTGCATATCTGGGTTACTAACCGACCTGTACCACGACATATATTGATCAGTGTGTCGCATGTTACCTTGAGTAAGGAAAACCGGGGATTGCAAGATGTAGCGGTGACGCCTTTGCCACATTTTACACCATTCTGGAGCAAAGTCTTTCCAGTTGGTAAGACCCCACTGGGCGTCGACCCTTTTTAGATGCCAGGGGGACAAATCTGTTGGATCACTTGGTATCTCTTGGATCATTCCGAACTGCATCTTCACACGGTCGCTGTGGTGCATCTCCATAATGTTGAACCAAATGAGTGCAGTCTTTGCAGTCCAAGTTGCTGCATCCTCTGGGTTTGGAGAATGGCCCAAACCCAAATATGGTCTCCAGACGAACTGCGATAAAATTTAAATCAGGTAAGCGCAAAAGTAATGTATAAATAATTAAAATGAACAAAAGTTAAAAGCTACGACGTACGTCATCTGGGCCTAAGTGATCCAACAGATTCCGGTAGAGTGCGACATTGAATCTTGGATTCTTGCCGTAATCCATACCCCTCACGCAGTACCTAAAGGAAATGAGAAACATGTTATTTTTAGCATATATTTTGGAAAGAGCAGAATAGTTATAAATGCTATAACTTAATGACTTACTTTGTTGCGTACGGGAAACCAAAAGTGTTGTTGTTGATGGGGGTTTAAGGACTCCATCCTCCACCAACCCCAGGCTTGTAGTAAAAATGCGCACCCATAAAATGTACATTTTTCCTTGACTGCGTTTTTGCACAAGGAACTGTACAGGTGGGCTAATACTGCAGAACCCCAACTATATTTTCTAGTTTTTTTAAAATTTGTTAGTAAATGTAAGTACATGAAATTTACACTATTTCCCGTACTTTAGGGAAATAAAAATGTACCAAAAAGTATCATAATATACGTTCTGGCTTTTACTACTCGGTCATTCTCTGAGGAATTTTCATTTAATTCCGTACTTGCATAATGCCGTTTCAGGTCAGTGAGTAGTATTCCCTGCTCTCTAGCTCCACCACCTTCTACCATGTCCCTACCCAACAGTTCTTCACACTGTGAGTTGGGTTGTTGAACCGACCCGTTCACCGCCTTACCGTCGATAGGGAGGCCCAGTAGCATGTACACATCTTCGAGAGTGATGGTACATTCACCTATTGGTAGGTGAAATGTATGGGTCTCCGGTCTCCACCTCTCCTACATTGCAAGAATGAATTTTGAGTCAATGGTGCAGTTGGAGATCTTTATCACATGTCCAAAACCTGCATATTCCAGATAAGGGACGATAAATGGGTCGGGAGCCAGGTATTTGTGCGAACGGATTCTGAATCTTTGTGTATCCTGAGATCATAATTAAACAAGTGTAAGATTAATTAAGATGAACAACACGTTATTTGAAGTATGAAAAATGTATAACCAAAGAAGAGACTTACAAATGCAGCAATGTTTTCCCTTGTGCCTCTGTGAGTATCTCCCATTGTTAGAAGAGCCATTGTTCAGAATGCTTGAGAGAATGAAAGACTTAGGAAGAAATAGAGAGTATGATAGACTTAATAAATATTTCGTAGCAGAGAGTGAGAGTTGTGTGGGTGTGAGAGATGTTTCATAAGGTATGTATTTATAGGCAAATAAGTTTGATGTAGTGGTTGCATGCCTGCGATGTGTCACATTTGCATGCTTAGGGTGTTACACATATGCATGCATGCATTTACAAAAAATGTAAGGTGTCACTCTTGCAGGCTAGGTGGCAGCCCATGCATGTATCACGATTGGACAGTAAGGGAGGCGCCATCTCACTTGGCGAAAGAGTAAAAAAATGAATGGTGTCGCCACCCCATTTGGCGAATAAGAGGTGTCACTTCTTACAGCATTGGCTCAGGCTACGTGACAGCCTTTGGGATTCCTTTCTTTGTTGCATGCAAGGCCATTGGAGTTGATGGGTGGAGTCTTACACAAAACATTTATGTGTGCAAAATAGGGCCAGGATAGGTGGCAGGCTAGGTGGCTGCATAAGCCCATGCATGTATCACGATTGGACAGTAAGGGAGGCGCCATCTCACTTGGCGAAAGAGTACAAAAATGAATGGTGTCGCCATCCCATTTGGCGAATAAGAGGTGTCACTTCTTACAGCATTGGCTCAGGCTACGTGACAGCCTTTGGGATTCCTTTCTTTGTTGCATGCAAGGCCATTGGAGTTGATGGGTGGAGTCTTACACAAAACATTTATGTGTGCAGAATAGGGCCAGGATAGGTGGCAGGCTAGGTGGCTGCATAAGCCCATGCATGTATCACGATTGGACAGTAAGGGAGGCGCCATCTCACTTGGCGAAAGAGTACAAAACTGAATGGTGTCGCCACCCCATTTGGCGAATAAGAGGTGTCACTTCTTACAGCATTGGCTCAGGCTACGTGACAGCCTTTGGGATTCCTTTCTTTGTTGCATGCAAGGCCATTGGAGTTGATGGGTGGAGTCTTACACAAAACATTTATGTGTGCAGAATAGGGCCAGGATAGGTGGCAGGCTAGGTGGCTGCATAAGCCCATGCATGTATCACGATTGGACAGTAAGGGAGGCGCCATCTCACTTGGCGAAAGAGTACAAAAATGAATGGTGTCGCCACCCCATTTGGCGAATAAGAGGTGTCACTTCTTACAGCATTGGCTCAGGCTACGTGACAGCCTTTGGGATTCCTTTCTTTGTTACATGCAAGGCCATTGGAGTTGATGGGTGGAGTCTTACACAAAACATTTATGTGTGCAGAATAGGGCCAGGATAGGTGGCAGGCTAGGTGGCTTCATAAGCCCATGCATGTATCACGATTGGACAGTAAGGGAGGCGCCATCTCACTTGGCGAAAGAGTACAAAAATTAATGGTGTCGCCACCCCATTTGGCGAATAAGAGGTGTCACTTCTTACAGCATTGGCTCAGGCTACGTGACAGCCTTTGGGATTCCTTTCTTTGTTGCATGCAAGGCCATTGGAGTTGATGGATGGAGTCTTACACAAAATATTTATGTGTGCAGAATAGGGCCAGGATAGGTGGCAGGCTAGGTGGCTGTATAAGCCCATGCATGTATCACGATTGGACAGTAAGGGAGGCGCCATCTCACTTGGCGAAAGAGTACAAAAATTAATGGTGTCACCACCCCATTTGGCGAATAAGAGGTGTCACTTCTTACAGCATTGGCTCAGGCTACGTGACAGCCTTTGGGATTCCTTTCTTTGTTGCATGCAAGGCCATTGGAGTTGATGGGTGGAGTCTTACACAAAACATTTATGCCTTGCTCTCATGTCATTGCCGCTTGTGCTCATACCCATCAAGACGCGCTTCAACTGCTCTCAAACGTTTATAAATCTGAAACGTTGCTCACTGTTTACAACAACAACTTTCCTTTGGTGGCAAAACCGGACTATTGGCCTGAATACAACGGTGATATAGTTTGACACAATGACCAAATGCGAAGGAACAAGAAGGGTCGTCCCAAAAGCAGGCGCATCACAACAGAAATGGACAATCTTGACAGGTTGGAAAGAAAGTGTGGTTTATGCCGTCAGGTCGGACACAATCGCAAAAACTGTCCGAATCGGGCGTCTGGCTCGACCACATAAATTTTGTAATACAATAAATCTTTTCAATATTTGTGTTGTAAACATTATGGGTTTTCCGTTAATAAAACTGTTAACACAATTTAAGAAATTCAATATAGGAAATTACATTAGGGTTTTCGCGTACAACAATGATTAACGATATTCAATCTAGGAAATTACAACTGTTAACACAATTTCATCTGACCCATGCATCATCAGCATTACATCACTGTCTGTTTTGACTTCCTCCAACCACACATTAGGTCTTCCTGTCGCATGCGAGGTTGTTGTTCGTTTTCGCTGGATCCTTCGAATTTTTTCCCCCTCGGCGATGTCTCCATCTAGCCACCGCATCAACTCCCGCTTCAGACGCTCCATGGAGTGAATGTGCCAGAATTTCATTTTCATCGCAGGTTTCGTGGCGGAGAATATAACGTAACCATCTCTGCTAAAAATCATAGGCGACGTCATTACGTAAATAAGGGAGTACAAAATAAAAATACAGTGCGAGAAAGTGTGAGAAATTTCAAAGAAACGGACGAATTATTTATAAAACAGCAAAAAACCCTAGTTTTGCCCTAGGCGCCAAGTGAGATGGCGCCTCCTCTCATTTTTAAGGAGCATGCGCCATCTCACTTGGCTAAAAGACAAGGGAGGCGCCAAGTGAGATGGCGCCTAGGGCAAAACCCTAGGTGCATGCGCCAATTGAGATGGCTCCTCCTTTGTGGAGCCATCTGAAACATGGTTATTTGCATAATTTTTTCCGAAACCCGGTTATTTGTGAAATATTTTTTTAATACATGGTTATTAATAAAAAAAATTCAACTATTTGTTGATTTGGATTTTTGCATACAAACCCTAATTCTCTAATCATGGCATAATTGAAAGCGTAAAGTGCGAGAATTAAAATTCTAAACTATTACAACATGATTATGGGGATGGGGGTACAATTTTGAATGGGGGGTATTTGACAAGAAATATAAACGCTAGTTTACTATTACATCCAAATTGAATCACAATGCATAAATATTTAAATGGACCATATTTAAATAAACAAAATAAATAAATATATCAAAGGAAATGGAATATGCAAAAAAATCTTTGTTTGTTTATGTATGTAAAAGTATTTAATGTAAAAAATAAAGAAATAAATAAAAGATTTATTTTAATTGTTTAAGGGTAAAACCCTAATTTCTTTAAGAAAATAAAATGTTATATTATTTATATACAATAAAATATATTAATATATACAAAATGAAATATACTTAGAAAAAGTATTTTTTGTAATAATAAAATAAAAATGTAATTTTTTATATTTTTACTCTAAAGTATTTAATAAAAAAAAAAAAAAAAAAAAAAAAAAAAAATATATATATATATATATATATATATATATATATATATATATATATATATATATATATATATATATATATATATTAAATATATTAAATATGTATAATATAAAATAAAATATGTACAAAAATAAATTATATTTTTAATAATATTTTCAGTGTGAATGAAAATAAGAAATAAAAATAAAAGTATAAATTACATATTATTTTCAAGTTTAAATAAATAATATAAAAGTATTTAAAATGTTTTTATGTTAGAAAAATTAAAATAAAATGCCAAATAAATGTAAAAAAAATATGAAAATGTTTTTTGAGCATTTTTTATATTTGGAAATAAATAAACAAAATCAGAAATGAAAATAAAAATGCCAAAGTATAATAATTCAAGAAATTGGGCCAGGGGGTGCAAAAATGAAAATGGGAGGTGTCAAGAGTGAGCCAGGCCAAGCCCAACCCACCATTTCATCTTCTACCTCCAGCTTTTGAAAATACGCGCGCGCCTGTACAAACTTGGGACATCCTGTATACGTGATCTATTGCAAAAACACACAACATCAAACTTGTAGAGAATTTCAAGACGATTCCAACCATATAAATAACTTGTTCTAACTCTCAAAGACCAGAGAGAATTTCTCTGGCCCTAAAATCTGACCTAGTTTTTTCAGCATGTTCATGGATGAAATTCTCCTAGCACACTTAATATAAATGGAAACTGAGCATATGTACAACTTCATGACAATGAACACTATATTTTTTATTCACAAACCTAAGGCTAAATGTTCTTAAATAGAGAGATAGAAAGTGGAGAAAAACCTGTTTCAGTTGGATTCGTGTAGGGTAATGCAGTGCTTCTCAACAAGGTTTGAGATTTCTGGTAGCTTGCTTGAACTTCATTTGATCTTTTCCAATAGCTAGCTTGCCTTGAATGTCCTTGAATCAGCCTATAGAACTCAACCTGCACAAGCTCAAAATGAAAATGGTGAACACTGTAAATGGAGTTACTGTTGGTATTTGAGGTTTGGGATAGCTTGGGCGAGTTGAATGGAAGGTGTTTGAAGCAACTTGGAGCAAAACGCACGAGCCAAATGAGCTATGGCACTCAAGTTGCAGGACCTGCCCTGTTTTGCCAAAGGAATGTGATTTCTGGCTATGGGGTGTTTTTAGGCTTGAACAATCGTGTTTCTAACTCAAAGGGGTGTGAGAAAGATGTTTTGAATGTTTGCACAAGTTGATCTTTTCTGGTTTTCAAGTTCTCAAGTTTTGGACCAATTTCTTATTTTTGAAGTAAGAGATTTGTTTAGCTGCAAGAGATTTGTTTAGCTGCAAGAGATTTGGCTCTATGCTCAAGGATTATGGTTTTGACATAAAGCAAACTTTTGCAAAAATGGAAATGTGCCTTTTACCATTTAGGGATTAATCTTGTGTACAATGTTCTAATGACCAAAACAATGTATTAGCCCAATGGATCTGCATTAAATTATGGAGTGTGGAGTGGTTTAGAGGCCTGCAAACTAGTGTAAGGCAAGCTGACTTGAAAATGCAACTTGTATGAACATGAATTTGCCATGGATAAAAGGTGATTTTTTGCCAACTTCAAGCCTTCGATTCTCCCTAACCACAAATGTGTTTTAGGAGTTCTTGGACAATTTGGAAAGCTTGCAACATGCTCTATAATCCATCTTTGAAATGCAACTTGAGACTCCAGGTGGAACTATGTGAAAAATGGCCAAGAAGATAGGTCAAAATCCTGCCTAAACTAGGGCAAAATTTCACTAAGTTAAAAGTTTTAGGGACCCTTGTTCCAAAAATCATAACTTGAGATCCAGGCTTCTTTTGAGAAAACTTTGTGAATAAAGTTGTATACTTTCTGTAGGACTACAACTTTTATGTTGTAAGTTTTGTTTGAATCCATTTGCATCATGGTGAAAATGTGGGGCAAAGTTGGGAAAAATTAAGAAAATTTCATAACTTAGAAAATTTCTAAGTTATGAAATTTTTTCAATTTTAAACCCTAATTTGAAATTTTGGGTTTCTTGATGAACAAGTTTCATAATTTTACACATTTTGATGAAGAATGACCCTTGGCACTTGATTTTGACCAAAAAGTCAAAGTTTGACTTTTCAGTGTACAGTCAAATTTTGATCAGTTGACTGAAAAATTCATCTGTCAATCCCATGCAATTGAGATCTTTTGAACTTGTTGAATAAGTCAAGATGATGTCATTGAGTCTTTGAGTCCATGGTTGAACCTAATTTTCCATTGGCTAGGTCAAAAGGTCAGAAATTTCCTTTGTACAGTCAAAAACCCTAAAAATGACCATTTTACCCTTTTGGTGATCTGATCAAATTTCTTGTGGAGTTGTGGTCCAAACTTGATCCAATGGTTCATATGAGTTCATAATGTTGATGTGGGTCGAAATTCATGATGTTTGACTGTAAATTGGCCACAGTTGACTTTTTCCCCAATACAGTTGATTTCTAGGTCAACTGTCCAATTGACTAGGCAAAAATTTGATTCAAGGCTTGAAACTTGGTATGGACAAACTTAAGAGTCCAATATGAAGTATGAAAGTCAACTTGAGCATTAAAAGTCCAAGAATCCTTGTGCAAACTCAAACCCTAGTTTAGGTCATCAGTGCAAGGAGATGTCTTGAGCAGAGCAAACCCTAGCTTGATCTTGAGTTCCAAGAGCCTTGTGATGAGAAATGTTGATAAAAAGAGAGGGCAAATTTTTGGGTATAACACCCTCTATTGGTAATGTGCAGGTAATCAAGAAGGATAGCTATTACCTTCGTTAGTTCGAGTCGGTGTTGTCGCTCTGATACGTAGCACTCGAGGGGATGAACTCATGTTTTCTTTATTGTTGGTTTTCATTATGTTGTTGAATTTTTAAGTTGTTTTCATTAAAGAATTGTTGTCTTAAAGCCGTTTTGAGTTGGACAAGATGTTATCGTGTTTTCAGTTGAATTTGTGAATCTACTGCGTAGCAACGAAAGTTGTTTTATTTTTAAAGACTAAATAGGTTTTTATCGGTTCATCCAAAATTTATGTGTTATGTATTTGAACTATAGGTGATTGAATGTCGTTGTTTCCAAATTGAAAGTGTAGCATTCCATTTGTTTGTTGTAAATTTTGTAACTTTGATTTTATATAATTCGTTGGGTAGAAATGGGGTGTTATATTAGTGGAATCAGAGCAGGTTGGTCCGTCTGACCAACTTGCCGAGTTGTAGTTTTCTCTAACAATTGAGTATTGTTAACTTGAGTTCTAACCATTGTTTATGTTGTAGTGATAAGTTGAGATGGATGGAAGGAATGACGCTGCACTTACTACTGCTTTGGAAGCAATGGCGCATGCTATGGAGAATAAGCCGAACTCTGACGGGAATGCTAGATCTTTTAGCTTGGCGACCTTATAGAGGGAGAATCTACCTACCTTCAAGGGTAAGTATGATCCTGATGGAGCATTGGATTGGTTGAAAGAGATTGAGAGAATCTTCCGTGGGATGGACTGCACTTCAATGCAGAAGGTTCGATATTGTAATCATATGCTAGCAGTTGAGACTGATGACTAGTGGCTAGAGACTCATCCGAGGTTGGAAGCTGCAGGTGAAAATATCACTTGGGTTGTGTTCCGCAGGGAATTACTGAGGAAGTATTTCCCTGAATAAGTTCATAGTAAGAAGGAAATTGAGTTTCTTGAGCTAAAGCAAGGAAGTATGTCGGTTACTGAATATGCGGCAAAGTTTGTTGAGTTGGCTAAGTTTTACCCGCACTACAACGAGGAAAGTGCTGAGTTTTCAAAGTGCATCAAGTTTGAGAATGGGTTGCGCCTAGAGATCAAGAAGGAAGTAGGATATCAAAAGATCTGTGTCTTTGCCGATTTGAATGATAGTTGCATGATCTATGAAGAAGATAATAATAATATTATCAATGAGAAGAGGAATAAGCACCAACACAACCGTGGTAAGCCTTACGATTCCCCAGTTGGTAAAGGTAAACAAAAAGTTTCTCAGGGTCAGAGAACTAGTGGGGGAGATGCTCCTGCTGGTGTGGTTTGTTTCAAATGTGGAAAACCTGGTCATAAGAGCAACGTGTGTACTGTTGAGGTGAAAAGGTGTTTTCGTTGTGGTAAGACTGGACATGCTATATCTGAGTGCAAGAATAAAGATATGATTTGCTTCAATTATGGTGAAGAAGAACACATTGGTAGTCAGTGTTAGAAACCAAAGAAGGCTCACACTAGTGGTAAAGTGTTCGTGTTGGCTGGGACTCAGACAACTAATGAGGACAGACTCATCAGAGGTACATGTTTCATTAATAGTACTCCTTTAATTACTATTATTGATACTGGTGCTACTCATTGCTTTATTGCTGGTGACTGTGTTAAAAGATTGGGTCTTATGTTGTCTTCTTTGAATGGAGAATTGGTCGTCGACATCCCAACTAAGGGATCAATGACTACTTCTCTTGTGTGTTTAAAGTGTACTTTTTCGATCTTAGACAGAGACTTTGTTGTTGATTTGGTTTATTGCCTTTAAGTGGGTTAGATGTGATTTTAGGTATGAATTGGTTAGAACATAACTATGTTCATATTAACTATTATAACAAGTTGGGGAGGTTTTTTACTCTTGAAGAGAAGGAAGCTAGTTTGCTGTCTGCTAGACAGTTGAGGCAGTGGATGCAAGAAGAGGCTCAAATGTTCTCGTTGATGGAATCACTATCTATCAAGAATCAAGCTATAATTAAGGAATTGCAAGTGGTGCATGAATTTCCTGAAGTTTTCCTTGATGAATTCCTGATGTACCTCCAGAGAGAGAAGTCGAATTTGCTATTGATCTTGTACCTGGTATCAGATCTGTTTTTATGGCACCATACAGGATGTCTGCATCTGAATCATCAGAAATAAATAAGTAATTGGGAGAGTTACCTGAAAATAAATTTGTAAGACCATGTGTATCACCGTGGGGAGCTCCAGTGTTGCTAGTAAAGAAGAAAGATGGAAGTATGAGACTTTGTGTTGATTATAGAAAATTGAATAAAGTGACGATTAAGAACAAGTATCCTCTTCCTAGAATAGACGAATTGATGGAACAATTGGTGGGTGCTCGAGTGTTTAGTAAGAATAATTTAAGGTAGGGTTATCATCAGATTAAAGTGAAGGATGAAGATATCTAGAAGACGACTTTCAGAATGTGTTATGGAGATTATGAGTATTCGGTGATGCCTTTCGGTGTTACTAATGCGCCAGGAGTATTCATGGAGTACATGAACCGTATCTTTCATGCTTATTTGGATCGGTTTGTAGTGGTATTCATTGATGACATTTTGATTTAATCTAAATCGGAAGAAGAGCATACAAAGCACTTAAGAATAGTATTGCAGGTTTTGAAAGAGAAGAAGTTGTAGGCAAAGCTATCTAAGTGTGAATTTTGGTTAAAGGAGATTAGTTTTCTTGGTCATGTTATCTCAGGTAGTGGCATTACTATAGATCCATCCAAAGTAGATGCTGTGTTGCAATGGGAAACTTCAAAGTCGGTTAGCGAGATTAGAATATTTTTGGGACTAGCTGGTTATTATAGAAGTTTTTTCTAAGTTGGCACTTTCGTTAACTAAGTTGACTTGAAAAGATAGAACTTTTGTGTGGGATGTTCAGTGTGAAGTAAGTTTTACAGAATTGAAGAAAAGATTAACGTTGGCTCCGATTTTGACATTACCTAATCCAGGAGAACCTTTTATGGTATATTGTGATGCTTCCAAGATGGGTTTAGGATGTGTGCTTATGCAGAATGAAAAGGTAGATGCTTATGCGTCAAGGCAGTTGAGGACTCATGAAAAGAACTATCCTACACATGATTTAGAGCTTACTGCAGTTGTTTTTGTGCTGAAGATTTGGAGACACTACTTCCATGGTTCTAAATTTTAAGTATTTAGTGACCATAAGAGCCTAAAATATCTATTTGATTAGAAAGAATTGAACATGAGAAAATAAAGATGGTTGGAGTTGCTAAAGGATTGCAATTTCGGTTTGAATTATCATCCAGGAAAAGCGAATGTGGTGGCTGATGCGTTAAGTCGAAATACTTTATATATGTCGACAATGATGGTTAAAGAGTTGGAATTAATTGAACAGTTCAGAGATATGAGCTTAGTTTACAAAGTGACACCGCAGAGTGTTATGTTAGGAATGTTGAAAATTAACAATGAATTTATGGACAGTATCAAAGAAACTCAGAAGTTAGATGTGAAATTGGTAGACTCGATGGTTGGTATCGATGAGTCTGAGAATAAAGATTTTAAGTTAGATGCGCAAGGTGTGTTGAGATTCCGTAATAAAATTTGTATTCTTGATGATATGGAGATGAAGAAAGTGATTCTCGAGGAAAGTCATAGAAGCAAGTTGAGCATTCATCCGGGAGCTACAAAAATGTATAAAGATTTGAAGAATTTTTTTGGTGGCCTGGAATGAAGAGTGATGTGGCTCAGTTTGTGTATGCGTGTTTAACTTGTCAGAAGTCGAAAGTTGAACATCAGAAACCTGTAGGGTTGATGCAAGCGTTAGAAGTTCCATAATGGAAATGGGATTCGATGGACTTTGTGACGGGGTTAACTAATACTTCAAGAGGGCATGATACAATTTGGGTCATTGTTGATAGGATTACGAAGTCGACTAATTTTATTTCTATTAACATCAGTTTTCCAATATCAAAGTTGGCTGAGATTTACACTAGTGTAATTGTGTAACTGCATGGTATTCCTCTGTGTATTGTTTCAGATAGAGATCTGAGGTTTACTTCATATTTTTGTAAGAGTTTGCAAGAGGCGTTGGGTTCTAAGTTGAGGTTGAGTTCATCGTATTACCCTTAGACGGATGGTCAGATGGAGAGGACTATTCAGTCGTTGGAATATTTATTGAGAGCATGTGTTCTTGAGCAGGGAGGTTCGTGGGATTCTTATCTTTCGTTAATATAGTTCATTTATGATAATAGTTACCATTCTAGTATTAAAGTGGCACCTTTTAAAGAATTTTATGGTTGACGATGTAGAACTCCTTTATGTTGGCATGAATCTGGGGAAATCATAGTACTTGGACCTAAACTTGTTCAAGAAACTACCGAGAAGGTGAAGTTAATTCAAGAAAAGATGGAAGCTTCCCAAAGTAGGCAAAAGAGTTATCATGACAAGCGAATGAAAGATTTATAATTTCAAGCAAGTGACCACGTGTTTCTGAGAGTTACACCTGTGACTGATGTTGGGCGTACATTGAAGTCTAAGAAGCTCACTCCTTGTTTTATTGGTCCGTATCAGATTTCATACAGAGTCGGCAAGGTTGCATATAGAGTGACTTTACCGCCTAACCTTTCGAATTTGTACGATGTGTTCCATGTGTCACAACTCCAGAAGTATATTTTAGATTGTTGTACCCCAAAATTTTCCCTCTCTTTTTCAAGACATTCCTGACAAAGGATCTCTAATGCTCAAGGATTCTCAAGAATTGATCAGACAAAATCACCTCCGAAACACTAAACCACAAATTAGGGTTTTGACTAAGAACAACTATTCATTGACTTTTTGACCTAATACAGGACCTAATGGCTTAAAGCATAATCTCAAAAATTCAAACATAACATGTTGACCCAATTCCATGGCTTAAATCATTTCTCAATATCAGGGGATTGATAGTTGAAATTTGGTCAACTGATGAAAAGTCAACTGATACACCAAAAGTCAAACTTTGACTTTTTGGTCAACATTAAATTTCAAAGATCACAATTCATCAAGACATTAAAAAATATGAAGTTTGATCATCAAGAAATCAAGAAAGTCAAAAGTCAATGTGAAAAGTCAAACTTTTCAAGACTTAGAAAGTTTCCTAAGTGTTTTTTGTACATGATAATTTCATTACTTCATACCATTCTTCCACAAAGATGCAAGATGATTCAAAGAAAAATTTCAACATAAAAGTTGTAGATCTTGATGATATCTACAACTTTGCTTTATTGATCAATCCTAGAAGTGCTTGGATTTTGAGTTATAAATTCATGAAGTCATGGCATTTTTGTATAATCACTTAGAGAAATTTTCAGCAGGTTTGTCAGGGTTTTATCTTGACTTCTTGGCATTTTTTCACATAGTTCCAAGATGATTTTGTCAAAATGGCCAACATGAAAGTTGTAGAGGATGTTTCAATCTTTCCAAATCATCAAAGAGCATGAATTTATCATACTTGAGTTAGGAGATTCAAGGGCCTGAAGTTGGGCATCCATTCTTAAATTGCAAGTCATTTTGTTGAAGAACAAATAATCCAATTTGCATGATGTGCTACATAATCTTACTTTGAAGGCCTTGTGACTTGAAAATTTATCCATAATCATATGTTTGCACAATTGATTGAACCATTATCCAAGTGATTTAAGTATTGTCCATTGCATCATTCCATTTATGGCACAAAGGCACCATTGCCATTCACATAAAGCATGATTTATGAAATTGTCAACTCACCATTTCCTGTAACATCACCATTTCCAAACTCAAAAAACAGCCACTTGCAACTTGATTTCTCCAACTCAAACTCAAGGCACAAATTTCAGTTTCAAGGTAAGTTTTCTTGACTTTGAACTCTTCATAAAAAGCATCATTAATGGTTCATTTGTGAAGATAAAATCTAGATATCATTTCCTTGAAGCTAACAATTTACTTGTTTTTCATTTTCACTAACCATGTGTTGAGAACTGACTTTTACATGTAGCAAAACAATGACAGAAGTAAAAAACAGCAGTATGAGTCGATACAAAACACTATGAATCGATACAAAATGCGTATGTGTCGATACAAAGTAGTATGAGTCGATACAAAACCCTTATGTGTCGACTCATATTGAGTTGTTTTGACTTCCAAGAGCTAGAAATGAGTATGAGTCGATACAAAACTTGCATGTGTCGATACAAAGCAGTATGAGTCGATACAAAACCCTTAAGTGTTTACTCATATTGAGTTGATTTTGATTTCCATGGGAAAAGAGATGATATGAGCCAATACAAAACATATATGAGCCAATGCATGCGTTAATACATAAAATTTTCGTATCAATGCATAAGTTCATGTGTCAATACATAAAAGTTTTCTTAAACCAATTTTTTTAATTCTTTTTTTACATTATCTTTATATTTCTTGATATTTTTATTGTCATTCAATATTCAATATTGTTGTAATAGTATAATTAGAACTTTATTGCTTTCATCCCCCATTCATAAACTTGTATCCCCATCGCAAAAAAAAAAGCGTAGAACTTTAATATTCCACAATTTATCGCTTTCAATATTATTGCTAGTAATTAGAGTGTGTATGGAAAGACTTAAAATCAACAACTACATAACCCTAATTCAAGACAAAAATGCATGAAAACAAAACACTTTACACACTCACACCTCTAGGGTAACCCACACTTGTTACTTCAGATAAAAATAGTCATGTCCCTCGAACGTGGGATGCTTTAGCAAAGACCCTCAAATACAAGATTGTAGTATCTCGATGACCCTTAGATGTTGCCTTCGTAAATGATCTTAGTCCCTTACGACAAATTGCTAAGGTATCCTACAATGTTGCCTTCTATGACTATACGATGACCCACACCCGTCCCTTCACATCCAATGATAGGGCTTCTTATCAATCAATGGTAAGATAGAAATATCTAAAGGAGGAGGAAAAGAACTAAGACTTTTTGAGTTGGTAGAACGCTCGTAGTTGCTTGCTCACAACCATCTTCAAAACATCTTTCAAAACACACCAAAACTTTCAAATGAAATATTTTCAAAAGTCAACACTTTGTATGTGTTGTACCCCAAAATTTTCCCTCCCATTTTCACTCAAGACATGCCTCTAGAGGTCCTCAATTGCTCAAGGATGACCAAGAATTGACCTGACAAATTCTCCTCCTAAGGCAACAAACCTCAACTAGGATTTCAATTTTAAGCAAGATGGGTGAGTCCAAAAGATCCCAAATGTTATCCATTGTCCTAATATGTCCTCAAGATCATCCACACCAAAATTCATGCCTTGAACAACAAGTTTGCTCAGTCAACTGCTCAAATGCCTGGAAATCAACTATACTAGGTCAAAAGTCAATTGTGACCCAAATACAGTCAAACTTCAAGATTTTTGGTCAACATAAATTTTTTGAAGTATTATCCATCATTTGATCAAGGGTTGATCATGATTCATCAATAAATGCTCTTAACTCATCAAAAGTCAAAAATGGCAAATCAGGGTTTCCAAAGGAAAAGTCAACCAAACTTTGACCAGGCATAACTTTCTCATACTTTATCAGAAATTTTTCCTCCAAGGCTAATTTTAAAGAGAATCCAATTCCAAACAACTTCTCTTCAGCCCTCATGTTCAAGAAATGCCTCAATCAAAAGATATAAGCTCAGACATTACAAGTCATTTCAAAAAGTCAACAAAAACACCTTTTGGTTCAAAGCTCCTTACATGAATATGTAAGTTCCAATTGAGATGAAATCAAAAGGGTTGTTTAGAGGACATCTTAAGCTCTCTAAAAAGTCCAAGAACACCCTCACAGGGTTAAAATTGAGAAAGATATGCATTGCTAAAGTTGACCAATTTTAGGAAAATGCACGAAAGTCAATGTAAGCAAATTGGATCTTTTGGACTAATGGGCATGGGTTTTGGATCTCAAACATATCCATGGACTTATTTAAGATGTTTAAATCCATTATTTTATTTTTATGAGATTTGTTTTTATTTATTTGAATTTTTATTCATTTAAATCATAATAAATCAAATAAAATAGTGAAATAATGAAATAAAATCCAAAGATTTGTTTTACGATCATATAATGAGTCTAGAATCTGATGAGCAAATCATGATTTCGTGGAAGGGTTGATTAGAAAGAAAAGAGCATGTTTTGGCCAAGTTTAGAAACTTAAAATTCCATATGCAAATCAAATCTTTTCTACATAAATCTCCAAGATTCAGTCCATTTTTGTTACCCTAATACATCCAAATATATATGCATAACCTTGCCAGACCAAAAAAACAAGGATTGGACACATATAACACACAAAAAGTTCCAATTTTTTCATAAAAATGGCAATTAGATTGATAATTGCAGAGGGATTCAAGGAGTTTTGACGTTTGCAATCCATTCCTGGGGAGATTCTGAAGTTAACAGCATCATTCCTAAGCACCAAAGCACCCAAAATCATCACTTACATCATCACGGTTTGCACCTTATTTTTTGAAATCGATTTTGATCATACATGCGTTAGAAATAGATTTTGAGTATGCATTCTTGTTTTTATGAGCATTTAGAACGTATTTGAATGGTTAATTTCCAGTTTTGATGCATATATCATAACCTGCCATTGTTAGGGTTTAAACGTTCGTTTTAGGGTTTTCAGATACAGGTACAATTAAGCCATAAGAGGAGTACCATCATGCTTAAAGGATCAAACTCAGTTGATCCATGACCTTGAATTGAATTTATATTGTTTGTGTGAGATTTTTGAAATTTGCAGGTGATTTATTGACGAACATTGTCCGTGGGTAAAAGTCCATAAGCTAAGACGACGGAGGGGTGGGGAAGATGAAGGCGTGGCACAGCCTGGTTGGCCCATTTGAAATAGCGCATGTTTTCTTATAAAAAGAATTTTTATCCATTTATTTGAATTATATTGTTTTGTGTTTGTTTCATATAACGAATGAACACTTGGCTCAGATGGTAAAAGAAGCGCGGTGGATGGGAGAGGACCTAGGTTCGAGTCCCAGGTCCAACATTTTATGTTTTCTAACTTATTTCTTTCAGATTCAATATGTTGCCTTCCCCTGCGTACACCATACACCATCAACTCTCCAGCCATGAGATCCCAGGTGTTCAGATCCAGCGCACCAAACTTGCAGTCCCATGGTGGACCTTCCTGCCACAGCAACACTGAATCAGGCTCAAGGCTGTGGGCCAACCAGACTTGGGCTTTGACACAATTCAATAACACACCCCTGCAATTGAGTTTACACCTCCTCAGGCCCATTTCTTAATTTCCTTTTTCTTTTTGTTTAGTTTATATTTTTTTTAGTTTATTCTTTTTTTAAAATCATAAAATCATAAAATCATAAAATCATCAAAAAATAATAGACTTAGGTTTTCTAATTAAATTTAATTTTTTTTGATAAATAAATTAATTTTACTTAATTATTTTGACTTATTTCATTAATTTAAATTAATTATAGAATTAGGTTAAAGTTCAAATTATTTTGCATAAAATACAAAAAAAACATTTTTTATAAACAATTAGATTTTTTAGGGTTTAAAACTTTTTCCCGTCTTATTTTTGCGCGTTATTATTTTTTTCATACGATTAATTTTTACCATTTATGTAATTGCGCCCAGTTTGTAATAGTTAATTAGGGGTTTTATTTTCGCATTTTACTTTTCAGTCCATTACTTATGTATCTACACCAAAGCCCTGTAATAGAGTAGGACTTTATTTCTCGCTTTTTCTTTACATGCTTGTATATAATTGTTAGTAACTTAGGCATGCATGACAAGAATCAATTAATCAGTAGATCACTAATTGCAAGATAAACATAACTGAAAAAACACATTGTTGCACACTTGCACCCTTAGGGTATACCTCACTTGGTTGCCTTGGAAAATAATGGTCATGTCCCTCGAACGTAAGGATATCTTAGCAATGACCCTTAGTTTAAAAGTCATCATAAAGATCATAGTCCCTTACAGTCCCTCGAGTTGCCTACGAGAAATGATCTTGTCCCTCGATGTTGCCTATACGATGACAGTCCCTTTGAAATGCTAAGATATCCTTACATTGTTGCCTTCAATGACCATAGTGTCCCTTTCGATAGTCCCTCAACATCCAACGATAGGGCTACCTACTCACTAATAGTAGGATAGCACTATCTAAAGGGTAGGAGGAAAAGAACGTCCTTTTTCGAGTAGGTAGATGACTCTTAAGTACTTGCTCAAACCTGAAATTTTCACACTTACACACTTTCAAAAAAATATTTTAAAAAATGCTTTATCACACTCTTGAGGACTGATACAAGAGTTACCATAAAGCAAACAAAAACTTTCAAAACACACAAACACACAAACAGTTTTCAAAAATGAGCAAGTACCTAAGAGCCCGTGGAAAACCACAGATGGAAAGGGTGCTAACACCTTCCCTTTCCATAATCTACCCCCTTACTCAGAAAATCTCAAAAAAGGTCTTTTTCTTTTCTTTTCACCCTTTCCTTTATTGGATAAAAGAAAAGTCGCTGGTGACTCTTGCTTACCGCGACATTTGCGAACAAAAAACGCAAACCAGTATTAAACAGTCGGTTCTGCCACCGTATCACAGAACTGGAGACTCTGTTGGGGACATAATAAAGTGGGGTTTACCTTAGGGTCTAGATCATTTTAAAATTGCTTCTTTGTCTGTTTGATTGCTTTACTTTTAAGGGTACTGTTTGGGTTACTATAGATCCTACACCCGAATATGGGGAAACCTTTTAGGTAAGTAGCAATAGATCGTGGAAACTGTGCGGGGTATACCGACATAGTTGAAGTGATGTTTACATTGATGCGACACTTTGGTTGGTACCGGTAGCCCTTGAGTTAATCAAGGAGAATACGGGGCTGTTGCATGGTGTCATGAAGTGTCAACTGACCTTAGATCCTTTAATTGAACAACTTGGTCATTAGGACGTAGTGACATGGCCGTCTTTGGTGTATTCCCAAAGTCGACAGATACTCAATGCTACACTCGGTGAGATTTGACTCCCGAGTTTTGTTTGGTTGCAAGTCAGTTGCCTATCGAATGAAACTTGTGGGAAGGATCAGTGATATTGAGATCCCTTAGAACCCGGTTACTATTTATAGGACAAGTTCAACCAATCCAACTTTAAGAGGGTATGACCTTAAAAACCATGCAAGCCTTAAACCTAAGGTTTTTTGTGTGATTTGCTTGTGCTTGCTATATCTGTGATTTCTTAGCATAATCATGACATCATAACATGGCATATCATACTAACCGTTTCAAGTATTTTCTAGGGCTTATCTTTGTCTTTTTTTATAGGATATGACATTTGCTCGCAGGAACACTATCCAAGTCAACCTTGTGAAAGTACCTTCTCAAATCAAGGACATAGCATCAAGGATTCCTGAAAGCTATCCCTTCACTAGAAAACATGGTCGACTTCTCAACTTGGTCACTACAACCCCGAATGAAGAAATGTTAAAGGTGCTCTTTCAGTTCTTTGACCTGTTGCACCACTGTTTCACTTTTCCTGATTACCAGTTAGTGTCCACTATGGAGGAGTTTTCTCAGTTATTGGGGGTACCTATCCTTAATAAGCTACTGTACAATGGTACGGAAAGAGACCCAAATCCTAAAGAGATTGCTCAAGCTCTATCTTTATAACGGCCTGATGTAGTGGCAAATTAGGAAACCAGAGGAGGTCTCCAAGGATTTCTAGCTAAGTTCCTATTTGAGAAAGCTCACTATTTTTAGGATAATCTGGATTTACAAGATTTCGAATAAGTGCTGGCCCTTCTTATATATGGGATGGTACTATTCCCTAACACGTACCACCTCGTAGATGTGAACGCGATTAAGGTTTTTCTGTCTCACAATCCGGTGCCTACTTTACTTGGGGATATTCTACACTCTTTGCATACTCGCACTCTAAAGAGAAGAGGGACCCTTCTATGTTGCACTCCTCTATTAGCTAGGTGGTTTATTTTGCACCTACCCCGGTTTGTCTTGAAGAATGAGCAGGGTATGAGATGATCTCGTAGGTTGATGTCTCTTACACATTTAGATATTCATTGGTGTTCGCGATCCTCGGAGAATGTTACCATCATTGATCACTGTGGGGAATTCCCTAATGTCCCTCTCTTAGGCATTAGGGGAGGAATCACTTATAATCCTTGTTTGGAGTTACGAAAGTTTGGTTATGCTAGAAGGGATGGTCCTCACGACACACTCGTCCAAGGAATCACATTTGACTATGAGAATGATGTTCAGGGTTATCGCAAGAGGTTCATTCGAGCTTGGGGCATGATAAACCGAGTTGATAGCAAGACACTAGGGCACAAGAATTCCATCCCTCTTGAGCCTTACCTCAAATGGGTGTGAGATCATGCTCAATGTCTTATGATGCCTTACCCCTCCATCTTACCTGTGATTATGGAGCCGGTTACTGTGGGAGATGCTACTTACATTGTTCTCCATCCCGAAATGCCAACTGATCTTGAGGAGCTACGGAAGTCCTGGATCCCACTCAAAGAAGAATAGGATACTTTCGAAACTCAATTCTACGCCAGCGAGAAGAAGATTTTAGAGCTCACCCGGTTACTTCACGAGGAGAAGAGTATAAATGCTTACATTGCACTAAAGAGGATGCGTCGGTGGGAAGCTTGAGTCCTCTTTTGCTTGGAGAGTTTTTACTTTTGCCTTGTTACTTCCCTTGTAAGCCCAAGAGGCATTGTGGTGATCAATAAGACATCTTAATACAATTAACGTTTGTTCTCTTTCTGTTTAAGCAAATTTGAGTCTTAGAAATCCTTGAAAACATTAAATACATATATCATACATATAATTGCATAAACATGTTTCATAACAGGTTTCTCATCCTCTTTGCTGTTTATTTCAGCAATGGCTCTAGAACAAACAGTGAAGGATCTATATACTCATGATGCTCAGTTTTAACAAATGATCATGGAACTGGTCAAGGGGCAAGAGGAACTGAAAGCCTTGATTGTTAAAGACAAGACTAAGAAGCCAAGGAAGACAACTGGTGTGGTAAATCTGGGAAAAAGGTTCAAAGGACCGCTAAGGAAAGTGGTTGAGCTGACATCTTCATCAAAAGAAGGAGATAATCAAGAGGGGGAGACAAGAGAGGAAGACCCCAGTCCAAGGGAATCTGATAATGAGACTGATTACAATTAAGAGCAGTATCCTTCGGCCGACGAAAAGTACAAACAACTAGAAGAGCGTCTGAGTGCAATGGAAATCCAAAAAGTGCTTGGGCTGGACTTTGAAGAGCTGGGTTTGGTGTCTGGGGTTATCATCCCGCAAAAGTTCAAGGTGCCGGTGTTTGCCAAATATGATGGGGTTTCATGTACCAAGATGCACCTCTGATCTTATGTGAGGAAGATACATCCTCACACTGCTAACAAGGACTTATGGGTCCACTTATTTCAAGATAGTCTATCCGGAAATCAGTTAGAGTGGTTCTACCAGCTGGAAAGGACCAACATCCGTAATTGGGAAGACCTGGCTGCTGCTTTCTACAAGCAGTATCAGTATAACGCAGACCTTGCTCCTACCCATACACAACTCCAAAGTATGGCTAAGGGTTCGAGCGAGGGCTTTAAAGACTATGCTCAGAAGTGAAGGGACTTAGCAGGAAGAGTCCAACCCCCCTTATTTGATAGGGAGCTAGTGGATATGTTTCTGGGTACCTTATCTAGTCCGTTTTTCAATCACCTGATTGGAAGCTCCTCAGCAGGCTTCACTGAATTTATTTTGACAGGAGAAAGAGTGGAAGCTGGAATTAGGAGTGGGAAGATTCAAAAAGATGCATCCTCTAGTGCAGTAAGGAAGCCATTTGCTGGGAAGAAAGAGGTTAGTGTTGTGTACAATCAAAGGAATCAGGACATAACTGAACGTCGTCCAACGGTAGGGGCTGTTCTGATCTCTAAACCTGCAGCTACTCAACAAAGGAATAATCATCCTAGAACAGAGAGGCCAGCAAGGCAGTTTACCCGGATAAACATGACTATGTCTCAAGTTTTACCATAATTATTGAAGTCCAATCTGGTAACTTTAAAGGAAGCCCCGAAGAATCCTAATACTACCTCTCCCCGCTACAATCCAAATGCTCGATACACCTACCATTATGAGACTCTGGGGCATGACACGAACGACTGCTGGGCTTTAAAGAACAAGGTGCAGGATCTTATCGAGGAAAAGGAGATTGAATTCGATCCCCCCGAGACTCCCAACGTCATAACAGCACCCATGCCCAAGCACCGCTCAGGAATCAATGCTATTGATGTTGTCTTCACCGCGGAAGATACTGACAATGAGTATGACATGGATATCTGAATCTTCCCTACTACCAATGGTGGACCCAGTAACTGGATGACAAAGGACTTTGTACCAATTACTTTTATTCAAAAGTAATTGTCTTTTTTTTTGGATATGTAATAAATAATATAAACTCTATGGCCATGTATCTTACCCGGGGCACAATGATTTATTTGTGAGGATAATCATGTTTCAATTTCATATGGCATTAATAAAGCATTGGACGTTTATGCATACAAATTTTGCGCTCTATGTTTTTTCTTTTCTGCCTTTACTTTGTCTATACAACTATACTCTTACATACACTCACATATTAAACTGCAGATCCATATCCACTATGGATCCCATTGATAATAGATATGCTATTGCCGATTATGACTTTGAAAATCCGATCAACCAAGCCGAGGATGAAGGTGAGGAAGATTGTGAGGTACCCTGAGAACTTGCTAGACTGCTACATAAGGAGGAAAGGGATATACATCCTCATGAAGAGCCAGTTGAGACAATAAACTTGGGCACAGAGGAAGACAGAAAAGAAGTCAAGATAGGTGCAAACTTAGAGCTTAGTGTCAAACAACGGTTGATATAGATGTTGCATGATTATGTCGAGATCCTTGCCTGGTCATATGAAGATATGCCGGGACTGGACACAAATATTGTGGTTCATCGTCTACCAACTAAAGAAGACTTCCCTCCGGTAAAGAAGAAGGTCCGTCGTATGCGCCCTGAAATGTCAGAGAAGATCAAAGCAGAGGTTATGAAATAGTTCAACGCTGGGTTCTTAGCTGTCACCTCTTATCCACAGTGGGTTGCTAACGTAGTTCCGGTGCCTAAAAATGACAGAAAGGTATGAATGTGTGTGGACTACCGATATTTGAACATGGCAATCCCCAAGGATGACTTTCCGCTTCCCCATATTGACGTTCTGGTTGACAACACTGCACAACACAAGATTTTTTCCTTCATGGACGGTTTCTCTGGTTACAAATAGATCAAGATGGCACCCGAAGACATGGAGAAGACAACCTTCGTCACACAATGGGGAACTTTCTGCTACAAAGTGATGCCGTTTGGGTTGAAGAACGCTGGGGCAACCTATCAGCGAGCCATGGTAGCTTTGTTTCATGACATGATTCACCATGAGATAGAGGTCTATGTGGATGACATGATAGCCAGGTCTCAAACTAAGGAAGAACACCATGATCATCTACAAAAGTTGTTTGATAGGTTGAAGACGTACAAGCTGAGGTTAAATCTGAACATGTGCACCTTCGGGGTAAGGTCTGGTAAATTGCTAGGTTTCATTGTCAGTGACAAGGGTATTCAGGTAGACCCTGCAAAGGTAAAGGCTATACAAGAGATGCCAGCTCCTCGCACTGAGAAGGAGGTTAGAGACTTCTCGGGACGCCTAAATTACATTGCCATGTTCATTTCCCATTTAACTGCTACTTGTGAACCAATCTTTAAACTCCTGAAGAAAGATCAAGTGGTAAAGTGGAATGACGAATGCCAGACTGCCTTTGAGAGAATCAAAGAATACCTTTAAGAGCCTCTAATTATGATGCCTCCTATTGAAGGTAGACCTCTGATAATGTACTTAACAGTGTTAGATAATTCAATGGGTGTGTGTGCTAGGGAAGCATGACGAGTCCGATCGAAAAGAGCATGCAATATACTACCTTAGAAAAAAGTTTACTGACTGTGAGACAAGATACCCACTGCTCGAGAAAACTTGCTGCACTTTGGCATGGGCTACTCGCTGACTGAGACAGTATATGTTGACCCACACTAGTTTGTTGATATCTAAGATGGATCCGATCAAGTATATCTTCGAGAAGCCCGCTCTCTCCAGAAGAATAACAAGATGGCAAATGATCCTGACCGAATACGACATCCAATACACGACCCAGAAAGCAATCAAGGGAAGTGTATTAGCTTATTATTTGGCTCATCAGGATATGGATGACTACCAATCCATGAACTTTGAATTCTCGGATGAGAATATTATGTTAGTGACTGACTGTGAAGAACTTGGACCGGATGAAAGACCCGAGGAAGGATCCCAATGGACTATGGTTTTCGATGGAGCCTCCAACGCACTCAGCAATGGCATCAGTGCTGTAATCATATCCCCTGAGGGCTGTCATACTCCTTTCACCACCAGATTAGGTTTCAATTGTACCAACAATATGGCGGAGTATGAAGCATGTATCATGGGTCTCAAAGCTGCTATCGATCTAAGGATCAAGTTCTTGAGTGTCTTCGGGGATTCAGCCTTGATAATAAGTCAAATCAAAGGGGAGTGGGACATGAAGCACCATAATCTCCTCCCATACAAAGAAGATGTACTAACATGGCTTCCACACTTTGAAGAAGTCACCTTTGAACATTTTCCATGAGAAGAGAACCAGTTAGCGGACACGCTAGCTACTATGTCATCCATGTTCAAGGTCATATGGGACAACGAGTCTCCTCAAATCACTATTGAGAGGTTGGATGAATCGGTATACTGCTATGAGATTGACACTGAAAAAGTAGCAGACAAACCTTGGTTTCATGAAGTGAAAAGGTATCTCGAGGCTTAGGAATATCCTGAGGGGGCGTCTGTCAATGATAAAAAGTTTCTGAGAAGGTTCTCCGCAAAGTTCTTCCTCAGTAATGGAATCCTCTACAAGCGCAACCATGACTCTACTTTACTACGGTGCATAGACAAGATCAGAGCAGAGAGGATTATGGAATATTTACACGAAGGTACCTTTGGCACCTATTCTAGTGGACACACCATGGCTAAAAAGATCCTACGGGCAGGATACTATTGGTCCACTATGAAAGCAGACTGTTATCAGCATTCCCGCACTTGTCACAAATTCCAGATATATGCTGATAAAGTATATGTACCTCCGGTCCCCTTGAATGTCTTGACGGCTCCCTGGCCCTTTGCAATGTGGGGCATTGACATGATCGAAGAGATTAGACCTACCGTTTCCAATGGGCATTGCTTCATCTTAGTGGCCATTGATTACTTCACGAAGTGGGTTGATGCCGCCTCTTTTGCTACTGTTACCAAGAATGTTGTGGTGTGGTTTATCAAGCATAACCTGATTTGTCAGTATGGTGTGCCAGAGAGAATCGTTATAGACAATGGTACAAATCTCAATAATACGATGATCACCGAACTCTGTAGACAATTCAAGATCCAGCATCACAATTCTTCCCCTTACCGGCCGAAGATGAATGATGATATAGAGGTTGATAACAAGAATATTAAGAAAATCATACAAAAGATGATGGTGACATACAAAGACTGGCATGCGATGTTACCATTTTCTCTTCATGGTTACCGCACTTCAGCACGAACGTCGTCAGGGGCAACACCATATTCTCTGGTATATGGTATGGAGGTTGTCCTGCCCATTGAGGTCCAAATACCTTCTTTGAGGATCATGAAGGATGCAGGCTTGAATGGAGACGATTGGATCCAGACTCGACTTGATCAACTGAATCTGATTGATGAGAAAAGACTTATAGCTGTTTGTCATGGTCAGATGTATCAAAAACGGATGATCAAGGATTTCAAAAAAAAGGTCAGACGTCAAATATATCAAGTGGGTGATCTTGTAATCAAGCGCATCATTTTTCCATAAGTTGATCCCAGGGGAAATGGACTCCCACATACAAGGGGCCATTTGTGATCAAAAGCATATTTTCCGGTGGAGCCATGATTTTGACCATCATGGATGGTGATGACCTTCCCCACCCTGTTAATGCAGACATAGTGAAAAGATACTACGCGTAAATAAAGACCCGCTAGGTTGACTGGCCTAGGCAAAAATAAGGGCATCCCGGAAAACCAAAAGGGTTTAGGAAAAAATTAGGGATAAATATAAAAAAATATGTACACCCGACAAGTCGTAAACCTGAAAAGGCGGCTTAGGCAAAAAAGGGTATCCCGGTGGACTGAAAACCCAAAAGGGAAGTCCAGGAAAAAGTTAGGGATTTGAATCGTATAACTATGTCCCATTGAATCACCTTGCGATCAGACTTCAGACTTCAGCTTCAGACAAGTAGCAAAGTGATGAGACGCTCGAAGACATAAGGGAAATAGCAGAATTGAAACTCAATGGGATTGTTACACATAGTTGTTTTCTTCTCTTTGTACACTATTTTGTATAGTTCACTCTTTACGGTTGCGTTCTTCTACTAGAACACCAGCCTCTTTGTTTAAAATGCCTGATATAGGCGAACATAAAAAAAATCAATACAAATCATTTCTTTGAAAGTACAAAACTGTTTATTTTTCTTTTTCTGTTTTATTTTGCAAAAATGTCCAATGATTATTTTTGACATATGCATTTGAATATGATTACCATTCACAAATATTTGCATAAGAAACAGAAATACAGTTGCTCATGACTTTAAGGAATGGGGCAAAGTCTAAAAAACCATTTTAGTCCCGACAGTTACTCCTTCCAGCAGGTACAGGGGCAGAGACAGTTTTAATACGAAGTCACCATTACATATGACCCTGTGACGTCTATGTTCCCCACAGAGTAGAAACAAACAAATCTTCAATCTCTCCTTCCCCAAGCAGAAATTATCTCCTCCAGCAAAGTTCCTTTCTCCAACTACATTCTGTATTCCCCAGCCGAGTTTTATAATTTCAACAGTTATAAAACCTCCTCCCAGGCAGAGTTTATTTCTCTAACTACGGAAGTTCATTCCCCAACAAAGTTTATTTCTCTACAACGGCAAAATCTTCCAATAAAGTAACTCCCTCCACAGAGTTATTCTCAAGCAGAGTCAATCCCCGACAGAACATCCTCAAATAGAAAGAGGAAATCCCCGACAAATCATATCCATTCATCATTCCCAGTGGAAACAAAGGATTCAACCTCCTTATACACTTCAGCAGCAGTTCAGGATTTACTTTACCAGACTAAGAAACATCACAATAGCATTCCATATTCATACATCATGGCATTCGCATGCACATCACATACAACATAATCTCATTTATTTTGAGAATATCATCACAATGCATTTCATACATCATGAAATTGCATACGACTAACTCTTTACCATTTTCAGGAAAAAAATCAAATCAATAAACATCGTTGGCTACCTACGAGACCTGGTAGTCTTCTCCAAAGCTACGTCTAATGAAAGGCTATTTCAGCATCTTCCTCAGAACGATGTTCTCAGAAGACTTTCTCTGGTTCAGTCAGATCACCACTAAGATCTCTCTGATTCCTATTCCAGTTGAAGATATTCCAAGACTTTTGTCTGGTTCAGTTGAATCGATCCTAAGATTCTTCTGATTTCTATTCCAGTCAAAGTTAATTAAAGACCTTCTCTGGTTCAGTCAGATCGACACTAAGATCTCCCTGATTTCTATTCCAGTTGAAGATGACCCCATACTTTTGTTTGGTTCAGTTGAATCGACCCTAAGATTCTTCTGATTTCTATTCTAGTCAAAGTTAATTAAAGACCTTCTCTGGTTCAGTCAGATCGCCACTAAGATCTCTCTGATTCCTATTCCGGTTAAAGATATTCCGAGACTTTCTGGTTCAGTTAAATCGACCCTAAGATTCTTCTGATTTCTATTACAGTCAAAGTTAATTAAAATCCTTCACTGGTTTAGTCAGATCGACACTAAAATCTCTCTGATTTCTATTCCAGTTGAAGATGACCCAATACTTTTGTTTGGTTCAGTTGAATCGACCCCAAGATTCTTCTGATTTCCATTCCAGTCAAAGTTAATTTAAAACCTTCTCTGGTTCAGTCAGATTGCCACTAAGATCTATCTGATTCATATTCCAGTTGAAGATTGTGATACGGTGGCAGAACTGGACTGTTTTGGAAACTTTGTTTGAAAAGTGTATGGTGTGAAAAGTTTATTATGAGCAAGTACCTACTAGCATCTAACTACTCGAAAATAGAATGTTTCTGTTCTTGCTTCCTTTAGACAGTGCTATCCCACTATTAGTGAGTAGGTAGCACCATCGTTGGAGTTGTAAGGGTCAATTCGAAAAGGGACGTACGATCACTAAAGCAATGTTAGGACGTCTTAGTAATAATCCTAATGTCTTAAGATCATATTCGAGGCAACAATTTAGAGGCAACCTTTCCGAATGGGACATTTGATGTTTTAGACAAAAGAGTGACCACTAAAATACCCTATACTTAATGATCGTTTACCGAAGGCAACCAAAGTGGGATCATACCCTAGGAGTGCGCATGTGCGAGTGATTCAATTTCAAGTTATTATCTTTGCACATTTAGGGTTTGCTAACTGTTTTAATTTTAACATACATTTTTGTCATGCAACCCTATTATCATACATCTAACAGTTAATATTTGTGGAAATTAAAATGCGAGAAATAAAGCTACGCTATTACAAGGCTTCGAGTGAGATTAATTACATAGCCAAAAAACCCATCAAAGCGATAAATGAAAGGAAAAAAGTCCTAATTAATCTATTACATCCTGTGAGCAGTTACATCAATATTACAAAAATAAATAAACGCGCGATGAATATAGAACGAAAGGAAATTAGGGTTTTGACCCCGTCTAACCTAATTACAAGAAAAGTTATTTTTTGTTGTTTTTGATTATTCTTAAGAAAAATAAGGTTTTAAACTAAATATGTACAAACCTAATTACTAATTGAATTAAATTAAGAAAATTAGATTATTTGACCTATTTTTATGTTTTGGTTATTTTTTTAAGAAAAGAGAAATAAAAATTAAATTAGACAAAAACCCTAATTCTTCTAATTGATTTTAATTTATTCATAAAAAGAATTAAAGTTACCTAATAAATTAAATTAACTAACTAAATTAATTTTTGTATAAAAATAAAACCTAAATCTAATTTTGATGAAAAATTGATTTTATGATTTTTGATAAAAAAGAATTAATTTTTGTGTTAGTAAAAAATAATTTAAATGAATTAAATAAAGAAAATATAAAAGAAAAGAAAAATAAAATGGGCCTGTTTGCTAGAAATCTGGGGGGTGCCATTAGCAACTTTCTGGGCCCAAGAACCTGATCCACGTTGACTTCCTGATCCAGCGCTGCATTTTGACTGGGATGCATGATGGACCCTCATGTAATGGCCTTCAGATCTGGCTTCCTGGAGATCCAATGATTGAGCCTTGAGGTCATATGGTAGTCTTCACGCCTGTGCATATCCCTGACCATGCAATGAAAAATAACATGAAATATATGGGGGGACCTGGGATTCGAACCCAGGTCCTATGGCCTTTTCACTTGCCTCAATAACAACTGAGCCACACGCTTTTGTTGTATGTCAAATAATAATAATTAATACTATGGAAAACAATCAAATCAAACATTATCCGCGCGCAAATTCAAATGGAGCAATCAAGGCTTGCCATGTTATCATCCCCAACCTCTCTCCGTTGCTAAAAGTTTGGAGACTTTTACCTACGGACAAAAGTCCGTAGCTATAACCCTTGCACGTTTCAAAATTTCATACAGGCTCAATAAATGAAAACTAATGGTGCAGATCAATTCGTCTTGACCTTGTGAACACCATAATACTCCTCTTTTGGGCCAAATTTTACCTGCAATCAAAACCTCTAAAAACGAACCCTAAACCCTAACAATGGTGGATCTTGATATAGCTTCCAAAAATGCAATTAAATGGTACTGTTTTCTTGCAAACATGATAAGGATTACAAATATGCCATTGAAACATGATAAAGATGCAAGAATAAAGGAATACAATTTTGAAAAAAATGTCAAACCGTGAGGGTCGTGGAACCGGATTCTGGGCACGAGGATGCTTGCTTTTAATTGGTATAGCTTCCTTGTACTCCCAGGAAGCGAATGAGATGGCTTGGGAGTCTTGAAACGGCCTAGAAGTACAAAATCAGATCAGAACTTTTCTTGAGTTTTTTCAGGTTTTGTTCTTCCTCTCCACGCCTCCAAACCTTGTTCTTTTGATCTGCCTTTGTCCACTATATACCAAGGAACGAATTAGGGTTGCAAACCTGTTCTCAATCTTTGGCAATTATGGTCTTTGATCATGATTTGATCTTCATGAAAATCTTTCCAAAAATAGGCTAAAACCAATCTTTTTATGCACAACCATGCCTTACACGATTTGATTCACTTGCTAGCTGTATAAGGGACCTGAAACATGCATCAAATCTTAAGACTTAAATGCTTTTGATATTTCCATGATTTATTTTAATTTAATTTGATTTAACTAAAATAAATAAATGGTAAAAATAAAATGAAGGCAAGTGGAAAGAGTTAGGGCTCTTGGACCATGCTACCAACTCAAAACAAGTGCAAAAAGTTAGGCCCATTTGACAAAAATTGCAATTTGAGGCATATTTGACTTTTGGCAATTTCGCAAGAAAGGTCAACTTCATCAATGTATAACTTCTTCAATTTTGACTCTTTGAAGGTGTTCTTGGACTTTTTAGAAATCTTTAGATTTCCTCTAAACAACCTTTTTGGTATCATCTCAATTGAGTCTTCCATGTTCCTGTATGAAGCTTTGACAAAAAATGTGTTCTTGTTGACTTTTCAAAATGACCTATAATGTCCAAATTCATAACTTCTTATGAGTGCATATATTGAACTTGGGAGATGAATATTAATTGTAGTTAATTTAATCCTCTTCAAAATGATCTTTTGATGGGTCATTTCTTATAAAGTATGAGAAAATTATGCTTGGTCAAAGTTGAGTTGACTTTTCCTACAAAACCCTAATTTAGCAACTTTTGGGTTTTAATGAATTATGAGCAATCCTTGATGAATCATGATCAACCCTTTATCAAATGATAAATAATACTTCAAAATGAGAATGTTGACCAAAAATCGTGAAGTTTGACTGTATATGGGTCACAGTTGACTTTTGCCCTAGCATAGTCGATTTTCAGGCTTTTGAGTAGTTAACTGAGCAAACTTCCTCTGAAAGGCTTGAAACTTGACATGGATGATATTTAGAACATATTAGGACAATGGTGAGCATTTTAGACCCCTTGGACTCAAGTATCTTGATGCAACATGAAACCCTAATTTGAGGTAGACTGCCTTAGGAGAGAGTTTGTCTGGTCAACTCTTGGACTTCCGTGAGCAACTTGAGGACCTCACTTGAAATGTATTGATAAATATGGGAGGGAAAATTTTGGGGTACAACAGCTGCCCCTTTTCAATCTTCTTAAACCTGAGGATGTAGATTGGCTTGTCTGCCTTTCGTGATCCGAGGGTTGAAGATGATTGAACACTAGAGTGCCTAGAAATTTGCACTCGCATGAAGTGGTACTTGTATTGCAACATAGGGAATGGGCTTATAGATGCCATTTGGATATTGATGATGGAAGATGGGCTTAAAGATGCCATCCGAAGGAGTGTCGATCGCATAAGAGATTCTTTAGCGAAAGCTTGTATACCTGTTGTTGAGAAGGATTCCACAGGGGAACGCTGGTCTCTGTCTTGAGAAAAGTTAAATTTTAGGAGCTTCGGTCGTCCGTTATTCTATTGGAGAATAGTCTCTTAGTTGAAGAGGTGAAAATGAACTATTATCTGGTCGTGATCCAGGCTTCATAGTGATAAGATCGACTGCTATCTGGTCGTAATCCAAGCTTTACAGTGATCTATTGGGGAGATGAGATTAAACTTGCTATCCGGTCGTAATTCGAGCTTTACAATTTCTCAATTCTTATCTGGTTGTACTCCAGGCTTCAGAAGGAATTAAGTTGTTATCCGGTTGCATCCGGTCTTCAACTTGACTTTAGGGCACACTAATATCCGGTCGACTCCGGGCTTCTTAGTAATTGTCCAGGTAAAACTGCTATTTGGTTGAAATCCAAGCTTCATAGTGTCTTGCACCGCTATCTGGTCGTAATCCAGGCTTCACAATGTAATATACCATTATCTGGTCGAATCCAGGCTTCATGGTGTTCGGGGAAATCAAGGTATTATCCGGTCGAATCCGGGATTCATAACTTGCATTAAAGATATACCACTATCTGGTCGTAATCCAGGCTTCGTAGTATTATTGTTTGCTATCTGGTCGTAATCCAAGCTTTACAACGTCTTCTACCATTATCTGGTCGAGTCCAGGCTTCATGGTGTCTTGTATTGCTATCTAGTCATAATCCAGGCCTCACAATAACTTGTTAAGCTGCTATCCGGTCGACTCCAGGCTTCACGGCTTGTGTTTATGATACACCACTATCTGGTCGTAATCCAGTCTTCATGGTGCTTTGCTGTTATCTGGTCGAGTCCAGGCTTCACAGTGTTCTATACCATTATCTGGTCGAGTCCAGGCTTCACGGTATTTGGAGAAATCAAGATACTATCTGGTCGAGTCTGGGCTTCATAACTTGCGTTAAAGATATACCACTATCTGGTCGAGTCCAGGCTTCATGGTGCTTTGTATTGCTATCTGGTCGTAATCCAGGCTTCATAATAACTTGCTGGGGATTAAACTATTATCCGGTCAGATCCGGGCTTCATAGCTTGTGATAAACCACTATCTGATCGTAATCCAGGATTTGCAGTATTCTGATATTGTTATCCGATCATTCTTCGGGTTTCACAATATGATGGAGGAATCAAGATATTATCCGGCCGTACCCGGGCTTCATAGCTTGAACTTTGTGAGAATTTGATTGTATCTTTTCCTGAAAGGTAAAGGGTTAGTCGTATGTAATGTCATGATGTATGAAAGGTATTGAGCAATGATGTTCTCAAAATAAATGAGACTGTGTTATATGATGCGTATGCACATGTCATGATGTATGCAATGTTCTCGTGATGTTTTTTAGCTGGGGAAAATAAATCCCAGACTTCTACTGGAGAATAAAAGGAGTTTCGCTCGCTGAGGATAACGAACGAAGAGGATTTGAGAATACATTGGCAGGAGAATAATTATGTTGGAGAATGAACTGGTGAAAGAATGAGTTTGTGGGGAAGAGATACTCTATCAGAAGGTCTGCTGACTTTGGAGAAATAATCTCGGCTGTGGATGAATTACCGTTGCTGGCGATGATGAACTCTGTCGGGGATAAAATTTCTATCTGTGGAAGAAATAAACTCCACTGGGGATGGTCTTCCATTGTTGGTGATAGATGAACTCTGCTTGGGGAGAATTTTGCCGACTTATTCGCGATTATGAACTTTGGATGGGGAGAGCTAACACCACTGTCTTTGGATACCTTTTAACTCTGCGGGGAGTGTATGTACCTTTAGTCATATTTTCCAGTTGGGTCTATCCCTGTACCTGGTGGGTAGAGAAACTGTGAGGTTTGGACATTTCTTGTTTGCCCCTGTTCCTGAAATTACCGGTAATGTCTTTTGTTTCGTATGTAAACATTTATGAGCAACAATTATTATCAAATGCATATATCAAAAATGAATCATTGGACGCTCTTGCAAAACAAAACAGAAAAAAGGAAAACACAAATTTGAAATTTCTTTGTGAAAATGAATTGTATTGATTTTGAAGTTGGCCTGTAATAGGCGTTTTTGTACAAGAGGCTGACGTCCTAGTAAGAGAACACCTCTGAAAGATAGAATTTATACAATTTGTGTAAAAGAAAGAAAAAACAGCTATGTGAACAATCCCACTGGGTTCCAACTCTGCTATTGCCTTTATATCTTCGAGCGTCTCATCACTTTGCTACTTGGTTGAAGATAGATCAGATTGATTGGCACCGTCCGAGCTTAATGGTCGATACTGAAGTCTGGTTGCAATGTGATCAAATGAGACATAGTGTTACGCTTTGATCCCTAATTTTTGCCTGGACCACCCTTTCAGGTTTTTAGTCCATCGGGATACCATTTTTTGCCCAAGCCGCCTTTTCAGGTTTTCGACTTGCCGGGTGTACAAATTTTTCATTTTCATCCCTTATTTTTGCCCGAACCCTTTTGGTTCACCGGGAAGCCCTTAATTTTCCTAGGCTAGTCGACCTAGCGGGTCTTTGATTATGCGTAGTATTTTTTCACTATGTCCGCATTGGCGGGGTGAGGAAGGTCGTCACCATCCATGGTGGTCAGAATTATAGCTCCTCCTGAGAAGATGTTCTTAACCATAAATGGCCCTTCATACGTAGGGGTCCATTTGCCCCTGGGATCACCTTGCGGTAATATGATGCGTTTGATCACCAGATCCCCAACTTGATATTCTTGACGTCTAAATTTCTTGTTAAATGCCTTGATCATCCACTTTTGATACGTCTGACCATGACAAATAGCAGTAAGTCTCTTCTCGTCGATTAAATTCAGCTGATCAAGCCGGGTCTGGATCCAGTCGTCTTCTTTCAAACCCACATCCTTTATAATCTGGAGAGAGGGTATCTGGACTTTAATGGGTAGGACTGCCTCCATGCCATACACCAAAGAGTAGGGGGTTTCCCCTGTCGATGTCCGCGCTGAGGTACGGTACCCATGAAGAGCGAATGGTAACATCTCGTGCCAGTATTTGTATGTCACCGTCATCTTTTGCACAATCTTCTTGATGTTCTTATTAGCCGCTTCAACAACCCCATTCATCTTCGACCGGTAAGGAGAAGAGTTGTGATGCTGTATCTTAAACTGTTTGCAGAGCTCGGTGATCATTGTATTGTAGAGATTTGTACCATTGTCCGTACTGATCCTCTCTGGTACACCATATCGATAGATCCGATTGTGTCGGGTGAACCGCTCCACGACGTTCTTGGTTACTGTAGCAAAGGAAGCCGCCTCAACCCACTTCATTAAATAATCAATGGCCACCAGAATGAAACGATGCCCTTTGGACGCAGTAGGTCTGATCTCGCCAATCATATCGATGCCCCACATTGCAAAAGGCCAAGGTGCTGTCAAAACATTCAGAGGAACTGGAGGCACATGCACCTTATCAGCATAGACTTGGCACTTATGACAGGCCCGAGAATGATGTTAACAATCGGCTTCCATAGTATACCAATAATATCCTGCCCGTAGGATTTTCTTTGCCATGGTATGTCCAATGCAATGAGTTCCGAAAGTACCTTCATGCAACTCTGCCATAATCCTTTCCGCCTCGCTCTTGTCCACACATCGTAGTAAGGTTGAGTCATGGTTACGCTTGTAAAGGATACCATTACTGATGAAGAACTTTGCCGCGAACCTTCTCAAGAACTTTTTATCATTAACAGATGCATCTTCGAGGTATTCTTGAGCCTCAAGATACCTCTTTACCTCGTGAAACCAGGGTTTATCTGATACCTCTTCAGTCTCAATATCACAGCAATGTGCATGTTCGTTATCCCACCTGACCTTGAACATAGAAGACATAGTAGCTAGCGCGTCCGCTAACTGGTTCTCCTCTCTGGGGAAATGTTCAAAGTTTATCTCCTCGAAGTGCGGAAGCAACGTCAATACATACTCTTTGTAAGGAATAAGATTTGGGTGTTTCGTATCCCACTCGCCTTTGATCTGACTGATCACGAGAGTAGAACCTCTGAACACACTCAAGAACTTAATCCTCAGGTCTATAGCTTCTCGAAGACACATGATGCATGCTTCATACTCCGCCATATTGTTGGTGCAGTTAAAACATAATCGGGCGGTGAACGAAGTATTACAACCTTCAGGAGATATGATCACGACGCCAATTCCATTACCCAACGCATTTGAGGCTTTGTCGAAATACATAGACCATCAGGATCCTTCCTCAGGTCCTTCATCTGGTCCAGGTTCTTCACAGTCGGTCACCAACATGATGTTCTCATCTGGGAACTCAAAATTCATAGACTGGTAATCGTCCACGGCCTGATGTGCCAAATGATCCGCCAATACACTCCCCTTGATTGCTTTCTGGGTTGTGTATTAGATATCATACTCAGTCAAGATCATCTACCATCTTGTTATTCTCCCGGACAAGGCAGGCTTTTCGAAGATATACTTGATTGGATCCATCTTTGATATCAATAGGGTAGTGTGAGTCAGCATATACTATCTCAGCCGGCGAGCAACCCATGCCAAAGCGCAGCAAGTTTTCTCGAGCAACAACTATCGGGTCTCGCAGTCGGTAAAAGTTTTGCTAAGGTAGTAAATAGCATGCTCTTTTCAGCCAGATTCGTCATGCTGCCCCAGCACGCACCCCATTGAAATGTCCAACACTGTCAAGTATAAGATCAAAGGTCTTCCTTCCACTGGAGGCATCAGAATTGGCGGTTCTTGAAGATATTCTTTGATCCTTTCGAAAGCGGTCTGACATTCATCATTCCATTTTACCACTTGATCTTTCTTCAGCAGCTTGAAGATCGGCTCACGAGTAGCAGTCAGATGTTAAATGAATCGGGCAATGTAATTCAGACGTCCCAAAAAGCCTCTAACTTCTTTTTTCGTTCGAGGAGCCGACATCTCCTGTATAGCCTTCACCTTTGCAGGATCCACCTGAACACCTTTATAACTAACGACGAAACCCAACAGCTTACCAGATCTTACCCCGAAGGTGCACTTGTTCGGGCTTAACCTCAGCTTGTACATCTTTAACCTGTCAAATAGCTTCTAAAGATGGTCAAGGTGTTCTTCTTCAGTCTGGGACCTTGCAATCATGTCATCAACGTAAACCTCAATCTCATGGTGAATCATGTCGTGGAATAAAGCGACCATGGCGCGCTGATAAGTTACCCACGCATTTTTCAACCCGAAAGGCATCACCTTGTAACAGAAGGTACCCCACTATGTAACGAAAGTTGTCTTTTCCATGTCTTCGGGAGCCATCTTAATCTGATTGTAACCAGAGAAACCATCCATGAAGGAGAAAACCTTATGATGTGCAGTGTTGTCGACAAAAACATCAATGTGAGGAAGTGGAAAGTCATCTTTAGGGCTCGCCCTGTTCAAATCTCTATAGTCTACACACATACGTACCTTACCATCCTTCTTCGGCACCGGAACAACGTTGGCAACCCACTGCAAGTAAGAAGTAACAACTAGAAATCCGGCGTCAAACTGTTTCATGACCTCAGCTTTGATTTTCTCATACATCTCGGGGCGCATACGGCGAACCTTCTGCTTTACCGGAGGACAGTCTTATGTGGTTGGCAGGCGGTGTACCACATTATCAGTGTCTAAACCAGGCATATCTTCATAAGACCAAGCGAAGATCTCAACATAGTCGGGTAGCATCTGTATCAACCGTTGCTTGACACTAGGATCCAGATTTGCACCTATCTTGACCTCTTTCTTGTCTTCCTCCGTACCCAAATTCACTGATTCCACTGGCTCTTCATGAGGCTGTATGGCCCTCTCTTCCTACAGTAACAATCTAGAAAGTTCTCCCGGCACTTCACAGTCATCCTCACCTTCGTCCTCAGCTTGGTTGATCAGATTTTCAAAGTCATAACTGGCATTAGCAGAGTCGTTATCAATAGGATCTAGAGTGGATGTGGATCTGCATTATGATACGTGAGTGTGTGTAAGACAATAGCTGTTTTGATAAAGTGCGAGATAGAAAAGAAAAAGAAGGAGCGCAAAATTTGTAGTGCAAGAAACGTCCAATGCTTTATTGATGATATATGAAAATGACAAATAATAAGCCCTCACAAACAAAGCCAAGGTGCCTCGGGCAAGGCACCGGGCCATAAAGTTTCAAACTGTCTGTTACAAATCTCAGAACAAAAGTCTATTACCGTGTAATAAAAGAAACGAAAACGAAGTCCTTCGCCGTCCAGTTGTTCAAGCCACCGTTGGTAGTCGGGTAAATCTAGCTGTCGATATCTGACTCTTCTTCATCATCTTAAATTGCATTCACTCCCGGATTACTGATGTGCAAAGGAGGTCTTCTAATCCGCACGCACCGAACAACCCTTTGAGCCTCTGCAGTAAAGCCCAAACCAAACTTGTCAGTTTTGTGTGTGAAGTCAGGGAGTTGTCCCCAATTTGCACACCCACCTTGATTAATAACAGCCCTGGCATTGTTGAGGGAAGCCATCTTCATCAGAGGTTTGTCAGCAGTAACTTCAGTCGACGCCAAAGTCTGGGGAACCTCTTCAAAGTTCTGACACGTGGTTTCAATGAACTCTCCATCCATCTCCACATACCGGAAGGAGTTAAGACGACTCACCATGTACTCTTCCTCGCCTTGTACCGTAACAATCTTCTCTTTTACTGGATATTTCAACATCTGATGGAGCGTAGAAGTCACTGCCCCAGCCTTATGAATCCAAGGGCGACCCAATAAGCAAGAATAAGATGGTCGGATATCCATCACATAGAAAGTAGATGCAAAAGTCTGAGAGCCAACTTTAACAGGGACATCCACCTCCCCGTGCACCATCCTTTTCGACCCATCGAAAGCCCTAACCACAATATTACTCGGCTTCAGAACCAAACCTTCACAGTCCAGACAGTCTAATGCTTTCTTTGGCAAAACATTTAATGAGGACCCAGTATCCACCAGTACATGGGCCAGAGTAGTGCCCCTGCACTCGATCGAGACGTGCAGAGCATCGTTGTAATTTCTTCCTTTAGCATTCAGATCTGCGTCTGAGAAACCCAAACCGTTGTCGGCAGTCAAACTAGCTACACAGTCTTTGAATTGATCAGCAGAAGTTTCCTGTGGCACATGCGCAGTTTTGAGGAAAGCAATTAAATCCTTTGCATGGGCTTCCGAGCACAATAACAGGGATAACATGGAGATTTTTGACAGGGTCTGCCCCAGCTGCTCGACTACGTTGTAGTCGCTCTTCTTGATAATCTTCAGAATTTCCTCTATCTCCTGTTTAGAGGTTTCCACAATAATCTTTTTAGGCGCCTCCGTCCAGGCAGGCTCACTTGTAACTTCTTTTCCCTGAGTGTCAGATGACTCAGCAACAAGAGTGATAATTGGAGTAAGAATTGGAGCAATAGCTGATGTATTGGCAGATGGAATGGCAACAGGCTTTTGAAAAGTCGGAGGGGAAATCTCAGGAGAGAAGAGTTTACCACTTCTGGTGACTTTACTATACCCGACAATATTGCTGATATCAGCATCAGCTTCTTCAATCTTTAAGTCTTGCTTAATCCCATGGTAATATACATCGGCCCCATAGTGCCAAGGGACAACTTTATCTGAAGTGTACGGGATAGGACCAGGGATAGTAATGATTAACAGAGCGACTCTTGGAACAAATGTAATCCTAACAAGCTTTCTCGAGGAAGCCTTAGGAGGATTTGCGGAAATGGTTATGATGGAAACATCTTCAATTGGAATCAATGGAGTCAAAGTCTTCTCGATCAGGATCTTTTTGTTATCCATCAGGCATTGAACACCTGATTTCAATAAATGGCAACCAGCAGGTAGAATTGAACATAGGTGGCAACCTTCACCACAACCCGAAAATAAACCGGCCAACAAAAGATTATTCTTCACTGTCATCAAAGGAGTAGAGATGTCTTCCACAGAGGTCACAAACAAATCATCGTCCACAGCATTTACTCCATGACCATGCTTGGGCATAGGAGCAGTTATGACATTGGGTTTTTCTGGAGCGTCAAACTCGATCTCTTTAGCTTCAATCAAATCTTGCACTTTATTCCTCAAAGCCCAGCAGTTGTTCGTATCATGACCCGGGCTATGTGGTGTTGGGATTCTTCGGGGCGTCCCTCAGAGATGCCAGATTGGTTTTCAACAATTGTGGTAGAATCTGAGACAAAGTCATATTAAGCCGAGTGTAATGTCTTTGCGGCCTCTCCATTCTTTGCTGATTGTTGCGTTGTGGGGCAACGGTGGGTCTTGATATTACTACTGCATTCATTGCTTGACACCGTTCAGGCTGGTTTTGGCTCCTCGAACTGTAAACTGCACTAGCTTCTTTCTTACCAGCGAAAGGCTTCTTTACTGTACTGGATGACACATCCTTCTGTATCTTACCACTTCTGATACCAGCTTCTACTCTCTCCCCAGTCAAAATCAATTCAGTAAACCCAGATGACGAAATACCGATCAGATGATTGAAAAATGGACCAGACAACGTCCCAAGAAACATATCAACCAACTCCCTATCAGACAAAGGGGGTTGGACTCTTCCAGCCAAATCTCTCCACTTCTGAGCATAGTCCTTAAAACCTTCACTTGCATCCATAGACATACCCTGAAGCTGAGTACGAGTGGGAGCAAGGTCGGCGTTATACTGGTACTGCCTATAGAAAGCATCAACAAGGTCCTCCCAGTTTCAGACATTAACTCCTTCCAATTGATAAAACCATTCAAGCTGAGTCCCTGACAGACTATCTTGAAAGAAATGTACCCACAAATTCCTATCAGCACTATAAGGTTGAATTTTTCTGACGTATGAGCGGAGATGGAGTTTTTGACAGGACACTCCATCGTACTTAGAAAAAACCAGAGCTTTGAACTTATGAGGGATCACCACCCCCGATGCTAGTCCCAAATCTCCGGAGTCCAACCCAGGAACCTTCTGAATCTCCATAGCACTTAGACGGTCCTCAAGTTGTTTGTACCTATCCTCAGCAGGAGGGTACTGTTCATCATCAAGTCAGTATCATTATCGGGGACCACAGGACTAGGACCCTTTTCTTCTTCTAGATTCTCTCCTCCTTTGGATGAATGAGACAGATCATCTTCCTGTCGCAACCTATTCTCAAATATGTGACCCATATTAAGAAGAACCACCTTCTTCTTCTTCTTCTTCTTCTTCTTATTCTCTTTCAGGATGAGATTCTTCAAATCTTGTTTCCCTTTAGCCAAGTTCAAGAACATCTCTTGGAATTGGGCATTATGTGCCTGAAGAGCTTTGATGGCTTGATCGGTAGGCATTTCAGAAGACATTTTATGCTGAAATAAACAGCGAAGAAGATGATAAACCTGTAATGGTACCTGTAATGATGTGCATGATAATGGAATGCGTATGAAACAATTTCAAAGACTTTGGGAGATTTAAGTTTGTAAAACAAACATAAAACACACTATATTAGATTAACTGGTAAAAATGTTCAACAATGCCTTTAAGGCGTTTAAAAAAGAAATAACTGAAAAGAAAATCTAAACTAGAAACAATAAAATACATCAGAAATCCCATGGTCGTTTCCCCTTCGTGCTGAAGTAATCATTGATTGTCCTTTCATTCTCAAGTTGCCTCGTGAGCTTCAAGATCTTCCTTTCTTGCTCATGATACTTCTCCCGGTAGGTATCCATTTCTTCCTTCAATTGAATCCAGGATCTCCTCAATGCCCCAAGATCAGTAGGCATGTATGGATAAAGGACCGTATAAGGAACACCCTCTTCATTGGTATGCTCCACAATCACTGGCAGCACAACTTCATAGGGCATTCCCAGCTTCTGGGCTCGAGCTCGGACCCACTGGAGATAAGGTTGCATAGGGAGAGAAGTCTTCGGGCTTAGCTCGTGAGGGTTAGACCTGTTCACCATGCCCCAAGCTCGTATGAATCTTCGGCGATGCTCTGTAGTGTCTTCCTTGTAGTCAAAGGCAATATCCTCAAGAAGCAACTCATGGGGACCGTCTCTCCGAGCGCGACCAAAATGTCGTAAAGCCAAACAAGGACTGTAGGTTATTCCCCCCTGATTCCAAGCAACGGGACATTAGGGTATCCCCCACATCGATCAATGACATCAACCTTTTCCATAGCTTTAGAACTCCAAAGAATGTCCGTATGGGCAAGGTACATTATCCTGTAGGACCAACCTAAACCTTCCTCATTCTTCAATACATACTTGGGGAGGTGCGAAATAAACCACCTCACCAGCAGCGGCATACAACACACGAGGGTCCCTCTTCTTTACACAGTACGAGTATAGAGGGCATGTAGGATATCACCCAGAAGAGTAGGCACAGGATTGCAGGACAGGAAGATCTTAACCGTATTCACATCTATGAAGGAATCTGGATTCGGGAAAAGAACCAAGCCATAGATGAGGAGAGCCAAGATGTCTTCAAAAGCCTGAAAATCCAAGTTATCCTAGAACTGTTGAGCTTGATCCATCATAAACTTAGCCAAGAAACCTCTAACCCCGCTCCGTGTCTCCCAGTTGGACACTACATCAGCCCTTTTTAGATGTAAGGCTGAAGCAATATCCTCAGGTATAGGAACCTCTTCCAAACCTGTTAAGGGTGTCTGCTCGAGGATGGATATGCCCATTAAATAAGAAAACTCCTCCAAAGTGGGAACTAATTGATAATCCGGGAAGGTGAAAAAATGATGCATCGGATCAAAGAACTGGAAAAGCACGCTCATCATCTGCTCATCCAACTTTGAGGTAACCAAGCTAAGAAGCTGACCATGTCTTCTAATGAATGAAGAAGTATCAGGAACTTTTGAGACTAACTCTCTGAGTTGAGCAGGTATTTTCACAAAGTTAACTCGGATGGTGTTTTTGCGCATGGAAGCCATAGTCTGCAAAACAGAACAAAGATAAATCCCCTAGGTCTTTGAAATGGTTAGTGTAATGAAGTATGCATGCTATGTTATAATGCAGGATGTCATGATAAAGCACACAATAGGTATAGCAGATAACAGACATGGTAAAGGCAAGCAAGTCACACAAGAGCCCTTAAGTTTCAGGCTTGCATGGGGTCTAGGTACTACCCTCTTGAAGTTCAGTTGGTTCAACCTGTCTTAAAAATAGTAACCGGGTTCTAGAGGTTCTCAATATCACTGACCATACTCCATCGATCATGGTTTCAGCTTACACAATCTTTTCTTGTGGCCAGAGCTATCTCGAGAGTATGGTCTCAATGAGTGTAGTATCGAGTATCAACCAGTTCTCAGCTTTATACCGAGGCCAGCTATCTCACTACTTTCTATGGCCAAGTTGGTTAATTATAGGTTCTAAGGTCAGTTGATGCTTGTGATACGGTGGGAGAACTGACTTGGGTTTGGCGTTTGTGTTCGCAAATGTTTCGGTTTAGCAAGAGTCACCACCGACTTTTTATTTTATCCAATGAAAAGGTCAAAAAGCACAGGAAAGACCTTTGAGATGTTTTCGTGGGTTCGGGGGGTAGATTATGAAAAGGGAAGGTGCTAGCACCCTTTTCATCCATGGTTTTCCATGGGCTCTTAGTTACTTGTTTTAGATCACTTGCCTTTGCTTTTCAATTGTTTGAAAATGGTGCTTTGTGTGTGTGCTTTTTAAAATGCTTTGAAAAAGATGCCTTGTCTAGGCAACCTTTGTAACAATTCGTTTGAATGTTTTACAAAGGTGTTTGTATTTTTGAAAAGATGTTTCAATGTTTTTTGAAAGTTGTTTTGAAGTTGTGTTGTGACGTGTGTTTGAAAAATGGCAAGGATGTTTTGCAAGTTTGATCAAGTAACTAAGAGCTATCTACCCTATTTTACTCAAAGATTTTTCTTGTGTTTTAACCCTTTTAATAGTGTTGTTTCACCATTGTGTTTGATGAACAACCTTGTGTTAGGATGTTTAGCGGGACGGGCATGGGACGTTTGTATAGTTATAGAAGGCAACATATGGGACGTTTTAGCAATGTCGTTTTTAGGGACTAGATCGTTTACCGAAGGAAACATCGAGGGTCATCGAGGGACTACGATCTTTTATCGAGGGTCTTTGATAAAACTCCCATGCTCGAGGGACATGACTATATTCCGAGGAAACAAGTGAGATTACCCTAAGGGTGCGTGTGTGCAAAGTGTGTTTTATTGCATGCATTTGTCTTTGATTAGGGGTTGTCTACTTGTTGTTTTCATCTTTCCATACATCCTAATTACTAGCATTTGTGCAAAAGTAATAAAAATGCAGAAAATAAATCCTACGCTATTACAACCATATTGAAGAGCAAGAAATGTAAATACAAAACAAATAAAAATGATCCTTTCGATCTGGGCAGAGACACCCTTTGATTCTGCCCTTCCTGACTTCCTTCGATTGGGCCTGGAGAGGGTGAAGGCATGACTTTCGACTGAGGCCTCACGGTCAGCATGTTGTGCCTTTCGATTGGGACCAGCGGGACAGCATGTTGTACCTTTCGACTGGGCCTGAAACCAGTATAAGATGCAATCTGCCTTTCTGCCTCCTTCGATTGGGCCTGGAGTCAGTGAGGAAGCCTGAGGCTTCATTTCATATTCCTGTTTCCTGTTTATTTCATTTGAGATGTTAAATAGAAACATGGCCTAAGGCCATGCTATCATTACCTCAGGGCCAGGTTAGCTCTTAAAGCATCTGTAACCAACCAAAGAACCAAACCAAAAGGAGAAGCAATAAAAACAAACTAAAGGGTGGAAACGAAAAGGTAACAAGCACTACGTATATATTTGAAACGAAAAGGAAGCTTATTTACATGTTATGCTAGAAATGAAGGGTTCAAGGTTAAGCATAACTTACCTTGCTTGAGGCTGGAACGTGTGCTGGGCCTTTAAGTGGTTTCCTTGAATGCTTCTGGATTCGAAGGGAGGAACCAGGGGTTATGTCTTTGATACTGGATTCGAAAGAGAAGAACAAGTGTGAGGTTCTTCCTACTGGATTCGAAGGGTAACAAGGTATAGGGATGTTTCAAATTCTAAGGGGATGAGTGTTTGGATTCTGGGTATGTATTTGATGAGTGTTTAAGTGTTTGAGAAAATTTGGTGTTTTTGAGAATTTTCTGAAGATTCGTTCGCCTGGCCAAAAGATCCTGCTTAGCTTTGCATAAATTCCTCTATATATAGAGAAAGAATGGACATGTTGTCCAAAGCCAGCATTGCAAATAAATAATAAAATAATGTAACGTGACAATACATGTGGGGGGGCCTCCTGGCAGTTGGGGTGCAGAAGATGTGACTTATGCCTCTGACGTTGCTTGTGCTCAGACCAAATTCAGGTGGAAAACTGCTTTTGTGATAAAGTACTCTCTATGAAAAGAAAGAGTGTGTAGCCTTTAACCAAGAATAGTAGTATCTAAAAGACAAAGTTTAGAACCTTTGTACAAGCCTATGACTATGTAAAGATTTGGACGCAACACAGCCTGGCAAACGAGATTTGGTCTTGTGTCGAATGCAAGAGTGAGATCGAAGCACACCTATTTGAAGGAATCCTTTTCCTCAGTCGAAGCTTGTGGTCGAAACAAGCTAACTCGAAGGAAGCTATTTCCCAATCGAAAGCTCATGCTTGAAGGAAACATATTGCCCAATCGAAAGCTCATGCTCGAAGGAAACTGTTGTACCCCAAAATTTGCCCTCCCATATTCATCAAGAAATTGCCAAGTCAAGGTCACAAAATTCCCCCAGGGTTGTGCAGCTCAACTGGCTCCTATACAGTCAAAACTAGGGTTTGAGTTCTGGTCAAGCAAATGAACTTTTCAAAGGCCTAATCAAGTCCCATATGCCTACAAAGATGGTCAAATATCCTCATATCAAGTTTCAAGGCATTCAGCTCAAAATTGCACAGTCAAAATCCTAGATTGCACTACAGTCAACTGTAGGGGCAAAATGGTCATTTGACAGTCAAAAGTTCAAATTTTTGGTCAATATATCATTTTGAAGCCACAAACATCATTTGATCAATTCTTGATCATGATTCTCAAAATTTGGCTTAGAAATCATCAAAGATGCAAAAGTTGCTATATTTGGACAGTTGGAAAAGTCAACTGAAATTGACCAGGGCATAACTTTCACATGGATTATCAGAAAAATTCCATCCAAAGCTCATTTTGAAGAGAAAGACATTTCCTACAATTCATCTTCATGTTCCAAGTCCAAGAAATGCTCTCACAAAAAGTTATCAATTTCAACATTATAGGTCATTTTCAAAAGTCAACAAAAAGTGACTTTAAGTCAAAGGCCATAACTTGAGATTGGTAAATCAAAATGACATGGGACCAAAGGCATTGGTTAAAGGACTCAAAGACCTTTCCAAAATGTCCAAGAACATGTGAAAAGCTTAAAAATTGACCAAGTTATGCCTTGTGGAAGTTGGGAAATTTTTGGAAATTTTTGAAAGTCAACATTGATGCAAAAGGCCTAAAAATGCAAATGGGCCCAATTTTCTTCCAAATTTCTTCATGCCAAACCTATGCACGACCACTAGGCCCAAAGGGAAGTATTCTCATATTTTTTAATTATTTATTTGAATTAATATTAATTTATATTCATTTAAATGATTTTAATTCATGAAAAATATAAACCTAACATGAAAAAATCTTTTTATGCATGATCTAATCTCTATAATTCGTGCATATCTCAAATAGGCAAGCTTTGATGATAATTGATCAGATTAGGCACAAAAACACCATGAAAAAAGATTGTAAAAGATACATGAAATCAAATATCCAAAATTCATCAATGCATAAGATTTTGTACAGCTTTTTCAACCTAAATCATTCCCTATATGATCAACATCACAACCCTAATGCACAAGACTGAAAAAACTGCGCATAACACACTTGGGCATATTGAATTTTTGACAAAAAAACTCAATACTGAATTCAAGGTTCTAAGGCGATTCAAGCTTGGATTTTTGTTTCAATAGCATCCTGAGACCTTCCTGAATCTTTCTCAATCAAAAACAACAACTCACACGCCTTGAACTGGTATCTGGAACCCAAACCGTATCAAGAACATATTGAAATTGCATAGCACGATTTAAGCATCCTCATGCATTTTTCTTTATAGATTATTGTTTGTCATGATGTTTCTGTGCTAACCAATATGTTTGATTTCCTTTTTGAGCAACGTACGCGATTTCGCCATTAACAAGCATTAGGGTTTCACAGCTTTGAATTTAGGGGTTTCCAAATATAGCAAAATTGGACCTTATCAACCCCAGGGATATGTTCAGAACGTAGAGACGAAGCAACCTGGACCCTCGCGAACAATTTATGAAGCACAGGGTGCTAATCGCTATTTTCTCATAGGCATCTTTAAACCACGCTGAAAAAACCGTTCCCCTTGAGTTTTGTTTTACAGGGTGGGGAAGGAGATGAAGACGTGTCCATCAACCGCTGGACAATTTGAAATTCGCGCGTGTTTCATCAGTTAGCGTTATTTTTCTTTTATATTATTTATGATATATTATATATTAAATGAATTGGCGTAGCTCAGCTGGCAGGGACTAAGGCATGTGACTTCCAAGACCTGGGTTCAAGTCCCAGGTCTGTACGTTTGCTATATTATTTTTCAAAACAAATTCACATGCAGGCTTAACGTTAAGGTTCACCATGCACATTCAGCAATCATTAGCCACGCGTCCACAATGATCAAATCAATGTCCAGGCTTCAGGGTACACCCTAGGCATGAGTCAAACGCATCATATGGAATTATGGAAAGTCAACTAACGTCCAGCTTATTGGGCCAGGCCTTTCACAAAAACACCTCCTTAATTGGGGACTACACCCCACTCTGGTTTGATTTCCTTTTTTTATTTTATTTATTTTAATTGATTGTTTATTTTAATTATTTGTTTTAATTAATTATTTTTCCATAAAATATAAAAACATTATAAAAAATCAGAAAAAGACCAAAATATAATATTTATTTTATAATAATTATTTTCATAAATAAATTAATATGTCAATATTTAGTTAATTAGGTTTTAATTTTAATCTCTTTTTAATAAAAATCCAACAAAATAGAATTAGGTTAATTAATTTATTCCTTTTAATATTTTTCCCCTTTTTAGAATAATAATAATTATTTACTTGTTTATTTTCCTATTTAAATTGTACATAATAAATTTTAGGTTTAATTTAGATCATATTTTAATTCTTTCATAATAAATAAAAATATTAGAATTAGGGTTTGCCGTTTAATTTAATCTCAATTAATTTCTTTTTCCATTAAATCTAAAAAACACAAAAATATCGTTCTCATTTAATTTTAATTTTAATTTCCTTATTAATTTTAATTGTTTGTAAAAGGGTCCAACGCCCTATTTTTGTTTTAATTTCCTTATTTCGCGCATTTATCTTATAATCGTTTAAATAATTATGTAATTGCCCCAAAGCATTGTAATTTACTTTTCGCACTTTATTTTCTTCGCATTATTTATTTTTCCGCTAAATCGGGTCCGGTTTAATTTTGGCGATGTGGACCCGCGCCATTTGTAATAGTTTAGCTTTATTTCCTCGCAATTTATAACTGTTAAATATGCATGCAAGAATGAATGGACTTCAAATAAAATCAAGCGTAGAACACGACAAACATGACAAGACAAATAAACTGAAACATGACACACAAATCACACACCACCCCTAGGGTACGCCTCACTGTTGCCTTGCCTTTCGAAAGGTGGTCGTCGAGTAGAGGACGTCTTAGTAAGTCCTCATGATCCGGGAACCTGGCATGAGGGTAGCTTCTAAGGTGTCTTCCCATTGCTCTGGTGATCACCACGTCCCTAAAACTCGAATTGACCCGAACACCTCCAACGGTGGTGCTACCTACCTCTCAATGGTGGGATGGCACTACTTTAAAAGGACATTTACACAGACGAATTCCTTAGGGTAGGTAGGTTCTCAAGGATACTTGCTCTAATCTCAAAACAAATCAAAACATCTTTTCACCCACACATTTTCAAAAGCTTTCGAAGCAAACTTTTCAAACACTCTGACGTACGAGTCGATCCGAAATTTTTCAAAGAAACTTTTAAACCCACATTGAAAAGCACACAAAACAATTTTGAAAACACAAATGAGCAAGTATCTAAGAGCCCATGGATAACCATGGATAGAAAGGGTGCTAACACCTTCCCTTTCTATAATCTACCTCCCGAACCGAGAGCAATCTCTTTAAGGAATTTTTCTGTGCTTTTGTCCTTTCCATTTGGAGAAAATAAAAGACGGTGGCGACTCTTGCTTCCGCGACATTTCGCGAACCAGCGTTAAACAGTCAGTTCCAGATCCACCGATCACAGAACTGGCGACTCTGCTGGGGACCCTTATAAAGTGAGGTGTACCTTAGGGCTAGTTCATAACTGTGTTTTCAATTGTATTGATTTGCTTGCTTTACTATTGTGGGTTGCATCGGAGTTACATAGATCCTAACCCGGATCTGGGGATACCCTGTTTAGGTAGCATAAGCTGTGAGGGACCTGTCCGGCGTATACCGACATGGGTGAAGCAGTGGCTACGTTGGTGTGGCGCCTTGGTCTGTACCGATATCCCTCGTGTTGAAACGGGGAGAATATGGGTCTTCCAAGGAGTCATTAAGCACCAACAGACCTTAGAACCTTAAATGACACAACTTGGCCATTAGAACAGTAGCAGTATGCTACGCCCATTGAGGCTAAACTCTCGTGATGGTTCTGGCCGCAAGAAAAGATTGCGATGCTGGAGTTATGACCGATTGAGGTTAGTCAATGATATTGGGATCCTCTAAGAACCCGGTTACTTTTGATTAGGACAGGTTGAACCAACAAACTGAAAGAGGGTAATACCTAGACCTCATGCTGGCCTAAACTCTAAGGGCTTCTCTTGTGTGACTTGTGTGCCTTCGTACTTGCCTATTTGCATGCTTGTTACCTAACACTTGTTTCTTGCAGGTCTTGTTTATAGTCCTTAATTGGGACTCATAACAGGGTACTAAGTTTCTTGCAGGTCCTGTTTATAGTCCTTAACTAGGACTCATGACAAAGTTTACCAAATGTCTTGCAGGTTTTGTTCATAGTCCTTAATTGGGACTTATAACACGGTGTACTAACCACTTGCAGGTTCTGTTCATAGTCCTTAATTGGGACTTATAACAGGGTGTACTAACTACTTGCAGGTTCCGTTTATAGTCCTTGATTGGGACTCATAACAAAGTATACTGAATTTCTTGCAGGGTTTGTTTATAGTCCTTAATTGGGACTCATAATAGGGTTTACCTACATCACCCCATGCATATCATGACATCATACCATTGCATACATCCTAACCCATTTCAAGGATCTCAAGGGCTTGTGATGCAGGTCATGATGAACCAACTGTCTAGCCAGGGGCAAAGAGGATTTATTTTCCTCTAGCCAAGGTTGTCAGGGGCTATGACCCACTGGATATGGTGAGCCTTTAACCCTTGAAGAAGGGCTCTCTACACCAGGAAGTTCCTTCAATCAAGTTGCCAACTTCAAATGCTAACAAAGTTTCTCTGTTTACCCCGCGAGGTCCTTGAAAACATTACATGCATGTCATACATCTCATTGCATTGCAGGTATCCCTTGACAGGTTGCTTACCCTTCCTCGCTGTTTATTTCAGCCGATCGCCATGAATCCGGAATCATCAGCCGAGCAAACTATCAAGGACCTCCAGGCTCAGAACGCCCAGTTCCAAGAGCTGATCATGAATCTGACTCAAGGGCAACAAGACCTGAAGGCTCTCCTTTTAAAGAAGGACAAGAAAAAGAAGAGGACTGTTCTGTTCAGCCCTAGACGCAGACCTGGGAATACACCGCAAGTTGAAACTGAGAGGACAACCCCATCTGTAAGGGAAAGCAGTCACCATGAGAGAGAGGTGCCTAGTCCAGTGGTCTCGGACAATGAAACAGATTTCGACGACGAACAGTATCCTCCGGCTGAGGACAAGTACAAACTGTTGGAGGACAGGATGAAGGCTATGGAGGTGCAGCAGACACCTGGGCTGGATCTGGGAGATTTGGGTTTGTCAACTGGTGTGGTTATTCCCCGGAAGTTCAAAGTACCACCCTTCTCTAAGTATGACGGGGCGTCTTGCCCCAAGCTGCATCTAAGGTCCTATGTTCGGAAGATTCAGCCATATACGGTGGACAAAAACCTATGGATCCACTTCTTCCAGGAAAGTCTTTCAGGGACACACCTCGAATGGTTCTATCAACTGGATGGGACCAAAGTTCGTAACTGGGAGGAGTTGGCAACTGCTTTCTATAAGCAGTACCAGTACAATGCCGACCTTGCCCCCACGCGTACCCAACTCCAGGGTATGTCGTTAGGATCAAGTGAAGGTTTTAAAGAATATGCGCAGAAATGGAGGGATCTTGCGGGAAGAGTACAACCACCTCTGACTGATCGGGAACTTGTGGACATGTTCTTGGGGACCTTGTCTGGTCCATTTTATAACCACCTGATTGGGAATTCGTCTGCTGGATTCACGGATCTCATCTTGACTGGAGAGCGAATAGAAGCTGGTATCCGGTCTGGGAAAATTCAAGAGGCTGCACCTGCTGATAAAAAGCCTCATCATGGAAAGAAAGAATCCAATGCTGTGCACGGTAAAAAGAGCCGTCATGAGGCAGGGGCAATCCAGATTTCCAATCCCGGACCTGCTCAACAAGGACAGGGGCAGCGGCGTAAGGAGAAACGGCAGTATACCAAACTCAACATGTCGCTGGATCAAGCACTGCAACAACTGTTGAAGACAGGGCTGATCACCTTAAGGGCTCCTCTTCGGAATCCGAACACTTCTGCTCCCAACTATCATCCCAACGATAGGTGTGCATATCATTCAGATAGCCCGGGGCATACTACAGACAACTGCTGGCCTCTCAAGAATAAGATTCAAGATATGATCGACGCTGGAGAGATTCAGTTTGAAGTGCCAGAGACTCCGAACATAGTCACTGCTCCGTTGCCCAATCATTGAAGCCTTTTGTTTATTTGAATGTTTTGAGTTGTACTTTTCTTTGCTGATACAAACAATTAATGTCATAGCAAACTCTTTTATGTTATCAATGCATCGCATACGTCTGTTTTGGAAATTAATACAATTATTTTCATTATGTTCAAATATCTTTTCATATTTTTTCTGATGTCAACTCTCGGTTAATAATTCTAAGCCTCTTGAGGGAGGATGACGAAAATGATACCACAATCATTACAGTATGCTTTTGAACAGACCCCGCTGATGAGGTACAGGCATTGTTTCAATCCCTAAACACTGGAGTTATAAGGATGATAATCCCTCGTCAACCCATCAGAGCCAAAGAAGTAGGAGTTTTTATTTTCGAAAATCAAAACCCTTAATCATAACCTGGGGCAGGGTAGTCTCTCAGTTGGTCCAAGTGCATGACGAATGGCACCGAAGAGATCTTTACAAAACGAACAAAGACAGTGATGGTTCAACACAATCAAAAGGACAGGCAGTCATCATCAAAATTCATAAATGAAAAGCCCAAAAAGTCTAAACCTACAAAGGGGACTTACGAAACTGGGGCATCCCGCTGACTGTAATTCCAAAAAAAAAAGGGGAAACAGTTCAGGCAAAAAAACAAAGGGATAACAAAAATCAGACAAGAAAGAGGTCTTACAAACCCTCAACAAAAAGGAATGACTGCCTATTCAAAATAAGTTATCAACATCCGAATCATCACCGGAAAATCAGAGCAAAGACTCAAATAAGGTCTAACGCACGATCAGCTGAGTTTAGGTTTGGAGAACATCACGAAGAGCGGGTGGGTACAAATAAAATTTGGGCCTTTATCCTTTGTTTCTTAAACCGTGAACCAGGCCACGTTATAACCCTTAAAAGTCCTAGCTGAAGCATGGGTTAGTTTGAAAGCATACTGTTACGAAAGGTATCCTGACTCCTTAAGGCCTATGGTAAACACGGAGTTGACATCACGTTTTACAAACATTCACTTGTTTTATGAAAAAGAATGCATTTTTCAAAATCTTCAAGACAGACATAAGCTTTGCATTTTTGATATAACTTTGTTTGCATATGACCTTTTGTTTAAAACAGCAGGGAAATTCGCGCGATGGATACCTAATGAACGGAAGCACTTCCAATCAAGGGGCAGGTATGACCATTGTCCATCATCTGGGGCAGTTAAGTCAAGATTCGGAGAATCTCTCAAAAGTCAAAAAGCCTGGGGCAAATCTCTGCCTGAATCACTCGGGGCATTCCGACAATGAATCTTGCCTGATTAAACATCTTCTGGTAACATGGTAATATAAACAGCCAGGGGCACCCCCCTGCATTCTAAAAACATGGACATAGTCGAAAAGATACTACGCAGAGTCAAAGACCCGCTAGGTTGACACACCTAGGCAAAAATAAGGGCTTCCCGGCGAACCAAAAGGGTTCGGGCAAAATGAAGGGATGAAATGAAAAAAAATCTGTACACCCGACAAGTCGAAAACCTGAAAAGGCGGCTTGAGCAAAAATGGGCATCCCGGTGGGCTGAAAACCCGAAAGGGCGGTCCAGGCAAAAATTAGGGATTAAAGCGTATGATTATGTCCTGTTTTCCTGCTATCTGTCTACCAGAAGAAGGTTTGTCCGCCAACAATTATCAGCACCCCACAAGAAACAGGGGCAATAAAGAGTGGTCTAAGCAATCTGGTCATTCTATCCTCTAAGGTATCAGGGTAGGTTCAGCTAAAGAACATAACCAATACAGTTCAATACTTCCCTAGAAGAGTCCAATCCAATTCCCTAGGAAGTTTGGAATCTATCTCCCCAAGCAATAAGCGTACCCCAGTAGAGTCTGGAAGCTCATCCCCTGGCAGGGCACGAACGCGTCGTCCGGCTTGATTTAAAGAGTTATTTCCTCAACAGGATATAACTGGGTTATCCTCAGCCAAAAGCCAAGGAAAGGGCGTCGTCGACAGAATCTTCTTATCCCCAGCGAAGTCCATTCATACTTCCAATACAGCAAGGTATCCTCAGCGAGTCATCCTCAACAATTCAGCAAAAGCATCTCCCCACAGAGTATTTCTTCCCAGCATGGTCGCTAGAATATCTTTTTCTCCCCGCAGAATCCTCCATTCGCCAAGCTTATTCCCCAACGGAGTTATCTTCGTCTATTGGAATTCTTGCAACTATTCTTTAACATCAGCCCAGGATATGACTTCCCGGCACCCGTCAAGGATTTATTTTCCTACGACGAAAACATACATTCATAAAACGTCACATACATCATTATAGCATGCATATGCATCATATTACACGCATCTCATTGATATTGAAGACATACAGTTCATGCATCATGATTTTGCATACAATTATGTTCTACCTTTTCAAGAAAAAGATCAATACAAAAATGATTACTATCAACTAACGCAATTCTTTCTAGATATAGTTTCAGATGTAAACCCAGCGATGGTGACGTTCTGATGCTGCTTCCAGAATTCCTTCTAGATATAGTTTCAGATGTAAACCCAGCGATGGTGACGTTCTGATACTGCTTCCAGAATTCCTTCTAGATATAGTTTCAGATGTAAACCCAGCGATGGTGACGTTCTGATGCTGCTTCCAGAATTCCTTCTCGATATAGTTTCAGATGTAAGCCCAGCGATGGTGACGTTCTGATACTGCTTCCAGAATTCCTTCTCGATATAGTTTCAGATGTAAACCCAGCGATGGTGACGTTCTGATACTGCTTCCAGAATTCCTTCTCGATATAATTTCAGATGTAAGCCCAGCGATGGTGACGTTCTGATACTGCTTCCAGAATTCCTTCTCGATATAGTTTCAGATGTAAACCCAGCGATGGTGACGTTCTGATACTGCTTCCAGAATTCTTTCAGATATAGTTTCAGATATGATCCAGATATGGTGACGTTCTGATGCTGCTTCCAGATCTCCTTCCAGATATAGTCCAGATGTAAACCAGATATGGCAACATTCTGTCACTTATTCCAGTTGAAGATATTTCAAGACCTCCTCTAGTCCAGCTAAATCGATGCCCAACAGATTGTTCTGATAAAGACTCAGCAGTCCCCTATGGTCCCCTCTCCAACGGCGTGTGAGGTGGTAATTCCTTCTTCAGATGTTTCCCTCTCCGGCATGAGCGTGAGGTGATATTCTCTTATGGTCCCCTCTCCAACGGCGTGTGAGGTGGTAATTCCTTCTTCAGATGTTCCCCTCTCCGGCATGAGCGTGAGGTGATATTCTCTTATGGTCCCCTCTCCAACGGCGTGTGAGGTGGTAATTCCTTTTTCAGATGTTTCCCTCTCCGGCATGAGCGTGAGGTGATATTCTCTTATGCTCCCCTCTCCAACGGCGTGTGAGGTGGTAATTCCTTTTTCAGATGTTTCCCCCTCCAGCATGAGCGTGAGGTGATATTCTCCTATGGTCCCCTCTCCAACGGCGTGTGAGGTGGTAATTCCTTCTTCAGATGTTTCCCTCTCCGGCATGAGCGTGAGGTGATATTCTCTTATGGTCCCCTCTCCAACGGCGTGTGAGGTGGTAATTCCTTTTTCAGATGTTTCCCTCTCCGGCATGAGCGTGAGGTGATATTCTCTTATGGTCTCCTCTCCAACGGCGTGTGAGGTGGTAATTCCTTTTTCAGATGTTTCCCTCTCCGGCATGAGCGTGAGGTGATATTCTCTTATGGTCCCCTCTCCAACGGCGTGTGAGGTGGTAATTCCTTTTTCAGATGTTTCCCTCTCCGGCATGAGCGTGAGGTGATATTCTCTTATGGTCCCCTCTCCAACGGCGTGTGAGGTGGTAGTTCCTTCTTCAGATGTTCCCCTCTCCGGCATGAGCGTGAGGTGATAGTCTCTTATGGTCCCCTCTCCAACGGCGTGTGAGGTGGTAATTCCTTTTTCAGATGTTTCCCCCTCCAGCATGAGCGTGAGGTGATATTCTCCTATGGTCCCCTCTCCAACGGCGTGTGAGGTGGTAATTCCTTTTTAAGATGTTTCCCTCTCCGGCATGAGCGTGAGGCGATATTTCCTTTCAGATTATAATTTCCTATAGTTCCCTCTCCAACGGCGAGTGAGGTGACTCCCTTTGAGATTATAATGTCCTTTGGTTCTCTTCCTGACACTACGAAGATGGTAATTCCCACCAAGATTTTCTCAACGAGCGTTGTTGAGGTTGAAATCATTCAGGATTCTCTTACCATTCACGCTAAGGCAGTAACCATCTCTGGTTCATTCATCAGCGTTTGAAGCTCCAGACTCAGCTCCTGTAACCAGGCAGGACATATCTATATCAAGCATCTAAAATCAGCTCCTGCGACGTGTCAGGTACTCATTTTTCTGTTTTGCAGGTATGCAGGTTCTCGCTAAGGAATCTCCTACGCAATCAACATCCAGATGGCATCTATAAGCCCATCATCCTATCCAGCAATCTCCAAACGGCATCTATAAGCCCATTCCCTCATCATCATTGCTACTATGTGAGCGCAAATTTCTGGGCACTTTAGTGTTCAATCATCTTCTACCTTCGGATTACGAAAGGCACGTCAGCCAATCTGCACCCTCAGGTCTAAGAAGATTGAACAGGGGCAACTGTTGTACCCCAAAATTTGCCCTCCCATATTCATCAAGAAATTGCCAAGTCAAGGTCACAAAATTCCCCCAGGGTTGTGCAGCTCAACTGGCTCCTATACAGTCAAAACTAGGGTTTGAGTTCTGGTCAAGCAAATGAACTTTTCAAAGGCCTAATCAAGTCCCATATGCCTACAAAGATGGTCAAATATCCTCATATCAAGTTTCAAGGCATTCAGCTCAAAATTGCACAGTCAAAACCCTAGATTGCACTACAGTCAACTGTAGGGGCAAAATGGTCATTTGACAGTCAAAAGTTCAAATTTTTGGTCAATATATCATTTTGAAGCCACAAACATCATTTGATCAATTCTTGATCATGATTCTCAAAATTTGGCTTAGAAATCATCAAAGATGCAAAAGTTGCTATATTTGGACAGTTGGAAAAGTCAACTGAAATTGACCAGGGCATAACTTTCACATGGATTATCAGAAAAATTCCATCCAAAGCTCATTTTGAAGAGAAAGACATTTCCTACAATTCATCTTCATGTTCCAAGTCCAAGAAATGCTCTCACAAAAAGTTATCAATTTCAACATTATAGGTCATTTTCAAAAGTCAACAAAAAGTGACTTTAAGTCAAAGGCCATAACTTGAGATTGGTAAATCAAAATGACATGGGACCAAAGGCATTGGTTAAAGGACTCAAAGACCTTTCCAAAATGTCCAAGAACATGTGAAAAGCTTAAAAATTGACCAAGTTATGCCTTGTGGAAGTTGGGAAAGTTTTGGAAATTTTTGAAAGTCAACATTGATGCAAAAGGCCTAAAAATGCAAATGGGCCCAATTTTCTTCCAAATTTCTTCATGCCAAACCTATGCACGACCACTAGGCCCAAAGGGAAGTATTCTCATATTTTTTAATTATTTATTTGAATTAATATTAATTTATATTCATTTAAATGATTTTAATTCATGAAAAATATAAACCTAACATGAAAAAATCTTTTTATGCATGATCTAATCTCTATAATTCGTGCATATCTCAAATAGGCAAGCTTTGATGATAATTGATCAGATTAGGCACAAAAACACCATGAAAAAAGATTGTAAAAGATACATGAAATCAAATATCCAAAATTCATCAATGCATAAGATTTTGTACAGCTTTTTCAACCTAAATCATTCCCTATATGATCAACATCACAACCCTAATGCACAAGACTGAAAAAACTGCGCATAACACACTTGGGCATATTGAATTTTTGACAAAAAAACTCAATACTGAATTCAAGGTTCTAAGGCGATTCAAGCTTGGATTTTTGTTTCAATAGCATCCTGAGACCTTCCTGAATCTTTCTCAATCAAAAACAACAACTCACACGCCTTGAACTGGTATCTGGAACCCAAACCGTATCAAGAACATATTGAAATTGCATAGCACGATTTAAGCATCCTCATGCATTTTTCTTTATAGATTATTGTTTGTCATGATGTTTCTGTGCTAACCAATATGTTTGATTTCCTTTTTGAGCAACGTACGCGATTTCGCCATTAACAAGCATTAGGGTTTCACAGCTTTGAATTTAGGGGTTTCCAAATATAGCAAAATTGGACCTTATCAACCCCAGGGATATGTTCAGAACGTAGAGACGAAGCAACCTGGACCCTCGCGAACAATTTATGAAGCACAGGGTGCTAATCGCTATTTTCTCATAGGCATCTTTAAACCACGCTGAAAAAACCGTTCCCCTTGAGTTTTGTTTTACAGGGTGGGGAAGGAGATGAAGACGTGTCCATCAACCGCTGGACAATTTGAAATTCGCGCGTGTTTCATCAGTTAGCGTTATTTTTCTTTTATATTATTTATGATATATTATATATTAAATGAATTGGCGTAGCTCAGCTGGCAGGGACTAAGGCATGTGACTTCCAAGACCTGGGTTCAAGTCCCAGGTCTGTACGTTTGCTATATTATTTTTCAAAACAAATTCACATGCAGGCTTAACGTTAAGGTTCACCATGCACATTCAGCAATCATTAGCCACGCGTCCACAATGATCAAATCAATGTCCAGGCTTCAGGGTACACCCTAGGCATGAGTCAAACGCATCATATGGAATTATGGAAAGTCAACTAACGTCCAGCTTATTGGGCCAGGCCTTTCACAAAAACACCTCCTTAATTGGGGACTACACCCCACTCTGGTTTGATTTCCTTTTTTTATTTTATTTATTTTAATTGATTGTTTATTTTAATTATTTGTTTTAATTAATTATTTTTCCATAAAATATAAAAACATTATAAAAAATCAGAAAAAGACCAAAATATAATATTTATTTTATAATAATTATTTTCATAAATAAATTAATATGTCAATATTTAGTTAATTAGGTTTTAATTTTAATCTCTTTTTAATAAAAATCCAACAAAATAGAATTAGGTTAATTAATTTATTCCTTTTAATATTTTTCCCCTTTTTAGAATAATAATAATTATTTACTTGTTTATTTTCCTATTTAAATTGTACATAATAAATTTTAGGTTTAATTTAGATCATATTTTAATTCTTTCATAATAAATAAAAATATTAGAATTAGGGTTTGCCGTTTAATTTAATCTCAATTAATTTCTTTTTCCATTAAATCTAAAAAACACAAAAATATCGTTCTCATTTAATTTTAATTTTAATTTCCTTATTAATTTTAATTGTTTGTAAAAGGGTCCAACGCCCTATTTTTGTTTTAATTTCCTTATTTCGCGCATTTATCTTATAATCGTTTAAATAATTATGTAATTGCCCCAAAGCATTGTAATTTACTTTTCGCACTTTATTTTCTTCGCATTATTTATTTTTCCGCTAAATCGGGTCCGGTTTAATTTTGGCGATGTGGACCCGCGCCATTTGTAATAGTTTAGCTTTATTTCCTCGCAATTTATAACTGTTAAATATGCATGCAAGAATGAATGGACTTCAAATAAAATCAAGCGTAGAACACGACAAACATGACAAGACAAATAAACTGAAACATGACACACAAATCACACACCACCCCTAGGGTACGCCTCACTGTTGCCTTGCCTTTCGAAAGGTGGTCGTCGAGTAGAGGACGTCTTAGTAAGTCCTCATGATCCGGGAACCTGGCATGAGGGTAGCTTCTAAGGTGTCTTCCCATTGCTCTGGTGATCACCACGTCCCTAAAACTCGAATTGACCCGAACACCTCCAACGGTGGTGCTACCTACCTCTCAATGGTGGGATGGCACTACTTTAAAAGGACATTTACACAGACGAATTCCTTAGGGTAGGTAGGTTCTCAAGGATACTTGCTCTAATCTCAAAACAAATCAAAACATCTTTTCACCCACACATTTTCAAAAGCTTTCGAAGCAAACTTTTCAAACACTCTGACGTACGAGTCGATCCGAAATTTTTCAAAGAAACTTTTAAACCCACATTGAAAAGCACACAAAACAATTTTGAAAACACAAATGAGCAAGTATCTAAGAGCCCATGGATAACCATGGATAGAAAGGGTGCTAACACCTTCCCTTTCTATAATCTACCTCCCGAACCGAGAGCAATCTCTTTAAGGAATTTTTCTGTGCTTTTGTCCTTTCCATTTGGAGAAAATAAAAGACGGTGGCGACTCTTGCTTCCGCGACATTTCGCGAACCAGCGTTAAACAGTCAGTTCCAGATCCACCGATCACAGAAACATATTGCCCAATCGAAGCCTGGGTCAAAGCAAACATATTTCCCAATAGAAAGTCCGTGTTCGAAGGAAGCAATGTTGCCCAATCGAAGCATGTGGATCGAAACAAACATAAAGGGAGTCATTGCCTTTTAGCGTGAGGGAGGTTCCTGGCTTCTGAGTCGAAGGGTATTCCCAAGTTGAATTCGAAGGAGGCTTTTGCTAAAAACGAAGGATGTAATCCAAGTTGCATTCGAAGGAGGCTCTTGCTCAACTGAAGTTTTCATCCAGGCACACAGAAGGTGAGTGCCCAAACGAAGACTTGCCTTGCAGGGGGTACATGTGACCAGTAGGTCACGTCCTTCGATTGCAAGCATGCAGGCAGCAAAAGACACAAACGAAACCTGCAACAAGAAGTCACATGCCCAGAGAAAGAGGCACACTAGCATCCATTTTGAGCAATCAAAGGAGGCCAAGAGTCAATCGAAGGATGCTGATCGAAAGAGGCCTAAAGGCCAATCGAAAGAGCTGAAACGAAGAACACTTGTATTTCTCCAATTTTTGTCAAAATAATATTTTTATCTGTTTTCTCCCTTTTTGACAGTTTCCTTTTAATTTTGGTACTGGAAAATTCCAAAGTACTTGTGCAAGCTTGAACCTTGAGAATCCTTGTGAGAAAGGCCTTGAAGAATGAGAGGGAAAATTTTGGGGTACAACAATGCTTAACGACACACATAGCAGCCCCGTATTCTCGTTTCTCCACAAGGGATACCGGTACTAACCAATGTGCCACATCAATGTAGCTACTGCTTCAACCGTATCGGTCTACGCCGTACAGTTCCCTCACAGTTTATTGCTACTTACCTAAAAGGTGTCCCCCAGATCCGAGTTAGGATCTATAGTAACTCCAATACAAAACCCTCAAAAGTAAAGCAATCAAATCAAACAATAGAAGCAAATATGATGAACTAATCCTAAGGTATACCCCACAATTTCCCCCAGCAGAGTCGCCAATTCTGTGAGGTGGCAGAACCAGACTGTTTTGGGAAATGCTGGTTTGCATTTTGCATTTGTGTTCGTAAAATGTCGCGGTAAGCAAGAGTCGCCACCGACTTTTATTTTATCCAGCTGGAAAGGAAAAAAGCATAGAAAAATTCCTTTTTTCGAGATTTTGAGTACGGGGGGTAGATTATAGAAAGGGAAGGTATTAGCACCCTTTCTATCCGTGGTTTTCCACGGGCTCTTAGGTACTTGCTCATCATTTTTAAAATTTGCTTTTGTGTTTGTGTGTTTGAAAAGTTTTTTGTTTTACTTTGATTTAACCCTTGCTTCTGTCTTCAAGAGTGTTGCGAAGTCGTTTTGAAAACTTTGTTTGAAAAGTGTATAATGTGAAAAGTTTATTATGAGCAAGTACCTACTATCATCTAACTACTCAAAAAAGAATGTTTCTGTTCTTTCTTCCTTTAGACAACGCTATCCCACTATTAGTGAGTAGGTAGCACCGTCGTTGGAGTTGTAAGGGTCAATTCGAAAAGGGACGTACGATCACTAAAGCAATGTGAGGACGTCTTAGTAATAACCCTAATGTCTTAAGATCATATTCGAGGCAACAATTTCAAGGCAACCTTTCCGAACAGGACATTTGATCTTTTAGACAAAAGAGCGACGACTAAAATACCCTATACTTAATGATCGTTTACCGAAGGCAACCGAAGTGGGAGCATACCCTAGGAGTGCGCATGTGCGAGTGCTTCAATTTCAAGTTATTATCTTTGCACATTTAGGGTTTGCTAACTGTTTTAATTTTAACATACATTCTTGTCATGCAACCCTATTATCATACATCTAACAGTTAATATTTGCGGAAATAAAAATGCGAGAAATAAAGCTACTCTATTACAAGGCTTCGGGTGAAATTAACTACATAGCCAAAAAACCCATCAAAACGATAAATGAAAGGAAAAAAGTCCTAATTAATCTATTACATCCTGTGAGCAGTTACATCAATATTACAAAAATAAATAAACACGTGATGAATATAGAACGAAAGGAAATTAGGGTTTTGACCCCGTCTAACCTAAGTACAAGAAAAACTATTTTTGGTTGTTTTTGATTATTCTTAAGAAAAATAAGGTTTTAAACTAAATATGTACAAACCTAATTACTAATTAAATTAAATTAAGAAAATTAGATTATTTGACCTATTTTTGTGTTTTGGTTATTTTTTTAAGAAAAGAGAAATAAAAATTAAATTAGACAAAAACCCTAATTCTTCTAATTGATTTTAATTTATTCATAAAAAGAAATAAAGTTACCTAATAAATTAAGTTAACTAACTAAATTATTTTTTGTATAAAATTAAAACCTAAATCTAATTTTGATGAAAAATTGATTTTATGATTTATGATAAAAAAAGAATTAATTTTTGTGTTAGTAAAAAATAATTTAAATGAATTAAATAAAGAAAATATAAAAGAAAATAAAAAGAAAATGGGCCTGTTTGCTAGCAATCTGGGGGGGTGCCATTAGCAACTTTCTAGGCCCAAGAACCTGATCCACGTTGACTTCCTGATCCAGCGCTGCACTTTGATTGGGATGCATGATGGACCCTCATGAAATGGCCTTCAGATCTGGCTTCCTGGAGATCCAATGATTGGGCCTTGAGGTCATCTGGTGGTCTTCACGCCTGTGCATATGCCTGATCATGCAATGAAAAATAACATGAAATATATGGGGGGACCTGGGATTCGAACCCAGGTCTTATGGCCTTTTTCACCTGCCTCAATACCAACTGAGCCACGCGCTTTTGTTGTATGTCAAATAATAATAATTAATAATATGGAAAACAATCAAAACAAACATTATCCGCGCGCAAATTCAAATGGAGCAATCAAGGCTTGCCACGCCATCGTCCCTAACCTCTCTCTGTTGCTAAAAGTCTGGAGACTTTTACCTACTGACAAAAGTCCCTAGCTATAACCCCTGCACGTTTCAAAATTTCATACAGGCTCAATAAATGAAAACTAATGGTGCAGATCAATTCGTCTTGACCTTGTGAACACCATAGTACTCCTCTTTTGGGCCAATTTTACCTGCAATCAAAACCCCTAAAAACGAACCCTAAACCCTAACAATGGTGGATCTTGATATAACTTCCAAACATGCAATTAAATGGTACTGTTAGCTTGCAAACATGATAAGGATTACAAATATGCCATTGAAACATGATAAAGATGCAAGAATAAAGGAATACGATTTTGAAAAAAATGTCAAACCGTGAGGGTCGTGGAACCGGATTCTGGGCACGAGGACGTTTGCTTTTGATTGGTATAGCTTCCTTGTACTCCCAGGAAGCGAATGAGATGGCTTGGGAGTCTTGAAACTGCATGTAAGTACAAAATCAGATCAACACTTTTCTTGAGTTTTTTCAAGTTTTGTTCTTCCTCTCCACGCCTCAAAACCTTGTTCTTTTGATCAACCTTTGTCCACTATATACCAAGGAACGAATTAGGGTTGCAAATGTGTTCTCAATCTTTGGCAATTATGGTCTTTGATCATGATTTGATCTTCATGAAAATCTTTCCAAAAATAGGAGAAAACCAATCTTTTTATGCACAACCATGCCTTACACGATTTGATTCACTTGCTAGCTGTATAAGGGACCTGAAACATGCATCAAATATTAAGACTTAAATGCTTTTGATATTTCCATGATTTATTTTGATTTAATTTGATTTAATTTGATTTAATTGAAATAAAAAATCAAAATAAATGGAAAAAATAAAATGAAGGCAAGTGGAAAGAGTTAGGGCTCGTGGACCATGCTACCAACTCAAAACAAGTGCAAAAAGTTAGGCCCATTTGACAAAAATTGCAATTTGAGGCATATTTGACTTTTGGCAATTTTGCAAAAAAGGTCAACTTCATCAATTCATAACTTCTTCAATTTTGAATCTTTGAAGGTGTTCTTGGACTTTTTAGAAATCTTGAGATGTCCTATAAACAACCTTTTTGGTCTCATCTCAATTGAGTCTTCCATGTTCATGTATGAAACTTTGACAAAAAAGGTGTTTTTGTTGACTTTTCAAAATGACCTATAATGTCCAAATTCATAACTTCTTGTGAGTGCATATTTTGAACTTGGGAGCTGATGATGAGTTATAGGGAATTTCATCCTATTAAAAATGAGCTTTGGATGGGTCATTTCTTATAAAGTATGAGAAAGTTATGCTTGGTCAAAGTTGAGTTGACTTTTCCTACAAAACCCTAATTTAGCAACTTTTGGGTTTTGATGAATTATGAGCAATCCTTGATGAATCATGATCAACCCTTTATCAAATGATGAATAATACTTCAAAATGAGAATGTGGACCAAAAGTCTTGAAGTTTGACTGTATATGGGTCACAGTTGACTTTTGCCCTAGCATAGTCGATTTTCAGGCTTTTGAGTAGTTGACTGAGCAAACTTCCTCCGCAAGGCTTGAAACTTGACATGGATGATCTTGAGAACATATTAGGACAATGGTGATCATTTGAGACCCCTTGGACTTAAGTATCTTGATGCAATATGAAACCCTAATTTGAGGTAGACTGTCTTAGGAGAGAGTTTGTCTGGTCAACTCTTGGACTTCCTTGAGCAACATGAGGACCTCACTTGAAATGTATTGAGAAATATGGGAGGGCAAATTTTGGGGTACAACAGATTCCCCTTTTCAATCTTCTTAAACCTGAGGATGTAGATTGGCTTGTCTGCCTTTTGTGATCCGAGGGTTGATGATGATTGAACACTAGAGTGCCCAGAAACTTGCACTCGCATGAAGTGGTACTTGTCTTGCGACATCAGGAATGGGCTTATAGATGCCATTTGGAGATTAATGATGGAAGATGGGCTTAAAGATGCCATCAGAAGGAGTGTAGATCGTATAAGAGATTCCTTAGCGAAAGCTTATATACCTGTTGTTGAGAAGGATTCCACTGGGGAACGCTGGTCTCTGTCTTGAGAAAAGTTGAATTTTAGGAGCTTCGGTCGTCCGTTATTCTATTGGGGAATAGTCTCTTGGTTGAAGAGGTGAAAATGAACTATTATATGGTCGTGATCCAGGCTTCATAGTGATAAGGTCGACTGCTATCTGGTCGTAATCCAGGCTTTACAGTGATCTATTGGGGATATGAGACTAAACTTGCTATCCGGTCGTAATCCAGGATTTGCAATTTCTCAATTCTTATCTGGTCGTACTCCAGGCTTCAGAAGGAATTAAGTTGTTATCTGGTCGCATCTGGGCTTCAACTTGACTTTAGGGCACACTAATATCCGGTCGACTCCGGGCTTCTTAGTAATTGTCCAGGTAAAATTGCTATTTGGTAGAAATCCAGGCTTCATAGTGTCTTGTACCGCTATCTGGTCATAATCCAGGCTTCACGATGTAATATACCATTATCTGGTCGAATCCAGGCTTCATGGTGTTCGGGGAAATCAAGGTATTATCTGGTCAAATCCGGGCTTCATAACTTGCATTAAAGATATACCACTATCTGGTCGTAATCCAAGCTTCGTAGTATTCTTGGCTGCTTTCTGGTCGTAATCCAGGCTTTACAACGTTTTCTACCATTATCTGGTCGAGTCCAGGCTTCATGGTGTCTTGTATTGCTATCTGGTTGTAATCCAGGCTTCACAATAACTTGTTAAGCCGCTATCCGATCGACTCCGGGCTTCATGACTTGTGTTTATGATACACCACTATCTGGTCATAATCCAGGCTTCATGGTGCTTTGTTGTTATCTGGTCGAGTCCAGGCTTCGCAGCGTCCTATACCATTATCTGGTCGAGTCCATGCTTCACGGTATTTGGAGAAATCAATATACTATCCGGTCGAGTCCGGGCTTCATAACTTGCATTAAAGATATACCACTATCTGGTCGAGTCCAGGCTTCATGGTGCTTTGTATTGCTATCTGGTCGTAATCCAGGCTTCACAATAACTTGTTGGGGATTAAACTATTATCCGGTCGGATCCGGGCTTCATAGCTTGTGATAAACCACTATCCGAAGCCTAGAGTCTAGTGATAAGATCTCTCTAATTTCTAGTCTAGTGAAAGAAACCACTAAGCCTGGAGTACGACCAGATAACAGTTTAATTTCATTCCCCCAGTAAGTCGATGTGGATCCTGGAATACGACCAGATAGCAGTCAGCCTTATTATCCTCAGCAAGTCATTGTGAAGCCTGGATCCTGACCAGAAAGCAGTTCACTTCGGTCTCTTCAATCAAGAGATGATTCCCTAGTAGAGTAATGTATGATTGAAGCTCCTAAACTCTATTTCCCAAAACAGAGACCAACATTCCTCAACGGAGTCCTCCTCAACGACATGTATAGGAATTCCCACAAAGGAATAACTCATGAAATAAACATTGTTCTAGATGGAATCTCTAAGCCCATCTCCGACGACTCTCCATCACATTATCTAGATGGCATCTCTAAGCCCATCTCCGATGACTCTTCTGTCACCTTCTCTAAATGGCATCTGTAAGCCCATTCCAGATATTACCTACACAGTCAAGCATCATTTTAGACGAGTGCAAAGTTCTGGGAACTCTAGTGTTCAATCATCTTCCACCTTCAAATCACAAAAGGCAGACCAACCAATCTACATCCTCAGGTTTAAGAAGATTGAACTGGGGAAATTGTTGTACCCCAAAATTTTCCCTCCCATTTTCACTCAAGACATGCCTCTAGAGGTCCTCAATTGCTCAAGGATGACCAAGAATTGACCAAACAAATTCTCCTTCTAAGGCAACAAACCTCAACTAGGGTTTCAATTTTAAGCAAGATGGGTGAGTCCAAAAGATCCCAAATGTTCTCCATTGTCCTAATATGTCCTCAATATCATCCATGCCAAAATTCATGCCTTGAAAAACAAGTTTGCTCAGTCAACTGCTCAAATGCCTGGAAATCAACTATACTAGGTCAAAAGTCAACTGTGACCCAAATACAGTCAAACTTCAAGGTTTTTGGTCAACATCAACATTTTGAAGTATTATCCATCATTTGATCAATTGTTGATCATGATTCCTCAAGAAATTCTCCTAACTCATCAAAAGTCAAAAATGGTAAATTAGGGTTTCTATAGGAAAAGTCAACCAAATTTGACTAGGCATAACTTTCTCATACTTTATCATAAATTTTTCCTCCAAGGCTCATTTTAAAGAGAATCTAATTCCCTACAACTACTCTTCAGCCCTCAAGTTCAAGAAATGCCTCAATCAAAAGATATAAGCTCAGACATTATAGGTCCTTTCAAAAAGTCAACAAAAACACCTTTTGGGTCAAAGCTTCTTACATGAATTTAGAAGATCCAATTGAGATGAAACTAAAAGGGTTGTTTAGAGGACATCCTAAGCCCTCTAAAAAGTTCAAGAACACCCTCATAGGTTTAAAATTGAGAAATATATGCATTGCTAAAGTTGACCATTTTTAGGAAAATGCACAAAAGTCAATGTAAGCAAATTGGATCTTTTGGAATAATGGGCGTGGCTTTTGGATCTCAAACATATCCATGGACTTATTTAAGATGTTTAAATCCATTATTTTATTTTTATGAGATTTGTTTTTATTTATTTGAATTTTTATTCATTTAAATGATAATAAATCAAATAAAATAGTGAAATAATGAAATAAAATCCAAAGATTTGTTTTATTATCATATATTGAGTCTAGAATCTGATGAGAAAATGATGATTTCGTGCAAGGGTTGATTGGAAAGAAAAGAGGATGGTTGGCCAAGTTTATAAACTTAAAATTCCATAGGCAAATCAAATCTTTTCTACATAAATCTCCAAGATTCAGTCCACTTTTGTTACCCTAATACATCCAGATATATATGCATAACCTTGCCAGACCAAAAAAAAAGGATCAGACGCATATAACACACACACACACACACACAAAAAGTTCCAATTTTTTTCACAAAAAGTGGCAATCAGATTGATAGTTGCAGAGGGATTCAAGGAGTTTTGACGCTTGCAATCCATTCCAGGGACATTCTGAAGCTAACAAAATCATTCCCATGCATCAAAGCACCCTGAATCATCACTTACATCATCACGGTTTGCACCTTATTTTTTGAAATCGATTTTGATCATACATGCTTAGAAATAGATTTTGAGTATGCCTTATTTTTTGTATGAGCATTTAGAACGTATTTGAATGGTTAATTTCCAGTTTTGATGCATATATGATAACCTGCCATTGTTAGGGTCTAAACATTTGTTTTAGGGTTTTTAGATACAAGTACAATTAAGCCATAAGAGGAGTACCATCATGCTCAGAGGATCAAACCTAGTTGATCCATGACTTTGAATGGAATTTATATTGCTTTTATGAGATTTTTGAAATTTGTAGGTGACTTAGTGACGTACATTGTCCATGGGTAAAAGTCCATAAGCTAAGACGACAGAGGGGTGGGGAAGATGAAGGCGTGGCACAGCCTGGTTGGCCCATTTGAAATAGCGTGCGTTTTCTTATAAAAAGAATTTCTGGACATTTATTTGAATTATATTATTTTGTGTTTGTTTCATATAAAGAATGAACACTTGGCTCAGATGGCAAAAGAAGCGCGCTAGAAGGGAGAGGACCTGGGTTCGAGTCCCAGGTCCAACATTTTATGTTTTTTAACTTATTTCTTTCAGATCCAATGCATTGCCTTCCCCTACATACACCATACACCATCAGCTCTCCACCCATGAGATCCCAGGTGTCCAGACCCAGCGCACCAAACTTGCAGTCCCATGGTTGACCTTCCTGCTACAACAACACTGAATCAGGCGCATGGTTGTGGGCCAACCAGACTTGGGCTTTGACACAATTCAATAACACACCCCTGCAATTGGGTTTACACCACCTCAGGCCCATTTCTCAATTTCCTTTTTCTTTTTATTTAGTTTAAATTTTTTTTAGTTTATTCTTTTTTTTAAAAATCATAAAATCATAAAATCAGAAAATCACCAAAAAATAATAGACTTAGGTTTTCTAATTTAATTTAATTTTTTTGATAAATAAATTAATTTGACTTGATTATTTTGACTTAATTATTTTTGACTTATTTAATTAATTAAAATTAATTAGAGAATTAGGTTAAAGTTCAAATTATTTTCCATAAAATACAAAAAAAACATTTTTTATAAACAATTAGATATTTTAGGGTTTAAAACTTTTTCCCATCTTAATTTTGCGTGCTATTATTTTTTTCATACGATTACTTTTTACCATTTATGTAATTGCGCATGGTTTGTAATAGTTGATTGGGGGTTTTATTTTCGCATTTTACTTTTCAGTCCATTATTTATGTATCTACACTAAAACCCTGTAATAGCGTAGGACTTTATTTCTCTCTTTTTCTTTACATTCTTGTATATAATTGTTAGTAACTTAGGCGTGCATGACAAGAATCAATTAATCAGTAGATCACTAATTGCAAGATAAACATAACTGAAAAAACACACTGTTGCACACTTGCACTCTTAGGGTATACCTCACTTGGTTGCCTCAGAAAATAATGGTCATGTCCCTCGAACATAGGGATATCTTAGCAATAACCCCCAGTTTAAAAGTCATCATAAAGATCATAGTCCCGTACAGTCCCTCGAGTTGCCTACGATAAATGATCTTGTCCCTCGATGTTGCCTATACGATGACAGTCCCTTCGAAATGCTAAGATATCCTTACATTGTTGCCTTCAATGACCATAGTGTCCCTTTCGATAGTCCCTTAACATCCAACGATAGGGCTACCTACTCACTAATAGTAGGATAGCACTATCTAAAGGGTAGTAGGAAAAGAACGTCCTTTTTTGAGTAGGTAGATGACTCTTAAGTACTTGCTCAAACTTGAAATTTTCACACTTACACACTTTCAAAAAATATTTTCAAAAATGCTTTACTCACACTCTTGAGGACTGATACAAGAGTTAACATAAAGCAAACAAAAACTTTCAAAACACACAAACACACAAACAGTTTTAAAAAAGGAGCAAGTACCTAAGAGCCCGTGGAAAACCACAGATGGAAAGGGTGCTAACACCTTCCCTTTCCATGATCTACCCCCTTTACTCAGAAAATATCGAAAAAGGTCTTTTTCTGTTCTTTTCACCCTTTCCTTTATTGGATAAAAGAAAAGTCAATGGCGACTCTTGCTTACCGCGACATTTGCGAACAAAAAACGCAAACCAGTATTAAACAGTTGGTTCTTCCACCGTATCACAGTATGCATTCTTATAGAGACGAGAATCATTACAAAGTTTCCCTAAGCAAAGGCACTTTCAAAAATACTTTCAAATGAAATATTATCAAAAGTCAACACTTTGTATGCATTCTTATAGAGATGAGAATCATTACAAAGTTCTCCTAAACGACGACACTTTTCAAAAATACTTAAAAAAAAATCACAAACACGTTTCAAACAAAGCATTTCAAAGTGAGCTAGCAACTAAGAGCCCGTAGGTAACTACGGATAAAAAGGGTGCTAACACCTTTCCTTTTCATAACCTACTCCCCGAACTCAAGAAAATTCTCAAAAGGTCTTTCCTGTTCTTTTCACCTTTTCCTTTATTACATAAAATAAAAGTCGATGGAGACTCTTGCTTTCCACAACAATTGCGATAAAATACAAAACACCCAATTCAGTTCTCCCAACGTATTATAGAATTGGAGACTCTGCTGGGGAATGTCAAACTTAAAAGTGGGGTTACCTTAGAGACTAGATCACATTTAAATGCTTTTTTGTTTGATTTGTTTGCTTTACATTTATGGGTCCTTGTTTGGGTTTGCTTTGATCTTCTAACCGGATCTGGGAACATCATTAGGTAAGTAGCAATATATTATGGAAATTGTACAGTGTAGACCGATATGGTTAAAGCAATGGCTACATTAGTGTGATGCATTTGTTGGTACTAGTATCCCTTGTGTTGAATCGAGGAGAATACGAGGCTTCTGAGTGGTGTCATGAAGCACTAACTGACCATAGAACCTTTAATTAAACAACTTGGCCATTAGGAAGTAGTAAGATAGCCGACTTTGGTGTAAAGCTAAAGATTGGTTGATACTCGATACTACGCTCATTGAGATTGGACTTTTGGGATATATCGGCAGCAAGAAAAGATTGACTGTGCTGAAACAATGCCCAATGAAGAAAGATCAAAGATATTGAGATTCTCTAGAACCCAATTACTTTGTAGGACAGGTTGAACCAACTAAACTTCAAGAGGGTACTTACCTAAGGACTTGTTTTCTTTGCTTGTATATGATTACTTGTACATAAACATCATGACATCATACCATAGCATTTTCAATAACCATTTCAAAGGTCTCAAGGGCTTAGGATACATGGTTATGTTAAACCAGATGTCTATCAAGGGGCAAGAGGATTTATTTTCCTCTAACCAGGTACCATAAAAGGCCAAAGCATGTTATCTTGAGTCAAGGGCTACGACCCACTTGACATGGTGAGCTTGATTCTCATAGAAGGACATCCAACGATACGAATTTCTTCAACCAAAGTTGTGAGAAAAGTTCAAACGTATGACATTTTCTTGTGTTTACCCTGCGAGATCCTTGAAAACACCCATCCACATACCATACATCATATCATGACAGGTTTTCCCCATACAGGTTTCCTCATCCGCTTACTGTTTATTTCAGTAATAATGGATCTAGAACAAACTATCAAGGATCTTCAGACCCAAAATGCTCAGCTTCAAGAAAATGTTTTTAAACCTATCCAAGGGGAAAGAAGAAGTGAAAACACTCCTCACTAAGAGCATGACCAAAAAGAATCTTGAAGACAATAGGGATGACTAGTTGGAACGATTACAAACTGAAATGGCAACAATGAAAATCCAGATGATGGGTTAGATGGTAGGTCAGATGGCTCTTATCTAAAACTTAGCTCAAGGATAAGAAGAGTTGAGAATCCTTATCAACAAGCTTCATCAAGACGAATACAACCGTATGGAACAAACGACTAGGATTAAGGATCAAGTCATTAATCAACCTCCAATGAGATAGGAAGTTAACTTGGTTAAGAGTAGGACTTTTTAGATTGCTTCTATATTGCGAGTCCAACAATGACCTCACCAACATCAACAGGGGAATCAGCATAAGGAGGTCACACCTAAAAGAAAATTCACCTAAATCAACATGTCATTGGCTCAAGCGCTACAACACATGTTGAAGGCATAGCTGAATACGTTAAAGGCTCCTCTTCGGAATCCCAATACTTATGCTCCTAGTTACCATCCCAATGAAAGGTGTGCATACCATTCCGATAGTCCTGGACATGATACGAATGGTTGTTGGGAATTAAAGAACAAAATTCAAGACCTGATTGAAGATGGAGTTTTAGAATTTACACAAGATGGTCAACTGGAGTATTTTTGTCATCCTCAAAGGCACATCATTTGAAGTTACAAAGTTTAGGCGGAGAATTTTTTGTTCATTCTAATTTTCAGTTGTAATTTATTTGTTTAAACACTTACCTTTATGTCAGACTTTGTTTTGTTCTCACTAATTTGAAATTATGCTTTTACCTCTTTTTTTTATGATATTCAACTCTCGACTACAAGCCGTGAGCCTTTAGAGGGAGGATGACGAAAATAATACCATGATCTCATATAGTATGCTCTTGGGCAGACTTTGCTGATGATGTACATGCGTTGTTTAAAATCCTAAACTGTGGAGTTATAAGGAAGATAAACCCTATTAAACCCCTTTGAGCCAAAGAAGTAGGAGTTTTATTTTTTGCACAAATTAAAACATTTAAGTCATAACCTGTGGCAGAGTAGTTTCTCAGTTAATCCAAATGCGCATTCAGTCACAAGTTGACGCTTCACAGCAAAAACATCCTTCTGAATCAAAAAGACTGTGTTGGTTCCCCATAGAGGAGGCAGTCTTTACCTCTCAAAAGAAAAGCCCATTAGGTCAAAACCTATGAAGGAGACTTAAGAAAAACTGGGGCATCCCGCTGACTGTAGTCTCAAAACACAAATAGTCAGGCAAAAAAAGGGATAATAAAAGAGGTCGTTACAAATCCTAAACAACAGAAAAATGTTGCAAAAATGACTGCCTTCTCAAATAAACTTCCAGTATCCAAACCATCACCAAAATATCATTCTAGATTCAATCGGAATCCAAACGCGCAATTAACTGAGTATAGGATTGGAGAACATCATGGAGAAAGGGTTGGGTACAAATAAACTTTGAGCTTTATCCTTTGTTTCTTAAACCGTGAACCAGGCCATATTACAACCCTTTAAAAGTCCTAATTGAAGCATAGGTTAGTTCGAAAGCATACTGTTACAAAAGGTATCCTGACTCCTGTAAGGCTTACTGTAAATCATGAGTTGAATTCATATTCTTACAAAATTTTGTTGCTCTTTAAAAGTGCACTTTTCAATTTTTTTCTCAAGACAGACATAAACTTTACATTGTTTAAATACCACTGTTTGCATATGGCCAATTGTTCGACAACAGAGAAATTCGTACGACGAATATCCAATGAACGAAAACTCTCTCAATAAACAGAGTCACTTCAAAGGGAAATACGCCTCCAATGACAAATCTCTCATAATCAAGGGGAATGACATGACCTTCTGGGGCAGTTAAGTCGAGATTCAAAGAGTCTCTCAAGAAGTGCTGAATAGCCAGAGGCAGACCTCCATTCGAATCAATTGGGGGCAATGTTACATTGATCATGGGCTTGAACAAAATCCGCTATGAAGACCTTCGATACCACCAATTGGCTTATCTATGCCAGTAATATCAGATGGTGTCAGTATCATGTCCTCAGATTCTTCCATGACAGCTCTTATAAAAAGATATCTAGGAAGTTCAAGACTACCAGAAATATGATCAAAACCTCAGACATCGAAGTGCACCAGACTAACCCTAGGGGAAAATAGGCTCCCACATATGAAAAGTCATGCGTAATCGAGAAAATAATTTCTGGCATTTCTACAACACTTACCATTATACAGTGACAATTCTCCACACCCTATGTACGTGGGCATAGTCGGAAAATACTACGCATGAAAAAAGACCCGCTAGGTTGACATACCTAGGCAAAAATAAGGGCATCCTGGCAAACCAAAAATTTAGGGAAAAATTAATGATATATACAAAAGATTGTACACCCGGCAAGTCGAAAACCTTAAAAGGAAGCTTGGGCAAAAATGGGTATCCCGTTGGACTGAAAATCTGAAAAGACGGTCCAGGAAAAAGTTAGGGATTAAAGTGTACGACTATGTCCCATTATCTCATCATTTTGTCTATCAGTAAAAGATTTGTCACTATGATCAACATTTACTAAGGACTCTAGGAGAAGACAGAGTTCAAGCTGTCTATAAATCCCCACAAGACCAAATCCATGGATATCCCCACAGAGTTACTTCAATAAGATTATCCCCACAAAGAGGGATTCATGCACTCCCGAACTAGAGTTCCAATCTCTCAAAAACCCTCTCCCCAACTAATGGTCTTATAAAGAAGACTTATCGAGTTCTACCTAACAGAGTCACTTCCCCAGAAGGTCGTTAAAATATTCTCTTTAACCAGGTTTATTTCCCCAACAAACTAAAAATTCCCCAGCTTGAGTTGGCCTCTCAGACTATTACAAATCAATGGACAAAACCCCTTAATCCCTGGTAGAGTCATTGCATTCCCCAACAAAGTCGTTACTATCCCAGTAAGTGACTGGGAAGCCTGGAATTTGACCAGATAACAGTTAAACTTCATCCTTTCAAGCAAATTTCTGCGAAGCCTGGAATCCGACCAGATAACTGTTAATTTCATCTAAGTTGCTGCGAAGCCTAGAATCCGACCAAATAACAATTTAACTTCAATTTTCTGCGAAGCCTGAAATCCGACCAGATAACATTTAATTTCATCTAAGTTGCTGCGAAGCCTGGAATCTGACAAGATAACAATGTAACTTCAATTTTCTGTGAAGCCTAGAATTCGACGAGATAACAGTTAATTTCATCTAAGTTGCTGCAAAGCATGGAATCGGGCCAGATAATAGTTTAACTTCAAATTTCTGCAAATCCTGGAATCCGACCAGATAATAGTTAATTTCATCTAAGTTGCTGTGAAGCCTGGAATCTGACCAGATAACGGTTTAAATTCAATATTCTGCGAAGCCTGGAATCTGACCAAATAACACTTAATTTCATCTAAGTTGTTGCGAAGCCTTGAATACGACTAGATAAGAGTTTAACTTCAATTTTCTGTGAAGCCTGGAATCCAACCAGATAACAATTAATTTCATCTAAGTTGCTACGAAGCCTGGAATCCGACCAGATAACAGTTTAACTTCAATTTTTTTCAAAACCTGGAATTTGACCAGATAATAGTTAATTTCATCTAAGTTGTTGTGAATTCTAGAATTCGACCAGATAACAGTGAAATTTAATTTTCTGTGAAGCCTGGAATCCGACCAGATAACATTTAATTTCATCTTCCCCAGCAAGTTGCTGCGAAGCCTGGATTTTAACTAGATAACAACTAAATTTTATTCTCCCCAGTCAAGAAGTAACTCCCCATTAGAGCAATGGACAACTAAAACTCCTAAACTCTATTCCCCAAACATAAATTAACATTCCCCGCAGATTTTCCTCAAACAACAAACATGAATCCCCAGCGGAAGCATTCTAAACAAGGTTGAAGATACACATACTCTTCATCTCCAGCAATAGTTCGGGATTTAGCTCCCCAAAACTCCCTCGCAGTAGTTATGGATTTATTTTCCCAGACAAACAGGCACTTCAATAACATTTCATGTTCATACATCATAGCATGTGCATACAAAACATATATATCACAATCTCATTTATTTTGAGAACATCATTACACAATGCATTTCATACAACTAAATCTTTACCTTTTCAGGAAAGATCAATCAACATATAATTATCATCAACAATTTTCAATAAGTCCAAGATTAGTTCCTGAAACAAGACAAAGCAACTATCTACATAACCAACTGAGGCAATCTTACATGGGTTCCTTCCAATTTCCAGATGCAGCTTCACACAGGTTCATCATTAGGAAATCTTACACGGGTTCCTTCCAATTTCCAGATGCAGTTTCACACGGGCTCACCATGAAGCAATCTTACATGGGTTCCTTCCAATTTCCAGATGCAGCTTCACACGGGTTCATCATGAAGCAATCTTACACTGGTTCCTTCCTATTTCCAGATGCAGCTTCACACAGGCTCATCATGAAGCAATCTTACACGTTTTCCTTCTAATTTCTAGATACAGCTTCACATGGGCTTATCATGAAGCAATCTTACACGAGTTCCTTCCAATTTCCAGATGCTGCTTCACACGGGATCATTATGAAGCAATCTTAAACGAGTTCCTTCCAATTTCCAGATGCAGCTTCACACTGGCTCATCATGAAGCAATCTTACACAGGTTCCTTCCAATTTCTAGATGCAGCTTCACACAGTCTCATCATGAAGCAATCTTACACGGGTTCCTTCCAATTTCTAGATACAGCTTCACACTGGCTCATCATAAAGCAATCTTACACAGGTTCCTTCCAATTTCCAGATGCAACTTCACACAGGCTCTTCATAAAGCAATCTTACACGGGTTCCTTCCATTTTCCAGATGCAGCTTCACACGGCTTATCATGAAGCAATCTTACACTGGTTCATTTCGATTTCCAGATGCAGCTTCACACGAGTTCATCATAAAGCAATCTTACACGGGTTCCTTCCAATTTCCAGATGCAGCTTCACATGGGCTCATCATGAAGCAATCTTACACGGGTTCCTTCCAATTTCCAGATGCAGCTTCACACTGGCTCATCATGAAGAAATCTTACACTGGTTCATTCCAATTTCCAAATGCAACTTCACATGGGATCATTATGAAGCAATCTTACACTTGTTCCTTCCAATTTCTAGATGCAGCTTCACACAGGCTCATCATGAAGAAATATTACATGGGTTTCTTCCAATTTCTAGATGCAGCTTCACACGGGCTCATCCCGAAGCAATCTTACACGGGTTTCTTCTCATAAATTTCCAGATGCAGTTTCACACGGACTCATCCCGAAGCAGCCCTACCCAGGCTCCTTCTCATATATTTCTAGATGAAGTTTCACACGGACTCATCCCAAAGCAGCCCTACCCAGGCTCCTCCTCTTATATTTCCAGATGAGGTTTCACACGGACTCATCCTGAAGCATCCCTACCCAGGATCCTTCTCATATATTTCCATGAAGTTTCACACAGATTCATCCCAAAGCAGCCCTACCCAGGCTCCTTCTCATAAATTTCTAGATACAATTTCACACGGGTTCATCCTGAAGCAATCTTGCATGGATTCCTTCTAATACATTTCCAGACGCGACTTAACACGGGCCCACTCCAGCATATCATTCAGATTAAATCGACCAAAGATTTATTCTAGCACTTCTTCTAATCTCTATCAATAGTTACTTTGGATGGCATCTACAAGCCCATCTCTGACAATTCTTCACCACTTCTCCAAATGGCATCTTTAAGCCAATTCCCAACACGATCAACTAACACATAGTCGAGTGCAAATTTCTGGGCACTCTAGTGTTCAATTATCTTCCACCTTCAAGTCACGAACGAAAGATCCACCAATCTAACTCTCCAGGATCAAGAAGATTGATAAGGGGCAACTGTTTACCCAAAAATTTGCCCCCGCTTTTTCAAGACATTCCTGACAAAGAATCTCCAATGCTCAAGGATTCTCAAGAATTGATCAGACAAAATCACCTCCGAAACAGAGACCATAAATTAGGGTTTTGACTAAGAACGACTGATCATTGACTTTTTGACCTAATATAAGACCTAATGGCTTGAAGAATAATCTCAAAAACTCAAACATAACATGTTGACCCAATTCTATGGCTTAAATCATTCTCAAGATCAGTGGATTGATAGTTGAAATTTGGTCAACTATTGAAAAGTCAACTGATACACCAAAAGTCAAACTTAGACTTTTTGGTTAACATTAAATTTCAAAGATCACAATTCATCAAGACATTAAAAAATATGAAGCTTGATCATCAAGAAATCAAGAAAGTCAAAAGTTAATGTGAAAAGTCAAACTTTTCAAGACTTAGAAAGTTTTCTAAGTGTTTTTTGTACATGATAATTTCATTACATCATACCAATCTTTCACCAAGATGCAAGATGATTCAAAGAAAATTTTCAACATGAAAGTTGTAGATCTTGATGATATCTACAACTTTGATTTGCTGATCAAGTCCTAGAAGTGCTTGTTTGAGTTATAAATGCATGAAGTAATGGCATTTTTGTATAAACACTTAGAGAAATTTTCAGCAGGTTTGTCAGGAATTTATCCCAACTTCTTGGCATTTTTTCACATAGTTCTAAGATGATTTTGTCAAAATGGCCAACATGAAAGTTGTATAGGATGTTTCAAGCTTTCCAAAACATCCAAGAGCATGAATTTATCATACTTGAGTTAGGAGATTCAAGGGCCTGGAGTTGGGCATCCATTCTTGAATTGCAAGTCATTTTTTTGAAGAACAAATAATCCAATTTGCATGATGTGATGCATAATCTTACTTTGTAGGCATTGTGACTTGCAAATCTATCCTTAATCAGATGTTTACACAATTAATTGAACCATTATCCAAGTGATTCAAGTATTTTCCATTGCATCATTCCATTTATGGCACAAAGGCACCATTGCCATTAACATAAAGCATGCTTTATGCAATTGTCAACTCCTTGAGCCTATCAATTGTTTCCTCTGCACATACACAATTTTAGATAAATAAGAAACATTCCTAAAAGCCTCTAGCAACTTCAGACCATGCTTGTACCATGCATTGGAACACCAATTTTCATAATAACTTGGTTGTTTCATCTCAACTAAACCAGAATTTTGACTGCTTGTAAAACAAACTCCCTCATTCTCTCAAACCTTATATATAAATAGAGAGGCCATTTTCAAGCTAAAGGGGCCAGAAGTTTTATTGTGTAGACAAGCCCTCAAAATCTCATACTCTCAAAAAGCCATAACTGTCCACAAGACATCCACTCTTGAGATTTGAAGTCCAAGTCTTTGAACCTCTCACACCTTGCAAGTTCTGTCCAAACAAACCACCCAAACACTCCACATACATCATATATAAGTTTTTACAACTCAATAACAACTCCTTTAACATCACCATTTTCCAAACTCAAAAAATAGCCACTTGCATTTTGATTTCTCCAACTCAAACTCAAAGCACAAATTTCAGTTTCAAGGTAAGTTTTCTTGACTTCGAACTCTTCATAAAAAGCATTATTAATGGTTAATTTGTGAAATAAAATGTAGATATAATTACCTTGAAGCTAACCATTTACTTGTTTTTCATTTTCACTAACCATGTGTTGAGAACTGACTTTTAGATGTAGAAAAACAATGGCAGAATTAAAAAACAACAGTATGAGTCGATATGAAACACTATGAGTCGACACATATTGTGTACAAAATAGGTTATGAGTCGACACAAAATGCGTATGTGTCGATACAAAGCAGTATGAGTCGATACAAAACCCTTATGTGTCGACTCATACAGAGTTGTTTTGACTTTCAGCAGCTAGAAATGAGTATGAGTCTATACATAACTTGCATGTGTCAATACAAAGCAGTATGAGTCGATAAAAAACCCTTATGTGTTTACTCATATTGAGTTGATTTTTATTTCCAGGGGAAAAGAGATGATATGAGCCAATACAAAACAGATATGAGCCAATGCATGCGTCAATACATCAAATTTTCATATCAATGCATAAGTTCATGTGTCAATACATAAAAGTTTTCTTAAACCAATTTTTATTTTATTTTTTTACATTATATTTATATTTATTTATATTTTTATTATCATTCAATATTAAATATGGTTGTAATAGTATAATTATAACTTTATTGCTTTCATCCCCCATTCATAAACATGTATCCCCATCGCAAAAAAAAAAAACATGTAATAGCGTAAAACTTTAAAATTCTGCAATTTATTGCTTTCAATATTATTGCTAGTAATTAGGGTGTGTATGGCAAGACTTAAAATCAACAACTAGATAACCCTAATTCAAGACAAAAATGCATGAAAACAAAACACTTTGCACACTCGCACCTCTAGGGTAACCCACACTTGTTGACTCAGATAAAAATAGTCATGTCCCTCGAACGTGGGATGCTTTAGCTACGACCCTCGAATACAAGATCGTAGTCCCTCGATCACCCTTTGGTGTTGCCTTCATAAACGATCTTAGTCCCTTACGACAAATTTCTAAGGTATCCTACAATGTTGCCTTCTATGACTATACAATGACCCACACCCACCCCTTCACATCCAATGATAGGACTTCTTATCAATCAATGGTAAGATAGCAATATCTAAAGGAGGAGGAAAAGAACTAAGACTTTTTGAGTTGGTAGAACGCTCGTAGTTGCTTGCTCACAACCATCTTCAAAACATCTTTCAAAACACACCAATACTTTCAAATGAAATATTTTCAAAAGTCAACACTTTGTATGCATTCTTATAGAGACGAGAATCATTACAAAGTTTTCCTAAGAAAAGGCACTTTCAAAAACACATTCAAATGAAATACTTTCAAAAGTAAACACTTTGTATGCATTCTTATAGAGACGAGAATCATTACAATGTTTGCCTAAACAAAGGCACTTTCAAAAATACTTTCAAAAAACAAATCACAAACACATTTTAAACAAAGCATTTCAAAGTGAGCTAGCAACTAAGATCCCATAGATAACTACGGATGAAAAGGGTGCTAACACCTTCCCTTTTCATAACCTACCCCCCGAACTCAAGAAAATTCTCAAAAGGTCTTTCCTGTTCTTTTCACCCTTTCCTTTATTGGATAAAATAAAATTCGGTGGAGACTCTTTCTATCCGCAACAATTGCGATAAAACTCAAAACACCCAAGTCAGTTCTCCCACAGTATTACACAGATCCATCTCATGAGATTCGTATGGATGATGTGCAAATATCAGATAATCTTACTAGGGAGACGATGCCTGTACGAATCGCAGATCGTGAAATAAAGACTCTAAGAGGCAAGGAGATTGCTTTGGTGAAAGTAGTCTGGTTAGGAGCTTATGGAGAAAGCATGACGTGGGAGTTGAAAAACAAGATGCAGGACTCCTATCTCGAGTTGTTCGAACAAGGTAAATTTTCGAGGATGAAAATATTCTAAATGAGGGGGGGGGGGATTTGTAACGCCCAATATTCAATTAATTTTTTAATTAAATATTTTTGAATATTTTTCCTATTAAATTTTCGAAGTTGTGAAATGTTGATTTAAGTTATGTCGTTCTTAGTTGAATTAATTAGTTGATTAAATTGTTGAATTAATATTGAATAATAATAATATTATTATTATTATTATTATTATTTATGTGGGCCTATTTTAATGTTAGTAGTAGTAGAAAGGAAGGTGTAGGAATTTAAGCCTAATAAGATAAAATAATAATAATAGTATAGTAGTTATATTATAATAGATGTTTAGAAATAATAGGAAAATAGAAGTATCAGTAGAAAGAAAGAAGAATAGGTTTTGGTAGAAGAAGAAAATAAGGGTTTTGGAAGAGATACATATAAGTGTAAAGAGGAGGCAAAGCTAGGTATAATCGGAGAGTTAGAGAAACCTTCAATCCAAGGTAAGGATGGGGTTCTGACTCTATAATAGTGTATTAATCAGTAGAAGCATGTTTAGATTTAAACCCCTAATTTCTATGGTTTTGTAATTGTTAGGTTTAAAGGATAATCTTTGAATATGTGATGAAATATTTTGTTTAGAATTAATTAATTAGAGTTTATATGATACAATAAAATTAATGAGTAGTATATGCATGCCTTATAGCGCATAAAGAGATGAAGAGTTGAAGTACCATTGTTTTCTCTGTAGCGAAAATGATATTGCCTATATACTTGGCATACCGTATCGATAATGATAGTGCCTATATGCTTGACATACTGTAGCGGAAGAAAATAAGGACTATATATATATACACTTCTTTTCACTGTAGCACATACATTTTGTGAGATGTGTAAATTGAAGTGCTACTGCCTATATATGTGTTTTACTATAACAACTTGTTTGGCTAGTAACTAGTGATACAAAGCATTGTTTGGAACAATATGGTGGCGTATGTTGTACCCCAAATTTTCCCTCTCACTTATCAAGAATTTTCTCACAAGATCTCCTTGGGCTTAAGACTGCATTAGGGTTTGATCAGCTCTAGACACCTCTTTATGGACTGATGACCAAAATTAGGGTTTGAGTTTGCAAAAGGATTTTTGGACTATCAATGCTTCATATGACTTTCAAGGATCATTATGGACCCCCAATATTACTCATGTCAAGTTTCAAGCCTTGGATCACACTTTTGATCAGTCAATTGAACAGTTGACCTAAAAATCAACTGTATTGGGGAAAAAGTCAACCATAGCCAATTTACAGTAAAACTTCATAATTTTTTATCCACATCAACATTTTAGACCCACATGTATCATTTGATCATGTTTGTACCACAATTCCTCAAGAAATTTGATCAAATCTCCAAAGGGCAAAATGGTCAAAATTAGGGTTTTGGTTGAGAAAGGGCAATTTCTGATTTTTAACCTAGCAAATGATCAATTGGTTTAAGGAATGATCTCAAGAGTCCAATTGCATCATTTTGACCTAGTGACATGATTCAAAACATTGCAAATCCATTTGATTGACAGATGAATTTTGCAATTAACTGATCAAAAGTCAATTGTATACTGAAAAGTCAAACTTTGACTTTTTGGTCAAATTCAAGTGCCAAAGATCATAATCCATCAAAACATGTCATAATATGAAACTTATTCATCAATAAATCAAAAAGTCAAGATTTCATTTTAAAAAGGCAAAATTTCTAAACTTAGAAATTTTTCTAAGTGTTGGAAATTTCATGTTTTTTTCATAACTTTGATCCAAATTTTCACCATGATACAAGATGATTCAAAGGAAACTTCCAACATGAAAGTTGTATATCTCCATGAAATATACAACTTTTCTTCACACAACTTCTCCTAAAAATTCTTGGATCTCAAGTTATAATTTTGTGAATACATGCTCATGAACTACAAAAGACTTAGTGAAATTTTGCCCTAGTTAGGTAGATTTTTGACCTAACTTCATGGAAATGTTTCACATAGTTCCAAGGGGAATCTTCAAAAGAAATTCAAAGATGATTTGAATAGAACATTGCAAGCTTTCCAAAATGTACAATAACTCCTTAAGATCATTCTTGAGTATGGAGAATCGAAGAGATGAAGTTGGTGTTTTGTCACTTGAATTATAAGTCATTTTCATGATGAACACAAATGCAAATCAATGTTAGGCTGCATAATCTTTGCTTTGTAGGCCTCAACCTTGTTTGTCACTCCATAATTAATGGATTACACAAACTTTTGAGCTATAATCCAAGTGATTTAAGCTTTATCCAATTCACATTGTCATTTTGGGAAGAAAGCTAACAATACCATACTTGTAAAGCAAGCTTTTTGCATAAAGTCCACTCTCGAGCCTCTAACTTGTTCCCTCTGATCACACTTCATCTACAAATTCAGAAGCAAGTGTGTTTAAAGCTTAACCAATCTATCTTAGAAAGTACACAAACATTGAAACTTGTTTTCTCAAAAAATCACATGTTTAGCTTAAGGATAAAAATTCAAATCTGAGTTGATACAATCCTCAAAACCTCTTGCTTATAAGTATAAACACTATTTGAAAGTTGACACACGAATGCTAGGATCTTCATTTTCACTCTTGAGTTTTGAAAACTAATCACTCAAACAACTTCTATACATCATACCAAAGCAATCCAGGCCCCTGTTTCAAGACTGTAACTCCTCCATCACCATCCACCATTTTCAAATATCAAGCTTGCAGGTTGACTTGAGTAGAGAGATTCAGGGACTTTCAAGGCAAAGTAGGAGTTGGAATACACTCAAGGAGGTCCAGGAAAGCTAAACAGGTCCTCAGGCCTTCTCAAAAGTTGCTCAAACTCCATTCACGACTCTAGCTGCAAGAGGTAAATTTTCAAACTTATATCTCTTCATACAAGCATCATTTGATCCTGATTTGTGAAAACAAAATGTAGATATCTTTGCTCTAAAGCTGACCATGTTCATAGTTCCCATTTATATTGGCTGTGTATAGAGAATTTTGGATTTGAAATTTCTGAGAAAATTAGGTTTCAATTTAGGGCCGGCAAAATTAGTTTTTATCTTTGACTTTTAGCTTACATAAGTTATATGGTTGAATTCGTGCGAAGAAACACCACGACTTTCATGTTTGAACTTTCCATTTTTGTGGAGAGATGAGGAAGATACAGGTGGTCCGGCTAGGCACGAGGTGGAAGGTGAACTTGCTTTCAGAAAGCAGTTTCTAATATATATTTATTCTTTGATTATATGACCGGATGAAACAGCCACCCCAGTGGCAAGCACGCGCGTACTAAGTCATGTATTACCTAAAGGGCGAGGGTTCGAACCAATGTGAGCCCCCCTTTTGCATTTTTCCATTTTTCTGATTTTTCTCTAACACTCTTTTGCAGGCGCTGGGCCCTTTGGGCCTGCCATTTTTTTAATTTTTGCTAGCATACTTCCCAGCCTACTTTTGGCACCCCCTGGCCCATTTATTTTTATTCACTTATTTATTTTATTTTCCCTTTTAACTATATTTTCAAAAAATACCAAAAAATTCCTAAAAAATATAAAAATGATAGATTTATGTTTTGACGTGATTTAAAGATTTTTCCATGCAAAAATTATTTTTATTCATTATAATTTATTTACCTTTTACTAATTTCCTTGTAAATTAAATTAAAACTAGATTATTATTTATCTAAATATATTTTATTTAATATAAAAAAAGACCAAAAATATTTCATAACACCACATATTATTTTCAAGACAAAAATACAAAAAAAATACTTTTTTCTTTAAAACTTATTTCCTTTTAATCAACTAAATAGAATTAGGGTTTTATTCAAAAATCTTTTCTTAATTAATTTCTTTTCTTAATTAAATTAAGTTAATTTAATTTAATTATTTTTTCTCAAATTAGGTTTAGGTTAAAACCTCTTTCGCACAAAAATCCAACACAAAAATCATTTCTTTCAATTTGCATTTGCACTTTATATATATTTCTTCAATTATTTGTACATATTCAATTTGGTTGTAATAGATTAATTAGGTTTATATTATTGCAATCCCCATTCATAAATTGTATACCCCCTCCCACAAATGTTGTAATAGCGTAGTAACTTTATATTTTGCAATTTATCGCTTTTATATAACATGCTAGTAATTAGGGTTTGTATGGGAAGATAAAATCAATCAAATAGAAAACCCTAATTCAAGACAAAAACAAGCATGAAAATGATACACTTGCACACAAACACCCCTAGGGTTATTCCACTTGGTTGCCTTATACAAAATGGCCATATTACACATGTAAGGTATCTTAGCAAAAACAAACAAATGCAAGATCATAGTCCCTCGATGACGCTATTCAAAGGTGCCTTTCAAAATGATCTTAGTCCCTAAAAAAGAATGCTAAGATACCTTGCAACATTTCTAATCATGACTATACGATGACCCACGCCCGTCCCGTTTACATCCAAAGATAGGGTTGCTTACCAAATCAATGGTAAGACAACAATGTCAAAGGAAGAGAAAATGAACAAGAAAGACATTTGAGTAGGTAGATTGCTCCTAATTACTTGCTCCATTTCAAACAAAACATCCTTGCTATTTTCAAAAACAAACACACACACTTTCAAATATCTTACAAACATCTTACAAACATTGAAAACATTTTCATAAGATAAACATCTTTGTATACATTCTTACGAACGAGAATCATTACAAAGATTGCCTAAAAATTGACCTCTTTTACAAAACACTTTCAAAAACCACACAAAGCATAATTTCAAACAAAAGCAAGTGATCTAGAAAGTAACTAAGAGCCCGTGGAAAACCATGGATGAAAAGGGTGCTAATACCTTCCCTTTTCATAATCTACCCCCCCCCCCCCCCCCCGAACTCAAGAAACAACCTCAAAGGTCTTTCCTGTGCTTTTTCACCTTTCCTTTTGGATAAAAGAAAAGTCGGTGACGACTCTTGCTAAACCGCAACATTTGCAATCAAACGCAAAACCCTCAAGTCAGTTCTCCCACCGTATCACAGAACTGGCGACTCTGCTGGGGATAATTCTAAAAGTGGGGTTACCTTAGGGATTAGATCATATTTACTTGCTTACGTTGTTTGACTTGTATGCTTTACATTATGATTCTTTATTTGGGTTTGAATCCTCTACCCGGATTTGGGATACATTATAGGTAAGTAGCAATATATTGTGGAAACTCTGCGGGGTATACCGACATGGTCTAAGCAATAGCTATGTTAGTGCGACATATTTGTGGGTACCGATAGCCTTTGAGTTAATAAAAGAGAACACGGGGCCACTGAGTGATGTCATGAAGCACTAATGAACTTTTAGAACCTTTACTTGACCAACTTAGCCTTTAGGATGTAGTGAGATGACCGAATTTGGTGCAGTTCGAAGTTGGTAGATACTCGATACTACACTCATTGAGGTTTGGTTTCTTGGGATATTTTGGTCGCCATTAAAGAGGCTCGAGCTGAAACAATAACCAAGGAAACAATCCAGTGATATTGAGCTCCTTAGAACTCGGTTACTATTACTAGGACAAGTTTAAGCCAACTAAACTTCAAGAGGGTACTTACCTATAAAACTCCATGCAAGCCTAAACTAAGGATTTGTTTGCTTTGTTTGTATATGCATACTTGTACATAACATCATGAACATCATAAACATCACATACAACCACTAACCATTTCAAGGATTTTTGGATTCATATTTGTTCTTATTTTATAGGATATGGATTCACTTCGCAGGAAAACTATTCAAGTCAACCTTGTGAGGATCCCTCCACAACTTAAGGAGCTAGCTTCAAGGATTCCTGAAAACTATCCATTTACCAAGAGACATGGTCGCCTACTCAACTTGGTCACCTCCAACACAAATGAAGATATGATGAAAGTGCTTTTTCAGTTCTTTGATCCTTTGCACCATTGCTTCACATTTCCCGACTATCAGCTTGTGCCTACTTTGGAAGAATTCTCCCAACTCTTGAGGATTCCAATTCTCAATCAACTACCTTTCAACGGTATGGAAAGATACCCAAAGCTATAAGAGATTGCTCAAGCTCTACACTTGCACTCATCTGATATCACAACTCATTGGGAAACAAGGAGTGGTGTCAAGGGTTTCCTAGTAAAGTTCCTGTTTGAAAAGGCCCAAAGCTGTTGGAATTCCTTGGATCTGCAAGCCTTTGAGGAAATTGTGGCTCTCCTCATCTATGGGATGGTTTTATTTCCAAATCCTGACCAACTCATAGATGTGAACACCGTCAAAATCTTCATATCACGCAACCCGTTGCCTACATTACTAGGAGACATCCTACACTCTTTTCACACTCGCACAATGAGGAAAAGAGGAGTCCTTATGTGTTGCACTCCTCTCTTGGAAAGATGGTTTATTTCTCATCTTCCCAAATCTGTATTAAAGAATGAGCAAGGTTCAAGGTGGTCACAAAGGTTGATGACGCTCAAACATTCAGACATTCATTGGTGCTCACGATCCAAAGAGAATGTTATCATTGTCAACCGCTGTGGAGAATTCCCTAATGTCCCTTTACTTGGCATTAAGGAAGGAATCACCTACAACCCCTGTTTAGCCTTAAGACAGTTTGGTTATGCCCGAAGGGATGGCCCGCATGAGATGCTGATTCAAGGTTTGGTATTTGACTACGACAACAACGATCAAGGTCTTCGCTAGAGATTTATCCGAGCTTCGAGGATGTTGAACAAGGTGGATAGCAAGACTTTGGGGAACAAGAATTCCATCCCTCTTGAGCCTTACCTCAAATGGGTACGAACTCGCGCTCAGAGTCTTATGATGCCTTACCCCTCCATTCTCCCGGTAATCATTGAGCCTGTCATGGAGGGAGATGTTCCATACACTATCCTACATCCTGACATGCCCACATCTCTTGAAGACCTACAAAGGGATTGGATACAACTCAAGGGAGAGCGAGATACTTTCGAATCCCAATTCTATGCAAGCGAGAAGAAGGTTTTGGAACTCACTAGGCTACTTCATGAGGAGCAGACTCTGAATGCCTATATTGCACCGAAGAGGATGCACACTACCTTTTTATCTTAGAGTTTTTGTATTATTTTGCCCAAGAAGGCATTGATGTACCCAAGCTTTAATTTATCAATATAACGTGTGTTTCCTTTTTGTCTACAAGGAATTTGAATCTTAAAATCCTTGAAAACATTGCATATGCGTATACCACTCATCATAACATAAGCAGGTCTTTTGCAACAAGTCTCCTCATCTCTCTACTGTTTATTAGAGTAAGATGGATCTCGAGCAAACAGTGAAAGACCTCCAAGCTCAGAATACATAGTTTCAGCAGTTGCTCTTGACCCTAGCCAAGGGACAAGAAGAATTAAAGACTTTGCTGGCTGAAGAGAGGAAAAAGAAGACAAAGAGGGTAAACGGAGTCCTGAACATGGGAAGAAGATTTCATGAGAAAACAAGAAGGACCTTAAACTTTGCAACAACATCTGGTGAAAAAGACAATCAGGAGGGGAAAGGCAAGGAAACAGTTCTCCCGTCAGAATCAGAAGAGGAAGAGGAAGAAGAAGACTACTCTGAAGAACGATACCCTCCAGCTGATGACAAGTATAGACATCTCGAAGAGCGGTTGAGTGCGATGGAAATCTAAAAAGTGCCTGGCTTGGACTTTGAGGAATTGGGTTCAGTATCAGAGATTGTGATCCCTCCGAAATTCAAAGCACCTGTGTTCACCAAATATGACGGAGTTTCATGCCCTAAAATACATCTCCGGTCATATGTGAGGAAAATCCAACCCCATACTGCTGATAAAGACTTATGGGTACATTTCTTCCAAGACAGTCTGTCTGGAACTCAACTTGACTGGTTTTACCAACTAGAAAGAGCCAATTCTCACAATTGGGAAGATCTTGCTGCAGCCTTCTACAAACAATACCAATACAATACTGATCTTGCGCCTACCCGTACTCAACTCCAGAGTATGGCCATGGCTTCCAATAAGGGTTTCAAGGACTATGCACAAAAATGGAGAGACTTGGCTGGAGGAATTCAACCCCCTCTATCTGAGAGAGAATTGGTAGACATGTTCTTGGGCACCTTGTCTGGTCCTTTCTTCAATCATTTAATTGGAAGTTCGTCTGCAGGCTTTACTGAACTAATATTGACCGGAGAGAGGGTAGAATCCGGTATAAAGAGTGGAAAGATTCAGAAAGATACATCTTCTTCTACAGCTATAAGGAAGCCTTTCATCAGAAAGAAAGAGGTGGCTGCTGTATATCCGCAAAGAAACCAAGATAGGGCCGAGCACCGACCAACGGTGAGGGCTGTTATGATCCTAAGCCTGTGTCTGATTAGTAAAGAAATAATCTACCAAAGATGGAAAGGCCAGTCAGGCAGTTCACCAGAATCAACATGACCCCATCTCAAGTATTGCCGCATCTACTAAGATCCAATTTGGTGACCTTGAAAGAAGCTCCGAAAAACCCCAATACAACATCTCCTCACTATCATCCTAATGTCCGTTGCGCATATCATTCTGAAAGTCCTGGTCACGACACTAATAACTATTGGTCCCTAAATAACAAAATACAAGACCTCATTGAAGCAAAAGAGATTGAGTTCGATGCGTCTGAAAAGCCAAATGTCATTTCTGCCCCTATGCCCAGACATGGCAACAATACCAATGCCATTGAAGAATGATTGTTTGTTACTTCAGTTGATGAACTTATGACCCCACTTCTGACTATTAAAATGAACTTTTTGAATGCCGGTGTGTTCCCGGGCTGTGATGAAGTTTTCCATTTCTGTTTATCCTCACCAACCAGTTGTCCTTTGTTGAAAGCAGGCGTTCAATGCCTAATAGATGACAAAGAGATTTTATTCGAGAAGACTTCTGTTCCACTTGTTCCTTTTGAAGATGTTTCTATCATTACCATTTCCGCCAATTCTTCCAGGGTCTCCACCAAAAGACCCATTAGAATTACATCAGTTCCGAAAGCAACTCCTTTAATAATCACAATGCCTGGACCAGTCCCATATGTGTCAGACAAAATCGTACCATGGAATTATGGAGGGGATGTCTACTACCATGGTATCAAGCAAGACTGGCCAGCCACCGAAGATTCAAATTCTGAGAAAGTGGATTCCGACGTCAATAATATTGCAGGGACTAGTAAGATTACCCGAAGCTGTAGGATCTTCTCTCCAAAAATTGCTCCCCCAAAGGCTATTTCTGGACCCGTAATCATACCTGTGGCTGCTCCAAAAGTTACTCCCACACCCGTAATCATCTCTGCAAGTACTCCTATTGACAAAGCCATTATAACCCCTATTATCATTCCTACTGACACTCCTGCTGCCGAGTTAACCGAGACTCGAGGAAAAAGTATTCTGGTTGAGCCTGTTCGGACGAAGGCTCAATCATTGACTATCCCTGAGACCTCCAAGAAAGAAATGGAGGAAATCCTAAAAATTATAAAGAGAAGCGACTACGATGTAGTTGAACAACTGGGGCAAACTCCCTCTAAAATCTCCATGCTAGCATTACTAGTATGTTTTAAGGCGCATGCAAAAGCCTTGGTTAAATTCTTAAAAACCGCCCATGTGCCTCAAGAGACATCTGCTGATCAGTTTCAAGACTGCGTAGCCAGCCTAACTGCAGACAATGGTTTAGGTTTTTCAGATGCTGATCTGACGCCGAGGGGAAGGAAGCATAATGAGGCATTGCATGTCTCAGTTGAATGTAGGGGCACAACCTTGGCTCGTATTTTGGTGGACACTGGCTCATCTATGAATGTATTACCTAAAAAAGCTCTTGATAGACTTGACTGTGAGGGGTTGACTTTGAAGCCAAGTAACATAGTAGTAAGGGCTTTTGACGGCTCAAAAAGGATGGTGCATGAGGAAGTAGATATCCCCATAATGGTTGGAACCCAAAATTTCAATTCAACTTTTTATGTAATGGACATCCGCCCTTCATACTCCTGCTTGCTAGGCTGACCATGGATCCACAATGCTGGCGCTGTTACTTCTACGTTGCACCAAATGCTGAAGTATCCAATTCAAGGGAAGATTATCACCATTCATGGAGAGGAAGAGTACATGATTAGCCATCTCAATTCCTTCAGATATATGGAATTAGATGGTGAATTTATTGAAACTCCATTTCAACACTTTGAAGAAGTCCCCCGAGATGTGGCACTGACCAAGGCTGTGTCTCAGGTTCTCAAGATTACAAGGCCTCCACTCCGGATGTCATCGTTGAAGGATGCCAAAGCAGTGGTAGAAGAAGGAGGGTGCACAATTTGGGGACAACTCCCAGATATCCCATATAAGTATGACAAGTTTGGCCTAGGTTTCACTTCAAGTGCTCAAAAGGTTGTACGGCGTGCTCGTGCTGGAGGACCACCCCTGAAGATCAGCAACCGTGAAGTCAATGCGGTAGAAGATGGTGAAGATGGCTACAACCTAGAGGATTGGATCTTCTCGATTGTCAATGGAGGGCTCAACAATTGGGAGGCTAGATATTTTGTCTCGATCACTTTTATCCAACAATAATTTGTCTTTACATTTCGTTGGATCTGTAATATTAAAACAATTCGCACTCTTAAAACCTTGTGTCTTACCTGAGGCATAATGGTCCATTTGTAAGGGTTATTATCTCATTTTCATATGACATCAATGAATCATGGACGTTTTCGCATACAAACTTTTGTGCTCATTGTTTTTCTTTTACATTTTATTAAAAGATAGATATACCCTTACACACCCACACTCAGAATGCAGGTATACATCCATTCGGGATCCCATGGGTAACGATACTGCTATGGCCTTTTGTGACTCTGAGAATCTAATCTACCAAGCCGAAGACGAAGGTGAGGAAGATTATGAAGTACCAGGGGAACTTGCCAGACTGCTACAACAAGAAGAGAGAACCATTCAACCTCACGAGGAACCCGTGGATACAATCAACCTCGGTACCGAAGAAGACAAAAAAGAGGTCAAAGTGGGTGCCAATTTAGAACCCAATGTCAAGGAGCGTCTGATTCAGTTGTTACACGATTATGTTGAAGTCTTTGCCTGGTCATATGAAGACATGCCTGGACTTGATGCAGACATTGTGGTACATCGTTTGCCTACAAGAGAAGATTGTCCGCCAGTAAAGCAAAAGGTTCGCCGCATGAGACCTGATATGTCAAAAAAGATTAAAGAAGAAGTCATGAAGCAATTCAACACTGGATTTTTGGATGTCACCTCTTACCCCCAATGGGTTGCCAATATTGTTCCCGTACCCAAAAAAGACGGAAAAGTGCGAATGTGTGTGGACTACAGAGATTTGAATAGGGCGAGCCCTAAGGATGATTTTCCACTCCCCCACATTGATATCCTAGTTGAAAATATGGCACAACACAAAGTGTTTTCTTTTATGGACGGATTCTCAGGTTACAACCAAATCAAAATGGCGCCTGGGGACATGGAGAAAATAACGTTTATCACACAGTGGGGCATATTCTGCTACAAGGTGATGCCATTCGGACTAAAGAACGCTGGGGAAACCTATCAGCGTGCCATGGTAGCTTTATTTCATGACATGATACATCACTAAATAGAGGTCTACGTGGAAGACATGATAGCCAGATCTCAAACAGAAGAAGAGCATCTTGATCACTTACAAAACCTGTTCGAGAGACTGAAGAAGTACAACCTGAGGTTGAATCCTAACAAATTCACATTTGGGGTACGATATGGTAAACTCCCAGGCTTTATCATCAGTAACAAAGGTATCGAGGTCGATCCTGCCAAAGTTAAAGCAATACAAGAGATGCATGCTCCTCGTACTGAGAAGGAAGTTAGAGGATTCTTGGGACATTTGAACTACATTGCCAAATTCATCTCTCACCTGACAGCTACTTGTGAGCCAATCTTCAAACTATTGAAGAAAGATCAAGTAGTCAAATGGAATGATGAATGCCAAGTTGCTTTTGATAAAATCAAAGAATAGTTACAAGAGCCTCCTGTGTTGATGCCACCAGTTGAGGGAAGACCATTAATCATGTATCTAACTGTTTTAGAAAATTCAATGGGGTGTGTATTGGGGCAGCATGACGAGTCTGGCCGAAAAGAGCACGCTATTTACTACATGAGCAAAAAGTTTAGCGACTGTGAAATAAGATATTCACTGCTCGAGAAAACTTGCTGCGCTCTGGCATGGGCTGCTTGCCGGCTAAGATAGTATTTGTTGACCCATACTACCTTGTTGATATCTAAAATGGATCCAATAAAATACATATTCGAGAAGCCTGCTCTTTCTGGGAAAATAGCGAGATGGCAGATGATTCTGACAGAATATGACATACAATATACTACCCAGAAAGAAATAAAGGGCAGTGTATTAGCCGACCATCTTGCTCACCAAGCTGTAGAAGACTACCAGTCCATGAAATTCAAATTTCTGGATGAAGACATCATGACATTAGACAACTGTGAAGATTTCAGGCCATATGACGGACCTGAACAAGGATCCCAATGGACCCTGTTCTTTGATGGAGCATCCAATGCACTTGGCAATGGTATCGGTGATGTACTCATATCTCCGGAAGGATGTCATACTCCCTTTACCACAAGACTCTGCTTCAATTGTACAAACAACATGGCAGAATATGAAGCGTGCATCTTTGGTCTCAGAGCTGCCATAGACTTGGGGATCAAATCCTTGGATGTATTCGGAGATTCAGCTTTGGTCATCAGTCAGATCAAAGGGGAATGGGACACCAAACACCCTAACCTTATCCCTTACAAAGAACATGTTTTGACATTACTACCACATTTTGAGAAGATTACATTCGAGCATTTCCCGCGAGAAGAAAATCAGCTAGTAGACGCACTAGCTACAATGTCATCTATGTTTAAACTTAATTGGGATAACGAGGCCCCCCAGATCACCATTGAACGAATGGAGGAACCAGCACACTGTCACGAGATTAATACTGAAGAAGTAGTGGACCAGCCTTGGTTTTACGAAGTCAAGAGGTATCTCGAGGCTCAAGAATATCCAGAAGGAGCTTCATTCAATGATAAGAAGTTCTTAAGGAGATTCTCTGCTAAATTCTTCCTTAGTAATGGCATCCTGTACAAATGCAATCATGACTCTGTGTTACTTCGGTACATAGATAAGGTTAAAGCTGAACGGATCATGGCTGAATTGCATGAAGGCACCTTTGGCACCCATTCCAGTGGGCATACGATGGTAAAGAAAATCCTACGAGAAGGCTATTACTGATCTACCATGGAAGCAGATTGTTATCAACACTCTCGAACCTGCCATAAGTGCCAGATTTATGCTGACAAGGTTCATGTACCTCTGGTTCCTCTGAATGTCTTGACGTCTCCTTGGCCCTTTGTTATGTGGGGAATTGATATGATTGGGGAAATCAAGCCGACAGCCTCCAATGGACACTGCTTCATCTTAGTGGCCATTGATTACTTTAAAAAGTGGGTGGAAGCAGCTTCCTTCGCTTCTGTTGCCAAGAATGTTGTTGCCCGTTTCATCAAGAAAAATCTTATTTGCCGGTACGGTATCCCAGAAAGGATCATCACTGACAATGGTAGAAATATCAACAACACTATAATCACCGCCTTATGCGAACAATTCAAGATCCAGCATAATAATTCTTCCCCTTACCGACCAAAGATGAATGGTGCTGTCGAAGCTGCAAATAAGAACATTAAAAATATCATACAGAAAATGACCATCACATACAAATACTGGCATGAGATGCTACCATTCTCTCTCCACGGGTATCATACCACAGATCACACATCGACCGAGGAAACACCCTATTCTCTGGTTTACGGCATGGAGGTTGTCTTGCCTACCGAGGTCCAGATCCCCTCTATGGGGATTATGAAGGATGCAGGGTTGAACGAAGACGATTGGATCCAGACTCGACTTGATCAACTGAACTTGATTGATGAGAAGAGACTTACTACTGTTTGCCATGGTCAAATGTATCAAAAACGGATGATCAAGGCTTTCAACAAGAAAGTCATACGCCAAGTATATCAAGTTGGGGATCTAGTGATCAAACGCATCATATTACCAAAGGTGATCCCAGGGGAAAATGGACTCCTACCTGTGAAGACCATTTTTAATCAAAAACATATTCTCTGGTGGGGCAATGATCTTGACCACCATGGATGGTGACGACCTACCGCATCTTGTGAATGCGGACATAGTTAAAAGATACTACGCATAAGAGACCCGCTAGGTTGACATACCTAAGCAAAACAAGGGCATCCCGATGAACCAAAAGGTTCGGGAAAAAATTAGGGATAAAACAAAAAATCTGTACACCCGGAAAGTTGAAAACCCGAAAGGGCGACTTGGGCAAAAAAGGGTTTCCCGGTGGACTGAAAACCCAAAAGGGCGGTCCAGGAATAAGTTAGGTAATTAAAGCGTATGACTATGTCCCGTTGGATCACCTTACAGACAACCTGCAAACTAGAGGTTCTGATCAATTCAATCATCTTCGATCGAGGCAACAAATAGACAAGATGCTAAGAGATACGAAGGCCATAGTAGAATGGAAACCCCATGGGATTATTACACATAGCTATCTTTTCTTTGTATCAAAATTTTCATTTTTTACGACATCATTCTCTTACTAGAATGTTTGTCTCCTTGTACAAAAATACTTACTCAAAGTCAATACAAAGATATCTCATTGAAAGTGCAAAAACTATATGTTTTTCTTTACGCTTGTATTTTGTTTACAAAAACGTCCAATGATTCATTGTTGAACATATGCATTTGAACATAATTACTGTTTACGAATAAACAAATTGAAAAAAAGGCAATTACTGATAGGTGGAAGGGATAGGGAAATATCTATAGGCTATTCCATAAGTAATCCCCCACAGTATGTCGTTTAATCCCCAGCGGAACAAAGCTTCCAATTATCAACCCCCGGTAGAAATCATTAAATTTCTCCAAACATTTTTAAGCAACACATGGAATTTCCCTTACAACATAGTTTATTTCTTTAAAAGGAAATTCATCAACACTTCGACTTCAAGAAATGAAGACTTACATATCCTCAGCAACAGTCAGGGATTTATTTTCCCTAATCCAACAGCAGTGCAGAAAATTAGCTCACATACGCATACATTGCATCCATATATCATAAACATTGATAAAGCGAATGCATTATATCATACATGCACCATGACCTTGCATTTTAGCTAACCTTTTACCCTTTTCAGGATAAGATTAACAGCTACCATTAACAATGTTCAAAGTTGTCAGGTACAGTTCAGATACGCTCCAGACACAGACGCTATTCTGATACTCATTCAGATTCAACTTTCAGATACAATTCAGATACGCTCCAGACACGGATGCCATTCTGATACTCATTTAGATTCAACTTTCAGATACAGTTCAGATACTTTCCAGACACGGATGCCATTCTGATACTCATTCAGATTCAACTTTTAGATATAGTTCAGATACACTCCAGACACGGAAGCCATTCTGATACTCATTCAGAGCCAACTTTCAGATACAGTTCAGATACGCTCCAGACACAGACGCCGTTCTGATACTCATTCTTTCAACTTACAAATTATAAAACCAACAATCACTTTTGGATGGCATCTTTAAGACCATATCCTATAACTTTCTATCACCTCTCCAAATGGCATATTTAAGCCCATTCCCTCAACCTTCACATCACCAAGTGCAAATTTCTGGGCACTCTAGTGTTCAATCATCTTCCACCTTCAAGTCACGAATGGAAAAACTCGCCAATCTAACTCTTCAAGTTTAAGAATATTGAACAGGGGCAGTTGTTGTATCCTAAATTTGCCCTCTCACTTATCAAGAATTTTCTCACAAGATCTCCTTGGGCTTAAGACTGCATTAGGGTTTGATCAGCTCAAGACACCTCCTTATGCACTGATGACCAAAATTAGGGTTTGAGTTTGCACAAGGATTTTTGGACTATCAATGCTTCATATTACTTTCAAGGATCATTATGGACCCCCAAGATTACTCATGTCAAGTTTCAAGCCTTGGATCACACTTTTGATCAGTCAATTGAACAATTGACCTAAAAATTAGTTGTATTGGGGAAAAAGTCAACAATAGCCAATTTACAGTCAAACTGCATAATTTTTTATCCACTTCAACATTTTAGACCCGCATGTATCACTTGATCAAGTTTGGACCACAATTCCTCATGAAATTTGATCAAATCTCCAAAAGGGCAAAATGGTCAAAATTAAGGTTTTGGTTGAGAAAGGGCAATTTCTGATTTTTGACCTAGCAAATGATCAATTGGTTTAAGGAATGATCTCAAGAGTCCAATTTCATCATTTTGACCTAGTGACATGATTCAAAACATTGCAAATCCATTTGATTGACAAATAAATTTTGCAATCAACTGATCAAAAGTCAATTGTATACTGAAAAGTCAAACTTTGACTTTTTGGTTAAATTCAAGTGCCAAAGATCATAATCCATCAAAACATGTCAAAATATGAAACTTATTCATCAAGAAATCAAAAAGTCAAGATTTCATTTTTCATAACTTTGATCCAAATTTTCACCATGATACAAGATGATTCAAAGGAAACTTCCAACATGAAAGTTTTAGATCTCCATGAAATCTACAACTTTTCTTCACACAAATTCTTCTAAAAATTCTTGGATCTCAAGTTATAATTTAGTGAATACATGCTCATGAACTACAAAAGACTTAGTGAAATTTTGCCCTAGTTAGGCAGATTTTTGACCTAACTTCATGGCAATTTTTCACATAGTTCCAAGGGGAATCTTTAAAAGCAATTAAAAGATGAGTTGAAGAGAACATTGCAAGATTTCCAAAATGTCCAAGAACTCCTTAAGATCATTCTTTAGTAAGGAGAATCGAAGAGATGAAGTTGGTGTTTTGTCACTTGAATTATAGGTCATTTTCATGATGAACACAAATGTAAATCAATGTTAGGCTGCATAATATTTGCTTTGCAGGCCTCAAACTTGTTTGTAACTCCATAATTAATGGATTACATAAACTTTTGAGCTATAATCCAAGTGATTTAAGCTTTATCCAATTCACATTGCCATTTTGGGAAGAAAGCTAACAATACCATTCTTGTAAAGCAAGCTTTTTGCATAAAGTCCACTCTTGAGCCTCTAACTTGTTCCCTCTGATCACACTTCATGTACAAAGTCAGAAGCAAGTGTGTTTAAAGCTTAACCACTATATCTTATCAAGTACACAAGCATTGAAACTTGTTTTCTCAAAAAATCACATGTTTAGCTTAAGGATGCAAATTCAAATTCTGAGTTGATACAAGCCTCAAAACCTCTTGCTTATACGTATACACACTATTTTCAAGTTGACACACGAATGCTAGTGCCCTGAAACTATCTCAAACACTCAAAAACCATAAGCCTGTTCAAGAACACCATTAATACACAATTTTGAACCAAAACTCATGATCTTTCTTTTCACTCGTGCGTTTTGAAAACTAATCATTCAAACACCTTCTATACATCATACCAAAGCAATCCAGGCCCCTATTTCAAGACTGTAACTCCTCTATCACCATCCACCATTTTCAAATATCAAGCTTACAGGTTGACTTGAGTAGAGAGATTCAGGGTGTTTCAAGGAAAAGTAGGAGTTGGAATACACTCAAGGAGGTCCAAGCAAGCTAAATAGGTCCTCGGGGCTTCTCAAAAGTTGCTCAAACTCCATTCACGACTCCAGTTGCAAGAGGTAAATTTTCAAACATCTATCTCTTCATACAAGAATCACTTGATCCTGATTTGTGAAAACAAAATTAGATATCTTTGCTCTAAAGCTGACCATGTTCATAGTTCCCATTTATATTGACTGTGTATAGAGAATTTTGGATTAGAAATTTCTGAGAAAATTAGGTTTCAATTTAGGGCCAGCAAAATTAATTTTTATCTTTGAATTTTAGCTTACATAAGTTATATGGTTGAATTCGTGGGAAGAAACACCACAACTTTCATGTTTGAACTTTCCATTTTTGTGGAGAGATGAGGAAGATACAGGTGGTCCGGCTAGGCGCGAGGTTGAAGATGAAGTTGCCTTCAGAAAGCAGTTTCTAATATAGATTTATGCTTTGATTTTATGACCGGATGAAACAGTCACCCCAGTGGCAAGCGCGGGCGTACTAAGTCATGTATTACCTAAAGGGCGAGGGTTCGAACCAATGTGAACCCCCCTTTTGCATTGTTCCATTTTTCTGATTTTTCTCTAACACTCTTTTGTAGGCATTGGGCCCTTTGGGCCTGCCATTTTTTGATTTTTGCTAGCATACTTCCCAACCTACTTTTGGCACCCCCTGGCCCATTTATTTTTTTTCACTTATTTATTTTATTTTCCCTTTTAAATATATTTTCTAAAAATACCAAAAAAATCCTAAAAAATATAAAAATGATAGATTTATGTTGTCATAATTTAAAAATTTTTCCATGCAAAAATTATTTTTATTCATTATACAATATTTACTTTTTACTAATTTCCTTGTAAATTAAATTAAAACTAGATTATTATTTAACTAAATATATATTTTTTAATATAAAAAAAGACCAAAAATATTTCATAACACCACATATTATTTTCAAGACAAAAATACAAAAAAAAAATTACTTTTTTCTTTAAAACTTATTTCCTTTTAATTAACTAAATAGAATTAGGGTTTTATTCAAAAATATTTTCTTAATTAATTTCTTTTCTTAATTAACTTAAGTTAATTTAATTTAATTATTTTTTCTCTAATTAGGTTTAGGTTAAAACCTCTTTCACACAAAAATCATTTCTCTCAATTTGCATTTGCACTTTATATATATTTCTTCAATTATTTGTACATATTCAATTTGGTTGTAATAGATTAATTAGGTTTATATTATTGCAATCCCCATTCATAAATTGTATACCCCCTCCCACAAATGTTGTAATAGCGTAGTAACTTTAAACTTCACAATTTATCGCTTTTATATAACATGCTAGGAATTAGGGTTTGTATGAGAAAATAAAATCAAGACAATAGAAAACCCTAATTCAAGACAAAAACAAGCATGAAAATGATACACTTGCACACAAACACCCCTAGGGTTATTCCACTTGGTTGCCTTATACAAAATAGCCATATTACGCATGTAAGGTATCTTAGCAAAAACAAACAAATGCAAGATCATAGTCCCTCGATGATGCTATTCAAAGTTACCTTACAAAATGATCTTAGTCCCTCAAAAAGAATGCTAAGATACCTTGCAACATTGCTAATCATGGCTATACAAAGACCCACGCCCGTCCCGTTTACATCCAAAGATAGGGTTGCTTACCAAATCAATGGTAATACAACAATGTCAAAGGAAGAGAAAATGAATAAGAAAGACATTTGAGTAGGTAGATTGCTCCTAATTACTTGCTCCATTTCAAATAAAACATACTTGCTATTTTCAAAAACAAACACACACACTTTCAAACATCTTACAAACATCTTACGAACATTGAAAACATTTTCAAAAGATCAACATCTTTCAATACATTCTTACGAACGAGAATAATTACAAAGATTGCCTAAACAATGACCTCTTTTATAAAACACTTTCAAAAACCACATAAAGCACAATTTCAAACAAAATCAAGTGATCTAGCAAGTAACTAAGAGCCTGTGGAAAACCTGGATTAAAAGGGTGCTAATACCTTCCCTTTTCATAATCTACCCCCGAACTCAAGAAACAATCTCAAAGGTCTTTCCTGTGCTTTTTCACCTTTCCTTTTGGATAAAAGAAAAGTCAGTGGCGACTCTTGCTAAACCGCAACATTTGCGATTAAACGCAAAACCCTCAAGTCAGTTCTCCAACCGCATCACAACGTCATATTTGAGCACAACCAATTGGTATAGTAGCGAAATTGTATAGCTAGATCTCTATTTTATAAGTTAGATCAATATACTCTATATTATAGAGGCACAATTCATTAATTGAGAATCACGTTTTTAAAGTTATAATATATTAATGTTTCATTGCTATAATATTAATAATATTAATGATTTAATATTATTAATAAAATAATTTTAAGAATTTTGAAATTAGAGATAAACAATTAGATTAACGAGTTAATTTAAATAATTTTCAATTTTGTTAGAGTTGTTAGAGTTGTCAATAGAGTTGTTAGAATTGTTAATAGTGTTGTTAGAGTTGTTTTGAGTTATTACAAGTCATATTTTAATTGTTTTGCGTAATTCTAACATGTTTAGAGTTGCCAGTGTAAGATGTTGGTGTGTTATATATTTGTTGAACAATGCAAATTTGCAGGTGATGTTGTATCTTATTGAATTGCCTCTATTTATGGGCAAAATATTAAGTTGTGGGCTTATGGCCAATGTTGGTTTGTTGTTGTCTTGCTATGTAATTTTGTTGTTTCTATCCTGACATTCATATTGAGTCGCATACATAACATATCAATTTGGAGCTGATGCTCGGTAAGTTGGCCTAGATTGGAAAATTAAGTTGAAGGGTTATGCCTTGTTGATACCTCTATTAATTGGCAGATTTCTAAGTTGGGAGTTTTTCTCCATTGGTACCATATGCATGTGCATTGTAACGAGTCACATTTTGTGTTGCAGATTTAAGATGATGTGTTGTTTACTTGTGATGATTGGTGTTGGTTGAAAGTTATGAAGTGGTGATTTTATATAATTTGATCTAATAAATTGTTTATCATACACTCAATTATATGGCTCGCTATCTCACCCCTTCTGTTTGAATGTTTCCCTCTGTTGGTAATGTGCATGTAATCAAGAAGGATAGCTGTTACCTTCATTAATTCGAGTCGGTGTTATCACTCTGATACGTAGCACTCGAGGGGATGAACACATGTTTTCTTTATTGTTGGTTTTCATTATGTTGTTGAATTTTTATGTTGTTTTCATTAAAGACTTATTGTCTTAAAGCCGTTTTGAGTTGGACAAGATGTTATGGTGTTTTTAGTTGAATTTGTGAATCTGCTGCGTAGCAACGAAAGTTGTTTTATTTTTAAAGACTAAACAGGTTGTTATCGGTTCATCTGAATTTTATGTGTTATATATCTGAATTATAGGTGATTGAATGTCATTGTTTCCAAGTTGAAAGTGTAGCATTCCATTTGTTTTTTGGAAATTTTGCAACTCTTATTTTATATAATTCGTTGGATAGAAATGAGGTGTTACACCTTGAGTGGACGTGCCAAGATCTCTCACAACAGTCGGCTCAGACTTCACCACCTTCTTACACTTTGTCTTAATTTTCTTCTCTCCATCTTCATCATTCACCAAGTCCCGTTCTTATTCTTCTTCTTCTTCTTCTTCTTCTTCTTCTTCTTCTTCTTCTTCCTATATGCCCAATATATGTTCAGGGTACGGAGGGGCTGGAACATCATTATCCATTATTCTGTACACCTTAAACCCCCACTCATATTTTTCCTTCTGAAATCTATAGTAGTCTCTCTGATCCTTCTGCATTTGCAGCAACACTTCCCATGTTAAACTTTCAATTTCAAAACTAAAGTCTTCTCCAGACGACTTTTGTCTTGCCTCCTTTCTCTTTCTTGACTTTGGCTTCATCAACATTTGTAGACTGTTTCTATCAAACCCAACTTTTGGGTTACAAACTTTATCAGTTACTTTTCCCTTCACTCCTTGATTGGAACATAGAGTTGTGATCATACATGGGAAATACAACATCTCATCCTTCTTCTTGGCACACATTTAGATTTCTTTCACGATTATTCTTCCAACATTGACATCATTTCTAGAGGTGATACAATAGAGAAGAGCCAACTTTTTCTTGTTGACAGTCTCATTGTGAGTGGTAGGATTTATGAAGTTCTTGATGAACTGGTACCACACCTTGGACTCTGGTTTCAAATCCATTCTCCTTACTGATTTATCCTCTCTAGACTCTACTCATGTGGTATTTGGGTTGCACAGTGATTGCAAGTAAAACTCATACTATGACTCGTCAGCCCTTGACAAAGTGTTATGATACTCATCATCCACTTTCTTCAGCCCATACATCATGTTGGTTGTTCCTTCTGAATAAGAGACTTCAAAACCTTTCACCATGACTACAGACTTCTTGTTGGCAGGCCTTAAGTTGGAGTAGAACTCTTTCACGATTTGAGTGTTGTAAGGCTCAGGGTGTTGACACAGCTTGTGTCACTTCTTGTTGTCCATCAACGAACCAATGCTTGTAGGTAACCCTAGTCTTTCATCCTCCAGGTAGAGGGAAAAACCCCTTTTAGAAAATAGCCCTCGTCTAGAGATGCAACCAGTGAATCTCCTCCTTACACCGTCGATGATGAAGATCTCACAATCACTTCCATCGTTGTTGGAAATGTCCATGGATGGAGTAGCGTTCTTCCTCGCACTAACCTTGATTATTTTTTATGAGTAAGTGGGGTTCATTGTTAGGGTTTTGAGGAGTTTCATATTGTGAATAGGAATGAGAGAAAGGTTTAAGGTGATATGAGTGATCACGATCATTGGAGTTTATAGAGGGTGGTGGAACGATTTTGAATAACTAAAGAGGTAGTGGGAGTTTTTTCTTTGTGAGAGGCAGCTATGAAGTTGAGGGGTTGAGAGCGGAGAGAGAGAGAGAGAGAGAGAGAGAGAGAGGTAATGTACACTTCTTGACAAAATAAAATTTAAAAATGACACAATAGGCTGTTTAGATAACATAGGGTATGGTGAGGGTTAAACCTAGCCGCTAATAATCATGAAAGTGTTCCATTAGAAATAAATGCTTGTCTTGTTGTGTGACGTCACTCTCTTGCACAACAAACTTCTATGTGTGTCTAGCTCACTTGTTCTTTGCCTCTTCACTTTTGATCACGTGTCCCAACAACTTCCTTTCTCAAGATACTTCTCATGACAAGACATCAATAATTTCCAACTATTCATGTGCAAGATAGACTCAACTTTCACAATCACGACATGACTAGTCAATGACTCTTCTCTACTTCTCCTTATCTCAACAATCATGATACTTGAAAAACAAAACTAACTAAAAACAAAAATTAAACTAGGCTGCCTCCCAGTAGCGCTATTTTGTAGTCTTTTAGCCTGACTATAAAAGATTCAGATAGAATCATTTAAAAACATGGCAGTGCTTGTGTTGTTTGAGGACTCACCATAGTACATCTTCACTTTTTGACCATTTACTTTAAAGTTTTCTCCTGTTTTCTTGTTCAAAAGATCTAATGCCCCATAAGGATAAATCCTTAGGAGTTTAAAGGACCCATACCATCTAGATTTTAACTTTCCAGGGAAAAGTTTCAAAATAGAATTGAACAAAAGAGAAACTTGTTCTTCAACTAATTCCCTCTGTACGCACTTCCTGTCGTTCCACTTCTTAGTCTTTTCTTTGTACAATTCAACATTTTCATAGAAGAACAATTTATGCTCCCCTAGCTCATTGTGTTGAAGCATTCTAGATTGGCCAACCTTGGATAAATCAAAGTTCAGGTTTTTGACTGCCCAAAATGCCTTATGCTCTAACTCAATAGGCAAGTGGCATGGTTTTCCATAGACAAGTCTGTATAGATACATGCCTAAGGGAGTCTTAAAGGTTGTTTTATATGCCCATAAGGCATCATCCAAATGCTTAGACTAGTCATTCCTATAAGGGTTAACAACTTTCTCTAAAATCCTTTTTATTTCCCCGTTTGAAATTTTAGCTTGCCCACTACATTGTGGGTGATAGGCAGTAGCATCTTTTTGTTTCACTCCATACTTTGCCATCAAATTTTCAAATATTTTGTTGCCAAAATGGGTTCCTCCATCACTAATGATAACTCTAGGGGTGCCATGTCTAGACAAAATATTTTTCAAAAAATATTTGGTCACCACCCTGGCATCATTAGTAGGAGTTACTACTGCTTCTATACATTTAGAAACATAATCCACAACTACCTATTTGTATAGATTACCAAAATATTAAGGAAATTTCCCCATGAATTCAATGCCTCATACATAAAAAATTTCAATTTCCAAGATGTTGGTAAGAGGCATCTTTTGCCTCATGGAGATATTTCCCACTCTTTGGCATCTATCACATCTTCTTACCAGATCATTGTAAGAACATGAAATGTTTCTACTCTTGGCCTTAAGATTTTGAGGATACATTTACATGATATCATAAAGAAAAATTATATACTCAAATGGTTTCGTTCTAGTGTGTAGTTGTTGCTATAATATTCTAGATCTGGTATCAAGGCATGTGACGTCACCAGGTTCTGAACATAAACACTACTGGATGAAAACATGTGGTTACATGTTATAGTTGGAGTAAAGATTCTCGAATTCATCTTATGTAACGAGTCTTAGGAATGTTAGTACAAGAACTTATGTTCGTGACTTTATGGTTAAGCTTTGGAGGCCTTCTAAATCTTTGCTTCTTTGTGTTACAAGTTATGAAGATTATGAAGATGGGGTTCTGTTGAACAAGTTATGATGATCTGAAGAAAAACAAGTTCTTACAACCAAGTGTTGAAGACTCTGAAGACGAGGTTCTGAAAGAATAAGATTCTGAAGACTCCAAGACTTAGGTTCTAAGACTTAAGAGTGATTCTTCTATAACAAGCTTCAAACATTCAAATCATCTGAAGCCTCTGAAGAAAATAAGAAGTTATAAATGGTTAATGTGTGATGGTGTAAAAAAGGTACAAAAAGTGCTCTGTGACCTCTACCCTCTAGGGTGGCATAAGGACAATCCTTTCATACTATACTGTGACCACTCTCATTATGATCGTTGAGAACAAACAAATTTATTTTCCAATTACCTTTCTACCCTTTAAAGAGATCTATTTTACAAGTTATAAAATAAAGACTTGGAAGTTGAAGAAAAGTAAGAATCAACATTACACAAATCTATTGAATTAAATCAAGCTCAAGAAAAACTACACCAAAGCACTGTGGAAACTCTTTAGAGATGTTCTTTCTAAACACCAAATATGAGATTTCCCCGCTGCTTGGAGGAGGTCAGGGAGAGCCTTAAATAAATGAGAGGATGTTGTTTGTGATATTGAGGGATTTAGAGGCTTAAACAAGTATGTGTGTGCTTCAAGCGATGTGTCTTGCTTACCCCTCAGTCGGAAGCCCTATATATAGAGGTGCATGAACCTCAATAATTAATGCATGTAACTTCTGTGGCTTTCCATGTTACATAACTAAGTTTCCTTAAAGGCAAGTATTGTCTTCCGTCGCCAATGATGGCTATTATCATAACATGCGTTGTCGTATAATAATAAGAGGTTACACCCTCAATAGTCCGACCATTGTGTAAAGGCTCCATTAGGGCTGGGCTCAAGGTAATCTCTAGATATAGGGTATGAGCCCGACTGCTACCTCTTTATCTTCTTCCATGACCAGTTACATGACCCTCTAATCATACAACCCGTTTTAGGCCTCGACCCAGGGTGGTAACCGACTGATTGTCTACTTACTTTTCTCGGTCTTTCAACCATGCTTTGCTTTTTATCTCTTCTAGCCCGGGAAATAGATCTATTAATGAACATAAGCCCCAGTAGCATATGGCTTTTACCTAAAGCCTTATGGCCAGTCAACATAGAAATGGATCTATGCTCCGGGCTGGGCCTCTAAGACCGGACGATGATACCTTGGTGTGCGTGTTACACACGCCCTAGTTTCTCAATAGTCCCCTAGTCCCTTAGGCACAATTATTTCTAAGGTGGATTTTGAATGTTTATACACACTTTCTCTTTTTAAGCGTTTCATTTCCCATAACTTTTCTTTTAAAAAACCTTTCCTTTTCTGTTTCTGAAAGACTCTCCTACTTCCCTTTGTAAGCACTTTCATCGGTTTCTTCCTAAATATATCAATAGACCACTGTTACTAGGTATTTCTTCTCTCCCTTTACCTTATTTTTTCCACATTTTTATTTTCGAGGGATGATTATCATCAGAGAGTGTGATGATTTTGGAAATAAAATACGTAACAATAATGAGGAGTGGAGATCCATATGGGAGGAGTGCATGAAAGAGATGAGAGATAATTTAGGTGTAGCTGAGTATGCACAATTCATGAATAAAGTTTATAGTGAAGTTTTTACTTCTGAAAGTGATTCTAACTCTGATTCTTCAGGTTCCGTGGAGGCCCTGATGGAAACTTCTGGATCTTTTAGTGAGAAGGTGATGGTTTACGATCAAAGCTCCATGAATGAGGTGGAGATAGAAAAGCTTCACTCTATGTGAAATATTTCCTCGACTGAGAATGAGGACAATATGGTTCTGAAGGCATGTATCCCTGGTGAATGAGTCTGTATGTCTCAACCAAAGACAATACAGGACGAGTGGTTTTATTTCCATGTCGGGGTGTTGGAGGATATGTTTATCCATATCTCTTTGAATGATTTTGAAGTGGATGTGTTGAAGACGGTGAATGTAGTCCCTTCTCAACTTCTCCCTAATAGTTGGGGTTTTATCAAAGCTTTTGAAATGATCTGTGAAGCGTTGGATGTGACTCTGACTATTGATTTGTTTTTTCTTATATTAAAGTCAAGAACGTAGAATCTGGGAGCTGGATTTCCATCAGTGGAATACCTCGTTGGATCTTCCTTCAAGCCTTTACCACTAATTACAAGGGCTTCAAGGATCGGTTCCTTTAGGTTAGGTGCAGACCGAGGTGTCCTCAAGTTATTTATGCCACCGATTGTCATCCTAAGATTCCTTTGTATTGGATGGGGAGTCCTTTACCCATATCTGGGTTCGATTATGATAAATTGAGTAATGTTGAGACTCAATCTCAGTGTTAGACTCTTTCTGTCTATTCAAGGTCAATGACTTGTTACCCTTGCTTGATAAAGAGGTTCTGGCCTTCCTAGGTAAGGCTCATTTTAATTTTCTACCGCCTAAGGGTCTTTTTACTCCTTTCTTACATACTATTTTCGATGTTTTTTCCTAGATAATATGACTGATATCTCTGTTAAAGAGTAAAAGAAGTTGGTGGCTGCTGACTATGCTTCCCGGAGAGGGAAAGAGGGCCTTCTGAGTCCAAATTTGACTTGACTGGTTTGGAACTCCGAGTAGTGAAGAAGAAAAAAGGACGCAGCCAGAAGCTGGGCATTATCATCAGTGTGCCTCCATCACCAGCCAAACATGCCCTAGAAATTTAGGAGCCCTCTCATAGATCTCTAAAGCGGATGAAGACCGTAATGACTGATAAGGTCTATCGGGGTTATTGGGAAGTCTTGAATCTGACGCAGGAGACTGGTGAGGGCTCGCTCTGACCTCCAATAAGAATAAGTTCTGGTCAAACAACTTTGATTGGATTAAGTTCCTTTATGACTAATTCAATGCCACTGAGGATGTCAGCAAGGTGAAGAGCCTTGGTCCTCAGAAGCTCACCCAAAACCTGAGTTCTTACCTGATGAGGTGTATTGTGTTGGACCGGGGTTTGTTTGAGTCCAAGTATAACTTGGAGGAGAGGTGTACAAGCCTTAAGAAGGATGTGCAACAACTGACAAAGAGCGAGAAGTCTTATGTTGACAAATTCTTAGTTCTGGAGAAGAAGTTGCTTGAAGAAAGTTCAAAGAACAAGTTTCTGACCAAGGAGAATGAGGATCTTAAGGCCTCAATCATCAAGCTTACCGATGGTTTGAATGTTGCAGAGAGGTACTGCACCGACCAATAAAATTCGTTGGAGAAGTCTCAGATGGATGCCCTTAATGCCGGGGATATGGCTTTTGACCGGGCTAAGGATCAGGTGATGTGCCTCTATCTAGAGTTGGACATTTCTTCAAAGGGCTTTTTCAAGAACATTGTGGATGTTAAGCTGGTGGACATGGAAGTTGATAAAGACGGTGATGAGTCCCCGGCCTCAGGTGAGCCAGGAACTGACGATGCTTCCCAGATTGATGTGACCAAGTGATTTCCTTATTGAATACTTGATTGTTAGTCACCCTTTTTTGGTGGGTGCACCTTTGTAATAACTTTTAAATGCTTTTTGCTTGTTCTGACAATTTCCCTATGGGCCTTTTATCATTAACCATACTTTTGCTTTTGTTTTTCAATTTCCGTTTACGTTGGATTTCACCTGTATGTATTTTGTATGCCCATATGTGAGAGGATTATGGGTGTATGGTATCCCCTGGTCACATGGTTTTGGAAAAAACTATATTGATTAGTTTTGAAGGAAAGTCCCTAATCCTTCCTGATATGCCGATGTTGCTTTGCAATAGATTGGCCGTTCTCCTGGGAATGATTTCATCCTGGCCTTAATTTCCATAGGGTTTATAACTCTGTCTGAGAGATCATTGTGCGACATAGGAATGGTTATTTAAGCATTTGTTCTACTTTTATTTTTAAGCCATCACTTGAGATTTTTTGTTTTGAATAGCCGTGTAGGCTTGTGGAGTCCGGTAGGCGTCTTTATGTGCTTAAACACTTTTGGGTGCTGGACCCTATACTTATGGAAGCCGAGATATGTGGGCTATAAGTTTATTCCTAGTTGGCTCATGAAGATCACACTTTAGGTGGTTCTAGTTTGGTCTGAAGTGTGATGTCCGGGGAGGTCACACCTGAGGTAGCTCAAGATGTGAATCGACATATAGAACCTTTGAAGGGGCGGAATCTGATTTAAGGTTCATCGTCGAGAAGGTTACATTTAGGTGGCTCAAGATATGAACCAAGGTGTAACCCCGAAAGGCTACACCTGAGAAGGTTTAAGTTTGACCCAAGGTTATAGAGTGTTTGAAGGGGCGGAATCCGACTTAAGGTTCATTGCCAAGAAGGTTACACCTGAGGCGACTCAAAATATGAACCGAGGTGTAAACTCGAAAGGCTATACCTGAGGAGGTTTAAGTTTGAACTAAGGTATATAGCCTTTGAAGAGGCGGAATCCAATTTAAGGTTCATCACCGAGAAGGTTACACCTGAAGCGGATCAAGATATGAACCAAGGTGTAACCCGAAAAGGATATACTTGAGGAGGTTTAAGTTTGAACCAAGGTATAGAGCCTTTGAAGGGGAGGAATCCGATTAAGGTTCATCACCGAGAAGGTTACACCTGAGGCGAATCAAGATATGAACCGAGGTGTAACCCGGAAAGGCTATACTTGAGGAGGTTTAAGTTTGAACCAAGATATAGAGCCTTTGAAGGGGCGGAATCCAATTTAAGGTTCATCCCTGAGAAGGTTACACCTGAGGCGGCTAAAGATATGAACGGAGGTGTAACCCGAAAAGGTTATATCTTAGGAGGTTTAAGTTTGAACCAAGGTATATAACCTTTCAAAGGGAGTATTTTGAAAAAAAATGATGCTTTTATAGGTTGCCCCGTTAAAAACCCTGGCCCTTGCCAGGGAAAAGAGCGCACCTATTTTTTTATTTATTATTACATGATGTAATATGGTGGGAGAACTAACTTGTTTTGAATTTTATTGCAAATGTTGGAGATAGCTAGAGTCGTCACCGACTTTTCTTTTATCCAATAAGGAAAGCGTGAAAAGAACAAGAAAGACCTTGAAGATTTTGAGTTCGGGGGGTAGGTTATGAAAACGGAAGGTGTTAGCATCATTTTCATCCATAGTTATCTACGGGCTCTTAATCGCTTATCTCACTTTGAAAATTTTCTTTTTTTATGTGTTTGAAAATATTTTGAAGTTTGAACTTTATAATGATTCTTGTATCGGTCCTCAAGAATGCATACAAAGTGTTTTAAATATATCTTTGAAAGTGTTTGTGTAAAATGTTTTGTTTTTTGTGAGAAAGTGATTAAAAGTTCTACTCACTCAAGGTTATTCTTGTACTTTTCCTTCTCCTCTTGATAGTGTTATCCATACCATAGTTAGTAGGAAGCCCTATCTTTGGATGTGAAGGGACATGCGTAGGGTCGTCGTACAATCATTGAAGGCAAATTTGAAGGACGCTTTAGCAATTTTGTAAGGGACTAGATCATTTATCGAAAGGCAACGTCGAAGGATCATCGAGGGATGTGATCTCTTTCGAGGGTCTTTGCTAAAGATTCCCCACATTCGAGGGACATAACTGTTTTATTTTGAAGGCAACAAGGGAGGTTACCCTAGAGGTGCAAGTGTGCGAGTGTGTTAATTCAATTATTTATCTTTGATTTTAGGGTTTTCTAACGATTCATTTTTAGTTTTCCATACAACCCAAATTACTAAGCAGTAATATGATAAATATAAAAAGACAGTAAAGGTGCAGAAAGTAAAGGCAAAAACTATAAACCTAAACTAATATATCGCTTTGGGGCAGATACATAATAGTGAAAGAGGAAAATAAATCCTAACCTATTACATACTAGAAGCAGTTACATGATAATAAAATGAGGCAAAAATGATGTACGCAATTGCAATTGCAAAACCTATACAATTTGCCTAGGAAATTAAAATAAGAGTAAAAGGAAATAAATGTTTTTTTAGTGATTTTTTTTTATGAAAAAAAGAAAGGTTTTTGATAATGATTAAAATAAACCTAAAAAAACTAATTAATTTTAATTAATAAAAGAGTTAATTAATTAAATTAATTAAAAGGTTAATGATAAAAAACCTAAAACCTAATTATTTTTAGGGTTTACAAAAAAACAATTATTTTTAGGTTTGTAAAAAAAAAGGGTTTTGTTGTTTTATGGTTAAGTGAAATTAGGGTTAAGAGGAAAAGAATTAGGGTTGAAAAATATTATGAAAAAACAGGTTAGAAGTAAAATAAAGCAAAAAATGCCAGGGGTGGATGTTGAATCCATGCCCTTAGCTTTCTCAACCACACGTTAGTGCATAAAGAGGATCCTTCCCCCCTAATTCAGGCCTTGCAAACTCAATGAAGATATTAGTTTTGGCCAAATTATGCTAGATTGTGAGATATGAAGGAGACAACTCAATTAGTATGAACATGGCAAACCCTTATCTGGTCGTTATGGGGGTCATGTTATAGTTTGATCATGCATTGTCATACCTCAGAAGAACATTAGTGGTGTTAGTATGCATTAAACCAACATTAAAACAGAAATATGAACTTGTAATAAATCAAGAAAACCGGTGCAACATGTATGCTTATTTCATGGTCTTTGGATCATCATAAATGATCCAACCTTACCCTATAATGCTTCCGGAAGTGAATGGAAAGGTTGGTTTTTCTTTCAAAGTGGCTGCAACTAGGGTTCTTGATTTGCCCTAGTTTTTTGAGAATTTTTGTGATTTTGTAATGGTCGCTTGCAAGGGTTTTTCGTGTGGTCTATTGTCTGAATGAATGAGAATATATAATGAAGAAATTAGATCAAGAGGTTGGACTTGGACTTTTGTTAGAAAGCTTGACTTTATCTTATTTTATTTTGACTTTAAATAAATTAAAAAAATAAATAGAATAAAAACCCAAGGGGTGAATGGATAAGCTATGGGGTTCATATTGAGGCATACAACACGCATGGACCTTGAAAGATCAGCCCACTAGCCCAAAATTCCAAGTTTCTTCAATTTAGGTTTCATGCATTTTCTCAAAATTGCCCAACTTGTATCAATCATAACTCTCTCAATTTTTATCATGTGAAGGTGATCTTGTACTTTTTGGAAAGATCAAGATGTCCTCTACAATCTAGATGCTGATCATTTTTGCATTTGAAGAGTTTATCTTGATGTAAGTTGCCTTGAAAAAAGTGTCTTTTTGTTGACTTTTGAAATGACCTAAAATGTTTTAGCCCATATCTCTCAAATGAAGTATTTATTGAACTTGACCTTAGAGAGTCAAAGTTGTAGAGAACTGAATTTCATTCAAATAGAACTTTGATTGAGAAAAATATGATGAGGCATGTGTGTGATCGGTGGATCTGGAACTGACTGTTTAACGCTGGTTCGCGAAATGTCGCGGTAAGCAAGAGTCGCCACCGTCTTTTATTTTCTCCAAATGGAAAGGACAAAAGCACAGAAAAATTCCTTAAAGAGATTGCTCTCGGTTCGGGAGGTAGATTATAGAAAGGGAAGGTATTAGCACCATTTCTATCCATGGTTATCCATGGGCTCTTAGATACTTGCTCATTTGTGTTTTCAAAAATGGTTTGTTTGCTTTTCAATTGTGGGTTTTAAAAAAGTTTCTTTGAAAATTCCAGTTCGACTCTTGTATTGGTCCTCAAGAGTGTTTGAAAAATTGCTTTCGAAAGCTTTTTGAAAAGGTGTCGGTGTGAAAAGTATTTTTGATTTGTTTTGAAATTTAGAGCAAGTATCTAGAGTCGTCTACCTACCCTAAGGAATTCGTCTGTGTAAATGTCCTTTAAAGTAGTGCCATCCCACCATTGAGAGGTAGGTAGCACCACCGTTAGAGGTGTTCGGGTCAATTCGAGGTTCGGGACATGGTGATCACCAGAGCAATGGGAAGACACCTTAGAAGCTACCCTCATGCCAGGTTCCCGGATCATGAGGACTTACTAAGACATCCTCTACTCGACGATCACCTTTCGAGGCAAGGCAACAGTGAAGCGTACCCTAGGGGTGGTGTGTGATTTGTGTGTCAGATTCATTTATTTTTGTCTTGTCATGTCAAAGTGATCTACGCGTTTGTTTTTATTTTTGTCATTCATTCTTGCATGCCATTATTAACAGTTAAAAAGATTGCAGAAAGATAAAATTCCTAAACTATTACAAAGGCGCGGGTCCACATCGCCAAATTTAATCCAGGACCCGATTTGACAGAAAAATAAAGAAATAAAATAAAAGTGCGAGAAATTAAGTTTACAAGGCTTTGGGAGAGTTACATAAATATTTAAAAGAAGGAAATAAATAAAAATGCGCGAATAAGAATTAAAATTGGAAACGAGGGCGTTGGACCCTTTTTAATGAAATTAAATTAAATGATTAAACTAATGAAATTAAAGAGAAAAAAGAAATTATTTTTTTTTTTTTGAGTTTTTTCGTATTTATGTTTTTTATGTATTTTTATGAGAAAGATTAAATGAAATTAAAATATTAACCATAATTCTAATTTTTTTTATTTATTAAGAAAAACTTGTTAAAATTAAACCTAAAATTAATCTAATTATTTACATGCAATTTTGATTTATAAAAATAAATAATTAATTATTAGTGAAATTTATTTACGAAAAATATTAATTAAATAAATATATTTTGATTTTTATGACTTTTCTGTTTTTTACTATTTTTTATATTTTATGAAAATAAGTTAAATTAAAGGAATTAATTAAAAAAAGAAATAATTGAAATAAATAAAATAAGGAAAAGAAAGAAAATACAATACCTTGGGGGGTTTCTGTCCCCTTTTTGGAGGTGAATTGGAGTGGTTTGGCAATTTGTGTTCTGGCCTCATCATGCATAAGTTGTTCTACTTTGGCCATTTGGCTTTTGGCTTTTGGCCATTTGCGTTTTGGCCTCAACGTTCCTTAATCTTCTCAGGATGTCTGTCTCGCCACGTATTGGTGTCATGTGTAAAATGTTTTGTTTTGGCCATTTGGCTTTTGGCTTTTGGCCTCAACGTTCCTTAATGAACCTGCATGAGATCCTGTCTAAATCTGCAGTGTTGAATCTCACGAACACATTAAATAAAATCATAAAATGCAAATAAAGCCAATATATGAAGAAATTTAATGTTTAGGCACAATATGGCATGTATGAATGATTATACCCTTTTGATCATGGAGATCAAATCAACCTTACCCTTACTGGAAAAGTAGTGACATGAATGCTTTTATGCCCTTTGGATCATGGAGTTCAAGCCAACCTTACCCTTACTGAAGAAGTAATAAGATGTTGGTTTGTAACTGAGATGGCTTGTTTGTAGTGAGAGAGAGATTTGTAATGAGGATTTCAAGGTTTTAGGGTTCTTGAAAGAGTTTGATATTCTAACAGTGTTGTGGCAAGGTTTTTTCTCTCTTTTCCTTTTTTCTTTTGGTTTATGTGAAAAGAAGGTGATTATATAATGGAAATTAGGGTAAAGCAAATGGGCTTTGAATGTGCAATTGGGCCTCCAATATTTACTTGAATTCGTCACTTTCCAGGATAAATCGCAGGGACTTAAGTGCATTTTTTGAAGTTGAAATGTGAAAACAAAATGAAGCCGACATCGAGAACTAACTCCTGTCCGAAAATCGACTCAATCGGATAAACGGTGAATTAGTTATGAATTTTTGAAGTTTCAGCTCAGACAAACTTATTTTGGGCTTCAGTGTCGACTCTGACACGTTCTTCAATAAAAAACTGGTATTGATCGGTGCATAATTTGGTCTCGACTTTTGAAGAAAAGTTGTAGATCTATGAGTCAGTAACCTTGTGTAAAAATATGAGTCCAATCCGATAAAAATTGACCGAGTTATGAATTTTCGAAGTTTCGGCCCAGATGAAATAATATTCAGCATTCAGGATTTTCAGCGTGTCACGCACTCTGAGCAAAAAACGAAGGCCTTTTGAATACCGTTTGAACTCAATACCTTCTGTGAAAATGTAGCCAACTCAATTTGTGAAATTTTGGCGCCAGAACCAGCTCGATACGATGAAAATCGACCAAGTTATGATTTTTTGAACATCACGCAAATAAACTTCTGTCACAAATTTTCTGCACGAAAATACTTGATAAATCCACATTTTTGAAGACCTTCTGATTGAAATTGGCTTCCAGCCGTGATAGATGAAAACGTAGATAATGTCAAGACGGAATTTTGGCCACCGGAACGGGTTCAAAATGAGTCACGATCTTCAAGTTATGAATTTTTTAGCGCGTAAAAACTGCACTTTCAGCACACTTTTTCACCATATTTCTTCGAGAAAACTCACACATTCGGATACCTTCTTTAAAGAATTGACTCTTGAGCCGAACCTGAATTTGAGAATACGTTATCAGAGATATCTTGGCGAAAGAATACCTGAATATGACGCGCCGGGTTGGACTTGTGAATTTTTCTTGAAATGTTTTGAGAAATATGGGAGGGCAAATTTTGGGGTACAACAGTTGCCCCTGTTCAATCTTCTTAAACCTGATGATGTAGATTGGCTTGCGTGGCTTTCGTGATCCGAAGGTGGAAGATGATTGAACACTAGAGTGCCCAGAAATTTGCGCTCACATAGTAGCAGTGTGATGGTGGAATGGGCTTATAGATGCCATTTAGAGATTGATGGATATGATGATGGGCTTATAGATGCCATGCTAAGAGATGATGGAAGGTGGATGGGCTTATAGATGCCATCTGGATGTTGATCGCGTAAGAGCTTCCTTAGCGAGAACTTGCATACCTGCAAAAGAAAAAATGATTACCTGACCTGTTACGGGAGCTGGTTTTCAAATTCTTTGTGTAGATGTGTCCTGACTGGTTACAGGAGCTGAGTCTGGAGCTTCAAACGGTGATGAATGAACCAGGGATGGTTACTACCTCAACAGGAACGGTGAGAGAACCTTGGGTGACTTTAACTTCAACAGCAATCGTTGAGAAAATCTTGGGATGATTACTACCTCCGCAGGATCGGGGAGAGAACCAATAGGTGACTACAACCTCAACAACAATCATTGAGAGAGTCTTGGATAACTTCAACTTCAACAGCAATCGTTGAGCGAAGCCTGGGATTACCACCTCCGCAGGATCGGGGAGAGAACCATAGGCGACTACAACCTCAATAGCAATCATTGAGAGAACCTTGGATAACTTCAACTTCAACAGCAATCGTTGAGAGAAGTCTGGGATTACCAACTCCGCAGGATCGGGGAGAGAACCATAGGCGATTACCACCTCAACAACAAACATTGAGAGAACCTTGGATAACTTCAACTTCAACAGCAATCGTTGAGAGAAGCCTGGGATTACCAACTCCGCAGGATCGGGGAGAGAACCATAGGCGATTACCACCTCAACAGCAAACATTGAGAGAACCTTGGATAACTTCTACTAAGTCTTTATCAGGAAAATCTGTTTGGGGTCGATTTAACTGGACCAGAGAAGGCCTTGGACTGGATAAGAAACAGAGAATCTTAGGGTCGATTAACTGAACCGGTCTAGGTCTTGGAATGTCTTCAATTGGGTTTTCATCAGAAAAATCTGTTTGGGGTCGATTTAACTGGACCAGAGAAGGCCTTTGACTGGATAAGAAATCTTTGGAGTCGATTTAACTGAACCGGTCTAGGTCTTGAAACATGATTGAGAATTTAACTGAATCTTTCCTGAAAGGCAAAGGTCAGTCATATGTAATGCATGATATGGATCAAGAAATGATGTTCTCAACATAAATGAGATTTGTAAGATATGATGCGTCTATGCATGCTATAATGATGTATGGAAGTGCGATGTTTATGAATGTGTGCTTTCGTCTTAGGAAAATAAATCCTTGACGGGTGCCAGGAAGTCACTCCTAGGCTGATGTTGGAAAATAAATTTTGCCTCCGCTGGGGATGATAGTTGCAAGAATACCGGTAGGAGAAGATAACTCCGTTGGGGAATAAACTTGGCGAATGGATTATTTTGCAGGGAGAAAAGTACTCTAGCGATCTTGCTGGGAAACAAAACTCTGTGGGGAGCGAGGTACTTTGTTGAATTGTTGATAATAACTTGCTGGGGATACCCTTGTTGCGTTGGAAGTGTTAATAGACTTCACTGGGGATAAGAAGACTCCGTCGAGGACGCTATTTCCGTGGCTTTTGGCTGAGGATAACCCAGTTATATCCTAGTAAGGAAATAACTCTTTGAATAAAGCCGGGAGACGCGTTCGCGCTCTGCGAGGGTAAGCTTCCAGAATCTACTAGGGATAAGCTTACTGCTTGGGGAGATGGATTGGACTCTCCTGGGGAAGTTTTGAGATATGCTGGAAGTAGCTCCATTGAATGTTTGATATACCACCGGGGAACAATCTTTAGACCGAGACTGCCGGGGATGCTTGTTAGGAATGCATGTATATTGTTGGGGAATGTTGAGATCTGCTGGAGGATACCCAACTTCCTTAAGTTTGATAGTAACTTTGCTTGAGGAGAGTGTACTGACTTGCTGTTTCACTCTCTGGGGAATTAAGATGTACTGGTTATGTTCTCCAGCTGAACCTACCTTGGCACCTTGGTGGATGGAACAATTAGATCGCTTGGACGGCTCATCACTGCCCCTGTTTCTGATGTGGGAGAGGAAGACCTGTGAGGTGCTGACAGCTGTTGATGGACAAACCTTCTTCTGGTAGATAGGTGACAAGATAACAGGATATAGTCGTACGCTTTGATCCCTAACTTTTGCCTGGACCGCCCTTTCGGGTTTTCGGTCCACCGGGATACCCATTTTTGCCCAAGCCGCCTTTTCAGGTTTTCGACTTGCCGGGTGTACAGATTTTTTCATTTCATCCCTTCATTTTGCCCGAACCCTTTTGGTTCGCCGGGAAGCCCTTATCTTTGCCTAGGTATGTCAACCTAGCGGGTCTTTGATTTTGCGTAGTATCTTTTCGACTATGTCCACGCTCTCAGAATGCAGGGAGATGCCCCTGTCAGTAGTGTTTTGTCATGCCACCGGAAGGTGTTTGATCAGGCAAGATTCGCTGTTGGAATGCCCCAAATGACTCAGGCGGAGACTTGCCCCAGGCTATTTGGCCTTTGAGAGATTCTCCGAATCTTGACTTAACTGCCCCAGATGATGGACAATAGTCATGCCATGCCCCTTGATTGGAAATGCTTTTGTTCACTAGGTATTCATCGTGCGGATTTTCCTGATGTTCAAACAAAAAGTCATATGCAAACAAAGTTATGTTAAAAATGCAAAGCTTATGTCTGTCTTGAAGATTTTGAAAATGCATTCTTTTTCATAAAACAAGTGAATGTTTGTAAAACGTGATGTCAACTCCGTATTTACTGTAGGCCTTAAGGAGTCAGGATACCTTTCGTAACAGTATGCTTTCGAACTAACCCATGCTTCAGCTAGGACTTTTGAGGGTTATAACGTGGCCTGGTTCACGGTTTAAGAAACAAAGGATAAAGGCTCAAATTATTTGTACCCACCCGCTCTTCGTGATGTTCTCCAAGCCTAAACTCAGTTGATCGTATGTTAGACCTTGTTTGAGTCTTTGTCCTGATGTTCTGGTGATGATTCGGATATTGATGATTTATTTTGAATAGGCAGTCATTTCCTTTTTTCGTTGAGGGTTTGTAGGACCTCTTCCTTTTTTATTTGATTATCCCTATTTTTTTTGCCTGAACTGTTTCCTTTTTTGGAACTACAGTCAGCGGGATGCCCCAGTTTTGTAAGTCTCCTTCATGGGTTTTGACTTAATGGGTTTTTTATTTTTTGAGAAGTAATGACTGCCTGCCTTTATATGATTGTTCGGAACCATCACTGTCTTTTGTTTTGTAAGGACCTCTTTGGTGCCATTCGTTATGCACTTGGATCAACTGAGAAGACTACCCTGCCCCAGGTTATGATTAAGGGTTTTAAATTTCGAAAAGAAAAACTCCTACTTCTTTGGCTCAGAGGGGTTGACGAGGGATTATCATCCTTATAACTCCAGTGTTTAGGGATTGAAACAATGCCTGTACCTCATCAGCAGGGTCCGTTCAAAAGCATACTGTAATGATCGCGGTATTGTTTTCGTCATCCTCCCTCAAGAGGCTTAGAATTTTAGATCAAGAGTTGACATCAGAAAAAATATGAAAATAATTTGCATTTAGTGGATACGAATATATTGTTTCAGAACAGACATATGCGATGCATTAATGAAATAACAATGTTTAACATGAGTAAATGTTTGAACAAAAGAAAATTGCAACTTGAAAATCCTAATGAACAAGAGTCTTTTCATCTCAGGGTTTGTCACTTCGAATAGTGAGCCTTGGAGGGATGGTAGAAAAATTCAGCCTGACCATCTTGTGTGAATTCCAGTGCTCCTTCATCAATCAGGTCCTGGATCTTGTTTTTCAAAGCCCAACACTCGTTTGTATCATGTCCTGGACAAGCAGAGTGGTAGGCACACCTTTTATTGGGATCATAGACAGGAGATGCTGTGTTCTGGTTCCGGGGATGAGCCCTTAATGTGATCAGGTTCAATCTTAACAGGCGTTGTAAAGCTTGGAACAACGACATGTTGAGCTGGGTGAATTGCCTCCTGGGCTTGTCTGGCTGAAGCTGGTGAAGTTGCTGCTGAATTTGTGACCCTGAAGCCACTTGAGGAGCTCTCCCCTTATCTCCTTGTCTCAAAGGTGATTGAACGATGACTGGCTTTTTACCCTTAGACGTTTGCCCCAGTTGGTTATTCTGAAGCAGTTGGTTGACGAGAACCCCGAGCTCATCTTGTCTTTGAGCTAACCCTTGAATGGCAGTCCCCTGCCCCAGCATCTGGGCTTTCAATGCATCCACTTTAGCTTGCAGGTGTTTCAGCCTTTCATCCTCAGCACTGTTCTTGACAAAAGTCCCCATGAGAAGTGTCCTTAGCTCCTCCTGCCCCTTGGATAGATTCAGGAGGATTTCCCCGAACCGAGTCTCTTGAGCAAGAAGGTCCTGGTTATCTTGTTGGGAAGCCATGGCTGAAATAAACAGCGAGAAGGGTAAGTGACCTGCAACAAGGGTACCGGTTATGCAATGATATGTATGACATGCATGTAATGTTTTCAAGGACCTCGCGGGGTAAACAAGAAATTTGTTAGAGCTGGGATTCGGTAGCTTGATTGAAGGAACTTCATATTTGTTGAGAGTCTTTCTTCCCAGGGTCAAAGGCTCACCATATCAAGTGGGTCATAGCCCCTGACTCAAGTCATCAACCTTATTTTGCTTTCCAAACAACCTTGGCTAGGGGAACCTTCTTCAGGAGTCAAAGCTCACCATATCAAGTGGGTCATAGCCTCTGACATCCTTGGCTAGGGCAATCTTCTTCCAGTGTCAAAGCTCGCCATATCAAGTGGGTCATAGCCCCTGACATCCTTGGCTAGAGAAAAATAAATCCTCTTTGCCCCTTGCTAGATGTTTGATTCATCGTGACCTGCATCACAAGCCCTTGAGATCCTTGAAATGGGTTAGGATGTATGCAGGATGCATGCAATGGTATGATGTTATGCTATGCATGGGGTAATGTAAGTAACCCTGTTATGAGTCCCGATTGAGGACTGCAAACCAAAACCTGCAAGAAACTTGGTAAACCCTGTTATGAGTCCCAATTAAGGACTATGGACAAAACCTGCAAGAAACTCGGTAAACCTTGTTATGAGTCCTAATCAAGGACTATAAACAAAACCTGCAAGCAATTTAGTAAGACCTGTCATGGGTCCCAATTAAGGACTAAAACAAAACCTGCAAGTAGTTCATGTGTCAGTTAGCAAGCATGCAAGTAGGCAAATACAAAGGCACACAAGTCACACAAGAGAAACCCTTAGAGTTTAGGCCAGCATGGGGGCTGGGTATTACCCTCTTGAAGTTGGTGGGTTCAACCTGTCCTATTAGAAGTAACCGGGTTCTAAGGGTCCCAACATCACGGGATTGCTTTCATTGTTCATCGTTTCGATTTAGCCACTGAACTGGCGACCGAAATATTCCAGGAAATCAACCCTCAATTGAGTGTAGTATCGAGTATCAACCAACCTCGGACTGCACCAAAGTCAGTTATCTCACTACCCTAAAGAGGCCAAGATAGTTCAATTAAGGTTCCTAAGGTCTGTTGATGCTTCACGACACCACGCGGAGGCCCCGTACTCTCCTTGACTGAACTCAAGGGTTACCGGTACACACCAAAGTGCCACATCAACGTAGCAGACTGTTTCAACCATGTCGGTATACCCCGCACAGTTCCCTCACAGTCTTGTTGCTACTTTCTAAGAAGGTATCCCCAGATCCGGGTTAGGATCTATAGAACTCCCAAGACAGTCCCACAATAATAAAGCAAGCAAAGAATACAATTGAAAACACAGTTATGAAGTAACCCTAAGGTACACCTCACTTTAAGTTTAAGTCCCCAGCAGAGTCGCCAGTTCTGTGATCGGTGGATCTGGAACTGACTGTTTAACGCTGGTTCGCGAAATGTCGCGGTAAGCAAGAGTCGCCACCGTCTTTTATTTTCTCCAAATGGAAAGGACAAAAGCACATAAAGATTCCTTAAATAGATTGCTCTCGGTTCGGGAGGTAGATTATAGAAAGGGAAGGTATTAGCACCCTTTCTATCCATGGTTATCCATGGGCTCTTAGATACTTGCTCATTTGTGTTTTCAAAAATGGTTTGTTTGCTTTTCAATTGTGGGTTTTAAAAAAGTTTCTTTGAAAATTCCAGTTCGACTCTTGTATCGGTCCTCAAGAGTGTTTGAAAAATTGCTTTCGAAAGCTTTTTGAAAAGGTGTCAGTGTGAAAAGTATTTTTGATTTGTTTTGAAATTTAGAGCAAGTATCTAGAGTCGTCTACCTACCCTAAGGAATTCGTCTGTGTAAATGTCCTTTAAAGTAGTGCCATCCCACCATTGAGAGGTAGGTAGCACCACCGTTGGAGGTGTTCGGGTCAATTCGAGGTTCGGGACATGGTGATCACCAGAGCAATGGGAAGACACCTTAGAAGCTACCCTCATGCCAGGTTCCCGGATCATGAGGACTTACTAAGACATCCTCTACTCGACGATCACCTTTCGAGGCAAGGCAACAGTGAAGCGTACCCTAGGGGTGGTGTGTGATTTGTGTGTCAGATTCATTTATTTTTGTCTTGTCATGTCAAAATGATCTACGCGTTTGTTTTTATTTTTGTCATTCATTCTTGCATGCCATTATTAACAGTTAAAAAGATTGCAGAAAGATAAAATTCCTAGACTATTACAAAGGCGCGGGTCCACATCGCCAAATTTAATCCAGGACCCGATTTGACAGAAAAATAAAGAAATAAAATAAAAGTGCGAGAAATTAAGTTTACAAGGCTTTGGGAGAGTTACATAAATATTTAAAAGAAGGAAATAAATAAAAATGCGTGAATAGGAATTAAAATTGGAAACGAGAGCGTTGGACCCTTTTTAATGAAATTAAATTAAATGATTAAACTAATGAAATTAAAGAGAAAAAAGAAATTATTATTTTTTTTTGAGTTTTTGGTATTTATGTTTTTTATGTATTTTTATGAGAAAGATTAAATGAAATTAAAATATTAACCATAATTCTAATTTTTTTTATTTATTAAGAAAAACTTGTTAAAATTAAACCTAAAATTAATCTAATTATTTACATGCAATTTTGATTTATAAAAATAAATAATTAATTATTAGTGAAATTTATTTACGAAAAATATTAATTAAATAAATATATTTTGATTTTTATGACTTTTCTGTTTTTTACTATTTTTTATATTTTATGAAAATAAGTTAAATTAAAGAAATTAATTAAAAAAAGAAATAATTGAAATAAATAAAATAAGGAAAAGAAAGAAAATACAATACCTTGGGGGGTTTCTGTCCCCTTTTTGGAGGTGAATTGGAGTGGTTTGGCCATTTGTGTTCTGGCCTCATCATGCATAAGTTGTTCTACTTTGGCCATTTGGCTTTTGGCTTTTGGCCATTTGCATTTTGGCCTCAACGTTCCTTAATCTTCTCAGGATGTCTGTCTCGCCACGTATTGGTGTCATGTGTAAAATGTTCTGTTTTGGCCATTTGGCTTTTGGCTTTTGGCCATTTGGCTTTTGGCCTCAACGTTCCTTAATGAACCTGCATAGGATCCTGTCTAAATCTGCAGTGTTGAATCTCACGAACACATTAAATAAAATCATAAAATGCAAATAAAGCCAATATATGAAGAAATTTAATGTTTAGGCACAATATGGCATGTATGAATGATTATACTCTTTTGATCATGGAGATCAAATCAACCTTACCCTTACTGGAAAAGTAGTGACATGAATGCTTTTATGCCCTTTGGATCATGGAGATCAAGCCAGCCTTACCCTTACTGAAGAAGTAATAAGATGTTGGTTTGTAACTGAGATGGCTTGTTTGTAGTGAGAGAGAGATTTGTAATGAGGATTTCAAGGTTTTAGGGTTCTTGAAAGAGTTTGATATTCTAACAGTGTTGTGGCAAGGTTTTTTCTCTCTTTTCCTTTTTTCTTTTGGTTTGTGTGAAAAGAAGGTGATTATATAATGGAAATTAGGGTAAAGCAAATGGGCTTTGAATGTGCAATTGGGCCTCCAATATTCACTTGAATTCGTCACTTTCCAGGCTAAATCGCAGGGACTTAAGTGCATTTTTTGAAGTTGAAATGTGAAAACAAAATGAAGCCGACATCGAGAAATAACTCCTGTCCGAAAATCGACTCAATCGGATAAATGGTGAATTAGTTATGAATTTTTGAAGTTTCAGCTCAGACAAACTTATTTTGGGCTTCAGTGTCGACTCTGACACGTTCTTCAATAAAAAACTGGTATTGATCGGTGCATAATTTGGTCTCGACTTTTGAAGCAAAGTTGTAGATCTATGAGTCAATAACCTTGTGTAAAAATATGAGTCCAATCCGATAAAAATTGACCGAGTTATGAATTTTCGAAGTTTCGGCCCAGATGAAATATTATTCAGCATTCAGGATTTTCAGCGTGTCACGCACTCTGAGCAAAAAACGAAGGCCTTTTGAATATCGTTTGAACTCAATACCTTCTGTGAAAATGTAGCCAACTCAATTTGTGAAATTTTGGCGCCAGAACCAGCTCGATACGATGAAAATCGACCAAGTTATGATTTTTTGAACATGACGCAAATAAACTTCTGTCACAAATTTTCTGTACGAAAATACTTGATAAATCCACATTTTTGAAGACCTTCTGATCAAAATTGGCTTCCAGCCGTGATAGATGAAAACGTAGATAATGTCAAGACGGAATTTTGGCCACCGGAACAGGTTCAAAACGAGTCACGATCTTCAAGTTATGAATTTTTTAGCGCGTAAAAACTGCACTTTCAGCACACTTTTTCACCATATTTCTTCGAGAAAACTCACACATTCGGATACCTTCTTTAAAGAATTGACTCTTGAGCCGAACCTGAATTTGAGAATACGTTATCAGAGATATCTTGGCGAAAGAATACCTGAATATGACGCGCCGGGTTGGACTTGTGAATTTTTCTTGAAATGTTTTGAGAAATATGGGAGGGCAAATTTTGGGGTACAACAATGTGGAAGTTATTCTTGGTCAAAGTTCAGTTGACTTCTCTTTAAGAAAACTCTAATTTGGTAACTTTTGAGTTTTGGTGAATTGGGAGTTTTCTTGATAAATCATGATCAACCCTTGATCAAATGATGAATATGACTTCAAAATATTGATGTTGACCAAAAATGTTGAGGTTTGACAGTATGTTGACCATAATTGACTTTTTATCCAATATAGTTGATTTCAGTCATCTAAGTAATTGACTGTGCAAACTTTGTGATGCAAGGCTTGAAATTTATCATGAGCATTTTTGGAGACATATGGGAGACCATGAAATCCACTTGAGGCATCATATGCTCAACTTTCCTTGAGAAAGGTGAAACCCTAGTTGTAGGCCAATTGCTTAGGAGGAGAATTTGTCTGATCACTTCTTAAGCAACCTTGAGCAATTGAGAACTCTGGAAGCATGAGAAGGTATCTTGAATAAAAACTGGGAGGGAAACTTTTGGGGTACAATAGCTGCCCCTGTTCAATCTTATTAAACCTGAAGAGTTAGATTGGCATGTTCGCCATTCGTGATCTGAAGATAGAAGAGGATTGAACACTTAAGTGCCCAGATATTTGCACTCGCATGTACACGGAGTAATACTTGGTTGATAATATTGGTTGAATGGGCTTAATGATGCCATTCGGGGAGATGATAGAGTGTTGTTGGAGATGGGTTTATAGATGCCATCCAGAGTAACTTTTGATAAGAGTATCATAATGAGTCTACGCTCGACTTGATCTGATGGAATGAAAGTTTCTGAAGAAAAATACTTTTCAGAATGAAGGCCCTGAAGGAGATGCTTTTCAAAATTCAGTCTCTGAAGGAAATCATTTGGTCATGCAGATAATTGTCCCATCCTATTTCGGGAATTGATCTGCAATCTCTTCTTTATTGGTAAACCCGTCTTGTTTAGGGAATTCATACCTCCTGGTCATATAGATAGTTGCCCCGTCCTATTTCGGGAATTAATCTTTGTCCCGCTTTTTGTTGGTAAATTTGTCCTGTGTCGGGAATTCATACTGCCCGGTCGTATAGATAGTTGCGTCTTGTTTCGAGAATTAATCTCTGACCTGGTTTTTGTTGGTAAACACGTCTTGTTTCGGGAATTCATATTGCCTGGTCGTATAGATAGTTTCCCCCGTCTTGTTTCGGGAATTAATCTTTGACCTGTCTGAAATTTGCTGGTGACATTCGTCTGTTTGCAGACTAACATAGAAGAAACAAAGTTAGTTTTATGCAATGTAATGATGTATGTAATGCATTGTGTAATGATGTTCTCAAAATAAATGAGAGCGCCATATGCGTTTCATATGTGAAACAACCGGCCGAACCGTCATCTAATAATAAAATCAATGTAGTCACCACCGAACGTCTTTTATCCCGCACGAAAGGAAAGGTAAACATCGAGAAAACCTGAAGAGGGTGAAATCACGGTCTTACGACCGAGAGATCGGGTAAGGGATTCTGTTATGCGAGGGGAATGTATTAGCACCCCACACGCCCGTAGTACTCTACGGTATCTACTCTTGTTTGTTCTAATCTAAGGGTGTGTAAATATATATCTAAAGCTTAATAGCTAAAAGAAAATGAAAAGAGGGAATGTATGCAAAAGAAAAGAGAAAATAATGTAGGGAAAATAAAAGTTGTGCTCGCTTGGGCCCTACCCCAGTGCCTATGTATCCCTTTTAAAGAATCAGAGCAGCCGTAGTTATACTCATATATTTTGGTTGGTTTGTGTTTTTTAGTTAAGGAAATAAAAGCAACAGACAAAATGGAAAAACATCAGATAGAACAATAAAATGTCAACAATGATGATAGAATAGAAAAAAGAGATGACAAGACATCACATGGCAACATAAACTCAGATAAGGCGGTAAAACGCCAGCATGATAGCAAAATATCAGACAAGATGATGAAACATTACACCTAACGATGATATTGAAAATCAAAGTAGGATAACAAACATGTGTGATAGCGAAACACCGACTAAACGAATGTGCAATGGTGAAACATCGGCTAAGAGATAGGAAGATAACATGGAAATGATGGCGAAACATCAATAAACCAGATGATAAAAAATCACACCTAACAATGATATTGAGAATCAAAGTAGGATAACAAACATGTGCGATGATGAAACAACGGCCAAAAGCATGTACGATGGCGAAACATCCGCTAAAAGATAGGAAGATAACATGGCAAAGATTGTGAAACCTCGATAAATCAGAGAACAAAGCATCACACCTAACAATGATATTAAGAATCAAGGTAGGATAACAAACATGTGCGATGGCGAAACACCGGCTAAAAGAATGTGCGATGGCGAAACATCGGCTAAGAGATAGGAAGATAACATGGAAAAGATTGTGAAAAATCAATAAACCAGATGATAAAACATCACACCTAACAATGATATTGAGAATCTAAGTAGGATAACAAACATGTGCGATGGCGAAACATCGACTTCAAAAAAATATGCGATGGCGAAACATCGGCTAAAAGATAACAGGGTATCATGGCAAAGATGGCGAAACATCAATAAACCAAATGATAAAACATCACATCTACTATGATATTGAGAATCAAAGTAGGATAACAAACATGTCATGGTAAGGATGGCAAAACATCAATCTGACAAAGTTTAAAATAAAACAGGAAGGCGCACAAGCAATTAAGATTAATTTGTATTTTTTACCTTAAAGAAGGGTTTAAGTTCATTAGAGATGTTTTATGATTTTCCAAGAAAAAGTTTTAGTTTTAAGATGCAAGAATGCAAAGAAAAAGAAAACAACTAAGGGAGACTATCCAAATCTCTAGCCCTAATATTATCATACAATGATTGATCCTAAGGTTGATGATGAAAAGGGGAATTCCTACCATATGTTAGCATGCCTGGATACCTATCCTAGTGTCTAGCTCGAGGAATAACCCTACACGAGCAATCCTAAGGGAGCATGGTAAATACCAAACAAGTGAACAAACAAGTGCTTTGGCAAAAGCACACAATCGGGGTATACTGACTCAGAGGATGGGGGATATGAAGAGAAATGCTTTAGCTAAGGGGAGCGGATCACCCGAAGCAAACAAGCGGGAGACATATGAAATAAAATAAATGTGATGTTCAAAGTGACTGTGCACCTAACCAAGATATAGAAGATCGAGGTAGACGACAGAAGACAATATGAATGATCACAGAGTATCAGTATTGGCCAATGAGAACTCTTGACAAAGCATGGGGGTTTGATCGCAGAACCCTTACCCACTTTGATGGACTCAATACATATGATCTGCACGACTCCGAAGCATCGACGTACCATGTGATCTAAGGATGACTCAGACTAGAATGTGAGGGGATCGATTACGGGCCCTTCCCCGCTCGCCTCCTTTAGAGGACTTATTATCTGTAATATAATGCGGGCACAAATATAAACACACATGCATAATACCCACTCCGAAGGTAGGGTTTTAAACAATCACAATTAGCACACCGACATAATTTCCTTAAACAGGTCTTTAAATAAACCAGAGGGACTCCTGGCATATATCAACAATGGAAGTCCCCGTCATACATCTCTATTCCTACTTAACATGGCAAGGAAAGTGATAAGAACCCTACTTCTCAAGATCTCTAGAATGCAGTAAATGGTAGAGATAAAAGGGTAGTAGTGCAATACCAAACGGATAACTATCTGTAGTAACTAAATGAGAGAAAGAAACCCAGAGAACTTCAAGCAAGCTAGCATCAATAAATAAATCAAGTCAGAAATCACTCCATTGAATATGAGAATTTAGGCTTCAACATGTCCCACAAGTGGTGCATAGCAGTCACAATCACACACACACACACACACACACACACACATATATATATATATATATATATATATATATATATATATATATATATATATATATATATATATATATATATATATATATATATATATATATATATATATATATATATATATATATATATATATATATATATATATATATATATATATATATCCTGAAAAGACTATCAAATATACAAAGCACAAGAATTGTGCAAGCATAGCCAATTGTGTTCCACAAATAAAGTGGAACACTACTCATCAAGTCAAAATGGACAACTTTCTCAGAGTACCTCGCACATTCAACAGACAAATTAGTGATCTCAGAAAGAAATGATGAATTAGATGAGGGATGGATGATGACATAACAAGGAAATGGAAAGAACATATTAGTAAATATCAAAGCATTAGATATGGGAAACACCAAGTAGGCATAGGCAACAAATATGTCAAAGCTAAAGAATTGTTGCTCCTTTTTATCACTATGTTGAATTGACAAGTAAATATCAATCCAGGATCGTAGGAGCTTAAGAATAATACATTAAAAGACCTTGGAAGTTAGTAGCAACCACTACTCAATCATACTCATGTATTTCATCATGATTCACAAGCACAATAGAAGGGGGATTTCACAAAATGCATCACAAAGCTTAGATCTCAAATTAACAATGAAAGGATTCAAACAAAGGCAAAGTTAGAAGGCTTTAAACCATTCAAGAACTTGAAATAAAGCTTCTAAAATGCTATGAGGATATAATAAAAATGTTAGAATATTGATCCTAATACATGTTGCACAAGTGCATTCAATATACCTCAAAGATTCAGGATGAGAAAAGATAAGAACATCAAATTCATACATGAATGAAATTGGTTCTAGCACTAGAGATCAATTATTCTCAAGTCCTTATGAAACTATAATTGAAGTATCATTTCTATACATATTATCATTGGCCACTTGATGACCTCAAACTCAAGTTAAAAGCTCAAGTTCCAAAGTGAAAATCAAAGAGAAAACATCAATTACAAAACATGCATCAAAAGGCTCAACATTCAATTATGAGGAAATTAAGTGAATTGAATTGAGTTTATATGAGGAAACAGAAGCAACATGATCATTAGGTGCCCAAATTACAGGCCTCTCATAAGTTCATTGGCCACTAAACAAGTTGCAACAAAGAATGCAAACTCAATTGATCACCTTCACTTCAAAAATACATCAAAAGTAGAAACAAGGATCAATAATTCACACAAAAAATTTCTTAGCATCTTTGAAGTATGTAGAAGTCAGAACGAAAGTCTTAAGTTCATGAATAATTTAGGAGGGGATCAAATGAGGCCCAAATTTCAAAACTAGTTGGCCAAACTACCAAACTAGACAAGTTTTCAAAAACAATTTTTGGAAAAATATCAAACTAATTCAAATAATCCAAGAAAAATCAGACTTAAATCCTCAACCCATCTATGAACCATAAACAAGATCCAAATTCCATTGGAAATCCAGGGCATAATAATTTTTGAATTGAAACTTACACAATAAGCAACAAAACCCTAATTGTTTGACTTTTAATCTTAAATATTAATTAGGTAAGATCAAAATTCAAACAATTCAAAACAAATATACATCAATCATGAGAAAACTCAAGAGGTCATAATACCTATTTTTCCATATTTTTATAATTAAAGAAAAGTAAAAAATAAAATAAAATTCAAACAATTAATCAATTAAACAATCAATTACATCCAAAAATAAAATTATAATCAAAAGTCAGAAGAAAATCATCCCAAAATTAAAATTCAAATATTAGAATTAGAAACAAACTTCTATAATTTTTTGTGGATTTTTTGGATTAAGAAAAATATTGAAATAAATTTAAATAAGAACAATTAAACCATTAAACCATTATTTAATTCTCAAAATGCAAACCCTAACCAAAAATCATGAAATGACCAAAACAAAATTATATTCAAATACTAAGATAAAAAACAAGATTCTATAATTTTTTTGTGGATTTTTGGATTAAGAAAAATATTAAAATAAAATTGTGAAACAAAAAAAATCAAATAAAACTTCCAAATTAATATTCTAAACAAAAATAGGAAAAATACCAAACAAATTTCAGAATAAAATTCTAAATAAGTTTAAGAATTCAAAACATTTTTTGTGGAATTTTTAGATCAAAGAAAATATTAAAACAAAAATAAACATTAAACAAACAATTAATTAAACTTAAGAATTTTTAGACTAATCAAAACATTTTTAAAAATTCCAATAAAATTACGTAAAATATTAGGAATTATTTTGGACTTGTGATAATTTTTCCATAATTTTTTAAGTTGTTTTGATCAAGAAATAAAAATCAGAAAATCAATTGAAATCAAAATATAAACTATATTCAAATATTCAAATTGGACTGTTCAGATGATGACACGTCATCATCCCTAACCTTCAGCCAGATCAAAAAATGCGCGCACCCTTAGTTTTATGCCTCAACTTCAGATCCACCAAACAAACTCGTTTCTCAACCATTTTGCATCAAATCAAGTGCAACTTAAAGCCAACATGACAAGGAATTCAGTGCAATTCGAATCACACCAAGTAATCAAACGTGGATCTAGAAATCTATGCATGAAAACAACAAATACTCACTGAAACCTAAAGAAGTAGAGATCTCAAACAAGCTTTGTATACCAAATAAAACCTCAAATTGCTTCAGAAACAATCATATGACATCCACAAACAGATATTCATGCTTAAATTCAACAATAAGTAGATACATCTCAAGAATCAAAGTTGGATGAACCTACCTCAGATGAAAATCCAAATGCTTGATTCCCTCACTCTAGAAGCAAATCAACGGTTCCAAATTGATCTTCTTGCTCCACTGAATGTATCTCCACAAAAAGAATGAATAAATCACCAAGGAATTAGAGGATTTGAAGAAAAATGCAGAGGAAGGAAGTTTGAACTCAGATTTGGGTTTCTTGCAATGGAGGCGTATGTGTGATCAAATGAGACTTGCTACTCATTATATAGAGTGAGTAGAGGAGGGTAGGAGTGGAAATGAAAGTTGAATACCATTGGAGGGCAAGTTTTGAAATTTTGTCCAAAAATGAGGATGCACATGGAGCCTGCGTTTCATTCATGCATTTGCTTGCCTTTTGTACGTTTTGTGAGCCAAATGAAGTCAGAAATACATGCTTAAAATGCCAGCTCATGATTGTTTGAAATGAAAGAGTGTTGGTGAATTTTCAAAATCAGACAAGTTTTGTGATTTTTCAATCAAACAAGTACAACAAGAATGGATGAAACTTGAGTTCTCAAGAATTGGCCATTTTGCATACTTGTCAAATTTCAATAAAATGTCTCAAAATTCCAAAGTTCATAACTTGCTCATACTTTTGAATTTTGACACAAATGAGCACTCTTTGGAAAGGTATTGCAATGATCTTCAACCTTGTGATAATTGGCTTCACATTTGATTCCATCAAGGCCTTTAAAAATTGCAATGAAAATCACAGAAAATGACCTATAATTTCACCTTGAGACATGAACTTCCCAATACCATAACTCTTGATTCCTTGACAATTTGGACATGATACTAAAAGGAGATGAAATATCATCCTCTTAGCTTTCCAAGCATACCTCATTTGAATTTTATGATCAAGGATGAATAAATGGTGAATTTTTGAAGTTAAGTCCTCATTTTCAAAATTTAGAAACTTTTTTGGGTTTCTTCATGAACAAGTTTCAAACCAAACATCAATCTTCTTGATCCAATGGTCAAAATGGACTTGAAATATGAAAAGTACACATTTGACTTGGTGGTTTACCAAAAGTTCACTCGGTCAATCTTGACTTTGACTGATTTTGGTCAAAATGACCATTTTCCCCTTTTAATCAATTGATCCACTCCTCTTCAAAATTGGTGATCAAAACTTCAAACATATGATCTTCCAAACATATAGAGGCCATATATAAAGTTTCATCTCTAAATTCTCAAGAAAACCTGATGAAATCCCAAACCCTAGTTTTGGCCAACACCTTAGGAGAATGACGAATCATCTTCAAAACTTCAAACCCTCTAGATATCTTGGCCAATTTCTCGCACAAAGATATCTCCAATGTCAATGAGGTGTTGTAAATTCAAAATCAAGACTTGCTCATGCATCAATAGCCCTAATCAACCAAAACCTTAATTTTGGCTGATGAATCAAAAGGATGTGATTCTCCTTATACTCAACACAATCTTCAATCTTCTGATGATTCAATGAAGTGGATAAGCTATCTTGTGATATGTGAATCCTTTGGGCTAGAAAGATCCAGAGATTTAAATAATAAGGCTCTCCTTGAGCAACTTGTCAACACAATCAACTCCCAAAGCTTGAGGGAGACTTGATAACCAGAATGTTTTGATCCCATCACCATGTATGAATGCAATCCGATATGATGTTTATGATGGAACATAAGCCTGAATCAAGAGGGTAAATTTTGGGGTGCAACAACTGCCCCTATTCAATTATCTTTAACTGGATAAGTGAGAAAAGCAAAAGCTTTCGAGCGTTCAGAGTTGAAGATGATTGAATACGAAAGAACCCGAAAATTTACACTCTTGAAGAAATAGTAGAACCCACCAAAGACAAAGAAAACCAGCAGACGTGGGATTAAGAAGATACCAAACGAAATTAGATTTAGCAAATAAGGGGTTTAATGAATATTGGACCTCCTAAGACATACGTCAGAATGAAATTGTAACACAGGTATCAATAAAATTGAAATAGAACTAAAGCATAGAAGAGTAGACCAAACTAAACTTCATAATAAATGTGCCAGGGAAAAACTGGGATTCAAAAAGGGGTTAGATAAGACTCAAACCACAGAGAATAGGCGAAACTAGACTCTGGAAAAGAAAAAAGTATGCGGGGAAAAGTGGCTAGAGTGCGTGATTCTAGGAGCACCTGTAAATATCAAACTAAGATAGACAGTTTAAAGGAACTGAAAGAATCCCAGGAGTGAGGAACAAAACGAGATGAAACTCGACCCAAAAAAAATAGTTATGCGAAACTAAACTAGCTGAGTACCAGGACAAAACTGGATTTCACGCATGGGTAACAAGGCGAAACTCGACCCATAGCAAGAGTGGTGAGAGTGCATGTTTCTCAGAGCACCTGCTGGTCTCAGATCAATGAATAAACAGTGATGAAAATTGATAGAAGAATCCAAGGATCAAAAGAGACTGATTTCAACCAGGGACGCAGCACGAACACTTCACTCGGTAAACGAACACTGTCAAAGGGTCCAAGGTATGAAAACAAAAACAAGATGAAACTCGACTTATTAATTAGTTAGGCAAAACTAAACTAGATAAGTACCAGGACAAAACTGGATTTCATGCATAGGCGACGAGATTGAAACTCGACCCAAAGCAAAGTGATGAGAGCACATGTTTCTCAAAGCACCTGCTGGTCTCAGATCAATGGATAAACAGTGATGAAAATTGATAGAAGAATCCAAGGATCAAAAGAGACTGATTTCAACCAGGGACGCATCACAAACACTACACTCAGTCAATGAACACCACCAAAGGGTCCAAGGTATGAAAACAAAAATGAGGTGAAACTCGACTCAATAACTATTTAGGCGAAACTAAACTATATGAGTACCAGGACGAAACTGGATTTCATGCGCGAGTGAGGAGACGAAACTCAGAACTCGACCCAAAGTGAGGTGATTAGGGTGTAAAACTAAAAACCTGCTGAAAGTGAATACCAGGGCGAAACAGGTATTCAAAAGGTATATCAATAGACATTGAAATGAACCGATGAAGGTAGTGAAGACCCGAGAAGACTGTGCCAGGGAAAAAATGAACTACAATCAAGAGTGGACACTCAATCAATCAAATAATTAACATCAAAAGGATATTTGTATGGGGTGAAACTGAGATAATGAGGGTGAAGACCTTGCTGGGGATATAAATTTGTGGAATTAGCAAATCACTGGGGATAAATAGGAATAGTAATGGATTACGTTCCGAAGCATGTTTGAAAACATTTTTATAGCGTAATGCTCCATATAATGGAAATGCTACGCATTTTGGTAAATGCAATGTAATGATGCATGTTTAAATGTTTCACTGGGGAATGGCCAATCGAGAAGCCAGTGACCAAGAAGTCAGGATTTTGCAAGACTTTGCAAAACTAAATTGCAAAATCCGCTGAAGAAGAGAAGATACAAGGAAACGCTGGAGAGAAACCCTTTAGGAGATGAGACTATGCAGGGAGTAACAAATGAGTAATCGGTAGAAACGGGCTACCAACATAGAGAGGAGTTGCAAAAATAAATTGCAAACTCCTAGAGAAGATTAGATCAACACTGTAGCTTCTGGAGAAGGATGCCAAATGAATATTGGACATTGTGGGAGAAGATCAGGGCAAGACTGTAATCTCTGGAAAAGGCAGCGTGCAACCGTGTTGAGGATGCCACCAAGATAACAAACCAGACATGAGGGGTAAAAACCTTTGCAAGGGAATAAAGCTCTATTGAGGAAACGGGACTTCACCGGGGAAACAAAAATCTGTTGAAGAGCGTTTTGTTGGAGATTTTTGAACTTTTGGAATGCAACCATTGGATGGATCATGCAGATAGTCACGCGACATCGACTTTACTGGGGATAAGGAAAGATCCTAACGTAAGGATTCCCCAAGAAACAAATTAGATGAGAAATGAGATATCAGGATGATAAATCTCTAATTGGCAACTCCACTAGAGAATTGAAACTTCTTCAGAATGTGAGTTCCCATTTAAACAACTCCACTGGGGATATGCGACATCTTCAAACTTGGAGTCTCAGAACGAAGCCTTTCTCTTGAAAAATATATCTGGGGCAACAAAACTCTGTTGAGGAAAAGAAACTTCACTGGGGATAGGGAAAGATACTTTTCATGACATGAATGGCCTCTGTCCAATAGAAAAGCCAAATCTTCCCCTCCCGACAACATTAAGCTCTTTACTGATGCTCATTGTGTAAGCTCTTTTTGATGTCAAACAATTGTTTTGTATGCAGAAGGATGTTTATTATGGAATGACAACCCTGATATGACAATTACTTAAACCTTGAAATTGAAAACCTTGAATGAAAAAGATGTTGCATCCCTATCGTGAGTGAATCACTAGTTATAGTACACAATTTCAAAAACTTTTCATCTTTAAAAGAAACATGATGCAGGCGATAAGATACTAACATATATATGTAACACATGTTTAGGAAGCACTATCCTGTTGTAGTATGCTTTCGAATTAAACCCATGTTTCAGTTAGGACTTTTGAGGGTTGTAATGTGGCCTGGTTCTCAATTTTTTGAAAAAAAAAGATTTTTTTAAGGCTCAAAATTATTTGGTGCCCACCCATTCTCCATGATGTTCTCTATTCCTACGTTCAGTTAACTTGATGCGAGTACTCATCTCTCAAAAGAGGCTATAATGATTGAGGAATCTCAACAGTTACTTTGACACGACAGTCACTTTAACTTTTGGTTTTTTGGGTGTTCGATCACACGAATTTTCTTTTGATGAGGATTTTTATTGGATAATCCTTTTCTGCCTTTCAGGCTTTTCAAGTTCCTCCTCTTTTTGTTTCCCTAACTTTTTCCTGGACCAATTCTTTTGAATTTCAATTTGGAAGTCCAGCGGGATACCCTAACTTTTGCCTAAGCGACTTGTTTTCAAGTTTCGACTTAGCATGTATTTTTTTGTTTCTTTATTATTCATACTTTTACTTTCGAACAATTCGTGTGACCCTAAGTCTTAGAACTTTTTTTTGGAGGAAAGTGACTGCCTCATTCCTTGGTCGGTGAGGGATAACAATTGTTGTATCGATTCGATCTCGACCTCATGATTTTTGTGAGGAGATAACGATCATGGTTTTGATCTTTTCCTGACCTCGTAATGTGAGGGATAAGGTATGGTGATCCTCAGAGGGAACACTCCTTTTGAAATTTGAATGCTTGATCAAATTAACTGAACATTTACCCTGCCCTGGGTTAAAATAAGGGTTTTCTTTTGTGCAAAATAGAAACTCCTACTTCGAAGGCTCAGAGGGGTTAACGAGGGTCTATCTCCCTTATATCTCTGGTGTTTGGGGATTGAAACAAGGCATGTACATTGTCAACAAGTTTCTACTCAAAAGCATACAATCATAGATATCGCCCTTCCTCCAATCTTTTGACTAGGCAAAAGAGTTGGCACAGTTGGTATCAAAATGCCAGAAAATCATTTAAAGAGTGATAATGAATGGTTTAAGTAAAAAAACAAAAGAAACACTTTAAGGCAAACATATTCAGCGTATCAGGGTTGACATTTAAAAACAAACAAGTTCTTGCATGAAGACAATGTTAAATCAGTCAATCAAGATACACATGAAAATGCAGCAGAGAAAAAAAATGCCACCATGGAAGAGGATCGTCTCCATCCGGACTTGTCAATGTGGATGATGCACTGCAATCCTGGCTGTATCCTGACCCATGACCTCTACATTATGAAGAGAAGTTGTGAATTTTTTTTCTCGAAGAAATGAGCATTCAAAGGGGAAGAGATAGACCTTTGCCGCCAATACGGGGCCAAGAAACAACTTATCAAAGTACCCATAAGAAAAGTAGCTGAGTATCAACAAGAAGAAAATTAACATGCCCCTTGCATAGCTTGATAGTTGTACTCATCGTCTGTATTTCAAGCAACAATAACTTAGATTATCATGTTCATGTAGGGCCAACAATGTTCATATGCACATGTTTATCAAAATATTGGACATTTTTGCAAACAAAACAATAAAAAAGAGTTTATGTGAACATATAAGAGAGGATCTTTTATTGATTTGAGATATCAGCCTGTGAAAAAGGCATTTACATTTGGGAGTAGCTAAATGCAAAATCAGAACAAACAAGTGTTTACAAATGGCAATGTGAATATAATTATCCATCAAGTTCTGACACTGCTATAACTCTTATGACTTTAACGCCTTCGTCATCCTACTTTTGACACAACCGTCTTGTATTGGCTCCGAACCTCTTCCAGGTGACCGAAAGAGAGAAACAAAGAAAATCATGCTAAGAATAGTCATTTGCTTTAAGTCCCAAAATTTTTCCTAAATCTCCCTTTCGGGTTTTCGATTCACCAGGACACCCTCTTTTTTCCTAAGCTGCCCTTTCAGGTTTTCAACTTAGCGGGGTTCTCTTTTTTTTATTTATGCAAAGTATTTTTTAACTACGTCAACATTTACAAGAAGAGGGAAGTATTCCTCCATCCATGGTTGCGAGCATCATCGCTCCACCAGAGAAAACTTTTCTGACCACGAATGGTCCTTCATAAGTCGGGGCCCACTTGCCTCTGGGATCCCCTTGGGGAAGAATTATCCTTTTTAGCACAAGGTCAACTGGCTTGTAACACTGAGGTTGTACTCTCTTATCAAAAGTTTTCCTCATCCTTTGCTAATATACCTGACCATAACATACAACCGTCAATCTCTTCTAATCGATGAGTTCTTACTGATCCAGCCGATTCTGTACCCACTCACTTTCATCAAGCTCAACATTATTCATGATCCTAAGAGAAGGAATTTCGACTTCTACAGACAACACTGCTTCCATTCCATAAACCAGAGAAAATGGGGTTGCCCCAGTCGAAGTACGCACAGTGGTACGATAACCATGTAAAGGGAAGGGAATTATCTCATGCCAATCTTTATAGGTTATCACCATCTTCTGTACAATTTTCTTAATGTTTTTATTGGCCGCTTCAACAGTGTCGTTCATCTTAGGTCGATACAGGGAAGAGTTATGATGCTTGGTTTTGAAAGACTCATAAAGCTCCTTCATCATCTTGTTGTTAAAATTGGACCCATTGTCAGTGATGATCTTTTCGGGAACTCTGTAACGACAGAAAATATTATACTTAATGAACCTAGTTACCACCTGCTTGGTGACATTGGCATAAGACGCAACTTTGACCCATTTAGTAAAATAATCGATGCCAACCAGGATAAAATGATGTTCGTTGGATGCTGTTGGCTCGATCTTACCAATCATATCAAATCCCCACATCACGAATTGCCAAGGGGAAGTCAAGACATTCAGTGGTACATGTGTCACATGTACCTTATCAGCATAGACTTGACATTTTTAGCAAATCCGTGCATGATTATAACAGTCAGTCTCCATGGTGGACCAATAATAACCAGCTCGCAAAATCTTTTTAGCCATGGTATGCCCACTGAAGTGAATCCCGAAGTCACCCTCACATATCTCTTCAATGATTCTAACTACTTCTCGTTTGTCAACACATCTGAGCAGTAAACCATCATGATGCCTCTTATACAACACACCACCACTAAGAAAGAACTTGGTCGAAAATCTTCTCAAGAACTTCTTATCTGTGAAGGACGCCTATTTAGGTTATTCGTGCATTTCAAGATATCTTTTGACATCATAAAACCAAGGTTTATCGTCTGATTCCAAATTGGTTTCAAAGTAAAAGCTGGCTCATCCAACCTTCTGATGGTAATGGAAAGTGCTTTGTTAGCCCACTTAACTTTGAACATGGAGGAGAAAGTTGCCAGTGCATCAACTAGATTGTTCTCTTATCTAGAAATATGTTCAAACGTGATCTCTTAGAAGTATAGAATCAACCTCATAACATGCTTGCGATAGGGAATCAGGTTCCGATGAAGAGTCTCCCAATCTCCATTAATCTAACTGATAACAAAATTGGAATCCCCGTAAAATTTCAAATATTTGATCCGCAGATCGATTGGTGCTTCAATGCCATAAATGCAAGCTTCATATTCGTCCATATTGTTAGTATAATCAAAGAAAATACGAGCCGTGAAAGGAATATGGAATCCTTCAGGGGAAGTAATAACAACTCCAACACCATTTCCCATGGCATTGGAGGCACCGTCGAACACAAGCGTCCAACGTGATCTTGGCTCGGGTCCTTCATCTGGGCTTGGTACATCACAATCTCGAATGTACACTATTTCCTCATCTGGAAAGTGAAACTTCATCGATTCATAATCGTCCATGGGCTGATGAGCAAGATGATTGGCCAATGTACTACCTTTGATCGCCTTTTGCATAGTGTTATGGATATCATATTCAGTGAGTATCATCTACCAACAGGCTACCCTACCTGTAAGTGCCGGCTTCTCAAAAATGTACTTAACTGGATCCATTTTGGATATCAACTAGGTGGTGTGTAACATGTATTGTCTTAAGAGTCTGGCAGCCCAGGCAAGTGCACAACAAGTCTTTTCCAACAATGAGTACCTTGACTCGCACTCCGTAAACTTCTTGCTCAAGTAATAAATGGCTTGCTCTTTCTTCCCTGTCTCGTCATGCTGACCAAGGACACAACCCATAGAGTTTTCTAACACAATTAAATACATGATTAGTGGCTTTCCTTCCACCGGCGGCATGAGTATCGGGGGTTCCTGCAGATACTCCTTTATTTTTTCAAAAGCCTTATGACAATCTTCATTCCACCTTACTGTCTAATTTTTCTTTAACAGTCTGAACAAAGGTTCACATGTGGTCGTGAGATGATAAATAAATCTAGAAATGTATTTTAACCTCCCCAAGAAACCACAAACTTCCTTCTCTATTTTTGGTTCGGGCATTTCCTGTATCGCTTTCACTTTATCTGGGTCAACCTCGATGCCTTTTTCACTTACAATAAATCCCAACAACTTGTCGGACCTCACCCCGAAGGTGCATTTATTTGGATTCAGCCTCAATAGGAATTGCCTTAGTCTCTCAAACAACTTCTCCAGATGAACCAGATGCTCCTCTTATGTGTCAGACTTAGAAATCATATCGTCCACATATACCTCAATCTCCTTGTGAATCATATCATGAAAAAGAGTAACCATGGCACGCTGATAGGTTACCCCATCATTTTTCAAACCAAACAACATCACCTTATAGCAAAAGGTTCCCCAAGGCGTGATAAATGTTGTCTTTTCTATATCATTTGGAGCCATTTTCATTTGATTGTAACCCAAAAAGCCGTCCACGAAGGAAAAGACTTTAGAGTGAGCAGTATTATCGACCAACACATCAATATGAGGAAGAGGAAAATCATCCTTAGGGCTAGTTCTGATTAAATCCCTATAAGCCATGCAGATCCTGACCTTACCGTCTTTCTTAGGCACATGCACAATATTTGAAATCCATGGCAGATAATTAATGACTTTTAAGAAATTCGCATCCAACTGTTTCTGAACTTCTTCTTTAATCTTCTTGGACATCTCAGGATGAGTTCTTCGGAGCTTTTGCTTGACAGAGGAGCAACCTTCTTTGAGCGGTAGTCTATGAACAACAATATCTGTATCCAATCCTGGCATGTCTTCATAAGACCAAGCGAAGATATCAGAATACTCACGGAGTAGCTCAATCAATATGACTTTCATACTTTCCTCGAGATCTGCCCCTATCTTGACCTCTCTTTTTACCTCTTTTGTGCCAATGTTCACCACCTCAACTGATTCTTGGTTCGGCTGGATAACCTTTTCTTCTTGTTTTAACAACCTTGCTAATTCCTCGAGAAGATCACAATCCTCATATGCCTCCTCCTCAGCTTGATAGATCAGATTGTCAAAGTCATAGTGAGCGATAGAAGAGTCGTTATCAATATAATCCATGGTGGAAGTGCATCTACATAAATGATATTTTGGGTGTTTTAGTGACGATGTGTAAAAAGGGAAACATTGTCATTTAAAGAGAAATAAAAAGAAAAGAATGAAACAAAATTTTTGAATGCAAAAACGTACTTATTTATGACAAACTTTTGAAAATAAACATGGTGGCCCTACACAAATGATCCACTACGCCTTGGGCAGAGCGCACGAATTATGTCATGATAACAAAAGAAAACAAGAAACTTACTCCTCAGCGCTTGAAACTTGGATACCCTCTATAGAAGTCCAGTTGTTGAGTGCTTGGCCTGGAATGCTTGGACGGATCCAATCTTCAATATTGTATCCATCGACCCTATAGTCACCAACTGCATTGGTGCATCCTTATTGAGTAGCACTAGGACGGGAGAATTTCACAGGAGTAGATAAACCAGAAGCTCTAGAAGTTGCACTTTGCTGACCCGGGATAAAACCAAGACCGAATTTGTTGAATTTTAGGGTAACATCCAGCACTCGACCCCAACCTTCAGGATTTCCATTCTCTACTACTACTTTAGCATCCCTGAGAGAAGACATAATCGTTTCCGGCTTCTTTTCCTGTTCTGGAGGGGGAAAATTAATCACATGGACTGTCTCAAACACTTGAAAAGGAGTCTCATGTATTTCACCTTCCACCTCAACATAGCGGAATAATTTCAAATGACTCACAATATACTCTTCCTCACCGTATACAGTGATCACTTTTCCCTCTGTAGGATACTTTAACTTCTGGTGAAGATAGAGGTGACTGCCCCTGCCTTGTGAATCCACGACCGCTCCCAACAAACAACAATACGCTGGCTGTATGTCCATCACGAAGAAAGTAGCATTGAAAGTGTGAGGACCCACCTTGATAGGTAATTCCACCTCCCCTAATACTTCTCTTCGAGACCCATCAAAGGCTTTTACCATCAAGTTGCTAGGACGTAACTCCAGGCCGGAATAATCAATTTTCATCAATGCTGACTTGGGTAGTACGTTCAAAGACGACCCTGTATCCACCAAAAATTAGGATAAAGTAGTTCCCCTGAACTCCATAAAAATATGTAATGCTTTGTTATGGTCTCACCCTTCTGGAGGAAGATCAAAATCAGTGAAGTCCAGACCGTTCCCAATAGATATATTAGCACAAACATTCTTGAACTGATTGACTGTTATTTCATGTGGCACAAATGCATTCTTCAACAACTTCATCAAAGCATTTCTGTGAGGTTCTGAATAGATCAACAAAGACAAGATAGACATCTTAGAAGGGGTATGGCTTAGATGATCAATTATGCTATAATCACTCTTCCTGATAATTTGCATCAACTCCTCAACTTCATCAGGAACTGAGGAAGTTTCTTGCATTGGATCTGGTTGAGTCACATTGGCTGGGGTAACTCTCGAATTACCAATCGTTACCTGTTGTTTTCCTCTTTCTCTTAGAGGCATCTTCCATATCTTGTACATTGGAAGGAACAAACACTCTCCCTCTTCTAGTCATTCGACCTACGCCAGAGCAATTATGAACATCCCCTTCATTGTATTCAGTACATTCTTTCTTGGAAGGACCGGGATTTGCCTCTTGCTTCACCCCATGGCAATAAACATCAGCACCATAATGCCATGGGATGGCCTTCTCACTAGTATACAGCATGGGACCAGGTACCGTAATCATCAAAGGAGGCGCCCTAGCTGGAATGTGCGCAGGGGTGTAAGGAATAGATACCATATCAATGTCTTCTTCAGCAACCTTTCGGTAACTTGGCTTTCTATCAAATTGTAGGGAACCCTCATCCATCATGACTTGGATACCAACTTTCAAATCATCGCAGCCCTTTGGTTGCTCTCTACACTTGGCACAGTCTGAAGCACAACCCGAAAAAATAGAATTGTCATGCAAATACCTCTTAACATACCACAACGAAGTAATTACTTGTTCTACATCCATAACTAAATTAAGCATTTCTCCACTATCATCAATCATATTAACAACATCCACTCCATGCCTAGGCATTGGGTTCTGGGTATCATTCGGACCAGTTACTGGAGTAAACTCAATTGCCTTGGCATCCAACAAGTCTTGTATTCTGATTTCAACACAAAACAGTTGTCTATTGAATGACCAATTCCGCCAGAATGGAATTCACATATTGCGTTAGCATCATAGTTAGGAGGAAGTCTTCCAGTGGGTGGTGGCATATTTCTCAAGCTAATCAACTTCAAATCGAGAAAATGGTGGAGTGCTTCAGTAGGAGATATTGGTAAGGGGTAGAATTTTCTCAATTGTCTTTGTTGTTGACTATTATACTGACGGGGAGCATCTTGATGTATTTGTTGTTGGGGTACCAGATTCTTCCTCTACTGTGGAGGAGCATTAATAGTAATAGACACAACATTGATGTGTTAGTGTTGGCGATCATCTCCTCTTCCTCCATGAGAATAAACCGCACTTGTGTCGCCTTCCATCTTCTTAGGGTAAGTATGGAATGGTTTTTTACCACCCCCTGATGAACCACTAGAACCACTGATTTGAATCTTCCCTAATTTCAAACCCACCTCAATTCTTTCACCAGCCATAACCAAATCCACAAATCCTGCTGAAGCAATTCCTATCATGTGATCATAAAGCGGACCTTACAGGGTACTCATAAACATATCAAGGAGTTCTCGTTCTATGAGTAGAGGTTGGACCCTCGCAGCCAACTCACGCCACTTCTGAGCGTATTCCTTGAAAGATTCTTTTGGTCCTTGTGATAAATTCTGTAACTGAGTGTGATTAGGTGCCATATCCATATTGTACTGATAATGTTTGACAAAAGCCCAAGCAAGATCGTTCCAGCAACAAATATGAGTTTTCTCTAACTTCGTGTACCACTCCAGGGATGCCCCAGATAAGCTATCCTGGAAGAAATGAACCAAGAGCCCATGATCATCAGTATGCACCAATATCTTTCTGAAATAAGCAGTTGCATGAGTAACGGGACATGACGAACCGTTGTACTTTTCAAAGACCGATGGTTTCAACTTTGGATGAACCTTTACCCTAGATACTAGCCCAAAATCATTAGCATCCATACCAAGGACTCCTTTCCCTTACACAACCCTCAAACGTTCTTCCAACAACCGATACCTTTTATCCTCAACCTGAACTTCTGGCTCAGAACGCCGTACAGAGAACTGATATTTATCCTGATCAAACTCAAAGTCCTGCTCTTGACAATTTCTTACACTGCCCAAATTATCTCTTCGGCTCCCCACAAGACGTGGTCCCGGGGATGGGGGAAATTTCCCCATGTTGCGCAGGAAGGGATTGCCAGGTGACCTATGAAAATTCCCGACGAGATGGTCTTGTACGTCTCCCAGTCCAACGGAAATGTCTTGATAGAGTCCTTGATTCCCATCATCCACTGGATAAAGGTGTTGATTGTTGACAATGGCAGCCAATTCCTCCTGTCGGTGATTCACATTGGTGATGACCTTCATGAACTGGGTCATTTGAGTAGCCATCTAGGCTCTCATTTCAGCAAGTTCAACTTGGACTTGTTCCATCTGTCTTGGTAAATTATTTATGGTGGAATACCGATGAGTAGTCGTCTTGAATTATGGATAAGAAAAACAGATTTAAGATGAGAAAAATATCCCAAGATGACCTGCAATGTATGAGATGTATGATATGCATGATATGTTTGTGTTATTACCGAGTATTTACAAGCTTTGTCAACCATCATGAATAACAACCGAGCACAATAAAACAAAGACAAAAGAAAAAATAAGTAAGAAAAACTTGTGCCATAATAAAATTCCTTTTTTACACAAAATAGTTGAAACACCAATTCTTAGAATCCACAGAATTCACGTAAGATAAAATGATCCCATCCGACAAGACTGGTGGTGATCGAACAAATAACAGAAAATGATACAATCAAAGGGGAAGGTTTCCCATTCCATCCTGAGATAAAGGTCTATCCTCCTGGAAATGCTCTTCACTCCACTCCCTGGTCTCCTGGAATAATTGTCTCGTCCTTGGGCAATCACACTCTTCAACAAGGCCTTTAATCACCATATCCTTTTGGAACAGCTTCTCCTCTAAGTACTGGCATTGCTCCAGAAATCGATCACATTTTCTGCATTATGGAAAAAGAATAGGTGTGAGTGCATTCTTCAATTCTTCTACATGTTTTCTGAGCTTAGCATTTTCTTCTATCACAAGTGTTATTTGCTCTTCGCGTTCCTGATCTCGCAATCTGACTTTATTAAGTTGCCTTTCCAGTTCTTTAACCTTCATGTTATGACATGATTTTAACTTTGTTTTTGCTGTTTGGAGACTCTCAATCTTTTGTTGACTTTTCAAAAGTGCATCATTCTGAAGGTTAGTTAAGCTGGAACCTTTAATCCTCGACCTCTTTGATTGTTCAAATGATCTGTGACCCTCTAACCGGCGGCTCTTCTCCCGACTCTCCTTCTAGAGTATTTTCTTTTCTTGTAAGGCAAAGGAAAGTTCAATATTTTTTCTTCCAGACCAGCTTGTACTTTGATATTCTCCACTTTGGCATTCTCGAGGCATGCTATTGGTACAACTTTGGATTTTCCTGGCGCGGATTGCTTAGAAGATATTCTACCATGAGAAGAATGACCAACCTCAGGATCATACCCAGGATGTGGATACAACGACCTTTCTCTCTTATAAGGTAACAACAACACTTTTACCCGACTCTGAATCCATTTTGAATAAGCATCAAGAGCCACACCTCCTCTTCTATCAAAAGACTGCTTTCCTTTTCGGTGAATGTGTTTCCAGGAGACCTTTACTCTTTAAAACATAGCAGCATCTCCTCCTTTGCCAAAATAAACAGTTTCTCTTACCTCCCTCTCAGTAGGTCCATCTGTCATTACGAAACAAAATTGACGTCGTGCTAAGATAGGATTATAATTGATGCAACCCTTGGTTCCCATGAGTGGAACATTAGGAAACTCGCTGCAACTCGTGATAAACTCCTTCAGAATTCCCATGATGTTCCAGACAATGTCATAGGAAGTAAGTCCCATAACCTGTGGGGCCCAAAGAGACGTCTCAACTGTGTCAACAAATGGTCCTTTAGTAGGCATGTGCATCATGAACCATTTCTAGAGTACAACTGTACCGCATACCACATCTCCCCTCCTACCATGCCGAGAATGAATAGTGTAGTAAGTATCATCTAACAACGTCGGTACCGTATTGTCATTCACGAAGACACAAATTGCCGCCAAATCCACCAACCTCTTTGCCACAGGTAAAAGGACCAAACCATAAATCAACATGAACAGCAGCGCATTGAAAGCTGTCCATTTACCTTTTTTTGAAAATCCCTTGGCCTTGTTTATCAGATAATCCCGAGAAATACCCTGCATGTCTCCTTTCTTGATCCAATTTCCTTCCACTTTGCTAACGATCAAATAAAGAGCTTTAGCGATAGCCATGTAATTGGGAGATTCAGGCACTTGAGTAAAAGGAATACTTTTTGTGATCTTTACATCAAGAATATGTGCGTACTCTTCAAGGGTTGGTGCTAGCTGGTAATCTTGAAAAGTAAAACATTGTAGCTGTGGATCGTAAAACTGAAGAAGTACCCTCAAATCCCATTCCTCATAAAAATCATTCACCAGTGGCAATAAGTTCCCATACCGCTTCCTGAAGATGTTTTCATTCGGACCATTCACAAGAGCTCCCAGTCCTTGCAATCGACCCCCATAAAACACAAACTGATAGAGTGCCTTCTTCCTAAGAGTCCCTGCACCTGTGCTCATGTTGTTATTCATCCTGATACCAATGACAACTTCTAAATACCCTGGAAATAACATGCATACATGAGTTAGACATATATATTTTTTCTTGCATTTTTTTTAGAAAATAAATATTCCATGAGGTGATGCAAACACATATGAATCAAGGTATCTGTTGTGTTGTTCTGAATATGCTGGGAAACCAAGATCCAGAACTTTGTAAAATAACCAATCATTCATTTTTAGAAAATCAGTCACCAGCAAAACAGAGTCACCAATAGTACCTGTAAGGATAAAAAATTCCCTCCCCGCTCACAGGTGTAAACTAGGTCAGGGTAAGGCAAAGGTAACTCAGAATGATGGGTACGCCTGAAGCCACTATCGTCGAAACACATATGTGAAACGATAGCACCCCATTTGTACTCTCATTTGAGCATGGATAACATGAACGCACTAGAAAACCAAAGTCTACTAGCCTTCCATGTTCCACTCTATTCCTAAGGTTCCTATGGTTGTCACTTGGCCTGGGTATTGGGCCTTTTACCTCTTGTAATACCCACCCAACATGGAGACAGATCCAGCACAGCAGATAACCAGTATGGAAAGCGGTAAAATGCATGCACAAACATATGAAAGCAGTGTGTATAAAGCTATAGATAATTGGAAATCAATGAACACCCAAAGAAATAAATAAACAAGAGCTAGGACCGACTCCGGGATGGACCATCAATAGGTCAGTCATGTCGCCAGTGAAGTCGCCAGTGAAGTCGCCAGTTGAAACAACCGGCTGAACCATCATCAGATAATAAAATCAATGAAGTCGCCATGAAACATCTTTTATCCTGCAAGAAAGGAAAGGTAAACATCGAGAAAACAGGGTGAAATTACGGTCTTGTGATCGAGAGATCAGGTAATGGAGTTTGTTACGCGAGGGGAAGGTAGTAACACCCCACACGCCCGTAGTACTCTACGGTATCCACTCTTGTTTGTTCTAATCCAAGGGTGTGTAAATCTATATCTTAATCTTAATAGCTAAAATAAAATGCAAATAAGGAATGTATGCAAAAGAAAAGAGAAAATAATGTAGGGAAAATAAAAGTTGTGCTTGCTTGGGCCCTACCCCAGTGCCTACATATCCCTTTTAAGGAATCAGAGCAACCGTAGTTTGGCTCATACACTTTGGTTGGTTTGTGTTTTTTAGTTAAGGAAATAAAAGCAACAGACAAAATGGAAAAACATCAGATAGAATAACAAAGTGTCAACAATGATGATAGAATAAAAAAAAGAGATGACAAGACATCGCATGGCAACACAAACTCAGATAAGGCGGTAAAACGCCAACATGATATCAAAATATCAGACAATATGATGAAACATTACACCTAACGATGATATTGAAAATCAAAGTAGGATAACAAACATGTGTGATGGCGAAACACCGGCTAAAAGAATGTGCGATGGCGAAACATCAGCTAAGAGATAGAAATATAACATGGCAAAGATGGCGAAACGTCAATAAACCAGATGATAAAACATCATACCTAAAAATGATATTAAGAATCAAAGTAGAATAACAAATATGTGTGATGGCGAAACACCGGCTAAAAGAATGTGCAATAGAAAAAAATCGGCTAAGAGATAGGAAGATAACATGGCAAAGATGGCGAAACATCAATAAACCAGAGAACAAAACACCACAACTAACAATGATATTGAGAATCAAGGTAGGATAACAAACATTTGCGATGGAGAAACACCGACTAGAAGAATGTGCGATGGTGAAACATCGGCTTAGAGATAGGAAGATAACATGGCAAAGATGGGGAAACATCAATAAACCAGATGATAAAACATCATACCTAACAATGATATTGAGAATCTAAGTAGGATAACAAACATGTGCGATGGCGAAACATCGGCTTCAAAAAAAATGTGATGGCGAAACATCGGCTTCAAAAAAAATGTGATGGCGAAACATCGGCTAAAAGATAACAGGGTATCATGGCAAAGATGGCGAAACATCAATAAACCAAATGATAAAACATCACATCTACTATGATATTGAGAATCAAAGTAGGATAACAAACATGTCATGGTAAGGATGGCAAAACATCAATCTGACAAAGTTTAAAATAAAACAGGAAGGCGCACAAGCAATTAAGATTGGTTTGTATTTTTTACCTTAAATTCATTAGAGATATTTTATGATTTGCCAAGAATAAGTTTTAGTTTTAAGATGCAAGAATGAAAAGAAAAAGAAAACAACTAAGGGAGACTATCCTAATCTCTAGCCCTAATATTATAATACAATGATTGATCCTAAGGTTGAGGATGAAAAGGGGAATTCCTACCCTATATTAGCATGCCTGGATACCTATCCTTGTGTCTAGCTCGAGGACTAACCCTACACGAGCAATCCTAAGGGTGCATGGTAAATACCAAACAAGTGCTTTGGCAAAAGCACGCAACCAGGGTATACTGACTCATGGGATGGGGGATATGAAGAGAAATGCTTTAGCTAAGGGGATCGGATCACCCAATGAAAACAAGCGAGAGATAAATGAAATAAGATAACTGCGATGTTCAAAGCAACTGCGCACCTAACCAAGATATAGAAGATTGAGGTAGATGACAGAAGACAATATGAACGGTCATAGAGTGTCAGCATTGGCCAATGTGAAATCCTGATAAAGCGTGGGGGTTTAATTGCCGAACCATTACCCACTTGATGGACTCGATACATATGATATGCACGACTCCGAAGCATCGACGTACCACGTGAGCTAAGGATGACACAGACTAGAAGGTACGGAGGTTGATTACGGACCCTTCCCCGCTCACCTCCTTTTGAGGACTTATTAACTATAATATAATGCGGGCACAAATATAAACACACATGCATAATACCCACTCCGAAGGTATGGTTTTAAACAATCACAATTAGCACACCAACATAATTGCCTTAAACAAATATTTAAATAAACCAGAGGGACTCCTGAAATATATCAGCAACAGAAGTCCCCGTCATATATCTCTATTCCTACTTGACATGGCAAGGAAAGTGATAAGAACCCTACTTCTCAGGATCTCTAGAAATCAGTAAATGGCAGAGATAAAAGGGTAGTAGTGCAATACCAAACAGATAACTGTTCGCAGTAAATAAATGATAGAAAGAAACCCATATAACTTCAAGCAAGCTAGCATTAATAAACAAATTAAGTCAGAAATCACTCCATTGAATATGAGCATTTAGGCTTCAAATATGAACATGTCCCACAAGTGGTGCATAGCAGCCACAATCACATATATATCCTACAAAGACTATCAAATATACAAAGCACAAGAATTGTGCAAGCATAGCCAATTGTGTTCCACAAATAAAGTGGAAAATTATCACATCAAGTCAAAATGGACAACTTTCTCAAAGTACCTCGCACATTCAACAGACAAATTAGTGATCTCAAGAAGAAATGGTGAATTAGATGAGGGATGTATGTTGAAATAACTGGCAATGGAAATAACATAGTATTAAATATCAAAGCATTAGATATGGGAAACACCAAGTAGGTATAGGCAACAAATATGTTAAAGCTAAAGAATTGTTGCTCCTTTTTATCACCATGTTGAATTGATTAGTAAATATCAATCAAGGACCATAGGAGCTTGATAAGAATACATTCAAAGACCTTGGAAGTTAGTAGCAACCACTACTCAATCATACTCATTTATTTCACCATGATTCACAAGCACAATAGAAGGGGGATTTCACAAAATGCATCACAAAGCTTAGATCTTAAATTAACAATGAAAGGGATTCAAAAAAGGCAAAGTTGGAAGGCTTTAAACCATTCAAGAACTTGAAATCAAGCCTCTAAAATTCTATGAGGATATAATCAAAAGTTTAGAATGTTGATCCTAATACATGTTGCACAAGTGCATTCAATATACCTCAAAGATTGAGGATGAGAAAAGATAAGAACATCAAATTCATACACGAATGAAATTGGTTCTAGCACTAGAGATCAATTATTCTCAAGTCCTTATGAAACTATCATTGAATTATCATTTCTCTACATATTATCATTGGCCACTTGTGACCTTAAACTCAAGTTAAAAGCTCAAGTTCCAAAGTGAAAATCAATGATAAAACATTAATTACAAAGTATGCATCAAAAGGCTCAACATTCATTTATGAGGAAATTAAGCGAATTGACTTGAGTTTATGTAAGGAAACAGAAGCAACATGATCATTAGGTGCCCAAATTACAGGCCTCTCATAAGTTCATTGGCCACTAAACAAGTTGCAACAAAGAATGCAAACTCAATTGATCACCTTCACTTCAAAAATACATCAAAAGTAGAAACAAGGATCAATAATTCACACACAAAATTTCTTAGCATCTTTGAAGTGTTTATAAGTCATAAAGCAAGTCTTAAGTTCATGAATTGTTGAGGAGGGGATCAAATGAGGCCCAAAGTTCAAAACTAGTTGGCCAAACTACCAAACTAGACAAGTTTTCAAAATAATTTGTGGAAAAATATCAAACCAATTCAAATAATCCAAGAAAAATCAGATTTAAATCTCAACCCATCTATGAACCATATACAAGATCCAAATTCCATTGGAAATCCCGGGCATAATGATATTTGAATTGAAACTTACACAATAAGCAACAAAACCCTAATTGTTTGACTTTTAATCTTTAATATTAATTAGATAAGATAAAAATTCAAACAATTCAAAACAAATATACATCAATCATGAGGAAACTCAAGATGTCAGAATACCTATTTTTCCATATTTTTAGAATTAAAGAAAAGTCAAAAATAAAATCAAATTCAAACAATTAATCAATTAAACAATCAATTACATCCCAAAATAAAATTCTAATCAAAAGTCAGAATAAAATCATCCCAAAATTAATATTCAAATATTAGAATTAAAAACAAACTTATATAATTTTTTGTGGATTTTTTAGATTCAGAAAAATATTGAAATTAAATTAAATACAAACAATTAAACCATTAGACCATTATTTAATTCTCAAAATGCAAACCCTAACCAAAAATCAGAAATGGACCAAAACAAAATTATATTCAAATACTAAGATAAAAAAAAAGCTTCTATAATTTCTTTGTGGATTAAGAAAAATATTAAAATAAAATTGTGAAACAAAAAAAATCAAACAAAACTTCCAAATTAATCTTCTAAACAAAAATAGGAAAAATACCAAACAAATTTCAGAATCAAATTCTAAATAATTTCAAAACATTTTTTGTGGAATTTTTAGATCAAAGAAAATATTAAAACAGAAATAAACATTACACAAACAATTAATTAAACTTACGATTTTTTAGACCAATCAAAACATTTTTAAAAATTCCAAAAATTTACACAAAATAGTAGGAATTGTTTTGGACTTGTGATAATTTTTCCAAAATTTTTCAATTTGTTTTGATCAAGAAATAAAAATCAGAAAATCAATTGAAATCAAAATATAAATTATATTCAAATATTCAAATTGTACCGTTCAGATGATGACACCTTATCATCCCTAACCTCCAGCCAAATCAAAATATGCGCGCGCCCTCAGTGTTATGCCTCAACTTCAAATCCACGAAACAAACTCGTTTCTCAACCATTTTGCATCAAATCAAGTGTAACTTAAAGCCAACATGACAAGGATATCATTGCAATTCGAATCACACCAAGTAATCAAACGTGGATCTAGAAATCTATGCATGAAAACAACAAAAACACTGAAACCAAGAGTTGTAGAGATCTCAAACAAGTGTTGTATACCAAATCAAACCTCAAATTGCTTCAGAAACAATCGTATAACATCCACAAACAGATATTTATGCTTAAATTCAACAATAAACAGCTACATCTCAAGAATCAAAGTTGGATGATCCTACCTCAAATGAAAATCTGAATGCTTGATTCCCTCACTCCAGAAGCAAATCAACGGTTCCAACTTGATCCTCTTGCTCCACTGAATGTGTCTCCACAAAAAGAATGAAGAATTTACCAAGGAATTAGAGGATTTAAAGAAAAATGCAGAGGAAGGAAGTTTGAACTAAAATTTGGGTTTCATTCAATGGAGGCGTGTGTGTGATCAAATGAGCCTTGCTACTCATTATATAGAGTGAGTAGAGGAGGGTAGGAGTGGAAATGTAAGTTGAATACCATTGGAGGGAAAGTTTGGAAATTTTGGTAAAAAATGAGGATGCACATGGAGTCTGCATTTAATTTATGCATTTTCTTTCCTTTTATGCGTTTTGTGAGCCAAATGAAGTCATAAATACATACTTAAAATGCCAGCTCATGATTGTTTGAAATGAAAGAGTGTTGGTGAATTTGCAAAATCAGACAAGTTTTGTGATTTTTCAATCAAACAAGTACAACACCACATGGGGCACGAAATGGTGAGTGTGATGGGCCTTAGCATGTCACAAATTGGTCAAGGGATTGATTAGAAACAAAAAGAATGGCTGAAACTTGAGTTCTCAAGAATTGGCCATTTTGCATACTTGTCAAATTTCAATAAAATGTCTCAAAATTCCAAAGTTCATAACTTGCTCATACTTTTGAATTTTGACACAAATGAGCACTATTTGGAAAGGTCTTGCAATGATCTTCTACCTTGTGGAAATTGGCCTCACATTTGAGTCCATCAAGACTTTTAAAAATTGCAATGAAAATCACAAATTTTGGAAAATGACCTAAAATTTCACCTTGAGACATGAACTTCCCAAGACCATAACTCTTGATTATTTGACAATTTGGACATGAGATTAAAATTAGATGAAAGATCATCCTCTTAGATTTTCAAGCATACCTCATTTTCATTATTTTGACCAAGGATGAATAAATGGTGAATTTTTGAAGTTAAGTCCTCATTTTCCAAATTTACAAACTTTTTAGGGTTTCTTCATGAACAAGTTTCAAAACAAACATCAATCTTCTTGATCCAATGGTCAAAATGGACTTGAAATATGAAAATTACACATTTGACTTGATGGTTGACCAAAAGTTCACTTGGTCAATCTTGACTTTGACTGATTTTGGTCAAAATGACCATTTTTCCCCTTTTAATCAATTGATCCACTCCTATTCAAAATTGGTGATCAAAACTTCAAAAATATGATCTTCCAAACATATAGAGGCCATGTATAAAGTTTCATCTCTAAATTCTCAATAAAACCTGATGAAATCCCAAACCCTAGTCTTGGTCAACACCTTAGAAGAATGATGAATCATCTTCAAAACTTCAAACCCTCTGGATATCATGGCCAATTTCTTTCACAAAGATATCTCCAATGTCAATGAGGTGTTGTAACTTCAAAATCAAGACTTTCTCATGCATCAATAGCCCTAATCAACCAAAACCCTAATTTTGACTAATGAATCAAAAGGATGTGATTCTCCTTATAATCAACACAATCTTCAATCTTCTGATGATTCAATGAAGTTGATAAGCTATCTTATGATATGTGAATCCTTTGGGATAGAAAGATCCAGAGATTTAAATAATAAGGATCTCCTTGAGAAACTTGTCAACACAATCAACTCCCAAAGCTTGAGGAAGATCTGATAACCAAAATGTTTTGATCCCATCACCATGTATGAAACAATGTAATATGATGTTTATGATGGAACATAAGCCTGAATCAAGAGGGTAAATTTTGGGGTGAAACAATATGCATATGTTATGATGTTTTATAAATTATGTATGGATATCATATGTTTCTAACGGCAACGATAACATTGTATAACATCTTGGATGGGGAAAATAAATCCCTGATTGTTGTTAAGGGTGAAGAATATGAACCTTTCCTCTGCTGGGACTAATTTTGCTGGGGATTTCCGTTTTTTGTTTGAGGATATTCTGCAGGGAACGTTCGACTTCCACTTGGAGATATAAAAATTCTAGAACGTTAGTCATTCATCGTTCTCTTGAAGGATTTGAGTATTATGTATGCTGACTGGGGATGAAAGAGATAGATAATCCTCTTATGCGGGTACGTCCACTCTTTTGGGGAGGACAAAGTTGAATGACATCTGACCTGGGAAGAGAATTCTGTCTGGGAATTGCGATAATCGGAGAAATAACCTCTATTTGGGAAATAAACCCTATTGGGGAAATAAACTTTGCTGGGGAGATGTCTCTACTGGAGAAGAGAATTCTGTCAGGGATTTTACAGTGTTGGAGGAATAAACTCCACTGGGGAAATTAAATTCCTTTAAACTGTGCTGAGTGAATCATTTCTGATGGGAATTGAAATTTCATAGGTTGTGAGGAGGAAGTTTTCATTGTATGTTGGGGAAATGATCACACTTCTTTACCTACTAGGGACCTACTGGGGAAGCTGATCAAGTGAACTGCTGGAAGATGCCTCAATTTTTGTCTGAAGGTATATTAGACTCGATGAGGAATTTATCTTGTTGAGGATGAGTTTGTGAAGGTAGCTCTACGGAGATCTCTCTGGGGAGATTTGTGGACGACTTGAACGTTATCCCAACTCCTAGAGTCTTTAGTAAATACTAACTCTGTTTTTATTCACATATATTTTAACAGTAATCATATTCATATGCATATGTTCACTTAGTTTAGTCATTGGACGTTTTTGCAAACAAAATAGAGAAAGTAAGTTTGAATTTTGAATTATATTTGTATTGACATTTTGCCTATAAGTAGACAATTTTGTACAAAGAGACAGAGATCCTAGTAAGAGGAATCATCGTAAAAATGAAGAAAGTACAAAGAAAAACAAAGAAAGACAACTATATGGAAACAATCCAATTGGGTTTCAACTCTGCTATTACCCCTATGTCTTCAAGCATCTCATCCCTTGTTGTCGGAAGAAGTTGACTGAATTGATCGGTACATTTGAACTTAACGTTGATAGCCAAGCTTGCTGTAAGTGGATGATCCGGCGGGACATAGTCATACGCTTTAACCCCTAACTTTTGCCTGGACTGCCCTTTCGGGTTTTCAGTCCACCCAAATACCCTTTTTTGCCCAAGCTGCCTTTTCAAGTTTTCGACTTGCCGGGTGTACAATCTTTATATATATATATATATATATATATATATATATATATATATATATATATATATATATATATATATATATATATATATATATATATATATATATATATATATATATATATATATATATATATATATATATATATATATATATATATATATATATATATATATATATATATATATATATATATATATATATATATATATATATATATATATATATATATATATATATATATATATATATATATATATCCCTAATTTTTTCCTGAACCCTTTTGGTTTATCGGGATTACCTTACTTTTTCCTAGGCCAGTCAACATAACAGGTCTCTTTTATGCGTAGTATTTTTTGACTATGTTCGTGTTCACAGGGTGCGGGAAATCTTCACCATCCATGGTGGTCTGTATCATAACACCGCCAGAAAATATCCTCTTAATCATAAATGGCCCTTCGTATGTGGGAGTCCATTTTCCCCTGGGATCACCTTATGGTAAGATGATGTGCTTTATTACCAAGTCACCAGACTGTTATACCTGATGCTTGACTTTCTTGTTGAAGGCTTTGATCATGCGCTTCTGATACATCTGACCATGACAAACTTCCGCAAGCCTTTTCTCATCAATCAAATTCATCTGGTCCAGCCTAATCTGAATCCAGTCGTCTTCGTCTAAACCTGCATCTTTCATAATCCTTAGAGAAGGAATCTTGATGTCGACAAGTAAGACAACCTCCATACTGTAAACTAGAGAGAATGGGGTTTCCCCAATTGATGTTTGTACTGAAGTGCGATAGCTATGAAGATAAAATGGTAACATCTCATGCCAATATTTGTATGTCACCTTCATCTTCTGCAAGATCTTCTTGATGTTCATGTTGGCGACTTCCACTGTGCCATTCATCTTGGTCGATACGGAGAAGAATTGTGGTGTTTAATCTTGAACTGTGTACATAGTTCCGTGATCATAGTATTGTTAAGATTGTTACTATTTTCTGTGATAATCCTATCGGGGATGCCATACCAACAGATAAGGTTATGCTTAACAAATCAGGCCACAACATTCTTGGTAACAGAGGCAAATGAGGTTGCATCAACCCACTTCTTGAAGTAATCAATAGCGACCAGGATGAAATGATGCCCATTAGAAGTCGTAGGCTTAATCTCTCCAATCATATCAATGCCCCACAATGTGAATGGCCAAGTAGCAGTCAAGACATTCAAAGCAAACAGAGGCATATGTACTTTATCAGCATAAATCTGGCATTTGTGACAAGTTCTGGAATGATGATGGCAATCAGTTTCCATGGTCAACCAATAATAACCTACCCTCAGAATTTTGTTAGCCATCGTGTGCCTACTGGAATGAGTACCAAAGATACCTTCATGCATATCTTCCATAATATTCTCAACTTCCTTCTTGTCTACACAACAAATCAAAGTTGAATCATGATTGCGCTTGTAAAGAATTCCATTGCTCAGAAAGAACTTGGCTGAGAACCTCCGTAGAAATTTCTTGTCGTTAATAGATGCCCCTTCAGGGTACTCTTGAGCTTCGAGGTGTCTTTTCACTTCATCTACCAAGGCTTTTCCTCTACTTCATTTGTATCAACTTCGTAGCAATATGCTGGTTCGTATATCTTTTCAATAGTGATTCGAGGAAATTCATTATCTCATATAACTTTGAACATAGATGACATGGTAGCCAATGTGTCTGCCAATTGATTCTCTTCTCGTAGGATATGTTCGAAAGTGATTTCCTCGAAATATGGAACTAATGTCAACACATGCTCTCGATAAGGAATGAGATTTGGGTGCTTCATATCCCATTCTTCCTTAATCTGACTGTTCACTAGGGCCAAGTCCCCGTACATATCCAAGAAGTTGATCCTCATGTCAATAGCAGACTTAATACCCATGATGCATGCTTCATATTCAGCCATGTTATTGGTACAGTCAAAGCAAAGTCTGGCGGTGAAGGGCATATGGAAACCCTTGGAAGAGATAATCACAACACCGATTCCATTTCCCAGCATGTTAGAAGCTCCATCAAAATCCAAAGTCCATCGAGATCCTGGATCAGGTCCTTCATACAGTCCAGGTTCTTCATAATCTGTAACTAGGTTGATATTCTCATCTAGGAACTCAAAATTCATAGTCTGATAGTTGTCTACGATTTGATGAGCCAAATGACCAGCCATTACACTTCCTTTGATTTCCTTCTGAGTGATGTACTGGATGTCGTATTCTGTTAAGACCATTTTCCATCTGGCTATCCTTCTAGAAAGAGCGGGTTTCTCGAATATGTATTTTATGGGATCATCTTAGAGATCAACAAGGTTGTATGAGTCAATATATACTGTCTTAGTCAATGAGAAAACCATTCCAAAGAGCAACAAGTTTTCTTGAGTAATGAGTATCTTGTTTCACAGTCCGTAACTTTTTGCTAAGGTAGTATATTGCATGTTCTTTTCGACCAGACTCGTCATGTTTCCCCAATAAGCACCCCCATTGAGTTCTATAACATTTCTAGGTACATGATCAAAGGTATTCCTTCAACTGGTGCCATTAGAACTAGAGGTTCCTGGAGGTACTCCTTTATTTTTTCGAAAGCTATCTAACAATCTTTGTTCCACTTTATAGATTTTTCTTCAGCAACTTAAAGATCACAAGTAGCAGTCAAATGAGAAATAAATCTGGAAATATAGTTTAATCATCTCAGGAAACCCCTGACTTCCTTCTCAGTACGGGGAGCTGGCATTTCTCGAACGACTTTGACCTTGGAGAGATCAACCTCAATACCTTTACCACTGATGACAAAGCCTAGGAGTTTACCGGATCTTACCCCAAAGGTGCACTTGTTTGGATCTTACCAGATCTTACCATTGAGACATGATTATCATGTCATCGACATAAACCTCTATCTCGTCATGTATCATGTCATGGAACAAAGCTACCATAACATGCTGATATATCGCACCAACTTTCTTCAAACAGAAAGGCATGACCTTGTAACAAAAAGTGCCCCACTATATTACAAAAGTAGTCTTCTACATGTCTTCAGGTGCCATCTTGATCTGATTATAACTCAAGAAACCATCCATGAAGGAAAATGCTTTATGTTGAGCGGTGTTGTCAACCAGAACATCGATATGTGGAAGCGAAAAGTCATCTTTGGGGCTTGCCCTATTTAGATCCCTGTAGTCTACACACATACGCACCTTGCCATCCTTCTTCGATACTGGAACCACATTTGCATCCCACTAAGGGTAAGACGTAACAGCCAAGAAACCTGTGTTGAACTACTTCATAACCTCATCTTTGATCTTTTCCGACATCTCGGGACACATACGACGGAACTTTTGCTTCACTGGAGAACAACCTTATTTCACCGGTAGACGGTGAACCACAATATCAATATCAATCCCTAGCAAGTCTTTGTATGACCAAGCAAAGAACTCAACATAGTCACGCAACATCTGGATTAATCTGTTTTTGATATTGTCTTCGAGGTTGGCACCTATCTTGACTTCTTTGTTTCCCTCCTCAGTACCTAAGTTCACAACCTCAATTGGCTCTTCATACGGCTGTATGGCTCTTTCTTCCTGTATTAATAGCCTAGCAAGCTCTCCAGGTACTTCACAATCTTGCTCACCTTCGTCCTCGGCTTGGTAGATCATATTTTTGAAGTCATAATTGGCAATAGCAGAATTGTTATCAATGAGATCCAGAATGGATATGGATCTGAAATTTGTTGTGTGGGTGTGTGTAAGAACACATAGCTATTTTGAAAGGAATAAAGTAAAAGAAAGACAGAGTGCAAAATTTGAATGCAAACATACAATGTTTTATTGAATGAAAATATGCGAATGAAATGACAACCCTAACAAATGGACCATTGTGCCCCAGGTAAGGCACAAGGATTAAAGTTATTGTCTTAATTTTAAGTTCAAAGTGTAGCATTCCATTTGTTTGATGGAAATTTTTATAACTTTGATTTTATTTAACTCGTTGGATAGAAATGAGGTGTTACATTAGTGGTATCAGAGCAAGTCGATCTGTACGGTCAAGTTGTCGAGTCGTAGTTTTGTATAACAATCTAGTATTGTTAATTTGAATTCTAGTTGTTATTTATGTTGTAGAGATAAGTTGAGATGGCTGGAAGGAATGATGATGCACTTGCTGCTGCTCTACAAGCGATGGCTCAGGCTATGCAGAATCAACCAAATGCTGACGAGAATGTTGGATCTCGCAGTTTGGTGACTTTCCAAAGGGAGAATCCGCCTACCTTCAAGGGTAAGTATGATCCTGACGGAGCGTTGGATTGGCTGAAAGATATTGAGAGAATCTTTCGTGTGATGGACTGCGCTCTAGCGCAGAAGGTTCGTTATGGTACTCATATGCTAGCGGTTGAGGCTGATGACTGGTGGCTAGAGACTTGTCAAAGATTGGAAGCTGTTGGTGAGAATGTCACTTGGGCTGTGTTCCGTAGGGAGTTTCTAAGGAAGTATTTTCCTGAAGACGTTTGTGGTAAGAAGGAAATTTAGTTTCTTGAGCTGAAGCAAGGGAGTAAGTCGGTTGTTGAGTATGCCACAAAGTTTTCTGATTTGGCTAAGTTTTATCTGCACTATAGTGAGGCAAATACTGATTTTTTGAAGTGCATCAAGTTTGAGAATGGGTTGCGCCCAAAGAACAAGAAGGCAATTGGATACCAGAATATTCGTGTCTTTACTGATTTGATTGATAGTTACAGGATTTATGAAGAGGATAATAATGCTCACTATAAGATTATCAATGAGAAGAGGGGTAAGCACCAATAGAACCGTGGTAAGCCTTATGAAGTCCCAACTGGAAAAGGTAAACAAAAAGTTGCTCAGGGTCATAGGACTAGTGGGGGAGATGCTCCTGCTAGTGTGGTGTGCTTCAAATATGGAAAACCTGGTCATAAGAGTAATGTGTATACTGCTGAGGTGAAGAGGTTTTTTCATTGTGGTAAGATTGTACATGTTGTATCTGAATGCAAGCATAAAGAGATGATTTGTTTCAACTGTGGTGAAGAAGGACATATTGGTAGTCAGTGTCGGAAACCAAAGAAGGCGCAAACCAGTGGAAAAGTGATCGCTTTGGTTGAGACTCAGACATCTAGTGAGGACAAGCTCATCAGAGGTACATGTTTCATTAATAATACGCCTTTAATTACTATTATTGATACTGATACTACTCATTATTTTATTGCTGATGATTATGTTGAAAGATTGGGTCTTATGTAGTCTTCTATGAATGGAGAAATGGTTGTCGAGATTCTAGCTAAGGGATCGGTGACTGCTTCTCGTGTGTGTTTGAATTGCCCTTTGTCGATCTTCGGAAATGACTTTGCTATTGACTTGATTTGTTTGCCATTAAGAGGATTGGATGTGATTTTGGGTATGAACTGGTTAGAGTATAACTATGTTCATATCAATTGCTATAACAAGTCTGTGAGGTTTTCTACTTCTGAAGAGGAAGGAGTTGGTTTGTTGACTGGTAAACAGTTGCGACAATTGATGCAAGACGAAGCATAGATGTTCTCGTTGATGGCATCGTTGTCAATGGAGAACCAAGTTAGAATTGATGAGTTGCAGGTGGTGCACGAATTTCCTGATGAAATTCCTAATGTACCGCCAGAAAGAGAAGTTGAACTTGCGATAGATCTTGTACCTGGTACCAGACCAGTTTCTATGGCACTGTACAGGATGTCTGTATCTGAATTGTCTGAATTGAAGAAGCATTTAGAAGAGTTGCTTGAGAAAAAGTTTGTAAGACCAAGTGTATCGCTGTGGGGAGCGCCTGTGTTGCTAGTAAAGAAGAAAGATGGAAGTACGAGACTTTGTGTTGATTATAGACAGCTAAATAAAGTGACGACTAAGAACAAGTATCTGCTTCCAAGAATTGATGACTTGATAGATCAATTGGTGGGTGCAAGTGTGTTTTCTACGATTGATTCGAGGTCAGGATATCACCAGATTAGAGTGAAAGAAGATGATATTCAGAAGACCACGTTCAGGACTCGGTATGGACACTACGAGTATTCAGTGATGCCTTTCGGTGTGACCAATGCATCAGGAGTATTCATGGAGTATATGAATCATATCTTTCATACTTATTTGGATCGGTTTGTGGTGGTATTCATTGATGACATTCTAATTTACTCTAAATCAGAAGAAGAACATGAAGAGCGCCTAAGAGTTGTATTGCAAGTTTTGAAAGAGAATAAGTTGTATGCGAAGTTGTCCATGTGTGAATTCTGGTTGCAAGAGGTTAGTTTCCTTGGTCATGTCCTTTCTAGTTGTGGAATTATCGTGGATCCTTCTAAAGTCGATGTTGTGTTGCAATGGGAAGCTCCGAAGCCAGTTACATAGATTAGAAGCTTCTTGGGATTAGCCGGTTACTATAGGCGGTTTATCGAAGATTTTTCTAAGTTGGCACTTTCGTTGACTAAGTTGACTTGTAAGGGAAAAGCTTTTGTGTGGGATATTCGATATGAAGAAAGTTTTACCGAGTTGAAGAAGAGATTGACATCGGCTCCAGTTTTGACTTTGCCTAATCCAGGAGAGCCTTTTATTGTGTATTGTGATGCTTGTCTAATGGGGTTAGGTGGTGTGCTCATGCAGAATAGTAAGGTGGTTGCTTATGCGTCGAGGCAATTGAGGATTCATGAAAATAATTATCCTAGCATGATTTAGAATTGGCTGGAGTTGTCTTTGTGTTGAAAATCTATAGGCATTATCTTTATGGTTCTAGATTTGAAGTGTTTAATGACCATAAGAGTTTGAAGTATCTTTTTTATCAGAAAGAGTTGAATATGAGGCAGCGAAGGTGGTTAGAATTTTTGAAGGATTATGATTTCAGTTTGAATTATCATCTAGGAAAAGCTAATGTTGTGGCTGATGCTTTAAGCCGAAAGAAATTGCATATGTCGGCAATGATGGTTAAAGATTTGGAGTTGATTGAGCAATTCCGAGATTTGAGTTTGGTTTGTGAAGTGACACCATAGAGTGTTATGTTGGAAAAGTTAAAGATTAATAATGAATATCTGGATAGTATTAGAGAAGCTCAGAAGTTAGATGTGAAGTTGGTAGATTCGATGGTTGGGATCGATCACTCTGAGACTATTGATTTTAAGTTAGATGCACAAGGTGTGTTGAGATTTCGTAATCGGATTTGTATTCCTGATGATGCGGAGATGAAGAAAATGATTCTTGAAGAGAGTCATAGAAGCATTTTGAGTATTCATCCAGGAGCTACAAAGATGTATCAGGATTTGAAGAATTTGTTTTGGTGGCCTGGGATAAAGAGTGATGCGGCTAAGTTTGTGTATGCATGTTTGACTTGTCAAAAGTCGAAAGTTTAACATCAGAAGCCTGCAGGGTTGATGCAACCGTTAGAGATTCCAAAATGGAAATGGGATATCATTTCAATGGGTTTTGTAACGGGATTACCTAGTACCTTGAGAAGACATGATTCAATTTGGGTGATTGTTGATAGGCTTACAAAGCCGACAAACTTTATACCTATTAACATCACATATCCGATTTCGAAGCTAGCAGAGATTTACACCAGAGTAATTGTGAATTTGCATGGTGTTCCTTTGTGTATTGTGTTTGTGATACGGTGGGAGAACTGACTTGAGGTTTTGCGTTTTATCACAAATGTCGCGGTTAGCAAGAGTCGCCACCGACTTTTCTTTTATCTAAAAGGAAAGGTGAAAAAGCACATGAAAGACCTTTGAGATGTTTTCTTGAGTTCGGGGGGTATATTATGAAAAGGGAAGGTGCTAGCACCCTTTTCATCCATGGTTTTCCATGGGCTCTTAGTTACTTGCTTAGATCACTTGCTTTGGTTTGTTTGAAATGGTGTTTGGTGTGGTTTTGAAAGTATTTTGTAAAAGAGGCCACTCGTGTAGGCAATCTTTGTAATGATTCTCGTTTGTAAGAATGTATACAAAGATGTTTGTCTTTTGAAATTTTTTTCAATGTTTGTAAGATGTTTTTGAAATGTGTGTGTTTGTTTTGAAAATAGCAAGGATTTTTGTTTGAAATGGAGCAAGTAACTAGAAGCTATCTACGTACTCAAATGTCTTTCTTATGCATTTTTTATTCCCTTGACATTGTTGACTTGCCATTGATTTGGTAAGCAAACCTATCTTTGGATGTAAACGGGACGGGCGTGGGTCATCGTATAGCTATGATAGCAATGTTGCCAAGTATCTTAGCATCTTTTAGGGACCAAGATCATTTTGTAAGGCAATTTTTGAATAGCGTCATCGAGGGACTATGATCTTATATTTGTTTTGTTTTGCCAAGATACCTCGCATGCGTAACATAGTCATTTTTGTTTTAGGCATCCAAGTGGGAGAAACCCTAAGGGTGCTTGTGTGCAAGTGTATTATTTTCATGTAAAAGACAATTTAATTCAACCCTAAAAATATAAGGAAAAAGATTTAATTTTTGAAAGGGGTTTAACCCTAATTTTTTTATTTAAAAGAAAATAATGTTTCTATATTATTATTTTGTGCATTTTTTTGTATAAGAGTAATAAATAATATTGTACGTAAATATTAAAATTAAATATATGCAAAAACTAAGTATTTATAAGTATGAAGTAAAAAATAAATTAAACTAAATATATTTAATCGTATTTATAAGTTTATTAAGAAAATAAATTATATCCTATCAAAATAAACTATATTTTTTATGTGATAAATAATAAAAAAATAAAATAAAAGTGTAAAATAATTAAATTATTTTTTAGGATTTTTAATTATTAAAGAAAATAATTAAAAATATTAATTATGGAAATAAAACAATAAATAAAAAATAAAATATGACATAAGTTGGCAGGGGGGTAAGATAGCAAATTAGTAGTGATGAAGCTAGCAAAAACAATGGCCCAGGAAGCAAAAAGCCCAACAGAACTCGTCCCTGTCCTGTCTTCCTCTTCCTCAAGTCTTGGCCGGTTCAACTTGTAACTTCCTCATGCTTCCATAAAAACGAAAACTTATAACATGAAAAATGTAGCATTTGAACTTACGATTCCAACCATATAAGTTATGTAATCTAACTATCAAAGATCAAATAGAATTTTAAAATCCCTAAATTCTAACCTAAAATTTTCAGAGATTTCAACTTCCAAATTCTCTTAGCACAAGTAAAATCAATGCAAGATAATCATATGTATAGATTCGTTATGATGAGAACTGTAAGTGTTTGCTTGTTGGCATTAATTTTTGGTAAAACGAGATTTGCGAATGTCATGACTGATGTCATAACATTCTGGGATAAAGACAAATTCTGCAGAAGGAATGTTCTACAGGAACAACTCAGTATGAGTGAATATCATGATGATTAAGCTATGATCATATGTACTGTATTCTACCAAAATCAGTGAGAAGGATACATGATGTCATAACCAATGTTAAGACATCCTGTACTGATCAAGTTGTTGTGCAGATTTACTGTTCCTAAGAATTTTCAGGAATCTGGTGTGCTATTCTGAGTTGAAGTATATTGATTAGATCAGATGCTCACGTGGATATTAGGTTAACCTTGCTTAACCCTAATCTATTATGATGAAAGCCCAAGACCAAGTCTTTAGGTTAACTTTGGTTAACCCTAGCTATTTTTATGGAAGCCCAAAATGAAGAATAGACTGCATATATATTTCTCACGAATCCTAATGGTGTGCAACGCTTTTCAGAGAAGATCAAAAAGGCATTTTGTAGTTTTGATAGTTTTAGTAATTACTGTGAGCCAAGCAATTATCACTTGATAAGTGACTTGGAGTAGGATTTGGTTGTAAGGGTTGTTTATCACTCAAAGCTTTGAAGCACGAGTGTTGTGTCTCTTGATTAAAGCTTTGAAGCAAAATCAAGAGTGTGTATTGAAGTATGTCTTCATAATATTATTAATCAGTAGATTAGTATCACTGTTGTGATTGAGGGGGAGCGAGTAGGAACTCAGGTTTAAGTAGGACTTAGATTGAAGTTGCATTGGGTAGGTCTTAAGTGAAGGAGATAAACTGGTTGGTTTATTCCTAAATTAATACCTCTTATAGTGAATTTCCTCCTTGGCTTGGTAGCCCCCAGATGTAGGTGCTGTTATACACTAAGCTGGGTTAACAATTGATTGTGTTCTTTACTGTCTTTTAAATTACTTTTTGGTTTGTGTACAATTTTTCAGATACGGTGTCATAACATTCACTGTGACATTAAGTATTTGTTGCCAGAATTTCAATTGGCATCAGAGCAGGCACCCTGCCTGTCTTTCTGGGTGAGATCTAGGGATATTATTTTTTGGCGCTATGGACAAGGAAGGAGGATTTGGGAACATACCACCTATTCTGGATGGATCAAACTATGACTACTAGAAACCTCGTATGATTGCCTTCTTGAAGTCACTGGACAATAAAGCTTGGAGAGCTGCTGACAAAGGATGGAACCATCCCACCATAACTGGGAAAGATGGGATGACTAGTCTGAAACCTGAGGAAGAATGGAGAAAAGAAGAAGAAGAGTTAGCCCTGGGTAACTCTAAAGCATTGAATGCCTTTTTCAATGGAATTGATAGAAACATATTCAGACTAGTACATCAATGTGAACAGGCCAAGAATGTTTGGGACACTCTCAAAACCACCCATGAGGGTACATCCAAAGTAAAATTGTCAATACTTCAGATGCTCACTACCAAATTTGAGAATCTAAGGATGAAGGAAGATGAGACCATTCATGAATTTCACATGAACATCTTGGAAATTGCCAACACCTCAGGAGCATTGGGAGAAAAGATGTCAGAAGAAAAGCTGGTGAGAAAGATTCTCAGATCCTTGCCTAAAAGGTTTACAATGAAAGTGACTACTATAGAGGAAGCTCAGGATATCTGCAACTTGAAGGTTGATGAACTCATTGGGTCACTTCAGACATTTGAGATGAGGATCAGTGACAATGTTGATAAGAAAAACAAGAGCATATCCCTTGTATCCAATACTGAAGATGAAAGCAAGGAGAGTGATGAAGAGAATATATCAGAAGCTATAGCTATGCTTGGAAGGCAGTTCAACAAACTCATCAAGAGAATGGACCCAAAGTCAAGGTTAAATGTCAAGAACATTTCCTCTGACATTAGCAGATCCTATGACTCCAGCAGAAGAACTAAGTCTGAAGAAAAGGGAAATCAAAGCAGAGGAATCCAATGCCATGGATGTGAAGGATATGGGCATATTCGAGCTGAATGTCCTACCTTTCTAAAGAAACAAAAGAAAGGAATGTCTGTTACTTGGTCTGATGGTGACTCAGAAAGTGACTCTGAAGAAGAATTTGCTAAACTAGTTACTGCACTATCTGGTGTTTGTAAATCTGATAATGATTCTAGTGATGAGGAAGTGACATTTGAAGAACTTGTTGACTCCTACAAGAAGCTATGTATCAGAAGTGCTGAAGTCTGTCAGAAAAATGAGAAACAGAAAAAGCTCATAGTGAAGTTAGAGGCTGAGAAGAAGGCAGACACTGCTACTATAAGCCATCTCAAAGGTGAAGTTCTAATGTTGAACTCCAAACTTGATCAGATGACTAAGTCTGTCAAGATGTTAACAACTGGAACTGACAAGTTGGAAGAAATCCTTCAGGCTGGACAAAATGCAGGAAACATGTCTGGTCTAGGATTTGTGGCTGCAAAGAAATCTGTTGTTGACAAGAAGAAGACCAGGCCTGATAAACAAATGTCAAAGCAGATGTCACAACATAAGACTCAACATCAAGAACATAGAAATATGAAGAAAAAGTATCAAAGATGGAGATGACATTATTGTGGGAGGTTTGGTCACATAAAGCCATTTTGCTTTAGATTATATGGATATCCTAATCTGACCCCATATGTCAAACCTAAGACTAACAAGGCACCATATACTCAACAGTGGAAGAAAAAGACTGCAGCCCTGATAGCTCACACCTCCCTTAGAGTTTCTGCCAAGGAAGACTGGTACTTTGACAGCGGATGCTCTAAACACATGACTAGAATCAAGAATCAGCTGAATGATGTCAAACCTCATACTACTAGTTATGTCACTTTTGGAGATGGTGCTAGTGGAGAAATCAAAGGAGTTGGAAACTTGGAATGCCCTGGAGTTCCAAACCTAAATGAAGTGTTGCTGGTAAATGGTTTAACTGCTAATCTCATAAGTATCAATCAATTATATGATCTAGGATTCAAGGTCAACTTCACCAAGTCTGAATGTCTTGTAACTAATGAAAAACAAGAAGTTGTAATGAGAGGAGTCAGATCAAAAGACAACTGTTACTTATGGGAGTCTGAGAACACTAACTACTCTTCTGTGTGCTCTATAGCCAAAGAAGAAAAGGAAGTGAAACTGTGGCACCAAAAACTTGGTCATTTACATCTTAGAGGGATGAAAAAGATCATATCCATGGAGGCTGTCAGAGGGATTCCCAGGCTTCAGATTGATGAAGGGAGAGTCTGTGGTGAATGTCAGGTTGGAAAGCAAACTAGAATGTCACATCCAAAGACAAGACATCTGACCACCTCTAAGGTGCTAGAACTTCTACATATGGATCTGATGGGTCCCATGCAGGTGGAAAGTCTTGGTGGAAAGAGATATGCCTATGTTGTTGTGGATGTTTTTTCCAGATTCACCTGGATAAACTTCATTAGGGAAAAGTCTGATGTATTTGATGTATTTAAGGAATTGTGCAAAAGAATTCAAAGAGAAAAATAAGGATGCATTGTCAGAATCAGAAGTGATCATGGTAAGGAATTTGAAAATAGTAAGTTTTATGAGTTCTGTTCCTCGGAAGGAATCAATCATGAGTTCTCTTCACCTATAACTCCTCAACAAAATGGAGTTGTGGAAAGGAAAAACAGGACTATACAGGAATCTGTCAGAGCAATGATACATGCCAAGAAGCTTCCTATTCACTTTTGGGCTGAAGCTATGAATACAACCTGTTATGTCCACAACAAGGTCTCCTTAAGAAAGGGAACATCATCCACCCTTTATGAACTATGGAAAGGAAGAAAGCCTACAGTGAAGTACTTCCATGTCTTTGGGAGCAAATGCTATATTCTGACAGATCGTGAACAAAGGAGAAAGATGGACCCTAAAAGTGATGAAGGAATATTCCTAGGATACTCTACCAACAGCAGAGCATATAGGGTGTTCAATTCTAGGACCAAAGTTATGATGGAGTCTATAAATGTCATAGTTGATGATCACCATGAGGAAACAAATGTCCCATATGATGTTGAGACATTCTTTGAGACTTCAACACAAGTGTCTAAAAAGGATGATGTGCCTAATCCTACTCCATCAATGTCTGAATCAAAGGAAGCTAACAAAGATCCTTCCATCAGAATTCAGAAAGATCATCCTAAGGAACTCATCATAGGAGATCCTAACAGTGGAGTCACTACAAGATCTAGAGAAATCATCACAAACTCTTGTTTTGTGTCTAAGATTGAACCAAAAAATGTTAAAGAGGCTTTGACTGATGAATACTGGATTGGAGCAATGCAAGATGAATTGAACCAGTTCAAGCAACATGAAGTATGGGAGTTAGTTCCTAGACTAGAAGGAACAAACATCATTCGCACAAAGTGGATCTACAAGAACAAGTCAGATGCTGAAGGAGTTATCACCAGGAATAAGGTAAGGCTTGCTGCTCAAGGATACACTCAATTTGAAGGGGTTGATTTTGATGAGACTTTTGCTCCTGTAGCCAGAATGGAATCAATCAGACTTCTCTTGGGAGTTGCTTGTCTCCTTAAGTTCAAGATGTTTCAGATGGATGTGAAGAGTGCCTTCCTAAATGGGTACTTAAATGAGGAAGTGTATGTGGAACAACCTAAAGGATTTGTGGATCCAAACTGTCCTGATCATGTCTACAAATTGAGGAAAGCATTATATCGTCTGAAACAAGCTCCTAGAGCTTGGTATGAAAGGTTGACAAAGTTCCTCACTGACAAAGGATACAGGAAAGGAGGTTTGGATAAAACTCTTTTTGTCAAGGATGAAGGAGGAAAGATAATGGTAGCTCAAGTTTATGTTGATTATATAGTGTTTGGAGGAATGTCAGATAAAATGGTTAAACATTTTGCTAACCAGATGCAAGCTGAATTTGAAATGAGCCTCATGGGAGAATTGACCTACTTTCTTGGACTACAAGTCACACGGATGGAAGACTCAATTTTTCTGTCTCAAAGCAAGTATGCAAAGAATATTGTCAAGAAGTTTGGGATGGAGAATGCCAGTCATAAAAGGACTCCTGCACCTACTCATTTAAAGTTGTCCAAAGACACAAGTGGGGAAAATGTGGATCAAAGCTTGTACAAAAGCATGATAGGAAGTTTGCTATACTTAAAAGCCAGCAGACCTGACATTGCCTTTGCAGTTGGAGTATGTGCAAGATACCAGGCTGAACCCAAAGTAAGTCACATCAACCAGGTGAAAAGAATTCTGAAGTATGTGAGTGGAACTTACAATCATGGCATGCTGTACTCTCATGGATGTGAACCAATTCTGTCTGGGTATTGTGATGCTGATTGGGCTGGTAGTGCTGATGATAGAAAGAGCACCTCTGGAGGATGCTTCTTTTTGGGAAATAATCTTATTTCTTGGTTCAGCAAGAAACAAAATTGTGTGTCTCTATCTACTGCTGAAGCTGAATACATAGCAGTTGGTAGCAGTTGTTCTCAAATGATCTGGATGAAACAGATGCTGACTGAGTATAATGTCTACACAAGATGTCATGACATTATACTGTGACAATTTGAGTACTATTAACATATCCAAGAATCATATACAGCACAGTAGGACTAAGCATATTGACATTAGACATCACTTCATCAGAGATCTTGTGGAGGAGAAGGTGATTAAGCTGGAACATGTTGCCACTGAACTACAACTGGCTGATATTTTTACCAAGGCACTTGATGCTAGTCAGTTTGAGAATTTATGGGGCAAGCTAGGTATTTGCCAATATGAAGAGATGTAGCAATTAATTTTGCTTAATACAAGGTTTGAAAGAGATATTTTAATCAAGTTTATTCTGATTGGGCTAATCATTTGTTTCCTTCTTTCTTTCCAAAAGTTTAAGAAGAGGAATAGACATATTTATATCTCCCTCTTCTCAGTTTTCTGCATCACTCTCCATTCCCTCAAAAGAAAAGAAAAGCAGAGTGCTGCCCAAAGCCCCTCCAAAGAGAAGGCTACTGAAGTTGTTCATGAGAAAGCTAGGCCTGAGAACAAGGCTAGAGAAGAAGCTGAGAAGGATCAAAAGGCTGGAACTTCCAAAGGGAAGGGTAAGGTAAAAGCTAGGGTATCTGTTGGTAGTCTCTCAAAACCCTTGAGACAACCTATAGCCAAGAAAAGAAAGGCTCATGAACCCTCTGAATCTGATGAGGAATCAGACTTTGATTTTGATGTTGAGAGCAATGTTCCATACATTCCTCTCAGGAAGAAACCCTCTTCTAGCAAACTGCCTAAGGTTCCTGAGGTTGCCATTGACAACATCTCCTTTCACCATCCAGAAAATGCAAGCAGGTGGAAGTATGTGTTTCTGAAAAGGATTGCCTTAGAGAGGGAGCTGAACAGAAGTGATATTGAGTGTTAGGAAGTCATGGATCTCATCAAGGCTGCTGGCTTGATGAAAACAATGGTCAAGTTTTCCAACTGCTATGAGATTCTTGTCAAAGAATTCATAGTAAATTTGTCTGGTGGATGTGCTGATGGAAACTCAGCTGATTTTAAGAGTGTTTATGTGAGAGGAAGGAAGATAAATTTCTCTCCTACTGTGATAAACAAATACCTAGGGAGGCCTGATGATGCTCAGCCTGAGCTTGAAGTTACTGACAACCAGGTTTGTCAAACCATCACTGCCAAGCAAGTCAAGCACTGGCCGTTGAAAGGGAAGCTAACTGCAAGCAAGCTGAGTGTGAAGTTTGCCATACTGCACAAAATTGGTGCAGCTAACTGGGTTCCCACCAACCACAAATCCACCATCTCCACTGGTTTGGGAAGATTTATCTATGCTGTTGGAACTAGAACAAAATTTGATTATGGCAACTACATCTTTGATCAAACAATGAAACATGCTGAGAGCTGTGCTATTAAAGGCCCTATTGCTTTTCCCTCTCTCATGTGTGGTATAATCATTGATCAGTATCCTGATATTCTGGTTGAAAAGGACTCTGTGCAAAAGAGCCCCTGCACTTAGTTTTCACTATAAGCTGTTTCAGGGAACACATGTCCCTGACATTGTTATGACATCTGCTGAGACATCAAATGTCAAAGCTCATTCCAAGAAAGATGATGTTATAGCTGTTCTAAAAGAAACCTGCAGAGAGCTTGATGCAAGAAAAATGACTCTTGAAGAGCTGATTACTAGTCTGGAACAGAAGGAGAATGAAGAAAAAATGAGGGAAGAGGATGCTGATGAAGAACAACATGATGGTTCTGCAAGAAGCTCACCAGAAGATGCTGCTGAAAATAGTGCTTCCTCAGGGGATGACAGTACCTGAAGGTCTATATTTGCTGAGTTGTAAAGATTGATGCTGGAACTTGCTGCTGCTATTTGATACCTTTTCTCTGTTTGTGTATTTTGGATTTCCTTTTGATGACTGTATAACTTGAAGTACTAGATCCTTTGGCCTCTTTATGGCTAAAAAGGGGGAGAAGTAATTGTGGTAATTTTGGTAGAATTGGATATTGGTAGTTAGATTAGCTATTATTAAAAATTCTGCTGCATTTTAATCTTTGATTGTTTAGGGGTTTTAGCCAAAAATTTGCCAAAAGGGGAGTTTGTAAGTGTTTGCTTGTTGGCATTAGTTTTTGGTAAAACCAGATTTGCGAATGTCATGACTGATGTCATAAAATTCTGGGATAAAGATAAATTTTGCAGAAGGAATATTCTACAGGAACAACTCAGTATGAGTTAATATCATGATGATTAAGCTATGATCATATGTACTGTATTCTACCAAAATCAGTGAGCAGGATACATGATGTCATAACCAATGTTAAGACATCCTGTACTGATCAAGTTGTTGTGCAGATTTATTGTTCCTGAGAATTTTCAGGAATCTGGTGTGCTATTCTGAGTTAAAGTATATTTACTAGATCAGATGCTCACGTGGATATTAGGTTAACCTTGCTTAACCCTAATCTGTTATGATGAAATCCCAAGACCAAGTCTTTAGGTTAACTTTGGTTAACCCTAGCTATTTTTATGGAAGCCCAAAATGAAGAATAGACTGCATATATATTTCTCACGAATCCTAATGGTGTGTAGCGCTTTTCAGAGAAGATCAATAAGGCATTTTGTAGTTGTGATAGTTTTAGTAATTACTGTGAGCCAAGCAATTATCACTTGATAAGTGACTCGGAGTAGGATTCGGTTATAAGGGTTGTTTATCACTCAAAGCTTTGAAGCACGAGTGTTGTGTCTCTTGATTAAAGCTTTGAAGCAAAATCAAGCGTGTGTATTGAAGAATGTCTTCATAATCTTATTAATCAGTAGATTAGTATCACTGCTGTGATTGAGGGGGAGTGAGTAGGAACTCAGGTTTAAGTAGGACTTAGATTGAAGTTGCATTGGGTAGGTCTTAAGTGAAGGAGATAAACTGGTTGGTTTATTCCTAAATTAATACCTCTTATAGTGAATTTCCTCCCTGGCTTGGTAGCCCCCAGATGTAGGTGTTGTTATACACTAAACTGGGTTAACAATTGATTGTGTTCTTTACTGTCTTTTAAATTACTGTTTGGTTTGTGTACAATTTGTCAGAGACGGTGTCATAACATTCATTGTGACATTAAGTATCTGTTGCCAGAATTTCAAGAACCACCCTTTTTATTCACAGATCGTGGCCTGAGGTTGCCTGTACAAGGAGATAGAGTTTAAAAATTTACCACCCTCAGCTGGAATCGTGTATGGAAATGTAGTGACTTTAATGGAGGCCTGATGCTTTCTTGAGCTTCCCTGAATCTGTTCCAACCCTTACCTTGCTCTGAAAGTGGTTAGAACTCCCTAACCAAGTCCAACTGCAAGCTTCAAAGTTAACAATGGCAGATGGTGGAAAAGAGGTTACAGAACAGGGATGATGGTTTGGAGGGGTTTAATATCAAGTATGTAAGGTGTTAGAATGATCTAAACACAAAACGCATGAGCCAAATGGATGTTGGATGTATTTGTGCAGAAACTGTATGTTTGAGCAGGTTTTTTGTGTTTTGCTTGCTCTCAGTGTTTCAGGTCTTGGCTTGGTGTTTTTTGTGTTGCATATAGTTTGTATATTAGTATTGAAATGATCTTAGGTCAGCTTCCCAACAGATCTGCCAATGCTAGCCTTTTTGCCAACTTTCTTGTACTTGAAGCAAAGTGACAAGACCAAAGCTTCACATGCTTGTACCAGCTTGCTTAGGGTTGGTATGAGTTTTTACAACTTGTTTGAGACCTGTGTGGTTTGTATGCATCAAGGGGACAGGTTCAAAGCTCAAAGTTGTAAAGTTTGCAAAAGTGGTTCTTTATGAAAATGGCAATGGAACCTTTTTGCCATAAGTGGAATTATAAGTTAGATAAAGGTTCAAAAGCATGGATAGAGGCTTTGTCAACTGAGTAAGCATTTAATTAAGGAGTGTGTAGCAAGTTTAGAACCTGTAAAGCATGAAATAGCCAGCATAGGATTGATTTGCAACTTGGTTCTTCATGAAATGGCTTGAACAAAAAGTGAGAAAATGCCAATTTCCTCTCTTCTATCCTCCCTACTCAAAAATGATCTTGGAGAGTTCTTGGACATTTTGGAAAGATTTCAATGTGCTATATAATCCATATTTGAAATGAATTTTGAGATACCTCTTGGAAATAGGTGAAAAATTGCCATGAAGTTGGGTCCAAAACCTGCCTAAATTTGAGCAAAATTTCACTAAGTTAAGAAGTTCATGACCATGTATTCACAAATTTATAACTTGAGATCCAAGAATCATTAGGGAAAAGTTTGTGAAGAAAAGTTGTTTAGTTCATGGTGGTCTACAACTTTCATGTTGGGGACTTTCCTAGAATCAATATGCATCATGGTGAAAAAGTGGTGTAAATTTGAGAAAAAATAATAAAATTTGTATACTTAGAAAATTTCTAAGTTATGAAAATTTTCAAATTCAAACCCTAATTTTAAAATTTGGTTTTCTTGGTGAACAAGTTTCATATTTTTACATATCTTGATGAATTATGACTCTTGGTACTTGATTTTGACCAAAAAGTCAAAGTTTGACTTTTCAGTATACAATTGACTTTTGATCAATTGATTGCAAATTTCATCTGTCAATCCAATGAATTTGAAATGTTTTGAACCATGTAATTAAGTCAAGATGATGCCATTGAATCCTTGAAATCATTCTTGAACTCAATTGGTCATTGGCTAGGTTAAAAATCAAAAATTGCCCTTTCTCAGTCAAAACCCTAATTTTGACCATTTTGCCCTTTTGATGATTTGCTCAAATTTCTTGAGGAGTTGTAATCCAAACTTGATCAAATGGTACATATGAGTCTAAAATGTTGATGTGGATAAAAAATTATGAAGTTTAACTGTAAATTAGCCATGGTTGACTTGTTCCCCAATACAGTTGATTTTTAGGTCAACTGTCCAATTGACTGAGCAAAAGTGTAATCCAAGGCTTGAAACTTATCATGAGAAATATTAAGAGTCTAAAATTATGTATGAAAGTCACATGAAGCATTGATGGTCCAAAAATCCTTGTGCAAATTCAAACCATAATTTTGGGTCATCAGTGCAAGATGAGACGTCTTGAGCTGACCAAACCCTAATCTTATCTTGAGTCAAAGAAGTCTTAATAAATGAGAGGGAAAATTTTGGGGTACAACAGCTGCCCCTGTTCAATATTCTTGAACCTGAAGAGTTATATTGGCGAGCTTTGCCGTTCGTGACTCGAAGGTAAAAGATGATTGGACACTAGAGTTCCCGTAAATTTGCACTCGACAAAGTGTAGTTGAGGGAATGGGCTTAAAGATGCCATTTGGAGAGACGATAGAATCTTGTTGGAGATGGGCTTGTAGATGCCATCCAAGAATGTTTGTTGTAAATCAAAAGAATAAGCATCAGAATGGTGTCCGTATCTAGAACGTATATGAGTTGTATCTGGAGACTGAATCTGTATGAGTAACAAAATAGAATCCGTGTCTGGAGCATATCTGTACTGCATCTGAAAGCTGAATCTGAATGAGTAACAGAATGGCTTCCGTGTCTGGAGCATATCTGAACTGTATCTGAAAGATGAATCTGAATGAGTAACAGAATGGCAACCGTGTCTGGAGCGTATCTGTACAGTATCTAGATTGCATTTTGTTAATGGTAGCTTATTAATCTTATCCTGAAAAGGGTAAAATTTTAGCTGAACCACAAAGTTATGTTGCATGAAATGTATGATGCGATATATGTGTTTTATCAATGTTTATGATATGTGGATGTAATGTATGCGCATGTAAGCTGATTTGCTGTATTGTTGAGGAAAATAAATCCTTGACTGTTGCTGAGGATATGTGGATTCTTCATGTCTTGAAGTTGGAGTATTGACAAAAACTTTGTTGTGAGAGTAATGCCATGTACTGCTTAAGGAATCTGCTTGGGGGGATCCTAGAGAATTTTGATGACTTCTACTGGGAATTAATAATGGGAGTCTTTGTTCCGTTGGGGAATATTGAAAACTCTGTGGCGAAAAGCTTATTCCTGTTTGGGAAAAAGTTCAGGAATTTCGGTCGTCTGTCACCCTACCGGGGAGTTATCCTAGGTTGGGGAGAAACAGAAGTTAGCTATTGTCCGGTTGGTTTTCAGGCTTCAAGACAACTTGCTAGGGAATTTGGAGAAACTGGATGGTTTCCACTAGGGATTAATAGTTTGAAGTTTCAGCTCTGCTAGGGATCTTAATGACGTATTGTAGGGATTGCTCATGGAATAGCCTAAAGACGTTTTCCTATTCTTTCAACATGTCAGTAATTGTTCTTTTTCATTTTGTAAACAATAATTATGTTCAAATGCATATGTTCATTAATGAATCATTGGACGTTTTTGCAAATAAAACATAAATATAAAGAAAAAAGACAAATAGTTTTCTGTACTTTAAAGAGATATCTTTGTATTTACTTTGAATAAGTATTTTGTACAAAGGAGACAGACATCCTAGTAAGAGGATGGTGTCATGAAAATATGAAAAATTTATACAAAGAAAGATAGATATGTGTGATAATCCCATGGGGTTCCCATTCTGCTATAGCCTCCGTACCTCCGAATATCCTGTCCATTTGTTTCTTCGTCCAAAGATGATTGAATTGATCAAAAGCTCCGAGTTTGTCAGTGAAGAGATTGTCTTCAAAGTGATCCGACGAGACATAGTCATATGATTTAATTCCCTAAATTTTGTCTGGACCGCCCTTTCGGGTTTTCAATCCACCGGGAAACCCTTTTTTACCCAAGTCGCCCTTTCAGGTTTTCAACTTGCCGGGTGTACAGATTTTTTTATTTTATCCCTAATTTTTGCTCGAACCTTTTGGTTTGCCGGGGTTCCCTTGTTTTGCCTAGGCGTGTCAACCTAGTGGGTTTCTTATGCGTAGTATCTTTTGACTATGTCTGCATTCGCAGGGTGTGGTAGGTCGTCACCATCCATGGTGGTTAAGATCATTGCCCCACCGGAAAAGATGTTCTTGATTACAAATGGTCCTTTATAGGTAGGAGTCCATTTGCCCCTAGGATCACTTTGTGGCAAGATGGTGAGCTTGATCACTAGATCTCCAACTTGATATACTTGGCGCCTGGCTTTCTTGTTGAAAGCCTTGATCATCCGTTTTTGATACATCTGACCATGGCAAACATCAGTAAGCCTATTTTCATCAATTAAGTTCAGTTGATCAAGCCGGGTCTGGATCCAATCATCCTCACTCAAACCTGTATCTTTCATAATTCTCAAAGAGGGGATATGAACCTCAATAGGCAAGACAACCTACATGCCATAAACCAAAGAATAGGGTGTTGCCCCAGTTGATGTGCAAGCCGTGGTATGGTACCCATGGAGAGGAAACGGTAGCATCTCATGCCAGTCTTTGTAGGTGACTGTCATCTTCTGTATGATCTTTTTAATGTTTTTATTTGCAGCTTTGACGGCACCATTCATCTTTGGCCGATAGGGGGATGAATTGTGATGTTGAATCTTGAACTGCTCGCACAGGGCGGTGATTATAGTATTGTTAAGGTTCGTACCATTATCAGTGATGATCCTTTCTGGGATATCGTGCCGGCAAATAAGATTCTGCTTGATGAAGTGGGTAACAACATTCTTAGTAACATACGCGAAGGAAGCTGCTTCGACCCACTTTGTGAAATAGTCAATGGCCACTAGAATGAAGCGGTGTCCATTGGAGGCTGTAGGCTTGATCTCCCCAATCATATCGATTCCCCACATAGCGAAGGCCCAAGGAGCTGTTAAGACATTTAGAGGAACCGGAGGCACGTGCACCTTGTCTACATAGATTTGACACTTATGACAGGTTCGGGAGTGTTGATAGCAATCTGCTTCCATGGTATACAAATAATAGCCTGCCCGCAGGATTTTCTTCACCATCGTATACCCACTAGATTGAGTGCCAAAGGTACCTTCATGTAATTCAGCCATGATCTTTTCAGCTTCAATCTTATCCATACAACGGAGCAGAATAGAATCATGATTACGTTTGTACAGGATTCCATTACTTAGGAAGAACTTAGCGGAGAATCTCCTTAGGAACTTTTTATCATTGATTGAAGCTCCTTCTGGATATTCGTGAGCCTCGAGATACCTTTTGACTTCATGAAACCAAGGCTGGTCCACTACTTTTTCAATATTAATCTCGTGACAGTGTGCTGGTTCGTCCATTCGTTCAATGGTGATATGGGGAGCCTCGTTATCCCAATTAAGTTTAAACATAGATGACATTGTGGCTAGAGCATTTGCTAGCTGATTTTCTTCTCGCGGGAAATGCTCGAAGGTAATCTGCTCGAAATGTGGTAACAATGTCAAAACATGTTCTTTGTAAGCGATAAGGTTTGGATGCTTAGTGTCCCAATCTCCTTTGATCTGACTGATGACCAAAGCTGAATCTCCAAATACAACTAAATATTTGATTCCCAAGTCTATGGCATCCTTGAGACCAAAGATGCACGCTTCGTATTCCGCCATGTTGTTCGTACAGTTGAAGCAAAGTCTGGAAGTAAAGGGAGTGTGACACCCTTCTGAAGATATGAGTACAGCACCAATACCATTACCAAATGCATTGGATGCCCCATCAAAGAACAGGGTCCACCGGGATCCTTGTTCAGGTCCGTCATATGGTCTGATTTCTTCACAGTTGTCTAATGTCATGATGTCTTCGTCAGGGAATTCAAACTTCATGGACTGATAATCCTCTACAGCTTCATGAGCAAGATGATCAGCTAGCACGCAACCCTTTATAGCTTTTTGGGTAGTGTATTGTATGTCATATTCTATTAGGATCATCTTCCATCTAGCTATCCTCCCAGACAGAGAAGGCTTCTCAAAGATGTACTTTATCGGATCCATCTTAGATATCAACAAAGTGGTATGAGTCAACATATACTGTCTTAGCCGGCGAGCAGCCCATACCAGAGTGTATCAAGTTTTATCGAGCATTGAATACCTGGTTTCACAGTCGGTAAACTTTTTGCTCAGGTAGTAAGTAACATTCTCTTTTCGACCAGACTCGTCATGCTGCCCCCATACACACCCCATTGAGTTCTCTAAAACGGTCAGATACATGATTAGTGGTCTTCCCTCTACTGGTGGCATTAAGACAGGAGGCTCTTGTAAATACTCTTTGATTTTGTCAAAAGTAATCTAGCATTCATCATTCCATCTGACTACTTGATCTTTCTTCAACAACTTGAAGACTGGTTCACAAGTAGATGTTAGGTGAGAAATGAATCTGGCAATATAGTTCAGGCGTCCCAAGAATCCTCTTACTTCCTTATCAGTATGAGGAGCAGGCATTTCTTGTATCACTTTGACCTTGGCAGGATCAACCTCGATGCCTTTGTTGCTGACAATGAAACCTAAGAGTTTACCGGACCGGACTCCGAATGTGCACTTGTTCGGGTTCAACCTTAGTTTGTACTCCTTCAATCTTACAAACAGCTTTTGCAACTGATCAAGGTTCTCCTCTTCAGTTTGTGATCGGGATATCATGTCATCTACATAAACCTCTATCTCATGATGTATCATATCATGAAACAAAGCTACCATGGCGCGTTGATAGGTTGCCCCAGCATTCTTCAGCCCGAATGGCATCACTTTGTAGCAGAACGTGCCCCACTGTGTGACAAACGTAGTTTTCTCCATGTCCTGAGGTGCCATTTTGATTTCGTTAAAGCCTGAGAATCCATCCATGAAGGAAAATACTTTATGTTGGGTCGTATTGTCAACTAGGATGTCGATGTGGGGAAGCGGAAAATCATCTTTAGAGCTGGCCCTGTTTAAATCTCTATAATCCATGCACATACGTACTTTACGTTCCTTTTTAGGCACAGGAACAATGTTGGCAACCCATTGAGGATAGGAAGTAACAACCGAAAATCCAGCATTGAACTGTTTCATAACTTCTGCTTTGATCTTCTCCGAAATGTCAGGTCTCATGCGGTAGACTTTTTGTTTCACTGGTGGACAGTCTTCTCTTGTGGGTAGTCGGTGTACCACGATGTCTGTATCGAGTCCCGACATGTCTTCGTATGACCAGGCAAAGATCTCAACATAATCATACAATAGCTGAATTAGGCGCTCCTTGACACTCGGCTCTAAATTGGCACTCACTTTGATTTCCTTTTTATCTTCCTGGGTACCCAAGTTGATTGTATCCAACAGCTCCTCATGAGGCTGAATAGCTCTTTCCTCTTGTTGTAGTATTTTAGCCAATTCCCCCGGTACTTCACAATCTTCCTCACCTTCGTCTCCGGCTTGGTAGATTAGATCGTCAGAGTCACTAAAAGCCATAGCAGTATCGTTACCCATGGGATCCGGAATGGAGGGGTACCTGCATTTGTCAGTGTGGGTGTGTGTAAGGGTATAGCCATCTTTAAACAATAAAATGTAAAAGAAAGACTATGAGCACAAAAAGTTTGTATGTGAAAAACGTCCATGATTCATTGAATGCCATATGAAGATGAAATAAAAACCCTTACAAATGGACCATTGTGCCTCGGGTAAGACACAAGGTTGAAAATATACGAATTGTTTGTGAATATTACAAGTCCAACAGAAATGTAAAAGATAAATTATTGAGCGATGAAAGTTATTGGGACAAAGTCTTTGGCTTCCCAGTTGCGAAGTCCGCCGTTGACAGTAGGAAATATCCAATCTTCCAAGTTGCCATCTTCTTCACTGTCTTTCACTGCATTGACTTCTTGGTTTCTAATCTTCAAAGGTGGCCCTCCAGCACGGGCACGACGCACAACCTTCTGAGAAGTTGAAGTAAACCCCAAGCCAAAGTTGTTTGATTTATACGGGATGTCCGGAAGCTTCCCCCAGATGGTGCATCCACCCTCCTCTATTACTGCCTTTGCATCCTTTATAGATGACATCCGAAGTGGAGGTCTTGTGATCTTGGGAATCGAGGATACCGTCTTGGTTGCCGCTACTTCTTGAGAGACTTCTTTGAAATGCTGAAAAGGAGTTTCAATGAACTTGCCATCCAATTCCACATATCGGAAAGAATTTAGGTGGCTAATCATGTACTCTTCTTCCCCATGGACAGTTATGATCTTCCCTTGGACCGGGTATTTCAGCATCTGGTGCAATGTGGAGGTGACAGCACCTGCATTGTGGATCCAAGGTCGTCCTAACTGACAGGAATAAGAGGGACGAATGTCCATCACATAGAAAGTTAAGTTGAAAGTCTGATTTCCCACCTTTATGGGGATGTCCACCTCCCCATGGACCATCCTCTTTGAACCATCAAATGCTTTCACGACTATGTTACTGGGTTTCAATGTCATTCCTTCGCAATCCAATCTATCGAGAGCTTTCTTTGGTAAAACGTTCAAAGACGAGCCAGTTTCTACCAATACATGGGCTAGGGTTGTTCCTCTACACTCCACAGAGACATGTAATGCCTCATTGTGTTTTCTCCCTTTTGGTGTCAGATCTGCATCAGAGAAGCCTAAGCCATTATCAGCTGTCAAACTGGCCACACAGTCTTGGAATTTGTCAGCGGATGTCTCTTGTGGCACATGGGTTGTCTTTAGAAACTTCACCAGAGCTTTCGCATGTGCCTCAGAACACAGCAACAAAGCCAACATGGAGATCTTGGAGGGGGTTTGCCCCAACTGTTCAACCACATCATAATCACTCTTCTTTATTATTCTTAGGATCTCCTCCATTTCCTTCTTGGAGGTTTCGAGGATGGTCAGTGGTTGAGCCTTCGTCCTGACAAGCTCTTCTTGAATATCTTTTCCCCGAACATCAGCAGCAGAAGTATTGGTGGGATAATAGCAGGAGTTGTGTCGTCTTCATTGATAGGAATACTTGTGGATATGATTATTGGTATGGAGGTAGCCTTTGGAGCAGCCGCGGGTCCAACAATTGCCTTTGGAGGAGCAATTTCTAGAGAGAAGATTCTACCGCTACGGGTAATCTTGCTTGTTCCAGCAATATTGCTAATGTCGGAGTTTTCTTCTTCGAAGCTCTCTTCTTCGGCAGTCAGTTCATCTTGTTTGACACTATGGTAGTAGATTTCTCCACCGTAATTCCATGGCACCGTTTTATCTGACTCATACGTGACCGGCCCGGGCATTGTGATCTTAAGAGGAGTAGTTTTTGGAGCTGATGTAATCCTAACGGGTCTTTTAAGGACCCTGGAAGGATTGCATAGATGGTTATGATCGAAACATTTTCAACAGGAGTAGGTAAAACAAGAGATTTTTCAAATAGAATTTTTTGATTGTCTATCAGGCATTGGATACCTGTCTTCAACAGAGGGCAATCAACGGGTGAGGATAAGCAATGATGGAAGTCTTCCTTACAACCTGGGAATACCCCAGCTTTCAAGAAGTTATTTTTAATGATCGGGAGTGGAGTCAACAGTTCATCCACTGTGGCCATAAATAAATCTTCCTCGACAACATTGGCATTGTGACCATGCCTAGGCATCGGAGCAGAAATGACATTTGGTTTTTCCGGTGCATCAAACTCAACTTCCTTTGCATCTATAAGGTATTGAATTTTGTTTTTCAGAGCCCAAAAGTTGTTAGTGTCGTGCACTGGACTTTCAGAATGGTATGCGCATCTGGCATTTGGGTGATGGTGAGGGGACACAGTATTGGGATTCTTTGGGGCCTCCTTTAAAGTTGCCAGATTCAATTTCAGAAGATGTGGTATAACCTGGGCTAGAGTCATATTAATCCTGGTGAATTGCCGGACTGACCTTTCCACCCTCGGCTGATTATTTCTCGGATGATTAGATGTAGGCTTTGCGATCATAAAGGCCCCCCACCATTGGTCGGCGTTCAACTCTTCCTTGATTCCTTTGTGAATAAATAGCAGACACTTCCTTCTTCCAAGTGAAAGGATTTCTTATAGTTGTAAAAGCAGACGCATCGTTCAGAATCTTTCCATTTTTTATACCAGCTTCCACCCTTTCTCCGGTTAATAATAGCTCAGTAAACCCAGCAGATAAGCTCCCAATCAGATGGTTGAAGAAAGGACCTGATAGGATACTTAAGAACATATCCACCAACTCCCTCTAGACATAGGGGGTTGTACTCTTCCAGCTAGATCTCTCCATTTTTGCGCGTAATCTTTGAAACCCTCATTTGAAGCCATAGCCATACTCTGAAGTTGAGTACGGGTTGGCGCCAAATCTGCGTTATACTGGTATTGCTTATAAAAAGAAGCGACAAGATCTTCCCGGTTGTGGATGTCGACCCTTTCTAATTGGTAAAACCAATCAAGTTGTGTTCCGGATAAGCTGTCTTGGAAAAAATGGACCCACAAGTCTTTGTCGGTAGAGTGCGGCTGAATCTTCCTCACGTATGATCGGAGGTGCATTTTAGGACAGGACACCCCATCATATTTTGCAAATAACGGTACTTTGAACTTTGGTGGGATCACAATTCCTAACACTATCCCCAATTCCTCAAAGTCTAGACCTGGTACTTTCTGTATTTCCATAGCATTTAGACACTCTTCAAGATGTCGGTATTTATCATCTGCTGGAGGATACTGCTCCTTAGAATAATCCTCCTATTCTTCCTCTTCTTCAGACTCTGACGGAACTGCTGTTTCTTTTCCTTTTCTTTCTCCTTCATCAGATGTTGTTGGAAAATCCATGGTTCTTCGAGCCTGTCCCCGAAACCTTCTTCCCATGATTACCACGCCAATTGGTTTCTTCTCTTTCTTCTTTTTCTCTTTTGCTAGCAGAGTCTTCAGCTCCTCTTGTCCTTTGGCCAAGGTTGTGAGTAACTATTGAAATTGCATGTTTTGAGCTTGAAGATCTTTGACTGTCTGTTCGAGATCCATCTTACTGAAATAAACAGTAGAGAGATGAGGAAACTTGTTGCAAAGACCTGTTTATGATATGATGAATGATATGTGCATATGTAATGTTTTCAAGGAATTTAAAAGATTCAAATTCATTTTAAACAAAAAGGAAACACACATTATATTAATAAGATAGAGTTTGAGTACATCAATGCCGCTTGGGCAAAATAATACAATGCTCTAAGATAAAAAAGTAGTGTGCATCCTCTTTGGCGCAATTTAGGCATTTAGAGTCTGCTCCTCATGAAGTAGCCTAGTGAGTTCCAAAACCTTCTTCTCGCTTGCATAGAATTGGGCTTCGAAAGTATCACGCTCTCCTTTGAGCTATACACAATCCCTCTGTAGGTATTCAAGAGATGTGGGCATGTCAGGATGTAGGATAGTGTATGGAACTGTTCCCTCCTTAACAGGCTCAATGATCACCGGGAGAATGGAAGGATAAGGCATCATAATACTTTGAGCGTGGGTTCGTACCCACTTGAGGTAAGGCTCAAGAGGGATGGAATTCTTGTGTCTCAAAGTCTTGTTATCTACCTTGTTTAGCATCCTCCAAGCTCAGATGAATCTCTGGCGAAGACCTTGATCGTCGTTGTCGTAGTCTAAAACCAAGCCTTGAATCAGCATATCATGTGGGCCATCCCTTCGGGCATAACCAAACTATCTTAGATCTAAGCATGGGTTGTAGGTGATGCCTACCCTAATGCTAAGTAGAGGGACATTAGGGAATTCCATACAACGGTCAACAATGATAACATTCTCTTTGGATCGAGAACACCAATGAATATCTGAATGTTTAAGTGTCATCAACCTTTGTGACCACCTCAAACCTTGCTCATTCTTTAAGACTGATTGGGGAAGATGAGAAATAAACCATCTTTCCAGGAGAGGAGTGCAACACATAAGAACACCTCTTTTCCTCATTGTACGAGTGTGAAAAAAGTGTAAGATATCTCTAAGCAACGTAGGCACCGGATTGCGTGACATGAAGATTTTGACAGCACTCACGTCTATGAGTTGGTCAGAGTTGGGAAACAAGACCATCCCATAGATAAGAAGAGCCACAATTTCCTCAAATGCTTGCAAGTCCAAGGAATTCCAACAACTTTGGGCCTTCTCAAACAAGAACTTTGATAAGAAGCCTTTGACACCACTTCTAGTTTCCCAATGGGTTGTGATATCAGATGAGTGCAAGTGCATGGCTTGAGCAATCTCCTCTGGCTTTGGATCTCTTTTTGTACCGTTGAAAGGTAGTTGATTGAGAATGGGAATCCTCAAGAGTTGAGAGAATTATTCCAAAGTAGGCACAAACTGATAGTCGGGAAATGTGAAGCAATGATGCAAAGGATCAAAGAACTGGAAGAGAACCTTCATCATGTCCTCCTCTGTGTTGGAGGTGACCAAGTTGAGTAGACGACCATGCCTCTAAGTGAATGGAGAGTTCTCAGGAATACTTGAAGCTATCTCCTTGAGTTGTGGAGGAATTCTTACAAGGTTGACTTGGATAGTTTTCCTGCGAAGTGAATCCATACCCTACAAAACAAGAACAAAGATGAATTTCCAAAATCCTTGAAATGGTTAGTGGATGTATATGATGCTCATGATGTCCATGATGTTATGCACAAGTATATATGTACAATCAAATCAAGCAAGTTCTTAGTTTAGGCTTGCATGGGGTTTTATAGGTAAGTACCCTCTTGAAGTTTAGTTGGCTTAACCTGTCCTAACAATAGTAACCGGGTTCTAAGGAGCTCAATATCACCGGATTGTTTCCTTGGTCATTGTTTAAGCTCAATCCTCTTTAATGGCGACCGAAATATCCAAAGAAACCAAACCTCAATGAGTGTAGTATCGAGTATCTACCAACTTCAGACTGCACCAAAGCCGGTCATTTCACTACATCCTAATAGGCCAAGTTGGTCAAGTAAAGGGTTCTAGAAGTTCATTAGTGCTTCACGACATCACTCAGCAGCCCTGTATTCTCTTTGATTGACTCAAAGGCTACCGGTACCCACAAATATGTCACACTAACGTAGCTATTGCTTAGACCATGTCGGTATACCCCACACAGTTTCCACAACGTATTTCTATTTACCTATAATGTTTTCTAAATCCGGGTGGAAGATTCAAACCCAAACAAAGAACCATAATGTAAAGCACACAAGTCAAACAAGGTAAGCAAATAAATGTGATCTAAACCCTAAGGTAACCCCACTTTTATAATATATCCCCAGCAGAGTCGCCAGTTCTGTGATACAGTGGGAAACTGACTTGAGGTTTTGCGTTTTATCGCAAATGTCGCGGTTAGGAAGAGTTGCCACCGAATTTTCTTTTATCCAAAAGGAAAGGTGAAAAAGCACAGGAAAGACCTTTGAGATGTTTTCTTGAGTTCGGGGGGTAGATTATGAAAAGGGAAGGTGCTAGCACCCTTTTCATCCATGGTTTTCCATGGGCTCTTAGTTACTTGCTTAGATCACTTGCTTTGGTTTGTTTGAAATGGTGTTTGGTGTAGTTTTGAAAGTATTTTGTAAAAGAGGCCACTCGTTTAGGCAATCTTTATAATGATTCTCATTCGTAAGAATGTATACAAAGATGTTTGTCTTTTGAAAATGTTTTCAATGTTTGTAAGATGTTTTTGAAATGTGTGTTTGTTTTGAAAATAGCAAGGATTGTTGTTTGAAATGGAGCAAGTAACTAGAAGCTATCTACCTACTCAAATGTCTTTCTTATTCATTTTCTATTCCCTTGACATTGTTGACTTACCATTAATTTGGTAAGCAACCCTTTCTTTGGATGTAAACGGGACGGGCGTGGGTCATCGTATAGCCATGATAACAATGTTGCCAAGTATTTAGCATCTTTGAGGGACCAATATCATTTTGTAAGGCAATTTTTGAATAGCGTCATCGAGGGACTATGATCTTATATTTGTTTTGTTTTGCCAAGATACCTCGCATGCGTAACATGGCCATTTTTGTTTTAGGCAACCAAGTGGGAGAAACCCTAAGGGTGCTTGTGTGTAAGTGTATTATTTTCATGTAAAAGACAATTTAATTCAACCCTAAAAATATAAGGAAAAATATTTAATTTTTAAAAGGGATTTAACCCTAATTTTTTTATTTAAAAGAAAATAATGTTTCTATATTATTATTTTGTGCATTTTTTTGTATAAAGATAATAAATAATATTATATATAAATATTAAAATTAAATATATGCAAAAACTAAGTATTTATAAGTATGAAGTAAAAGATAAATTAAACTAAATATATTTAATCATATTTATAAGTTTATTAAGAAAATAAATTATATCCTATCAAAATAAACTATATTTTTTATGTGAGAAATAATATAAAAAAATAAAATAAAAGTGTAAAATAATTAAATTATTTTTTAGGATTTTTAATCATTAAAGAAAATAATTAAAAATATTAATTATGGAAATATAACAATAAATAAAAAATAAAATATGAAATAAGTTGGCAGGGGGTAAGATAGCAAATTAGTAGTGATGAAGCTAGCAAAAACAATGGCCCAGGAAGCAAAAAGCCCAATAGAACTCGTCCCTGTCCTGTCTTCCTCTTCCTCAAGCCTTGGCCAGTTCAACCTGTAACTTCCTCATGCTTTCATAAAAACGAAAACTTATAACATTAAAAATGTAGCATTTGAACTCACGATTCCAACCATATAAGTTATGTAATCTAACTATCAAAGATCAAAGAGAATTTTAAAATCCCTAAATTCTAACCTAAAATTTTCGGAGATTTCAACTTCCAAATTCTCTTAGCACAAGTAAAGTCAATGCAAGATAATGATATGTATAGCTTCGTTATGATGAGAACTACACTTTTTATTCACAGATCGTGGCCTGAGGTTGCCTGTACAAGGAGATAGAGTTTGAAAATTTACCTCTCTCAGCTGGAATTGTGTATGGAAATGTAGTGACTTTAATGGAGGCCTGATGCTTGCTTGAGCTTCCTTGAGCTTCCCTGAATCTATTCCAACCCTTACCTTGCTCTGAAAGTGGCTAGAACTCCCTGACCAAGTCCAACTGCAAGCTTCAAAGTTAACAATGGAAGATGGTGGAAAAGAGGTTACCGAACAGGGATGATGGTTTGGAGGGGTTTGATATTAAGTATGTAAGGTGTTAGAATGATCTAAACACAAAACTCACGAGCCAAATGGATGCTGGATGTATTTGTGCAGAAACTGTATGTTTGAGCAGGTTTTTGGTGTTTTTCTTGCTCTCAATGTTTCAGGTCTTGGCTTGGTGTTTTTTGTGTTGCATATAGTTTTTATATTAGTATTGAAATGATCTTAGGTCAGCTTCCCAACAGATCTGCCAATGCTAGCCTTTTTGCCAACTTTCTTGTACTTGAAGCAAAGTGACAAGACCAAAGCTTCACATGCTTGTACCAACTTGCTTAGGGTTGGTATGAGTTTGTACAACTTGCTTGAGACCTGTGTGGTTTATATGCATCAAGGGGACAGTTTCAAAGCTCAAAGTTGTAAAGTTTGCAAAAGTGGTTCTTTATGAAAATGGCAATGGAACCTTTTTGCCATAAGTGGAATTATAAGTTGGATAAAGATTCAAAAGCATGGATAGAGGCTTTTTCAACTGAGTAAGCATTTAATTAAGGAGTGTGTAGCAAGTTTAGGACCTGTAAAGCATGAAATAGCCAGCATAGGATTGATTTGCAACTTGGGTCTTCATGAAATGGCTTGAACAAAAAGTGAGAAAATGCCAATTTCCTCTCTTCGATTCTCCCAACTCAAAAATGATCTTGGAGAGTTCTTGGACATTTTGGAAAGCTTGAAATGTGCTCTATAATCCATATTTGAAATGAATTTTGAGATACCTCTTGGAAATAGGTGAAAATTGCCATGAAATTGGGTCCAAAACCTGCCTAAATTTGAGCAAAATTTCACTAAGTTTAGAAGTTTATGACGGTGTATTCACAAATTTATAACTTGATATCCAAGCATATTTATGGAAAAGTTTGTGTATAAAAGTTGTTTATTTCATGGAGTTCTACAACTTTCATGTTGGGGACTTTCCTTGAATCAATATGCATCATGGTGAAAAAGTGGTGTAAAGTTGAGAAAAAATAATAAAATTTGTATACTTAGAAAATTTCTAAGTTATAAAAATTTTCAAATTCAAACCCTAATTTTAAAATTTGGTTTTCTTGGTGAACAAGTTTCATATTTTGACATATCTTGATGAATCATGACTCTTGGTACTTGATTTTGACCAAAAAGTCAAAGTTTGACTTTTCAGTATACAGTTGACTTTTGATTAGTTGACTGCAAATTTCATTTGTCAATCCAATGAATTTGAAATGTTTTGAACCATGTAATTAAGTCAAGATGATGCCATTTAATCCTTGAAATCATGCTTGAACTCAATTGGTCATTGGCTAGGTTAAAGATCAGAAATTGCCCTTTCTCAGTCAAAACCCTAATTTTGACCATTTTTCCCTTATGATGATTTGATCAAATTTCTTGAGGAGTTGTAATCCAAACTTGATAAAATGGTACATATGAGTATAAAATGTTTATGTGAACCAAAAATTATGAAGTTTGACTGTAAATTGGCCATGGTTGACTTTTTCCCCAATACAGCTGATTTTTAGGTCAATTGTCTAATTGATTGAGCAAAAGTGTAATCCAAGGCTTGAAACTTATCTTGAGAAATCTTAGGAGTCCAAAATGATGTATGAAAGTCACATGAAGCATTGATGGTCCAAAAATCCTTGTGCAAATTCAAACCCTAATTTTGGGTCATCAGTGCAAGATGAGATGTCTTGAGCTGACCAAACCCTAATCTTGTCTTGAGTCAAAGAAGTCTTGTGAGAAAAGTCTTGATAAATGAGAGGGAAAATTTTGGGGTACAACAGTGTCGGACAAAGATCCGAGGTTTACTTCTGATTTCTGGAAAAGTTTACAACAGGCGTTGGGATCTAAGTTGAGGTTGAATTCGGCGTATCATCCTCAGACGGATGGTCAGACCGAGAGGACTATTTAGTTATTGGAGGATCTGTTGAGAGCATGTGTTCTTGAGCAGGGAGGTTTATGGAATACTTATCTTCCGTTGATTGAGTTCACTTACAATAACAATTACCATTCTAGTATTGGGATGGTACCTTTTGAGGCGTTGTATGGTCGGAGGTGTAGACTGTTGTGTTGGCATGAATCTGGTGAAAGTGTTATACTTGGACCTGAGATTGTTCGATAGACTACTGAGAAAGTGAAGCTTATCCGAGAGAAGATGAAAGATTCTCAAAGTAGACAGAAAAGTTACCATGACAAGAGAAGGAAAGATTTGGAATTCCAAGATGGTGATCATATGTTTTTGAGAGTCACACCTATGACTGGTGTTGGGCGAGCTCTGAAGTCTAAGAAGCTCACTCCTCGTTTTATTGGTCCGTATCAGATATCGGATAGGGTTGGGAAGCTTGCGTACCGAGTGAAGTTACCGCCAAATCTAGCTAATTTGCATGACGTGTTTCATGTGTCACAACTCCGGAAGTATATTCTTGATCCATCTCATGTGATTCAGATGTACGATATGAAAGTACGGGATAATCTCACGGTAGAGACGATGCCTATGCAAATTGCAGATCGCGAGATGAAGATTCTAAGAGGAAAAGAGATTGCGTTGGTGAAGATTGTCTGGTTAGGAGCTGCCAGAGAGAGCATGAACTAGGAGTTGGAGAGCAAGATGTGAGACTCCTATCCTGAGTTATTTGAACCAGGTAAATTTTTATTTTCTAGGACGAAAATATTCTAAGTGGGGGAGAATTGTAATGCCCCGATATTTAATTATTTATTTAATTAAATATTTTTGAATATTTTATATTAATTCAAATTTTTATCGCCGAAGTCGGAATTATTTTATTAAGTTGGAATAATAATTAATCGGATTAATTTGGTGGAATTAAGTTGAAGTATCATTTTATTATTAAGCTTAAATATGACATTGAGCTTAAATTAGTGGTGTTGTATAGTAATAAAGGGGGAATGTCACTTAGGCCCATTTGAGCTTACTAAAGATTAAATAAAATAGGAGTATTATATTTAATAGTAGAATCAGAGGAGAAAGAGAGTGTAGAGCTATCAGGAAAGAAAGAAAAGAGGAAATAGGGTTTTGTGAGAGGAGAAGAAGAACAAGGAAATTTCTTCTAGTGCCAAATTTCCTAGAAATTCGATTGAAGTTTCTTAGAGTTGCACTTAATCTAAGGTGAGGGTGGGGTTCTGACTCTATACAAGGGTATGTGATTAACAGTATGTGAATTTGGGTTATAAAAATTATTTTTAATTGTGTTTGAAATTGATATATTGGTGAAATTCAGATATGATTGAGGATCCAATTTAATATATATATATATATATATATATATATATATATATATATATATATATATATATATATATATATATATATATATATATATATATATATATATATATATATATATATATATATATATATATATATATATATATATATATATATATATATATATATATATATATATATATATATATAAGTACATTATACTATTCCGTTTCAACTCTATAGCATTTATAATACCTTACTGTAGCGGAAAAATTGTACCATATAAATGCCTATTGTTTGGCACTGTAGCGAAAAAAAATGGCCTCATGTAAGTGCCTTATGTTGATACTGTAGCGACACATATGAATCCTCACGCTTGGCACTGTAATGAAAATTGGAAAGTGTATTTTAGTAACCTTACTGAATCATATACTATTCCTATAATATTTCTTTTGGTATAATATATATATAATAGTTATATTGATAATTTAGTATTATTAATATAGGGATTTTAAGAGTTCTGAGTTAGAAATAAGTATTTAAATAAATAGTTAAATTGTGTTAATTTCTATTCTAATAGAATGTCAATTGAGTTGTCAATAGGATTGTGAGAGATGTTAATATAGGGATTTTAAGAGTTCTGAGTTAGAAATAAGTATTTAAATAAATAGTTAAATTGTGTTAATTTCTATTCTAATAGAATGTCAATTGAGTTGTCAATAGGATTGTGAGAGATGTTAATAGTGTTGTTAAAATTACCAATAGAGTTGTTCTGTATCATTAAAAGTTACTTTTATTTATTTTGCATAATTCCGACATATTTAGAGTTGTCAGTAGGGTAAGTTGAAGTGTCCTAGTAATAACACTTCTTTACAAAATTATTGATATTTTAGTTATGGATTTTTTTTTAGTTGGTAGCAGAAAATTATGAATTAACTGTACCTTTCGTCAGTATATACACCTACTGTAGACTAGAAATGAATTAGTATAGGATAGAATTGTAGTATACCATGTATATGCATTACTTTTTTGTAGATATAACCATTTGGAAGGTTAGTGTAATATTGTTTTAAACTAAGAATCATGTTCAAGTTTATAATATATATAATAGGTCAATAGTATAATTTAATATTTTTAGTATAATAATTTTGTAGAAGTTTTTTAAGTATAAATAATAGAATTTTTTGATGATAATTAATTAACCGGTTTTAATCAAAATAGTCCAAATGATTATGCAGTTTATTTGTAGTAATTTTTGGTTGATCTGTTGGGTGGTGTTTTTGTTGAGAAATGTGAATTAACAAATTGCCTCTATTTATGGGTAAAATATTAAGTTGTAGGCTTATGGCCAATGTTGAATTAAGTTGAATTATTGTTGTTGTTGTTGTTACTTACGTTCATGTCGTTGATGCATACATAGCATATCATGTTGGAGCTGATGCTCGTCAAGTTGGCCTGGATTGACAAATATAAAGTTGAAGGCTTATTCCTTGTTGATGCCTCTATTTATTGGCAAATTTCTAAGTTGGGAGTTCTGCTCCATTGGTGCCACATGCATGTGTATAAAAACAAGTCGTATTTCATGTTGCATCCTGAGTTGTCGTGTGGATGAATTAATTATGTTAAATATTGATAAAAAGCTGTGAAGTGGTGAATTGTATGATCTAATACTAATATATTATTTATTGTATATCCGATTATATGGTTCGATATCTCACCCCTTATGTTTGAATGTTGCCCTATGTTGGTAACGTGCAGGTAATCAAGAAGGATAGCTGTTACCTTCGTTAGTTCGAGTCGGTGTTGTCGCTCTGATATGTAACACCCGGGGGGATGAATGCATGTTTTCTTTATTGTCGACTTTCATTGTGTTGCTGAATTTTTAAGTTGTTTCCTTTAAAGAATTGTTGTCTTGAAGTTGTTTTCAGTTGGATAAGATGTTATGGTGTTTTCAGTTGAATTTTGTGAATCTGCTGCGTAGTAATGAAAATTGTTTTATTTTTTTAAAGACTAATCAGGTTGTTATCGGTTCATCTGAATTTCATGTGTCATGTATCTGAACTTTAGATGATTGAATGTTGTAGTTTTAAGTTGAAAGTGTAGCATTCCATTTGTTTGCTGGAAATTTTTATAACTCTGATTTTATTTAACTCGTTGGGTAGAAATGAGGTGTTACACTGGTAATTGAAGGATATGATCTTGTTAAAGAGATCACGATTCAAGGTTGTTACAAGGAAAATTATACACCATACCCTAGCATACTTCTCATATATGTGAAGAAGCCCTAATTTACATTCTGCTTATTTTTATTTCTTCTAAGTGACAATTCCTAAAACAAAACCCCAATTAAAGTTTTTGTTTAATTGAACGTGAATTGAATTTGATAATTGCATGCAGTCCTTAAGATCGACATTAGGGGATATTCCCATTATTACTGCAAGGAAAAAATAGAACACTTGCTAATTTTTCCATCAAGCTTTTGTCGCCGTTGTCGGGGACTACTAAGTTATTGAGTGTAATTTGAGTTCAATTAAAATTTTGTTGCTCTGCAACTAAAATTGCTTTTCTGTAATTTTTATATATTTTTGTTATTACTTATTTTTTTCTAAACTTTGCATGTGAGGACAACCTTTAACTTAATTTTCTTTGATATACAGACTCAGGTTCAGAATCAGAACCCAAAACTATGGGTGAAAACCCACCACCACCGGAGAGACTTCTTGGGGACTATGGAGGAGCAAGGATCCAACAGGTCAGTTGAGTATCGTAAATCAACCGGTCAATGTTGCAAATTTTCAATTGCATCCTTCAACCATCCGCCAGCTCGAGAACAGATCTTGCACTGGAAAGATCAACGAAGATGCTAATAAGCATTTGTAGAGATTCCTCACCATGAGTACTACTTTAAAGATTGAGGGGCACTCTGAAGAAGCCAAGAAATTAAGGGTGTTCCCGTTCACGCTGTCTGAAGATGCTGAAGAGTGGTTTTACTCATTACTTGCTAGAAGTATCACCACTTGGGAACAAATGGAGAAGACTTTTATTGATGAGTACTTTCCTGCTTCTGTTTATATTTGCAAAAGATATGATATTGTGAATTTTAAGTAGAAGGAAGGGGAGTCGCTAGATGATGCTTATCATAGGTTCAAGAGGTTGTTAGTAGCTTTTCCCACTAACAACATGGGTCAAACGGAGAAAATGTAAATGTTTGTAAATGGTCTTTGAATGAAGACACAACAACTTATTGATACAGCAGCCGGTGGCTCATCTAACTTTACAACAGCCACTGGTATGAATAAGATTATTGAAACCATTGCTGCAAATGAGCATGTGGAGCTATATCAAAGGGGTCTTAGTAAACTATAGGGGGTGATTGATCTGAAGTTAGAAATTAAAAATCAGCTGAAAATTGAAGAAGTAATTGTTGCAGAAGTAGAGAAAAAGCTGAAAGCAATGAACATGGGTACTCTACAGGTAGCCCAGGTTCAACAGGTACAAAAGGTAGCTTGTGAAATTTGTAATGGACCGCACCTTACTATTCAATGTCTTGCAACTCCACAACAGATTGAGGTGATAAAATTCTTGCAGAAAAAATCCATATTCTAACACATATAATCCTGGGTGGAAGAATCATCCTAACTCCGCCTAGAAAGATCAGCAGCAACAAGCTCCTCAGAAGGCAGAGTGACAGGTGGCTATTGAAGAGATGGCTGTCTATATCTCTCAATTTCAAGAAGACACAAGGAGTAATCATAGGAATACCACAACTGCAATAAAAAATTTGGAAGTTCAAATGGGACAGATTGCACAACAGGTAGCGCTGCGAGCACAAGAAAATCAGAAAAGTCATGAGAATGTGAATGCTATCAAAACAATGAGTGAGAAAGTTTCTAGAAAAAAGATGAGGTGAAGTATTATGATAGTATCATAGAAGTAGAGCTGAAAGTGAGAGAGAACAAGAAAAAATAGGAAGAATTGGTATCACCTGTGAAGCCAGGTGAAGAGAAAACTAAACCAGAAATCAAGTTGTTGTATCCATCTCAAGTTTCAAAGAAGGACACAAAAGAGAAAGAGTTTGATACATTTGTCCTATTGTACAAAAATCTAGAGATCAATATACCATTCTTTAAAGCACTCGAGAAAATTCCTTTGTATCAGAAATTCATGAAGGAGGTATTATCAAAGAAGAGATCAACAAGAGAGGGATCGATACCCTCTGAAGAGAAATTGTGTGTAATTGCACCCGAGAGGAAAATACCTTTCAAGCAAAAGGATTTGGGGTCAATTGCAATACCATGCACCATAAAATACAGAACTTTCAAGAGGGTTCTAGTTTACTCTGACTATAGTGTGAGTTTAATACCATTATCGATTTTCAAGAAGCTCGGTATTGAGAAGATAAGCGGGAGTGGAATAAAATTGAAATTTGCTAATCACACCATCAAACAGTCATATGGGATAGTTGAAGATGTATTAGTGGAAATTGACAATTTTGTTTTCCCATTTGATTTTCAGATCATGGACATACCTGAAGATGAAGAGACTCTTATCGTTCTTGGTCGACCACTTATGCTGACTAGTCGATGCAATTTTGATATCGAGACAGGTAATCTGACACTGAAATCATTTGATAAGGCGATAACCTTGAAGGTGTTGGAAATCAAGAAGCAAGGATCAAGTGAAAAGAATAAATCTTCAGTCAGAATGATCAAAGTAAAAGGAGAAAGCAATAGTTCAAAATCACTTCCAAAAGAAGTCTCAAGAAAAATCTCTCAGGTGGCATCAATAAAAATTCCTAAGCTCAATCAAGAAGGAAAGAAGAGAAAGAAGAAGGAACACTGAGATGAGTAGATAAAAGTTGGAAGTGGCTGGTAGCACAAATGGGTTGATACTTTTGATTTGAATGAGTTATGGATTATGGAAGAGATAAGAAACAAGGTGTGGAAGAGGAAGCACCCATGCTTCTAATAACTTAGTTTTTATTTTTGTTTTGTTTGCAGGTAATAAAAAGGGAGTCTTACTGGTGAAAGCTAGGAGGTAGAAACATGTGTTTCATTACCCTCTGTGAGTCACCTTCTCGAGATTGTTCTGAAACATTGGGGTCAATGTTTAGTTCAAAATGGGGGGGGGGGGGGGGAGGGGGGGTTATTGATTTTATTATTTTCATATTATTTGTTAGTTCTATGCAAATTGTTGTGTAAATCCATGAGTTGAAGTCCTCTAAATTTGGCCAAAAGTTTTTGTTTTGATCAAGAACTCGGTTTTCATAGAGTTCGGGAATAGTATATAGAGACAAATGAATGGTTGTTCGAGGGTAGGAAGTTAGGAATAATGTGACAGCGATACGAGTCTAACGTGTAGATTTGTACCATAGCACTTGAATCCCGATAAGTATTCCTTGAGTAGTTTATGTTGACAGTCTTGCATAATATAGATTCACATGCATCTATGACTGGTTGAGAAATAAACAAAGCTGGCACCAAATGATGAAAAGGCGGTAAAAGGAAACTGGCTCGCTAAGTTGGGTAGCCCTCACCAGGTTATTCAACTCAAAAAGGGTTGATCCCCAAACGCGTCCATACAGGACAATATATAAACTGAAAAGTTTTGAAAGTTTCATCTGAAATTAAAAAGGAACAAAAGCTCTTATTTGGTGCCTGAGCAAAAACTTTCTTGGTCAGTCTTGTGCGTGTAATGATCATAAAAAATTCTCATTGCCTTAATCTGACTATCTGAATGAAAAAGGAAGAAAATCAGAAAAAGACTTAAGTACAAAGCATAGTTAGAGAGGTATCTGAAGAGAAAGCTCTATATTTAAAGGTTCTTGCACAAAATTTTCACGTCATGTGAACATTGAACGAACTGCTTTTGATCAATTGGAACAAATGTGTCACGTATGAGTATCAGTCTGCTGTGATTTTAATGAGTTTTTTTAATGGTCGCTTAAGGTCAAGCAACCGTTTAAGTTTGGGGGAGTTTGATAAGTGGTTTTTACACATGTCAACTGATTTTCGACTTGCCCAAGCCTCCTTTTTAGGTTTTCGACTTGTCGGGTGTACATATGTTTTTTGGTTTTCATCCCTAATTTTTACCCGAACCCTTTTGGTTCGCCAGGAAGCCCTTATTTTTGCATAGGCCAGTCAACTTAGCGGGTCTTTAATCATGCATAGTATCTTTTCACTATGTCCGCATTGACAGGGTGAGGGAGGTCGTCACCGTCCATGATGGTCAGAATCATGGCTCCACCCGAGAAAATGTTTTTGATCACAAATGGCCCTTCTTATGTGGGAGTCCATTTTACCCTGGGATCACCTTGCGACAATATGATGCGCTTGATCACTAGATCCCCGACTTGATATTCTTGGCGTTTAACTTTTTTATTGAAAGACTTGATCATCAGTTTTTGATACATTTGACCATGACAGACAGTAGTAAGTATCTTTTCATTGATCAAATTCAGTTGATCAAGTCAAGTCTGGATCCAATCATCTTCGTTCAAACCCGCATCCTTCATAATCCTCAGAGAAGGGAACTGGACCTCAATAGGTAGGACATCCTCCATGCCATATACCAGAGAGTAGGGTGTTGCCCCTGTCGATGTTCGTGCGAAGGTGCGGTACCCATGAAGAGCGAATGGTAACATCTCATGCCAGTCTTTATATGTCACCATCATCTTCTGTATAATCTTCTTGATATTCTTATTAGCAGATTCGACAGCGCCATTCATCTTCGGCTGGTAAGGAGAAGAGTTATGATGTTGTGTCTTGAATTGCTTACAGAGTTCAATGATCATCGTTGTTGTACCCCAAAATTTTCTCAATCATTTTATCAATATTTCCCCTCACAAGACTCTTTGAACTCAAGACCAAGCTAGGGTTTGCTCTGCTCAAGACATATCCTTGCACTGTTGACCTGAAATTAGGGTTTGAGTTTGCACAAGGATTTTTGGACTTTCAATGCTCAATGTGACTTTCATACTTCATGTTGGACTTATAAGATTTCTCATACCAAGTTTCAAGCCTTGAATCAAATTTTTGCCCAGTCAATTGGACAATTGACCTAGAAATCAACTGTATTGGGGAAAAAGTCAATTGTGGCCAATTTACAGTCAACCCTCATAATTTTTGATCCACATCAACATTATAGACTCATATTAACCATTTGATCAAGTTTGGACCACAACTCCTCAAGAAATTTGATCAGATCATCAAAAGGGTAAAATGGTCATTTTTAGGGTTTTGACTGCAGAAGGGAAATTTCTAATTTTTTAACCTAGCCAATGGAAAATTGGGTTCAAGCATGGATTCAAGGACTCAATTTCACCATCTTGACCTAATCACAAGGTTCAAAAGATCTCAAATGCATTGGATTGACAGATGAATTTTCCAGTCAACTGATCAAAAATCAATTGTACACTAAAAAGTCAAATTGTGACTTTTTGGTCAAAATCAAGTGCCAAGGGTCATTTTTCATCAAGATGTGTCAAAACATGAAACTTTTTCACCAAGAAACCTAATTTTGCAAATAAAGGTTTAAAATGGAAAATTTTCATAACTTAGAAATTTTCTAAGTTATGAAAATTTCTTATTTTTTTCCAACTTTGCCCAACTTTTTCACCATGATGCAATTGGATTCAAACAAAACTTCCAACATGAAAGTTGTAGTCCTCCACAAAATATACAACTTTGATTCAAAAAGTTCCCCAAACGATGTTTGGATCTCAAGTTATGATTTTTGGAATAAGGGTCCATGAAACTTTTAACTTAGTGAAATTTTGCCCTAGTTTAGGCAGGATTTTGACTTATCTTCATGAAATTTTTTCACCTAGTTCCAATTGGAATCTCAAATTTCATTTCAAAGATGGATTGTAGAGCATGTTACAAGATTTCCAAAATGTCCAATAACTCTCCAAAATCATTTATGGTTAGGAAGAATCGAAGGTTTGAATTTAGCAAAATATCACTTTGGTCCATGGCATTTTTCATGTTGCTACAAGTTGCAATTTCTGTCCAGCCTTGATTGTACTTGTTTACAGGTCCTTAAACCCTTCCGCACTCAAAAATTTAATGCAAACATAATGGATTAAGGCATTGTTCTGATTAATGGAAGATTACACAAAGGATTAATGTAAAAATGGCAAAAAGTTAACAATGCCATTTTGGTAAAGGTTGCTTTATGCAATTTTGTTTCTCTTGAGCATTGCACCAAGTCTTTTGTAGCAAACAACATCCACAAATATCAGGGAAAGTACACCAACTATGTGCATGCTTGGAGCTAGCCTGTACAGGCCTGGCCTTGGTCACTTCTCACTTTTGCTTCAAAACCAAGTCAACTTGCAAAAAGCACATAACTTTGGTATCTGATATAACCAAGTGTTGTAAACATTTCAAACAAGTTTTGCATCTCACACTAAGTCATAAGCACGAGCTAGCAAGTACTCAAGCCTTCCAAAACACTAAAATCACATTTTCTTGCAAAACAGAGCAAGTTCTGCAGTTTCACTTCCATCTTCCAATTGCCTCGTGCATTTTTCCCCAAACCTCTTCCAACACACTCCATACAACCTACATAAACTATCCCAACCACTCCCAAGTCACTGTAACTCCATTTGCACACTTCACCATTTCTGAATTTTGAGTTTGCAGGTTGAGTTCTATAGAGAGATTCAAGCAAGTTCAAAGTTAGCCAGTCATTGTGAAAGCTCAAAGGAACTTCAAGCAAGCTCACAAGCATCTCAGGCCTCACTGAAAAGCCCTGCGTTGCCCTACTCGAGCTTGACTGAAACAGGTAAAGTTCAAACTTCTATCTCTCTATTTAGAAAAAAATAGGCTTAGGTTTGTGAATAAAAAATGTAGTACTCATTGCCCTTGATCTGTACATATGCATAGAATTCATTTAAGTTAACTGAGCTATGAGAATTTGAATGATGAACTTTCTGAAAAAACTAGGTTAGAAATTAGGGCCAGAGAAATTCTCTCTGGTCTTTGAGAGTTATATTAATTTTTTTATATGGTTAGAATTGTATGATCATGCTTTATAACTTTCATGTTACAAGTTTTTGTTTTTAAGCACTGAAATAGGATATACGGATTTGTACATAGCGCGCGTTTTTGTTTGATCAGAGGTTGAAGATGAAGGCCATCTGGGCTGGGCCTGGCTATTCCATGCTATTTGCACCCCTAGGCTTGTTGTTCACACCCCTTTGGCCCATTGTTTTTATATTTTCATATTTTTTCATTTCTTTTTTAGTTTCTGACTTTTATTTATTTTTCTAAATATTAAAAATTACTAAAAATATTTTCATAAATTTTTATATTTTATTTTATTATTTTTATTATTTTTTCTAGCATAAAAATAGTTTCTTAAATAATATACTTTTATTTTCTTAAATAAAAACTTGTAAATATTATATATATATTTTTTTCTAATTATTTTTTACACTTAAATAATATTGTCATACATATTTTATTTTTTTAACATTTTGTATATTTTTTTTATTTTATTTTCTTGTACATAAATAAATAATACATGATATATATATTTTCTTAAAAAACAAATTAGGGTTTCCACCCTTAATAAAAATAATCTCTTATTTTCTTATTTTTGATACCTTAAATGATTCATTTTTTACATACATAAAATAAATACAAAAAAACATTTTTTGCATATTTATATTTAATTGCTTATTTAAATATTGTCTATTTATTTTTATGCAAAGAATTCAATATGGTTGTAATAATCTTAGGGTTTTATTTTCTTGCAAATATCCCCAATTCAAATTTGTATCCCCCTCCCCATAATCATGTAGTAATAGTATATGATTTACTTTTACGCTTTTATTGCTTTCAAATATGCCATGATAGAAAGATTATGATTTGTATACAAAAAATCCAAAATCAAACAAATATCTTGACTAACACAAGACAAAAAGCATGAAAAACGACAACACAATGCACACAAGCACCCCTAGGGTTTCATCCACTTGTTGCCTTTAAAATGGCCATGATATGCATGCTAGGTATCTTGGCAAAACAAAAACAAAACAAAAAGATCATAGTCCCTCGATGACGCTATCTTGGTTGCCTATACAAAATGATCTAGTCCCTCGAAAACTTGCTAAGATACTTGGCAATATTGTTATCATGGCCATACGATGACTCGCGCCTGTCCCGTTTAACATCCAAGTACAAGGTTGTTTACCAAATACATTGGTAAAACAACACTATCAAAGGGTTAAAATGTGTAGGAAAGATCTTTGAGTAGGGTTGACAACTCCTAGTTACTTGATCTCTTGCAAACCATCCTTTCTAATTTCAAAACACACAATTTCAAAACAATTTCCCAAAACAAACTTTCAAACATTGAAACATTTTTCAAAAGACAAACACCTTTGTAAAACATTCAAACAAGAATTGTTACAAAGGTTGCCTAAGACAAGGCCTCTTTTCAAAACATTTTCAAAACCACACACAAAGCACCATTTCAAACAATTGAAAAGCAAAAGCAAGTGATCTAAACAAGTAACTAAGAGCCCATGAAAAACCATGGATGAAAAGGGTGCTAGCACCTTCCCTTTTCATAATCTACCCCCCGAACCCAAGAAAACATCTCAAAGGTCTTTCCTGTGCTTTTTGACCTTTCCTTTGGATAAAATAAAAATTCGGTGGCGACTCTTGCTAAACCGAAACATTTGCGAACACAAACGCAAAACCTCAAGTCAGTTCTCCCACCGTATCACAGAACTGGCGACTCTGCTGGGGAGATTTCTAAAAGTGGGGTTACCTTAGGGTTTAGATCAACTTTACATGCTTATCTTGTTTTCCTTGATTGCTTTACATTTGGTTCTATTGTTTGGGCTTGAAATCCTTTACCCGGATTTGGGAAACATTCATAGGTAAATAGCAATACGTTATGGAAATTGTGCGTGGTATACCGACATGGTTGAAGCAATAGCTATATTAGTGCAACATATTTGTGGGTATCGGTAGCCTTTGAGTCAATCAAAGAGAATACGGGGCCGCTGAGTGATGTCATGAAGCACTAATGGACTTTTAGAACCTTTACTTGACCATCTTGGCCTTTTTAGGGATAGTGAGATGACCGGCTTTGGTGCAGTCTGAAGTTGGTAGATACTCGATACTACACTCATTGAGGGTTGTTTTCTTGGAATATTTTGGTCGCCAGTAAAGTGGCCAAACTGAAACAATGAACACAGAAAATAATCCAGTGATATTGAGCTCCTTAGAACCCGGTTACTATTTCTAGGACAAGTTGAGCCAACTAACTTCAAGAGGGTACTTACCTATGAAACCCCATGCAAACCTGAAACTAGGAACTTGTGTGATTTGTTTGTACATATACTTGTGCATACATCTTGAACATCATGAAGCATCATTTGCATCCACTAACTATTTCAAGGGTTTGGATCTTCATCTTTGTTCCTGTTTTGTAGGTTATGGAATCACTCCGTAGAAAAACAATCCAGGTCAACCTTGTGAGAATTCCTCATCAACTCAAGGAGCTTACTTCCAAGATTCCAGAGTATTCTCCATTCACTAAAAGACATGGTCGACTCCTCAACTTTGTCAACACCAACACTGAAGAAGACATGGTGAAAGTTCTCTTCCAGTTCTTTGACCCCCTACACCACTGCTTCACATTTCCTGATTACCAGTTAGTGCCTACTTTGGAGGAATTTTCTCAACTCCTGAGGATTCCTATTCTCCATCAACTACCCTACAACGGTACGGAAAGAGAGCTAAATCCTGAAGATGTTGCTCAAGCCTTACACTTACAACCATCTGATATCATAGGTTATTGGGAAATCGGAAGTGGTATCAAGGGTTTCTTGGTAAAGTTTCTGTTTGAGAAGGCACAAGACTGCTGGAATTCTCTAGATCTGCAAGCTTTTGAGGAGATTGTAGCATTTCTCATCTATGGTTTGGTCTTGTTCCCAAACCCTGACCAGCTTATAGATGTGAATGCTGTCAAGATTTTCATATCTCGGAATCTTGTGCCTACATTGCTTAGGGATATACTCCACTCATTTCACACACGAACAATGAGGAAAAGAGGTGTTCTCATGTGTTGTACTCCTCTTCTAGCAAGGTGGTTTATTTCTCACCTTCCTCAGTCAGTCTTGAAGAATGAGAAAGGCTTGAGGTGGTCACAACGATTGATGACTCTTACACATTCTGATGTTCATTGGTGTTCTCGGTCCAGAGAAAATGTCATCATCATTGATCGTTGTGGGGAATTCCCTAATGTCCCACTACTTGGCATTAAGGGAGGCATTACCTACAACCCCTGCTTGGCTCTGAGACAGTTTGGGTACGCTCGAAGGGATGGCCCACATGACATGCTGATTCCAGACTTGGTTTTTGACTTCGACAACAACGCTCAAGGACTTCGACAAAGGTTCATCCGAGCTTGGAGGATGCCCAACAAGGTGGACAGTAAGACATTTGGACACAAGAATTCAATCCCCCTTGAGCCTTACCTCAAGTGGGTACGAACCCGTGCCCAGAGTCTTATGATGCCTTACCCCTACATTCTCCCTGTGATCAAAGAGCCTGTTATGGAAGGAGAGGTTCCATACACCCTCCTGCATCCTGACATGCCAACATCACTAGAAGATTTACAAAGGAGTTGGATACAGCTCAAGGGAGAACGTAATACTTTTGAAGCCCAATTCTACGCCAATGAGAAGAAGGTTTTAGAACTTACTCGTCGACTCCATGAAGAGCAGACTCTCAAGACCTACATTGCGCCAAAAAGGATGCGCAATGTCTTTTTACCTTAGAATTTTGTATTACTTTGCCCATGGGGCATTGATGTACTAACAAAATCTATCTTATTAATATGACATGTGTTCCTTTTTGTTTACAACAAATTTAAATTTCTGAATCCTTGAATGCATTACATGAATACATATCATTCATCATATGCATAAACAGGTCTTCACACCAGGTTTCCTTATCTCTCTATTGTTCATTTCAACAAGATGGATATAGAGCATACGGTCAAAGATTTGCAGGCACAAAATTCACAGTTCCAACAACTACTCATGACCTTGGCAAAAGGTCAGGAGGATCTTAAAGCTTTGTTAGAGAAGGAAAAGGAGAAAAAGAAAAAGAAAAGAGTTGGTGTGGCAACTTTGGGTAGAAGATTTGAAGGTCAAACTAGAAGGGTCCTAGACTTCCCCTCAACATCTGATGAAGGGGTAGGAAAGGGAAAGGGAGATGCAGTACCATCTGAGTCTGAGGCTGAAGAAGAAGAGGAGGAGGATGAAGACTCTTCTGAACAGCAGTACCCTCCTGCAGATGACAAGTACAAGAATCTGGAAGAACGTCTGGCATCTATGGAGGTACAGAGGGTGCTTGGGCTGGATTTCGAAGAGCTGGGTTTGGTTTCTGGGATTGTCATTCCCCCCAAGTTTAAAGTTCCACTGTTTGCTAAATACGACGGGGTGTCATGCTCGAAGATGCACCTACGGTCTTACGTCAGAAAAATTCAACCTCATTCTTCTGACAAGGACCTGTGGGTCCACTTTTTTCAGGATAGTTTGTCGGGGGCGCAATTGGATTGGTTCTACCAGCTTGAGAGGTCTGATGTGCACAAATTGGAGGATTTGGCTGTTGCCTTCTACAGACAATATCAATATAATACGGACTTAGCACCTACCCGTACTCAATTACAGAGTATGGGCATGGTCTCTAATGAAGGCTTTAAGGAGTATGCCCGGAAATGGAGAGACTTGGCGGGAAGGGTGCAACCACCATTATCTGAAAGAGAGCTTGTTGATATGTTTTTGGGGACTCTGTCAGGTCCATTCTTTAATCACCTGATAGGAAGTTCGTCTGCGGGGTTCACCGAGTTAATTCTGACCGGTGAAAGAGTTGAAGCTGCCATCAAGAGCGGTAAAATTCAGAAAGATACATCTACTTCCGCTGCCATCAAGAAGACTTTTCCAGCAAAGAAATAAGTCTCAGCTGTCTACTCCCAAAGAGGTCAAGGAAGAGTTGAGCGCCGACTAGCGGTGGGGGCCGTAATGATTCAGAAGTCTGCAGCTGATCAGCCCAGAAACAATCAACCTAGAACCAACCAACAAAGGGTGGAAAGACCACAACAGCAGTATACTAGGATAAACATGACACCTGCTCAGGTTCTACCCCATCTCTTAAAGTTAAACCTTGCCAGTTTGTGGGAGGCCCCTAAAAACCCTAACACTTCATCACCACATTACCATCCCAACGCCAAATGTGCTTATCATTCAGACAGCCTGGGGCACGACACCAATAATTATTGGGCCCTCAAGAATAAGATCCAGAATTTAATAGACGCTAAGGAGGTGGAATTTGACGCCCCCAAGAATCCTAATGTGATCTCTGCTCCAATGCCAAAGCATGGCCACAATGCCCATGCTATTGAAGAAGATCTTTTTGTTGCTACTGTTGATGATTTGATGACTCCGTTATCGATAATCAAAATGAATTTGCTGAAAGCTGGGATTTTCCCAGGTTGTGAAAAAGATTAATGTCTTTGTTCATCCTTACCATCCGACTGTCCGTTGTTGAAGTTAGGCATCCAACGCCTAATGGATAATCAAGAAACCCTTTTTGAGAAAACTCTTGTTACTCCGACTCCTGTCAAAGAAGTTTCTATAATTACCATTTCCGCCAATCTTTCCAAGGTCTCCAAAAGACCTGTTAAGATTACATTCGATCCAAAGATTGTACCATTGAAGATAACTATGTCGGGGCCTATCCCATACAAGTCCAACAAATCAATACCGTGGAACTATGGAGGAGAGATCTTCTACCACGATATTAAGCAGATTGAATCAGCTGAAGAAAGTTCCGATGAAGAGACTCCTGACATAAGAAATATTGCTGGGACGAGTAAAATCACCCGCAGCGGAAGAATTTTCTCTCCGAAGATTTCTCCTCCAAGGGCGATCTTCGGACCCTCAAATGCTCTTAAGGTTACTCTTGTGCCAGTCAACCTATCTGTGAGAACTCCAGTTATTGAAGAATTTGTAACTCCCATGGTTGTACCCTCTGCTGTTGCTGCTGATAAAGGTAAGGGGATCCAAGAAGCACCCGTCAGGACGAGGGCTCAGCCTTTGGTCATCCCTGAGACCACCCAAAAGGAAATGGAGGAGATTTTAAAAATAATTAAGAAAAGCGACTATGATGTCATAGAGCAACTGGGGCAAACCCCCTCAAAAATCTCTATGCTGGCCTTATTGCTCTGTTCTGAAGCTCATGCCAAAGCTTTGATCAAATTCTTGAAGACGGCCCACATGCCTCAGAAAACCTTTGCGGACCAGTTCCAGGAGTGTGTAGCTAGCCTAACTGCCGACAATGGTCTTGGCTTATCCGATGCCGATTTAACATCTAAGGGGAGAAAGCATAATGACGCGCTGCATGTCTCGGTGGAATGCAGAGGGACTACTTTAGCTCACGTTCTGGTTGATACAGGGTCGTCTTTAAATGTCTTGCCGGAGAAAGCATTGGACAAATTGGACTGTAAAGGTTTGACCCTGAAGCCCAGCAATATCATTGTCAGAGCCTTTGACGGTTCTAAAAGGATCGTCCACGGGGAGGTGGACATCCCGATTAAAGTGGGAACCGAAACTTTCAACTCCACATTTTATGTGATGGACATCCGTCCCTCCTACTCTTGCTTGTTGGGAAGACCCTGGATTCATAATGCTGGGGCCGTCACTTCTTCTTTGCACCAAATGCTCAAATACCCAGTTCAGGGGAAAATTATAATAGTTCATGGCGAGGAGGAGTACATGATAAGCCATCTAAATTCATTCCTCTATGTTGAATTGGATGGTGAATTCATCGAGACCCCCTCTCAGCACTTTAAAGAGGTTTCTCCTGAAGTTGCGGCAACCAAGAAAATGACTTATGTGCCCATCATTACCAAACCTTTGTCCCGGATGTCATCCATTAAAGATGCGAAGGCTGTGATCGAGGAAGGAGGAAGCACAGTATGGGGTCAGCTACCAGACTTTCCTTTCAAGACAGATAAATTCGGTTTGGGTTTCATTGCTTCTGCTCAAAAGGTTGTATGTCTCTCCCGGGCTGGAGGGCCACTGTTGAAGATCACCCATCATGGACTCAGTGCTTTAGAGGACGGTGAAGAGGAGAGCAACTTTGAAGACTGGATTTTCCCTACTGTTGAAGGAGGACTAAACAACTGGGAGGCAAAGGACTTTGTTCCCATTACTTTCATAAATCAGTAATTTATCTTTCAAACATTTATGTTGGTCTGTAATAATTCTTAAACAATTCGTACACTTTTTGCCTTGTGCCTTACCCGAGGCACATAGGTCCATTTGTAAGGGTTTGATTTTTCATCTTCATATACCATTTTAATGAATCATGGACGTTTTAACATATAAACTTTTGTGTTCATTTTATTTCTTTTTACATTCTTATTTTGTTTAAAGGTGGCTATCCCTTACACACACCCACATTCACAAAATGCAGGTACCCTTCCATTCCAGATTCCATGGGTAACAATTCTGCTATGGCCTTCAGTGACTCTGAAGATCTGGTCAATCATGCCAAATACGAAGGTGATGAAGACTGTGAGGTGCCGGGAGAATTGTCTAGACTTCTACAACAGGAAGAAAGGGCTATTCTGCCCCATGAAGAGCTGTTAGAGACGATCAACTTGGGTACTGCTGAAGACAGAAAAGAAGTCAGAGTGGGTGCCAACCTTGAGTCAAGTGTCAAGGAGCACTTAGTTCAGTTGTTGAATGAATATGTTGAGATCTTTGCCTGGTCCCACGAAGACATGTCGGGACTCAATACAGATATTGTGGTTCACCGTCTCCCCACAAGAGAAGACTGTCCACCAATTAAACAGAAAGTCCGCCGGATGAGGCCCGATATGTCTGAAAAGATCAAAGCCGAAGTAATGAAGCAGTTCAATGTTGGGTTTCTTGTTGTTACTTCCTATCCACAATGGGTCGCTAACATTGTGCTCGTGCCTAAGAAGGATGGCAAAGTGAGAATGTGCGTGGATTACAGAGACCTAAACAGGGCTAGCCCTAAAGATGAATTTCCACTACCGCACATTGATACCTTGGTTGACAATACAGCTCAACACAAGGTATTTTCTTTCATGGATGGATTTTCAGGGTACAGCCAGATCAAAATGGCCCCTGAAGACATGGAGAAGACTACTTTTGTTACGTAGTGGGGTACCTTCTGCTATAAAGTGATGCCATTCGGACAAAAGAATGTCGGGGAAACCTATCAGCAAGCCATGGTAGCTTTGTTTCATGATATGATACATCATGATATTGAGGTCTACGTAGACGACATGATAGCCCGTTCACAAACAGAAGAAGAACACATCGACCATCTGCAAAAGCTGTTTGTCAGGTTGAAGGAATACAAGCTCAGACTGAACCCTAACAAGTGCACTTTCAGAGTCAGGTTTCGTAAACTCTTGGGTTTCATCGTCAGCAACAAAGGCATCGAGGTTGATCCTGCCAAAGTCAAAGCTATACGGGAAATTCCTACCCCTCGCACTGAGAAGGAGGTCAGAGGTTTCTTGGGACGCCTAAACTACATTGCAAGGTTCATTTCTCACCTAACATCTACCTGTGAGCCAATCTTCAAGCTGCTGAAGAAAGATCAGGTGGTTAAATGGAATGATGACTGTCAAGTTTCTTTCGATAAAATCAAGGAGTATTTTCTAGAACCTCCTATCTTGATGCCACCCGTCGAAGGAAGGCCGCTAATTATGTATCTGACTGTTTTGGATAATTCAATAGGGTGCGTACTAGGCCAACATGACGAGTCTGGCCGAAAAGAGCATGCCATTTATTACCTTAGCAAAAAGTTTACCGACTGTGAGACCCGATACTCACTGCTCGAGAAAACTTGTTGCACTTTAGTATGGGCTTCTCGCCAGCTAAGGCAGTATATGTTGACTCATACCACTCTATTGATTTCCAAGATGGATCCGATCAAGTACATCTTCGAAAAGCCTGCTTTATCTGGAAGAATAGCTAGATGGAAAATGATCCTGACTGAGTATGATATCCAGTACACGACCCAAAAAGCTATAAAGGGGAGTGTGCTAGCTGACCATCTAGCTCATCAAGCTGTCGAAGATTACCAATCCATGAAGTTTGATTTCCCCGACAAAGACATTATGACTTTGGATAACATTGAAGATAGCGGACCTTATGACGGACCTGAACAAGGATCCCGGTGGACTCTGTACTTTGATGGTGCCTCCAACGCACTTGGGAATGGTATCGGCGCGGTACTCATCTCTCTACAAGGTTGCCATACACCTTTCACCGCCAGACTCTACTTCAGCTGCACCAATAACATGGCCGAATATGAAGCTTGTATCTTTGGTCTCAAGGCTGCAATAGACCTGGGAATCAAATCTTTGGTTGTATTCGGAGACTCAGCTTTGGTCATCAGTCAGATCAAAGGAGAATGGGACACTAAACATCCCAATCTCATCCCTTACAAAGAACATGTCCTGACATTGCTACCTCACTTCGAGCAGATTACCTTCGAGCACTTTCTGCGAGAATAAAATCAGCTAGCAGACGCTCTAGCTACAATGTCTTCCATGTTTAAACTTAACTGGGATAATGAGGCTCCCCAAATCACCATCGAGCGAATGGATGAACCTGCACATTTTCACGAGATTAATACCGAAGAAGTAGTGGACCGACCCTGGTTTCATGAAGTCAAAAGGTATCTTAAGGCACAAGAATACCCTGAAGGAGCCTCAGTCAATGACAAGAAGTTCTTCAGGAGATTCTCTGCCAAGTTCTTCCTGAGCAATGGTATCCTATACAAGCGCAATCATGATTGTATTCTGCTCCGTTGTGTGGACAAGGTTGAAGCTGAACAAATCATGGCTGAACTACACAATGGTACATTTGGCACCCACTCAAGCGGTCATACGATGGCTAAGAAGATTCTAAGGGCAGGATATTATTGGTCTACCATGGAAGCTGATTGTCATCAACATTCCCGTACTTGTCACAAATGTCAAATCTATGCTGACAAGGTACATATTCCTCCAGTTCCTCTCAATTTCCTAATAGCTCCTTGGCCATTCGCAATGTGGGGAATCGACATGATTGGAGAGATCAAGCCTACAACATCCAATGGAAACCGCTTCATCCTGGTAGCCATTGATTACTTTACCAAGTGGGTCGAAGCAACTTCCTTCGCATCCGTCACAAAGAATGTTGTTGCCCGCTTCATCAAGCAGAACCTTATTTGCCGGTATGGTATCCCCGACAGGATCATCATTGACAATGGTACAAACCTGAATAACACTATGATCACCGCTTTGTGCGAGCAGTTCCAGATTCAACATCACAATTCATCTCCCTATCGGCCGAAGATGAACGGTGTTGTCGAAGCTGCGAACAAAAATATCAAGAAGATCATTCAAAAGATGACAGTCACCTACAAGGACTGGCATGAGATGTTACCGTTTGCTCTACACGGGTACCGTACCACGACACGCACATCGACTGGGGAAACACCATATTCTTTGGTATACGGCATGGAAGCTGTTTTACCTATCGAGATTCAGATTCCCTCCTTCAGGATCATGAAGGATGCTGGTTTGGGTGAAGATGATTGGATTCAGACCCGGATTGATCAACTAAACTTGATTGATGAAAAGCGACTTACTGTTGTTTGCCATGGTCAGACGTATCAAAAACGGATGATCAAGGCTTACAACAAGAAAGTCAGACGCTAGACGTATCAAGTCGGAGATCTTGTAATCAAGCGGATCATCTTGCCGCAAAGTGATCCCAGGGGAAAATGGACTCCTACTTACGAAGGACCATTTATGATCAAAAACATCTTTTCCGGTGGGGTAATGATCCTGACCACCATGGACGGTGATGATCTGCCGCACCCTGCGAATGCAAACATAGTCAAAAGATACTACGCATAAATGACCCAGCAAGTTGAAAACCTGAAAGGGAGGCTTGGGCAAAAAAGGGCATCTCGGTGAATCGAAAACCCGAAAGGGCGGTTCAGGCAAAAATTAGGGATAAATAAAAAAAATTTGTACACCCGGCAAGTTGAAAACCCGAAAGGGCGACTTGGGCAAAAAAGGGTTTCCCGGTGGATCAAAAACCCAAAAGGGCGGTCCAGGAAAAAGTTAGGGAATTAAAGCGTATGACTATGTCTCGTCAGATCACTTTAAGGACAATCTCTTCACAGACAAGCTTCTGGCTTCTGATCAACTCAATCATCTTCGAGCGAAGCAACGAATGAACAAGATATCCAGAGTTACGAAGGCTATAGCAGAATGGGAACCCCATGGAATTGTTACACATAGCCGTCTTTATTTGTATAAATTTTTCTCAATTTTATGACAACATCCTCTTACTAGGATGTCTGTCTCCTTTGTACAAAATACTTACACAAAGTTAATACAAAGATATTTCAAAGTGCAGAAAACTATTTGCCTTTTCTTTCTTTTTACACTTGTGTTTTATTTGAAAACGTCCAATGATTTATTAAATGAGCATATGCATTTGAATATAATCACATAAACGAAATGGGAAAGAATAATTACTGACAGGTTGAAAGTATAGGAAGACGTCTTTAGGCTATTCCAGGAGAAATCCCCTGCAGTACATCATCTAGATCCCCAGCGGAGCTAAAACCTTGAAATACATATCCCTAGCAGAGTTAAATTTCAAAATCCTCATCAGAGTTAAGTCATCAAACTCCTGATCCCAGCGGAGCCAAAACTTTGAACTACAGATCCTCAGTGAAGATGAAACTTTCTCCCCCGACGGAGTCAAATCTTTAACCTTTAAACCCCAGTGGAAACCATCCAGTTTCTTCCAATTTCCCTGGAGAGTCGCTTTAAAACCAGATAATTCTCGAGAGAGTTATCTTAAAACCTTCTTCCCCAACAGAGTCAAACTTCCATACACAATCAAATCAGCATGTCATTAAGATCCCTAGCGGAGCTAAGACTATCAAAATACAGCAGAAACCATCCAGTTTCTCCAGATTCCCCAGCAAGTTATCTTAAAGTCTGAGAATCAACCAGATAACAATTAACTTTTGTCTTATCCCCAACCTAGGATAATTCCCCAGTAGATTGGCATACAACCCAAACTCCTGATTTTCTTCCAAACAAGAAAAAGCTTTTCCCCACAGAGTTTTTCACTCCCCAACAGATCAAAGATTCTTATTCTTGATTCCCCAATGAAGTTGCCAGAGCCTTCTTTACTCTCATCATGAATTTGATCCCCTAGTAGATCGAAGATTCTCATTCTCAGTTCCCCGCAGAAGCCATTAAAGTCTTCCTTATTTTCCAGCAGATCAAGGTTTTCCTTTGTTTGATTCCCGGTAGAGATCGCCAGAGTTTTCCCTATTCCCCAGCCGAGTAAGGATTCCCATTGTGTAATCTCCAGCCATAGTCATCAAAGTCCTATGGATTCCCCAAGCAAGTTTCTCGAACAACACTTGGCTTTCTCTTACAACAGATTTTGTCAAAGACTTGAAGGATCCCTATATTCCCAGGAAATTCGTGAAGGATTCTCACATCTCCACAAAGGTTGTCAAAGTTTTTGATAATTTCCGCGAGTTGCCAAGGATTTTTCTATCCCCAACAGTGGTCCAAGGATGTCTCATCCTCAACAATCGAAGATTTTGAATCTCCAGCAGCGGTCAAGGATTTATTTTCCCTGGCAGCAGTCAAAGATTTTATTATCTCCAGGCTATCAAGGATTTATTTTCCTCAGCAAGACAGCTAATCAGCTTACATGCACATACATTACATTCATATATCATAAACATTGATAAAACACATATATTGCATCATACATTTCATGCAACATAACTTTGTGTTTCAACCAATATGTTACCCTTTTCAGGATAAGATTAACAAGCTATTAATATACAATCATGAAAACAGCTTAGAGACGCTCCAGACACGGATGCAATTCTATTGCTTATTTAGATTTAAATCTCAGAAAACAGCATAGAGACGCTCCAGACACGGATGCAATTCTATTGCTTATTCAAATTCAAGGTTCAGAAAACAACATAGAGACGCTCCAGACACGGATGCAATTCTATTGCTTATTCAAATTCAAGGTTCAGAAAACAGCTTAGAGACGCTCCAGACACGGATGCAATTCTATTGCTTATTCAAATACAGATTTTAGAAAACAGCTCAGAGACGCTCCAGACACGGATGCTGTTCTATTGCTTATTCAGATCCCCAACTCAGAAATGTTCCAGACACGGATACCTTTCTGATATTCATTCTTTTGACTTACAACATAAAATTCAACAAACATTCTTGGATGTCATCTTTAAGCCCATCTCCAACAAGATTCACACTACCAAATGGCATCTTTAAGCCCATTCTCTCAACTATACCTTGACGAGTGCAAATTTACGGGTACTCTAGTGTCCAATCCTATTTTACCTTCGAGTCACGAAAGACAAACTTTCCAATCTAACTCTTCAGGTTCAAGAAGATTGAACAGGGGCAGCTGTTGTACCCCAAAATTTTCCCTCTCATTTTATAAAGATTTCCCCTCACAAGACTCTTTGAACTCAAGACCAAGCTAGGGTTTGCTCTACTCAAGACATATCCTAACATTATTGACCTGAAATTAGGGTTTGAGTTTGCACAAGGATTTTTGGACTTTCAATGCTCAATGTGACTTTCATACTTCATGTTGGACTTATAAGATTGCTCATACCAAGTTTCAAGACTTGAATCAAATTTTTGCCCAGTCAATTGGACAGTTGACCTAGAAATCAACTGTATTGGGGAAAAAGTCAATTGTGGCCAATTTACAGTCAAACCTCATAATTTTTTATCCACATCAACATTATAGACTCATATGAACCATTTGATCAAGTTTGGACCATAACTCCTCAAGAAATTTGATCAAATCATCAAAAGGGTAAAATGGTCATTTTTAGGGTTTTGACTGCAGAAGGGCAATTTCTGATTTTTTTAACCTAGCCAATGGAAAATTGGGTTCAAGCATGGATTCAAGGACTCAATGTCACCATCTTGACCTAATCACAAGGTTCAAAAGATCTCAAATGCATTGGATTGACAGATGAATTTTCCAGTCAACTGATCAAAAATCAACTCTACACTAAAAAGTCAAACTTTGACTTTTTGGTCAAAATCAAGTGCCAGGGGTCATTTTTCATCAAGATGTGTCAAAACATGAAAATTGTTCACCAAGAAACCTAATTTTGCAAATAAGGGTTTAAAATGGAAAATTTTCATAACTTAGAAATTTTCTAAGTTATGAAAATTTCTTATTTTTTCCCAACATTGCCCAACTTTTTCACCATGATTAATTTCGATTCAAACAAAACTTCCAACATGAGAGTTGTATTCCTCCACAAAATCTACAACTTTGATTCACAAAATTTCCCCAAAAGATGCTTGGATCTCAAGTTATGATTTTTGGAATAAGGGTCCATGAAACTTTTAACTTAATGAAATTTTGCCCTAGTTCCAATTGGAATCTCAAATTGCATTTCAAAGATGTATTGTAGATAATGTTACAAGCTTTCCAAAATGTCCAAGAACTCTCCAAAATCATTTATGGTTAGGGAGAATCAAAGGTTTGAATTTGGCAAAATATCACTTTGGTCCATGGTATTTTTCATGTTGCTACAGGTTGCAATTTCTGTCCAGCCTTGCTTGTACTTGTTTACAGGTCCTTAAACCCTTCCACACTCAAAAATTGAATGCAAACACAATGGCTTAAGTCATTGTTCTTATTAATGGAAGATTACACAAAGGATTAATCTAAAAATGGCAAAAAGTTAACAATGCCATTTTGATAAAGGTTGCTTTATGCAATTTTGTTTCTCTTGAGCATTGCACCAAGTCTTTTGCAACAAACAACATCAACAAATATCATGGAAAGTACACCAACTATGTGCATGCTTGGAGCTAGCATGTACAGGCCTGGCCTTGGTCACTTCTCACTTTTGCTTCAAAACCAAGTCAACTTGCAAAAAGCACATAACTTTGGTATCTGATATAACCAAGTGTTGTAAACATTTCAAACAAGTTTTGCATCTCACACTAAGTCAGAAGCATGAGCTAGCAAGTCCTCAAGCCTTCCAAAACACCAAAATCACATTTTCTTGCAAAACAGAGTAAGTTCTATAGTTTCACTTCCATCTTCCAATTGCCTCGTGCGTTTTGCCCCAAACCTCTTCCAACACACTCCATACAACCTACCTAAACTATCCCAACCACTCCCAAGTCACTGTAACTCCATTTGCACACTTCACCATTTCTGAAATTTGAGTTTGCAGGTTGAGTTCTATAGAGAGATTCAAGCAAGTTCAAATCTAGCCAGGCATTGGGAAAGCTCAAAGGAACTTTAAGAAAGCTCACAAGCATCTCAGGCCTCACTGAAAACCCCTGCATTGCCCTACTCGAGCTTGACTGAAACAGGTAAAGTTCAAACTTCTATCTCTCTATTTAGGAAACATTGGGCTTAGGTTTGTGAATAAAAAATGTAGTACTCATTGCCCTTGAGTTGTACATATGCATAGAATTCATTTAAGTTAACTGAGTTGTGAGAATTTGAATGATGAACTTTCTGAAAAAACTAGGTTAGAAATTAGGGCCAGAGAAATTCTTTTTGGTCTTTGAGAGTTAGATTAATTTTTTTTCTATGGTTAGAATCGTATGATCATGCTCTATAACTTTCATGTTACAAGTTTTTGTTTTTAAGCACTGAAACAGGAGATACGGATTTGTACATAGCGCACGTTTTTGTTTGATCAGAGGTTGAAGATGAAGGTCATCTGGGCTGGGCCTGGCTATTCCATGCTATTTGCACCCCTAGGCTTGCTGTTCACACCCCCTTGGCCCATTGTTTTTATATTTTCATATTTTTTCATTTCTTTTTTAGTTTCTAACTTTTATTTATTTTTCTAAATATTAAAAATTACTAAAAATATTTTCATAAATTTTCATATTTTATTTTATTATTTTTATTATTTTTTCTAGCATAAAAATAGTTTCTTAAATAATATACTTTTATTTTCTTAAATAAAAACTTGTAAATATTATATTTTTTTATTTTTTATTATTTTTTACACTTAAATAATATTGTCATACATATTTTATTTTTTTAACATTTTGTATATATATTTTTATTTTATTTTCTTGTACATAAATAAATAATACATGATATATATATTTTCTTAAAAAACAAATTAGGGTTTCCACCCTTAATAAAAATAATCTCTTATTTTCTTATTTTTGATACATTAAATGATTCATTTTTTACATACATAAAATAAAATACAAAAAAAAACATTTTTTTGCATATTTATATTTAATTGCTTATTTAAATATTGTCTATTTATTTATTTATGCAAAGAATTCAATATGGTTGTAATAACCTTAGGGTTTTATTTTCTTGCAAATATCCCTAATTCAAATTTGTATCCCCTCCCCATAATCATGTTGTAATAGTATTAGATTTACTTTTACGCTTTTATTGCTTTCAAATATGCCATGATAGAAAGATTAGGGTTTGTATGCATAAAATCCAAAATCAAACAAATAGCTTGACTAACACAAGACAAAAAGCATGAAAAACGACAACACAATGCACACAAGCACCCCTAGGGTTTCATCCACTTGTTGCCTTTAAAATGGTCATGATATGCATGCTAGGTATCTTGGCAAAACAAAAACAAAACAAACAGATCATAGTCCCTCGATGACGCTATCTTGGTTGCCTATATAAAATGATCTAGTCCCTCGAAAACTTGCTAAGATACTTGGCAATATTGTTATCATGGCCATACGATGACCCGCGCCTGTTCCGTTTAACATCCAAGTACAAGGTTGTTTACCAAATACAATGGTAAAACAACACTGTCAAAGGGTTAAAAATGTGTAGGAATGATCTTTGAGTAGGGTAGACAACTCCTAGTTACTTGATCTCTTGCAAACCATCCTTGCTAATTTCAAAACACACAATTTTAAAACAATTTCCCAAAACAAACTTTCAAACATTGAAACATTTTTCAAAAGACAAACACCTTTGTAAAACATTCAAACAAGAATTGTTACAAAGGTTGCCTAAGACAAGGCCTCTTTTCAAAACATTTTCAAAACCACACACAAAGCACCATTTCAAACAATTGAAAAGCAAAAGCAAATGATCTAAACAAGTAACTAAGAGCCCATGGAAAACCATGGATGAAAAGGGTGCTAGCACCTTCCCTTTTTATAATCTACCCCCCGAACCCAAGAAAACATCTCAAAGGTCTTTCCTGTGCTTTTTGACCTTTCCTTTGGATAAAATAAAAAGTCGGTGGCGACTCTTGCTAAATTGAAACATTTGCAAACACAAAAGCAAAACCTTAAGTCAGTTCTCCCACTGTATCATAGAACTGTCGACTCTGCTGGGTAGATTTCTAAAAGCGGGGTTACCTTAGGGTTTAGATCACCTTTACATGCTTATCTTGTTTGCCTTGATTGCTTTACATTTTGTTCTATTGTTTGGGCTTGAAATCCTCTACCCGGATTTGGGAAACATTCATAGGTAAATAGCAATACGTTGTGGAAACTGTGCGAGGTATATCGACATGGTTGAAGCAATAGCTATATTATTGCGACATATTTGTGTGTACCGGTAGCCTTTGAGTCAATCAAAGAGAATACGGGGCCATTGAGTGATGTCATGAAGCACTAATGGAATTTTAGAACCTTTACTTGACCATCTTGGCCTTTTTAGGGGTAGTGAGATGATCGGATTTGGTGCAGTCCGAAGTTGGTAGATACTCGATACTACACTCATTGAGGATTGTTTTCTTGGAATATTTCGGTCGCCAGTAAAGTGGCTAAACTGAAACAATGAACACATAAAATAATCCAGTGATATTGAGCTCCTTAGAACCCGGTTACTATTTCTAGGACAGGTTGAGCCAACTAACTTCAAGAGGGTACTTACCTATGAAATCCCATGCAAGCCTGAAACTAGGAACTTGTGTGAAATGTTCAAAGGCAACCTCTTTAAAGTGTGGGAGCAATGCCAGCATGTGCTCTTTGTAAGGGATGAGATTCGGGTGCTTCGTGTCCCACTCTCCTTTGATATGACTTATCACCAAGGCTGAATCCCCGAAAACGTTTAAGAACTTGATCCTCAGGTTAATAGTATCTTTGAGACCCATGATACATGCTTCATACTCCGCCATATTATTAGTATAGTTGAAGCATAGTCGAGCAGTGAAAGGAGTATGGCAGCCCTTGGGGGATATGATTACAGCATCAATGCCATTACCGAGTGTGTTTGAAGCTCTATCAAAAACCATAGTGTTGTACCCCAAAATTTGCTCTCTCATTTCTCAAGGAATCACCCTGGATTCTCAAGTTTTCTCTCATACAATTCTAAGCCTTGAATTATCATTTCTTTCCAAGCAAATCATTCATAAGGGCAAAATGGTCATTTGCGCGCTGAGAAGTCTAACTTTGACTTTTGGACCAAAACCAAGTTTCAAGAATCATATTTCATCAAGACATGTTGGAATATGAAGTTTGTATCATCAAAAAGTTCAAAAGTCAAATTTACTATGGAAAAGCCAAATTTCTAAATACTTGGGATTTTTTCTAAGTATTTAAGAAAAATGACACTTCAGAACTTCTGGGCCAGTCTCCAGGTAGGAGGAGTCAGAAGTTGTAAACATGGTTAAGCATATAATCTTTAGTCAGAACATGGCTCTTCAGCATCTATGCAAGTTCAGTCAGAGTTTGTTAGGATAAGGAAAAGAAGGTAATAAAGTGTAATATGAAGCCTGAAAGCTCCTTCAGAACACCCTGGAGCCAGAAGGTAGGAGGATCAGAAGTTTGGATGCTACGCTGAAGCAGAACTCCTAATCCATAATTTGCAAAGGTAAGTCAAAGAAGGTTACAAAGCATACTGCAAGCTTACTGGTAAATTTGGGGAATCCTTCAGAACATGCTGAGGCAACAAGGTACAAAGATCAGAAGTTGGATGTTTGTCCTAGATAGAACTTCTGATCCATAATTAAGCAATGATGCAAAATCTAAAATTACAGGATTTCTGATGTTGACAAATCTGATCATCATTTAATGCTCATTTAATGCTCACAACCACTTTTGAGTCTTTATCCATAGGATCTCCCCATGTGTGGCATAGAAATACCCTTGTTATCCTTAAAAGCAACTTTTGTACAGAAGTATGGGAGGGTCCATGCGTTACATTTCGCTTGTGGATTTACTTTTCCTTAATCCCTGCTTGCTAATCTAGTCTAGGCTAAAAAACTGTCAACTATCACACCTTTTTTTTAACTTGCTTCAAGAACAAGTCATCATCTAGCGTATGATGTTGGCGCTACTTGACCTCTCCAAAACTACAAAATCTTTGCCTATAAATAGAGCACCTTTGGCCATTGAAAAGAGGTGTAAAAATTGAGAAAGAAAAGCCTTGAACCCCTGCCAAAATTCCAAGAGTTCCAAGAACTGTAAACACAACACATAAAACCTTGTTAACTTTTGATTCCTTGCATTCAAAATCCACTTGTTCTCAAATATTTCTTGACTAAAAAACCATTCACACAGTTTCTGATCTACACGTTGGAAACTGCCTAAACTTCTGTATTCATACTACCTCACATTCTCCATCCATCTAGTCAAAGAAATCAAAACATCACCTCTTTGCTGTTCCAGAAGTTGAGAACCTCCATCCTGCTGAGCACGTGAAGAAGTTGCTCAGAACCTCACCAGAATTCAGGATCAACCTCTGTCCCATAGAATCTTTTCAGCTGTAAGTTAAGCTTCTGCTGACTCTTATCACGTTACTTAAAGCATTACCAGATTTACAGGCTCAAAAATACAATGTAGATATCATGTTTCTAATGTTGTACATATTCTGAGATTTCATGCACCTGCCTGTTTAAGTAGAGAATAAATCAGTTCAGAACTTCTTGAAGAAACTAGAACTCAGAGTTAGGATTAGCAAATACATGCTTGCCTCTGACTTATAGTTATGATATTTCTTATTTTCTGAAACACCATGACACCTGCTATAACTGTTCTATGAATGTCTTCTGTTTTATGGAGAAATAACCAAATTACAGATGTTCTGACTAGTATTGAGAGAGAGACCAAGTTCTGTCAGTGGCACCAGCATTTCTGGAGTCTGTTTTGTTACCAGTAATATCAGAACTTCTGAAAACTACTGTGTTCCCAGTGGGTTCAGAACTTCTGACCTTATACATTTTCACTAACAAGTTTCTATTTTGCAGCGTTCCAGGGTCAGAACCTCTGACTTCATTTTTATCAGCAACACACTGATTCTTTTTTATTTTTATTTATTTATTATTTTTCTATCACTCTCCATTCCATTAATCAGCAAACATCAAAAGTATTTCCTTCACACTTTATTTTGGTTTCTTAAAACAAGAGACCAAAAATATTTTTCTTAAAACAAAACAAGTTCGTTTTCACATTTTCTTGTACATTCTTATGCATTTCAATATGGTTGTAATAGTAATTTAGGGCTTATTTTTACTTGCAATCCCCATTCATACATATGTACCCCCCATCCCCTAAATATTGTATTAGCGTAGAATTTCATTTTTCACAATTTCCTGTTTTTCCTTATATTGTACAGTAATTAAGGTGTGTATGGCAAGAAATAAAATCAACAAGTAGATAACCATAATAAAAGATTAAATGCATGCAAATCAAACACACTATTCACACATGCACCCTTAGGGTGATCTCACCTGTTGCCTTACAAAAATGGTCATGTTATGCATGTGGGTTGTCTTAGCACAAACAAAAATATAAGACCATATTCCCTCGATGACGCTATCAAAGTTGCCTTTCAAAATGATCTTAGTCCCTAAAAGAAAAGTGCTAAGTCATCTCACAACATTGCTATCATAGTCATACGATGACCCAATGCTCGTCCCTTCACATCCAACAACGGGGCTTCTTACCAAATCAATGGTAAGATAGAAACATCTAAAGGAGGAAGAAAAGCACATCTAAGATCTTTTGAGTAGATAGATTACTTTTAGTTACTTGCTCAATTTCAAAACAAATATCCTTGCTATTTTCAAAACAATCACATACACTTTCTAAACATATTTCCAAAACTTGAAACATTTTCAAAAGCTCAACACTTTGCATACATTCTTACGAACGGGAATCATTGCAAAGTTTGCCTAAATGATGGCACCTTTTCAAAATACTTTCAAAAACCACACAAAGCATATTTTTTCAAACAAAAGCAAGTGATTTAGCAAATAACTAAGAGCCCATGGAAAACCATGGATGAAAAGGGTGCTAATACCTTCCCTTTTCATAATCTATCCCCCGAACTCAAGAAAACATCTCGAAAGGTCTTTCCTATGCTTTTTCACCTTTTCTTATTGGATAAAAGAAAAGTCGGCAGCGACTCTTGCTAAACCGCAACATTTGCAAACACAAACGCAAAACCTCAAGTCAGTTCTCCCACCGTATCATAGAACTGGTGACTCTGTTGGGGAATATTACTTAAAAGTGAGGTTACCTTAGGGTTAGATCACATTTACTTGCTTACATTGTTTGATTTGTATGCTTTACATTTTGGTTCTCTGTTTGGGCTTGCTTTGATCCTCTACCCGGATCTGGGGATACCTTTTAGGTAAATAGCAATAGATTGTGGAAACTGTACGGCGTAGACCGATATGGTTGAAACAATGGCTATGTTAGTGTGACGTATTTGTGGGTACCGGTATCCCTCATGGTGAATCGAGGAGAATACAGGGCCGTTGAGTGGTGTCGTGAAGCACTAATTGACTTTAGAACCCTGATTGAACAACTTGGCCATTAGGACGTAGTGAGATAACCGGTTTCGGTGTAAAGCTGAAAATTGGTTGATACTCGATATTACACTCATTGAGGCTGGACTTTTGGGATATCTCGGCTGCAAGAAAAGATTGATTGTGCTGAGACAACGCCTAAAGGAAAGGTAGGTGATATTGAGATCCTTTAGAACCCGATCATTATTACTAGGACAGGTTAAGCCAACTAAACTTCAAGAGGGTACTTGCCTATAAAACCTCCTGCAAGCCTAAAACATAGGGATTTGTTTGCTTTGTGTGTATATACTTACTTGTACATAACATCATAACATCATAACCATCATAAAGCATCATACGCATACTCACTAACCATTTCAAGGATTTAGAAATTTATCTTTGTTTTTGTTTTGTAGGTCATGAATCCCGGCCGAAGAAACACCATCTGAATCAGCTTTGTAAAAGCACACCCTCAACTTCAAGAGTTAACCTCAAGGGTGCCCGGGGATTCTCCTTTTACCAAGAAATATGGTCGACTCCTCAGTTTGGCTACATCCAACCTCCAAGAGAAGATGATGTGTGTATTGTTCCAATTCTTTGATCCCGTATATCATTGTTTCACTTTCCCGGACTATCAGTTGGTACCTACACTGGAAGAGTTCTCTCTATTCTTAGGGGTGTCCATGCTTGATCGTATACTGTTCACCGGCCTAGAAGGGATTCCAAAGCCTGAAGTCGTCGTCGAAACTTTGCATCTGAAAAGAGCTGACGTCATAGCCAATTGGGAGACAAGAAGTGGGGTCAGAGGTTTCCTAGCCAAGTTTCTATTAGAAGTTCATTCTGGGACGACATGGATTTCCAAGCTTTTGAAGACGTCCTAGCTCTCCTCATTTATGGCTTGGTTCTGTTCCCCAAGTCGGACCAATTCATAGATGTTAATGCCATCAAAGTCTTTCTCTCTCGCAATCCCATACCTACCATATTGGGAGACATCTTGCATTGCCTTCATACCCGCACCATGAAGAAAAGAGGCACTCTCTTGTGTTGTATTCCCTTACTCGCCAAATGGTTTGTCTCACATCTACCTCAATCAGTACTGAAGAACGAGCAAAGATTGACATGGTCTCAAAGGATAATGTCCCTCACCCATTCTGACATCCGTTGGTGTTCAAGATCCTTGGAAGACGTCTCCATCATTGACCGCTGTGGGGAATTCACTAACGTTCCTTTGCTTGGTATTAGGGGAGGTATCAGCTACAATCCTTGTTTAGCTCTTCGACAGTTTGGGTATGCCCGAAGAGACGGTCCTCATGAAATGCTCATTCAAGGTTTGGTGTTCGACTATGACAAAGAAGACCAAGGTTACCGTCAAAGATTTATACGAGCTTGGAGTATGGTTAACAAAGTTGATAGCAAGACGTTGGGGCGTAAGAATTCCATTCCTTTAGAACCTTATCTTAAATGGGTGCGGGCTCACGCTCAAAGTCTTAAGATGCCTTATGAAGCCATTTTACATGTTATCATGGAGCCAGTAGTTGAGGGAGACGTTCCACATACTATCCCCTATCCTGATATGCCCACTTCTCTTAAAGATTTAAAAAACGCTTGGATTCAGTTAAAAGGAGAGTGAGACACCTTTGAAGCTAAGTTCTATGAGGGCGAGAAGAAGATATTAGAGCTTACAAGGGAGCTTCATGAAGAAAGGAGTTTAAACACCTACATTGCGCCAAAGAGGATGCGCACAAATTTTTTGTCTTAGCAGTTTACTTTATGCTTATTTCAGTTGTTGTAAGCCCAAGAGGCGTGTTTGTGTTCAAATCAGAACTCTTTAATGCAAGTTAAAGTTTGTTCACTCTCTGTCTATACAAATTTAAATTCTTTAAATCCTTGAAATCATTCGCATATACATATTCATGCATCATATCATAAGCAAGCTTTTCACAACAGGTTTCCTCATCTTTCTACTATTTATTTAAGTAAATGATGGATCTCGAACAAACAGTGAAGGACTTGCAAGCTCAGAACATTCAGTTCCAAGTCACCTTGATGACCTTGGCCAAAGGGCAGCAAGAGCTAATGACAACGTTGACCACCAAAAAGAAGAAAAAGAAGGCCCTCATCAACATGGGGAAGAGATTCAAAGAACAGATTCGCCAAGTGCAAGTAGTTGAAGACTCCTCTGGGGAGGATGAGAACCAACCAGAAGAGGCAAGAAACACCCATGCTAAAGTTATGAATGATCAAGCTTCTGAAGATGAGGATCACTTTAATGAACAGTACCCACCTGCTAGTGAGGAAAAGTACAAAGAATTGGAAGATAGGCTAAAGGCAGTTGAAATTCAAGTTGTGCCTGGCTTGGATTTTAGTGATTTGGGCCTAGTTCCTGGGGTCGTCATTCCTTATAAGTTAAAAACACCAGTCTTTGCCAAGTATGATGGGGTCTCCTGTCCCAAACTACATCTAAGATCTTATGTACGCAAAATACAACCACACACTGCTGACAGAAAATTGTGGATTCGCTTTTTTCAGGAGAGTCTAGTTGGAACTCAGTTAGAGTGGTTTTATCAATTAGAAGGTTCTCGCGTCCATACGTGGGAGGATTTGGCCACTACCTTTTATCACCAGTATCAATACAACGCCGACCTGGCACCAACGAGAATTCAGCTTCAGAATATGACCATGGGAAGTGACGAAGGGTTTAAAGTATATGCCCAAAAATGGAGGGACCTTGCTAGTAGGGTCCAACCACCTTTGACCGAAAGAGAGCTAGTTGATATGTTCATGGGTACGTTAACTGGCCCATTCTTCAACCTGTTAATTGGAAGTTCTTCATCTGAATTCACCAAGTTGATTTTAACTGGTGAAAGGATTGAAAATGGTATTAAAAGCAGCAAAATTCCTATGGCATCTGGTTCCGCATCCAGCTCCGTCAGAAGGCCCTTCACTGGAAAAAAGGAAGTAAATGTTGTGTATGGGGCAAGAGCCCATACCAAGAAGGATCACCATTCATCTGTAAATGATGTATTAATTTCCAACCCTCAACCTACTCAAAGGCAACCCTCCAACAATCGGAGACCTGAAATTCCCCGACGACAATTTACAAGAATAAACATGTCATTATCACAAGCCTTACAACATCTACTAAAATCCAATTTGGTCACTCTGCACAATCCGCCATCCAACCCTGATGTTTCCTCACCTAAATACAACCCGAATGCGAAATACGCATACCATTCCAATAGCCCCCGCCACGAGACCGATCGGTGCTTGGCATTAAAAAACAAAATTCAAGATTCGATAGAAAACAAGACAATTGAGTTTGATCCACCCGCTACTCCAAACGTGATAACCGCGCCAATTCCAAAACATGGCAAAGGGGTTAATGCCATTGATGATGTTACTTTTATTGCTTCTGTTGAAAATTTAACAACTCCCTTGACCATTGTGAAAGCTAATTTGCTAAAATCCGGTGTGTTTCCTAGATGTTCCAAAAATTGTGCTTGTTGTGATCAACGAGAAAATGGATGCGAGCTACTGAAGAAAGGTGTGCAACGCCTAATAAATAGCCGCGAGATTCTATTCGAAAAGATTCCCACCTTCAAAATTTCAATCGACAAAGCCGAAGATTTGACCATCATAATAATTTCAAACAAACCTCTTAGGATCTCATCCAAAGGTCCTATCAGGATTTCGAACGAACCGATCATTGCTCCTCTCATAATCACTGTTGCCGCACCTGTTCCATACATCTTTGATAAGGCGGTACCATGGAATTACGGTGCCGAGGTTTATTACCATGGGGTAAAACAAGATTCTTGGATTTATGATAATGAAGTTAGTGTTACTAATATTACTGGTTCTAGTAAGGTCACAAGAACATGAAGGGTATTTTCCCCTGTTATCTCACCACCAACCACTACCACAGATCCAGTCCGAATAACCAATGGCAATTCTGGTTCCAGTACTAAGGGGAAAGGGAAAGAAGGTGAGCCTGCTAGGGAAGAAGCACCTACTAAAAAGTTTGTTATGGAAGAACTATCCACTCAAGAGATGGAGGAGATTTTGAAGATCATCAAGAAAATCGACTTCAAAATAGTGGAGCAGTTGGGGCAAACCCCTTCTAAAATATCAATGTTGTCCTTATTGCTATGTTCCGAAGCCCATGCACAAGCTTTGATTAAGTTTTTGAAAAAGGCTCATGTGCCTCAAGAAACTACAGCCGATCAATTTGAGAATTGTGTAGCAAGTCTGACAGCTGACAATGGTCTGGGGCGCAGATTTAACTCCCATGGGAAAAAATCACAATAAAGCCTTGCATGTTTCTGTTGAATGTAAGGGGACAACTTTGTCTCATGTCTTGGTGGATACCGGCTCATCTTTAAATGTGTTACCTAAAGGCGCTTTAGATCGGCTTGACTGTGAAGGTTTGGTTTTGAAGCCAAGTGATATTGTTGTGAGGGCGTTTGATGGATCGAGAAGGATGGTTCATGGAGAGGTGGATCTCCCAATTAAGGTTGGTTCACATATTTTCAACTCCATATTCTATATAAAGGACATACAGCATGCGTATTCTTGTTTGCTCGGACGCCCATGGATCCATGGAGCAGGTGCCGTCACTTCTACTCTCCACCAGAAGTTAAAATATTTGGTTCAAGGGAAGGTTGTCACTGTTTGCAGCGAGGAAGAATTTATGGTAAGCCATCTTAATTCTTTCAAATACGTAGAAATGGATGGCAAATTCATAGAAACTCCTTGTCAGACGTTTGAAGTTGTGGCCGCCACCAAAATCTCCTCTGATACTCCAAGAGCTGATAAAGTTACTCCCAAGATGGTTTCTCTTAAGGATGCCCGTGTTGTGGTAGAAGAAGGAAACAATGTGATGTGGGGTCAACTCCTCGACATCCTGTTCAAGGAAGACAAGTTTGGGTTAGGTTTCACCTCCCAAGCTCAGAAAGAGGTTAGAAGTGCTCGTGCTGGAAAGCCGCCTCTCCATCTCAAAAATCTTGAAGTGAACGTTGTAGAAGACTCTGATGATGAGTGTGCTTTTGAAGACTGGATCTACCCAACAACCGAAGAGAAGCTCAACAATTGGCATGAAAAGGATTTCATTCCCGTTTCTTTCATTGAGGAGTAATTACTGTTTACTTTTTCGGTCAATTCAAGAACTCTATGTCTGTAATATTATTTCCAAACAACGACTTCTAAGCCATGTGCCTTGCCCGGGGCACTTTGGTCCATTTGTTAAGGGTTTTTCTCATGTTTCATCTATCATATGATCATTTAATATAAACCATTGGACCTCTTTGCATTCAAATTTTATGTTCATTGTCTTTCATTCCCTTTATTACTTTTCAATAGCCATGTATCTTACACACACACACACACATTTGCAGATCAACATCCACTCTGGATCTTATTGTCAACAACTCTACTATTGCCAAGTATGATTTTGAACATCCAGTTCACCAAGCCAAAGACGAAGGCGAGGAAGATTGTGAAATACCAGGGGAACTAGCAAGACTTTTAATACAAGAAGAGAAATCTATTCAACCTCATGAAGAGCCAATTGAAGTCATCAACTTAGGTACTGAGACAGACAGGAGAGAGATCAAAATAGGCGCCAACCTAGAAGACAATGTCAAAAGCAGATTGGTTTAAATGCTACATGACTGTGTGGAAGTATTTGCTTGGTCATATGAAGATATGCCAGGTTTAGATACCGATATTGTGGTTCATCGTCTTCCTACGAAGGAAGACTTCCCTCATATTAAACAAAAGGTTCGTAGGATGCGACTGAATATGTATGAGAAGATAAAGGCTGAGGTAATGAAGCAGTTCGATGCAGGTTTTCTGGCTGTCACATCTTATCCTCAATGGGTTGCAAATGTAGTTCCTGTGCCAAAGAAAGATGGAAAGGTCCGCATGTGTGTAGATTATAGGGATCTGAATAGGGCAAGCCCCAAGGATGACTTCCCTCTACCTCATATTGACGTCTTGGTTGATAATACCGCTCAACACAAGGTCTTTTCCTTTATGGATGGATTTTATGGCTACAACCAAATCAAGATGGCTCCCAAGGACATGGAGAAGACAACTTTCGTTATGCAATGGGGCACCTTTTTCTACAAAGTCATGTCGTTTGGATTAAAGAATGCAGGGGCAACATATCAAAGAGCTATGGTAGCTTTGTTTCATGATATGATCCATCATGAAATAGAGGTCTATGTGGATGATATGATTGCAAGGTATCAAACTGAGGAAGAACATCTCGATCACTTGCAGAAGCTATTTGAGAGGTTGAATAAATACAAGTTGAGATTGAACCCTAATAAGTGTACATTCGGAGTAAGATCTGGGAGGCTCCTAGGTTTTATCGTCAGTGGTAAAGGCATCGAAGTTGATCCTTCCAAGGTAAAAGCCATTCAAGAGATTCCTGTTCCTCGTTCTGAAAAGGAGGTTAGAGGATTCTTGGGTCTCCTTAACTACATCGCCCATTTCATATCCCACCTGACCGCTACTTGTGAACCGATCTTTAAACTCTTGAAGAAATACCAAGTAATCAAGTGGAATGACGATTGTCAAGTTGCCTTCGATAAAATCAAAGAGTATTTGCAAGAACCTCCTATTCTGATGCCTCCAGTGGAAGGAAGACCATTAATCATGTATTTGACGGTACTAGAGAACTCTATGGGGTGTGTATTGGGTCAGCATGACGAGTCTGGCCAAAAAGAGCACGCAATTTACTACCTAAGCAAAAAATTTATCGATTGTGAAACCAGATATTCACTGCTTGAGAAAACTTGTTGTGATTTAGCGTGGGCTGCTGTCCGACTAAGGCAGTATATGCGGACTCACACTACTTTGTTAATTTCTAAGGTGGACCCTATCAAATACATCTTTGAGAAACCGGCCCTATCCAGAAGAATAGCTAAGTGGAAAATGATTCTGACCGAATACGATATTCAATATACGACACATAAGGCCATCAAAGGAAGCGTATTGGCAGATCATTTGGCTCACCAAGTTTTTGATGATTATCAATCTATGAATTCTGACTTCTCGGATGAAGACATTATGTTGGTGACCGACTGTGCAAAACCGGGACCGTATGACGGACCTAAACCAGGATCCCGATGGACCATGGTTTTTGATGGGGCTTCCAACGCTCTGGGCAATGGAATAGGTATTGTAATTATCTCTCCTGAGGGTTGCCATACTCCCTTCATAGCAAGATTATGCTTTGATTGTACGAATAACGTGGCAGAATACGAAGCATGCATCCTGGGATTAAAAGCTGCCATTAATTTGAGAATCAAGCACCTGAGTGTTTTTGGAGACTCTACTTTAGTGATTAGCCAGGTAAAGGGGGAATGGGACACTAAGCATCCTAACCTCATTGCTTACAAGGAGCTTGTGTTGAATCTAATACCATACTTCAAAGGGATCACTTTTGAGCATTTTCCTAGAGAAGAGAATCAATTGGCTGATGCTTTGGCCACTATGTCTTCTATGTTCAAAGTCAGGTGGGACAATGAAGCTCCCATGATTATGATTGAGATATTTGATGAACCTACACATTGCAATGAGATCGACACCGACGAAGAAAAACCATGGTATCATGAGGTGAGGAGGTATCTTGAGGTACAAGAATATCCCGAGGGGGCTTCCATCAATGATAAAAAGTTCTTGCAAAGATTTTCGGTAAATTCTTTCTAAGCAACAGAATTCTATATAAACGCAACCACGATTTTACTCTACTCTGATGTGTGGACAAGAAGGAGTCAGAGGAAATTATGGAAGGTATGCATAATGGCCTCTTTGGAACCCATTCCAATGGACATACTATGGCCAAGAAAATCCTAAGAGCTGGTTATTATTGGTCAACCTTGGAAACCGATTGCCATCAACACTCTAGGACTTGCCACAAGTGCCAAATCTACGCTGATAAGGTACATGTACCTCCTATTCCTCTCAATGTCATGACTGCTCCGTGGCTATTCACAATGTGGGGCATTGACATGATTGGAGAGATTAAACCTGCTGCTTCCAACGGACACTGTTTCGTCCTTGTCGCCATCGACTATTTTACCAAATGGGTCAAGCTGCCTCCTATGCCTCAGTAACCAAGAATGTGGTAGCCAGGTTTATGAAACATAACCTCATATGCGGTTACGGTACTCCTGAAAGGGTCATTACAGATAATGGTACTAACCTCAATAATGTTATGATTACTGAGCTTTGCACTCAGTTTAAGATCAAGCATCACAATTCTTCTCCATATAGACCAAAAATGAATGGCGCAGTTGAAGCTGCCAACAAAAATATCAAGAAGATTGTGCAAAAGATGGTGGTAACATACAAAGACTGGCATGAGATGTTACCTTTTTCCCTCCACGGCTACCGCACTTCGACTCGATCATCAACCGGGGTAACTCCTTTCTCTCTAGTATATGGCATGGAAGCTGTTCTGCCAGTAGAAGTTCAGATTCCCTCGCTGAGGATTATGATTGAGGCAGGTTTAGGAGAAAATAAGTGGATTCAAACGAGACTGGATCACCTGAACTTGATTGATGAAAAACGATTAGCTACTATTTTTCATGGTCAAGCGTATCAAAAACGTATGATCAAGGCATTCAACAAAAAGGTTAAGCCTAGGGTATATCAAGTTGGTGACTTGGTGATAAAATGCATCATTTTACCACAAGGTGACCCTAGAGGAAAATGGACTCCCACCTATGAAGGGCCATTTATGGTCAAGAGAGTTTTCTCTGGAGATGCCATGATGCTGACTACCATGGATGGCGAAGATTTCCCGCATCCGGTCAATGCAGACATAGTCAAAAAATACTACGCATGAGAGACCCGTTAGGTTGACACACCTAAGCAAAAAAGGGGCATCCCGGAAAACCAAAAGGTTTTGGAAAAAATTAGGGATATATGCAAAAGTTTGTACACCTGGAAAGTTGAAAACCCGAAAGGGCGACTTGGGCAAAAAAGGGTGTCATGGTGGACCGAAAACCCGAAAGGGCGGTTCAGGCAAAAATTAAGGATTAAAAGCGTATGACTATGTCCCGTGGAATCAACATAGTCAATTCTATCACCAAGTTCCAAATTCAAATGGTCCAGGACCAATCCAATCAACTTCGATCAACGGCAGGGGACGTTCAAAGACATTGGGGAAATAGTAGAGCTGGAAGGCAATGAGATCATTTCATATGGCTATTTGTTTTTCATTCTCAATTTTGTTTTTCTTTTGACGATTTCCTCTTACTAGGATCTCCGTCTCTCATGTACAAAAAACGCCTATTCATAGGCAAAATATCAATACAAATACACTATGAACATAATTAAAGCTTTTGGCACATGAGTCCTGCTAAGCAGCAACATCAACAACAGAGCATCAGCACACAACATCGTTAAGCCTCTCTTTAATGCATATGAAATAGCCCCACAGAGTTATCTCATTATCATTATCCCCACAAGGATGGCAGTGACAAACCTTTCCCCAATGGAGTTTCCCACAAAATCTCTTTACATGAGGTAATCCCTGGCCAGAGTCTCAATCTCTTGGCCGCTTTCTCCCCAGCTAAGTCAATTTTGACAAAATTGAAGCCTAGGGAATTCTTTCCTAAAGGAAATTCACCTCCCCAACAGAGTTATTTCCCCAGTCGAGTTCAAAAGCCTCCACATACAACAATTAAGACACCACGATTTGCCCAGATGAGCCCATCATCCCCAGCTGAATATATCTTCTCCAGCTAAGCCCAAATTCCCCAGTTGAGTCCAAATTGCCCAGCTGAATCCATCTTCCCCAGTTGAGTACATCTTTTCCAACCGAGGCTATTTTCTCCAAACAGAATCTATCCTCCCCACATGAGCCCATCATCCTCGGCTGAGCCCATCATCCTCAGTTAGGTATATCCTCCCCAAGCTGAGTCTACCTTACCCAACTGAGTCTATACTCTCCAGTTTGAATTTCCCTTTCAAAATACTGCAAATCACGGGGCCACAACTACTAATCCTCAGTAAATCCGTCAACAAAGCCTTTACTATTTCCAAGATGCTATGAAGCCTGGATCCGACCAGATATTAGCACCATTTCCAAGTTATTAATGAAACCTGGAACCGACCAGATAACAGTTTGAATTACTGAAACCTGGACCCGACCAAATAACAGTTTGAGTTACTGAAGCCTGGACCCGACCGGATAACAAATGGTCTCAAAATGCTATGAAACTTGGACCTGACCAGATAATAGCCTGACTCTTTAAATATATAGAAGAACCTGAACTCAATCCGACCAAGGTTTAATTTCTTTTCCCCAGTAGAGTTGTCTCTCTATCCCCGACAAATGGCTGAGAAACCTGGACCTGACCAGATATCATTCCTCATTTCCATTCCTTTCAAGAAAGCCGTTGCGAAGCCTGGATCCGACCAGATAGCAATCATCCTCAAAGATTCATTGTGAAACCTGGAAATCGACCAGATAACAACTAAATCCCCAAGCAGTTTATTGTGAAGCCTGGACCCAACCAGATAACAATTAACTAAGATTCCCAGAAAGACACTATGAAGCCTGGATTCGACCAGATAATAGTTCTGCTTTCCAAAAGACCATAAAGCCTGGACCCGACCAGATGACTTTTCAATTTCAAGGAATTTTCTGCAAAGCCTGGATCCGACCGGATAACAGCTAATTCATCCTTTCCTCCGGTAAGTTACTGTGAAGCCTGGATCCGACCAGATAACAATTAACTTCTGCATCCCCATCAAGTTGTGAAGCCTGGACCCGACCAGATAACTATCCAATTTCAAAGAATTTTCTGCAAAGCCTGGATCCAACCAGATAATAGTTAATCCATCTCTTCTTCTAGTAAGTTGTCATGAAGCCTGGATCCGACCAGATAGTAGCGACTACTTTATCCTCAGAAACTATGAAGCCTGGATCCGACCAGATAACAACTGACATTTGAGAGATATTCCCCAGAAAAAGCATCCTTTCAACAAAATTTGAAGATATGCATGTTCTTCATTTCCAATAGGCAATTCGGGATTCAATCTCCCAGGATTTCCTCAACAGTAGTCAGGGATTTATTTTCCAGGACAAAAACATACATTTCACATTCATACATCATATAATGTACACACCATATGCATTTAGCATGATACCACATTTGGTGAACATCATGCAAGCATCTGCATTTTACTAACCCCTTTTCTCACAGGTAAAACATCAAGTTTAGTATAAATCAACAAGAGGTTCGTGCTGATACTTCTTCAGGCGTTTACCAACTTTCCTCCAAATGGCATCTACAAGCCCATTCACCATCCATCTTCGAGTGCAAATTTCTGGGAACTTTAGTGTTCAAACATCTTTCACCTTCAAGTCACGAATGGCGGATCCGCCAATCTAACCCTTCAGGTTTAAGAAGTTTGAACAAGGGCAGCTGTTGTACCCAAACATTTTCCCTCTCATTTCTCAAGGAATCACCCTAGATTCTCAAGTTTTCTCTCATACAATTAAAAGCCTTGAATTATCATTTCTTTCCAAGCAAACCATTCACAAGGGAAAAATGGTCATTTGCGCACTGAGAAGTTTAACTTTGACTTTTGGACCAAAACCAAGTTTCAAGAATCATATTTCATCAAGACATGTTGGAATATGAAGTTTGTATCATCAAAAAGTTCAAAAGTCAAATTTACTATCGAAAAGCCAAATTTCTAAATACTTGGGATTTTTTCTAAGTATTTAAGAAAAATGACACTTCAGAACTTCTGAGCCAGCCTCCAGGCAGGAGCAGTCAGAAGTTGTAAACATGGTTAAGCATATAATCTTTAGTCAGAACATGGCTCTTCAGCATCTATGCAAGTTCAGTCAGAGTTTGTTAGGATAAGGCAAAGAAGGTAATAAACCATAATACGAAGCCTGAAAGCTCCTTCAGAACATGCTGGAGCCAGAAGGTAGGAGGATCAGAAGTTTGGATGCTACACTAAAGCAGAACTCTTAATCCATAGTTTGCAAAGGTAAGTCAAAGAAGGTTACAAAGCATACTGCAAGCTTACTGGAAAATCTGGGGAATCCTTCAGAACATGCTGAGGCAACAAGGTACAAAGATCAGAAGTTGGATGTATGTCCTAGATAGAACTTCTGATCCAGAATTAAGCAATGATGCAAAATCTCAAATTATAGGATTTCTGATGTTGACAAATCTCATCATCATTTAATGCTCATTTAATGCTCACAACCACTTTTGAGTCTTTATCCAAAGGATCTCCCCACGTGTGACATAGAAATACCCTTGTTATCCTTAAAATCAACTTTTATACAGAAGTATGGGAGGGTCCATGCGTTACTTTTCGCTTGTGGGTTTACTTTTACTTAATCCCTGCTTGCTAATCCAGTCTAGGCTAAAAAACTGTCAACTATCACACCTTTTTTTTAACTTGCTTCAAGAACAAGTCAACATCTAGCGTATGATGTTGGCGCTACTTGACCTCTCCAAAACTACAAAATCTTTGCCTATAAATAGAGCACCTTTGGCCATTGAAAAGAGGTGGAAAAAATTGAGAAAGAAAAGCCTTGAACCCCTGCCAAAATTCCAAGAGTTCCAAGAACTGTAAACACAACACATAAAACCTTGTTAACTTTTGATTCCTTGCATTCAAAACTCCACTTGTTCTCAAATATTTCTTGACTAAAAAACCATTCACACAGTTTCTGATCTACACGTTGGAAACTGTCTAAACTTCTGTATTCATACTACCTCATATTCTCCATCCATCTACTCAAAGAAATTAGAACATCACCTCTTTGTTGTTCCAGAAGTTGAGAACCTCCATCCTGCTGAGCACGTGAAGAAGTTGCTCAGAACCTCACTAGAATTCAGGATCAACCTTTGTCCCATAGAATCTTTTCAGCTGTAAGGTAAGCTTCTGCTAACTCTTATCACATTACTTAAAGCATTACCAGATTTACAGGCTCAAAAATACAATGTAGATATCATGTTTCTAATGTTGTAAATAATTCTGAGATTTCATACACCTTCCTGTTTAAGTAGAGAATAAATCAGTTCAGAACTTCTTAAAGAAACTAGAACTCAGAGTTAGGATTAGAAAATACATGCTTGCCTCTGACTTATAGTTCTGATATTTCTTATTTTCTGAAACACCATGACACCTGCTATAACTGTTATATGCATGTCTTTTTGTTTTGTGGAGAAATAACCAAATTACAGATGTTCTGACTAGCATAGACAGAGAGAGACCAAGTTCTGTCAGTGGCGCCAACATTTCCGGACTCTATTTTGTTACCAGTAATATCAGAACTTCTAAAAACTACTGGGTTCCCAGTGGGTTCAGAACTTCTGACCTTATACATTTTCACTAACAGGTTTCTGTTTTGCAGCATTCCCGGGTCAGAACCTCTGACTTCATTTTTATCAGCAACACGCTGATTCTTTTTTCTTTTTTATTTATTTATTATTTTGCTATCACTCTCCATTCCATTAATCAGCAAACATCAAAAGTATTTCCTTCACACTTTATTTTGGTTTCTTAAAACAAAAGACCAAAAATATTTTCTTAAAAATAAACATGTTCGTTTTCACATTTTTTGTACATTCTTATGCATTTCAATATGGTTGTAATAGTAATTTAGGGCTTATTTTTACTTGCTATCCCTATTCGTACATATGTACCCCCCATCCCCTAAATATTGTAATAGCGTAGAATTTCATTTTTCACAATTTACTGTTTTTCCTTATATTGTACACTAATTAAGGTGTGTATGGCAAGAAATAAAATCAACAAGTAGATAACCATAATCAAATATTAAATGCATGCAAATCAAACACACTATTCACACATGCACCCTTAGGGTGATCTCACCTGTTGCCTTACAAAAATGGCCATGTTATGCATGTGGGATGTCTTAGCACAAACAAAAATATAAGATCATAGTCCCTCGATGATGCTATCAAAGTTTCCCTTCAAAATGATCTTAGTCCCTAAAAGAAAAGTGCTAAGTCATCTCACAACATTGCTATCATGGTCATACGATGACCCAATGCTCGTCCCTTCACATCCAACGATGGGGCTTCTTACCAAATCAATGGTAAGATAGCAACATCTAAAGGAGGAGGAAAAGCACATCTAAGACCTTTTGAGTAGATAGATTACTTTTAGTTACTTGCTCAATTTCAAAATAAATATCCTTGCTATTTTCAAAACAATCACATACACTTTCTAAACATCTTTCCAAAACTTGAAACATTTTCAAAAGCTCAACACTTTGCATACATTCTTACGAACGGGAATCATTGCAAAGTTTGCCTAAACGATGGCACCTTTTCAAAATACTTTCAAAAACCACACAAATCATATTTTTTCAAACAAAAGAAAGTGATCTAGCAAGTAACTAAGAGCCCATGGAAAACCATGGATGAAAAGGATGCTAATACCTTCCCTTTTCATAATCTATCCCCCGAACTCAAGAAAACATCTTGAAAGGTCTTTCCTGTGCTTTTTCACCTTGCCTTATTGGATAAAAGAAAAGTCGTTGGCAACTCTTGCTAAACCGCAACATTTGCAAACACAAACGCAAAACCTTAAGTCAGTTCTCCCACTGTATCACACATAGTCCATCTGGATCCTTCTTCAGGTCCTTCATCTGGTCCAAGTTCTTCATAGTCAGTCACTAGCATAATATTCTCGTCCGGGAACTCAAAATTCATGGACTGGTAGTCATCCACGGCCTGATGAGCTAATTGATCAGCTAATACACTTCCCTTGATTGCTTTTTAGGTCGTGTATTAAATATCGTATTCGGTTAAGTTCATTTGCCATCTTGCTATTATTTCAGAGAGAGCGGGCTTCTCGAAGATGTACTTGATCGGATCCATCTTAGATATTAACAAAGTAGTGTGGGTCAACATATACTATCTCAGTCGGCGAGCAGCCCATGCCAAAGCGCAACAAGTTTTCTCAAGCAGTGAGTATCTTGTCTCACAGTCGGTAAAGTTTTTTCTAAGGTAGTATATTGTGTGCTCTTTTCGACCAAACTCGTCATGCTTCCCCAGCACACACCCCATTGATTGTCTAACACTGTTAAGTACATTATTAAAGGTCTTCCTTCAATCGGAGGCATCAGACTTGGTGGTTCTTGAAGGTACTCTTTGATTCTTTTGAAAGTAATCTGGAATTCGTCATTCCATTTTACTATTTGATCTTTCTTTAGGAGTTTGAAGATCGGCTCACAAGTAGCAGTCAGATGTGAAATGAACCTGGCGATATAATTTAGGCGTCCCAAAAAGCCTCTAACCTCCTTCTCAGTGTGAGGAGCCGACATCTCTTATATGGCCTTCACCTTTGTAGGGTCTACCTGAATACCTTTGTCATTGATGATGAACCCTAGAAGTTTACCAGACCTTACCCCGAAGGTGCACTTGTTCGGATTCAACCTCAGCTTGTATGTCTTTAACCTGTCAAACAGCTTTTGTAGATGATCAAGGTGTTCTTCCTCGGTTTGAGACTTGGCTATCATGTCATCAACATAAACCTATATCTCATGGTGAATCATATCGTGGAACAAGGCTACCATGGCTCGCTGATAAGTTGCCCCAGCATTCTTCAACCCAAAAGGCATCAGCTTGTAACAGAAAGTGCCCCACTGTGTGACGAAAGTTGTCTTCTCCATGTCTTCGGGTGCCATCTTGATCTGGTTGTAGCCAGAGAAACCATCCATGAAGGAAAAGATTTTATGTTGTGAGGTGTTGTCAATCAGAACATCGATATGGGGAAGCGGGAAGTTATCCTTGGGGCTTACCCTGTTCAGGTCTATGTAGTCCACACACATCCGCACCTAACCGTCCTTCTTAGGTACTAGGACAACATTAGAAACCCACTGCGGATAGGAGGTGACAGCTAGGAACCCAGTGTTGAACTGTTTCATAACCTCTGCTTTGATTTTCTCTGACATTTCAGGGCGCATACGGCGGACCTTTTGCTTAACCGAAGGACAATCTTCTTTAGTCGGCAGACGATGTACCATAATATTTGTGTCTAAACCAAGCATGTCTTCATATGACCAGGCGAAGATCTCAACATAATCGTGCAACATTTGTATCAACCGCTGTTTGACATTAATCTCCTGAGTTGCGTCGATCTTGACTTCTTTTCTGTCTACCTCTGTGCCCAAGTTTATCGTCTCAACTGGCTCTTCATGAGGCTGTATAGCCCTCTCTTCCTGCTGTAATAGTCTAGCAAGCTCTCCAGGTACCTCACAATCTTCTTCACCTTCGTCCTCGACTTGGTTGATCGGATTTTCGAAGTTATAACTGGCAATAGCATAACTGTTATCAATGGGATCCATAGTGGATATGGATCTGCAGTTTGATACGTGAGTGTGTGTAAGATCATAGTTGTATTGATAAAGTAAAAGGTAGAAAATAAAAACAGAGATCGAAAAATTTGTATGCAAGAACGTCCAATGTTTTATTGATGATATATGATAATGACATATAATAACCCTCACAAATAAACCATTATGCCTCGGGTAAGACACAAGGCCATAGAGTTTATACTATTTATTACAAATTCGAAAAACAAGTAACACAATTACTACTGAACAAAAGTAATCAGCACAAAATCTTTGGCCGTCAAGTTACTAGGTCCACCGTTGGTAGTAGGGTAGATCCAGCTGTCAATATCAGAATCCTCATCATTGTCTTCTATAGTGTTGACCCCGCGATTGTTGATGCGTAGGGGAGGTCCTCCAGCCTGAGCACGTCGAACAGCCCTTTGAGCTCCTGAAGTAAAGCCCAAACCAAATTTGTCAGTTTTGTGAGGAAAATCAGGGAGTTGTCCCCAAAAGGTACACCCACCTTCTTCAACTACTGCTCTGCCGTCCTTGAGAGAAGCCATCTTCAAAAGAGGTTTGGTGATCTTCGGCACACTGGTGATAGTCTCGGTTGATGCCATAGTCTGGGGAACCTCTTCAAAATTTTGACAAGGGGTCTCTATGAACTCACCGTCCATTTCCACATACCTGAAAGAGTTCGGGTGGCTTACTATGTACTCTTATTCACCATGCATGGTGACAATCTTTCCCCTCACTGGATACTTCAGCATTTGGTGCAGCGTAGAAGTAACGGCTCCAGCTTCATGGATCCAAGGACGACCCAACAAACAAGAATAAGATGGTCTAATATCCATCATGTAGAAGGTGGATCAAAAGTCTGGGAACCCACTTTGACAGAGATGTCCACCTCCCCGTGCACCATTCTTTTTGAACCATCGAAAGCCCTCACCACAATGTTACTGGGCTTTAAGGTTAAACCTTCACAATCTAGCCTATCAAGAGCCTTCTTGGGCAGAACATTTAGTGACGATCTAGTGTCCACTAGCACATGGGCCATAGTAGTGCCCCTACATTTGATAAAGACATGCAGAGCATCATTATGCTTTCTCCCCTTGGGTGTCAAATCAGAATCAGAAAAACCCAACCCATTATCGGCAATCAAACTGGTCACACATTCCTTGAATTGGTCAGCGGAGATTTCTTGCGGCACCTGCGCAGTCTTGAGAAATGTAATCAAAGCCTTTGCATGGGCCTCAGAACACAATAGCAGAGCCAACATTGATATCTTCGAAGGGGTTTTCCCCAGCTATTCGACCACATCGTAGTCGCTCTTCTTAATTATTTTTAGAATCTCCTCCATTTCTTATTTAGAGGATTCCAAAATAACTTTTCTAGATGCCTCCGTTCGGGCAGGCTCACCTAAAGCTTCTTTGGCCCGAGTCCCAGATGACTCATCGACAGGGGTAACAACTGGAGTAAGGATGAGAGTAGTAGCATAAGTACTAGAAGGAACAACAGATGGAATAACAACAGGCCTAACAACAGTCTTCGGGGAGATCTCGGGAGAGAAAACCCTTCCACTTCGAGTATGGTCCTGACAATGTTACTGATATCGGGATCAGCCTCTTCAGCCTTTTTGTCTTTAATGGTTAATAAATCCTGCTTGACGCCATGGTAGTAAACGTCAGCACCGTAATTCCAAGGAAAAACTTTGTTTGAGGAGTATGGTACAGGGCCAGGAAAATTGGTTATTAATGGAGTAATTCTTGGAGCAGGTGTAATCCTAACAGGTCTTTTGGAGGAGACCTTGGAAGGATTGGCGGAAATGGTTATGATAGCAACATGTTCATGTAGAACAGTTGGAAATGGAGTCTTTTCGAACAAAATCTCTTTGTTATCCATCAGGCGCTGAACACCTGCTTTCAGAAAATAACAATCAGAAGGCAGAGATAAACACATGTGGCAACCTTCACCATAGCCCGGAAATAAACCGGCTAGCAACAAATTCTTCTTGAAGGTCATGAGAGGAGTAGAAACTTCATCCACAAAATTAACGAATAGATCAGTATCAACGGAATTAACACCACGGTTGTGCTTGGGCATGGGAGCAGTTATGACATTAGGCATCTCAGGAGCATCAAACTCAATCTCCTTTGCTTCGATCAGATCCTGTATCTTATTCCTCAAAGCCCAACAGTCGTTTTTATCGTGGCTTGGACTCTCAGAATGGTAAGCACACTGAGCATTTGGATTATAACAAGGAGATGTGGTGTTGGGATTCTTGGGAGCTTTCTTTAAGGTTGCCAAGTTAGATTTTAACAGATGGGGTAAAACCTCAGACAACATCATATTGATCCGGGTGAACTGCCTTTGAGGTCTTTCTACCCTTGGCTGATTGTTTCGTTGTTGAGTAGCTGCAAGCCTAGGTATCACCACAACCCCTACCGTAGGATGGCGCTCGGTTCTTCTCCGACCTTTTGGATTATAAATAACATTGACCTCCTTCTTACCCATGAATGGATTCTTCACTGTACTTGAAGAGCTGTCTTTCTGGATCTTGCCACTTTGGATCCCAGCTTCTACCCTTTCTCCAGTCAATATCAACTCAGTAAAACCAACTGAGGAGCTATCAATCAAGTAATTGAAGAACAAACCATATAGTGCACCAAGAAACATGTCCACCAACTCCCTATCAAACAAAGGGAGTTGGACTCTCCCTGCCAAATCTCTCCACTTCTGAGCGTAGTCCTTAAAACCTTCACTTGCACCCATGGACATACTCTGGAGTTGAGTACGGACAGGAACAAGGTCAGCATTATATTGATACTGCTAATAAAAATCAGCAGCCAGATCTTCCCAGTTGCAGACATTAATTCCCTCTAGCTGATAGAACTACTCAAGCTGAGTCCTAGGCAGACTGTCTTGAAAGAAATGAACCCACAAGTTCCTATCAGCAGTGTGAGGCTGAATCTTCCTCACATAAGAACGGAGATGAAGCTTGGGACAAGAAACCCCATCATACTTTGCAAATTCCGGAGCCTTGAACTTCGGTGGGATGACAACCCCAGATACCAAACCCAACTCTTCAAAATCCAGTCCTGGTAATCCTTGGATCTCCATTGCATTCAGATGATCCTCTAACTGCTTATATATATCCTAAGTGGGAGGATACTATTCATCATTGTAATCAGATTCATCCTCTGAAACCCTTGGACTAGGGTCTTCCTCCCTTGTCTCACCCTCTTGATTCTCCCCTTCTTTGGATGAAGAAGTCAGATCAACTGGTTGCTTCAATGGTCCCTTGAATCTTCTGCCCAGATTCAGGACACCGGCGGTCTTCTTTGTCTTCTTCTTTCTATCTTTCAGAATAAGGGCCTTCAGATCTTCCTACCCTTTAGCCAAAGCTACTAACATTTGCTGAAATTGGGAATTTTGTGCTTGGAGATCCTTGATACTTTGTTCAGAAGTCATTATTGCTGAAATAAATAGCGAAGAAGATGAGAAACCTGTTATGAGACTTGTTTATGCATTGATATGTATGGCATGTGTATGCAATGATTTCAAGGACTTTGGGAAATTTAAATTTGTGAATCCAAAATGAAACAAAGATTTTATTATTAGAATTCAAAATACAATTGTCTTTTAGGCGTTTCAATTGAAAATTCTAAAAACTAAAAAAAAAATCAAGTTTCCCATGGATGCTTCCTCTTCGTGCCGAGATAGACATTAAGGCTTCTTTCCTCATGAAGCTGCTTTGTGAGCTCTAAAACTTTCTTCTCCTGGGCATAGAACTAGTCCCTATAAGTATATCTCTCCTTCTTCAATTGAATCCAGGACCTCTGTAATTCTTCAAGATCGGTGGGCATATCATGATGAAGAACCGTGTAGGGAATACCCCCTTCAGTAATGGGCTCCACAATCACTGGTAAGACAACTATGTATGACATCATAAGTTTCTGAGCACGAGCTCGTACTATTGGAGATAAGGTTCCATAGGAATGGAAGTCGTTGGCCCCAAAGTCTTGACGTCAGATCTATTTACCATGCCCCAAGCTCGTATGAACCTCTGGCGATACCCTAGAACATCATCCTCATAGTTAAACACAATTACCTAGATAAGCATCTCATGAGGACCATCCCTTCGAGCGTAACCAAATTGTCACAGAGCCAAAGAAGGATTATAAGTTATGCCTCCCCTAATTCCTAGTAGTGGGACATTAGGGAACTCCACGCAGCGGTCAATAATGGAAATATCTCCCACAGATCGAGAATACCAGAGAATATCCGCGTGAGAAAGTGACATTATCGTTTACGACCAACCCAAACCTTCTTCATTCTTCAGCACTGACTTAGGGAGGTGAGAAATAAACCACCTCGACAGTAATGGCATGCAGCACATAAGAACCCCTCTTCTCTTCATGGTACGAGTGTGGAAAGCATGCAAGATATCTTCGAGCAAGGTAGGCACAGGGTTGCGAGAGAGGAAGATCTTGATAGCATTCACATCTATGAGTAAGTCTGGATTAGGGAACAGTACTAACTCATAAATTAGAAGAGCCAAAACCTCCTCAAAATCCTAAAAGTCCAAATCATCCCAAAAAAATTGGGCCTTCTCTATTAGGAACTTGGCTAGAAAACCCTTGACTCCACTTCTTGTTTCCCAATTGGATACCACGTCGGCCCATTTCAGATACAAAGCTGAGGCAATGATCTCTGGCTTGGGTACTTCTTCTAAACCTGTGAAAGGCATCTGGTCAAGAATAGGTATATCCATTAACTGAGAGAACTCTTCCATGGTAGGAACCAACTGATATTCTAGAAAGGTGAAGCAGTGGTGCTTGGGATCAAAGAACTGAAAAAGTAAACCCATCATCTTTTCATCAAAGCTTGAAGTAACCAGGTTGAGAAGTCGACCATATTGTAGCGGTAGAAATGTTCAAGACTAAGCCATTGGATTGACTAGACTTTATACAAATCAAAATCAAAATCGCCACTGCGCTTTATTGTTTCCAAAGGAATGGGAAAAGAGCGAATAACCCAAAAAAGGGGGAAAGATTCAAGGTAAGGGGGTTGGTTATGCAAAGGGAAGGTATTAGCACCCTAAACATCTACGGTACTCCGCAGGAACCTCTTTGTAAAAATCTGTATATTTTGGCTATAAAAATGTGTTATATATAAAATGGATGGTGGAGGTGAGAAAATAAATATTTTTATGATTTTTTGCACCCGCCGCGGTTGTGAACCTTTAGTGCCTACGTACCACCTTTCGTGCAATAGGGGATCAGGGTACACGTAGTTCCTCTTTTAAAAATTTAAAACACAAGTGTGTTGGTTAATTTTAAGAGATAAGACATCATCGTCATTGTCCGTGTGGAAAACATACTTACTACCCACAATCATGAGAAAGGAGAATTTGCATCATATCAAAGTCGAGGATATGGCTTGGATTTCAAAATCAACAATGCCTCACTCAACACCCAAGTGGAAAATATCTAACTTCACTATATATTGTAGAAGTATAGTTGTTTGCATCACTACAAGGATTGACAAGAGTCTAATCTTTTGAGAAAGATTTTAAAAATAAAAAGCCAAAGTGGCAAAAATGGTTTGAAATGAGATTGAATGACTTTTAGTCTTCTTACAAAAATGTCAAGGTATTATTAAATTGATTGAAATTTATTCATGAAAATACTTTGAAAATGCATGGACATAAGTCAAAGTTTATTATGAAAATGTTTCAAGTTTCAAAACAAGAAGGATTTTCAAAAGGAGGGAGAAGATTTTTGAAATTAAAGAAAGTGGGAGGAGATGAAGAGACTATCCTAAAGCATAAGGTAAAAGCTAGGGATAAGAACCATCTAACTAACAAGAAGCCAATACTTGACATTATGAGTCAATATAGAATTCCCATTATTCGGATTGAAACCAAGCAAGCAAAGATACTAGACCTCTTGAGAGAATCAAACATCAAGTGTATTAAGTCTTCGCAAAAATTGGGTAGAGTAACGGTTGTATACAGGTGAATTCCAGATTACAAACAAAGTATGTAATCATAATAACCTGCACACAAAACAAACAAACAACCCAATGTCTTGAGGTAAACCTCAAAAACTCCAGACAAAATAATCAGATAAGATCACAAGGTCTCCAAGATAGGCCAAGTTTTCTAATCCTAAGTCCAAGAAATAGTCCCATGCTCCATAATGCCAAGGATAATAACCAAATAGTCCAAGTATCATTAAAGATTTTTATGGTTCATGTTGATTATTAGGTGTTTTTAAAAGGAAAATAAAAGCTCAAGTGAGCAAAATAAAAATGACATAAAAGTAAATGCTCAAGTGAGCAAAGATGAAAATAACATGAAATATAAAATGCTAAAAGTAAATGGTACATAAAGCATAAAAAATAAAAGCATAAAGTAAAGTCAATTGTTAGAAATTAGTGGTTAGTTGGATGACCATCTTGAAACTTGCATTTGGAACTCATTAGAGGATTGGTATAACCAAAGCCTCCACACAACAAGTTGCATTTGCTTTTTGTCAAGTATATCATCCATTTGGAATTCTCACAAGTAACATTTAATGATCAACGATGTTAAAGTGATCCGCGTTGACCAAAGGTGTTGTAGATCCATTAGAGGATTGGTAGAACCAAAGCCTCCACACAATGAATCTCAAGGTTATTGGATCAAAGAGATCAAATTAACATACTTGGGATTGCAATCATAAGTTTGGGCCACGAATGATCATTTATTCGAATCGGGACAAAATTTAGCGCTATGTTAAGCAATCGTAAGTGGACTTATGTAGAAGTCACAGCTATTTTGAGGCCGGTCAATAGCAATCTATGTACTTCATGTTTGGATAAATGATATAGAGATCATCATCCCTTAACATGTATCACAATTAAAAAAAATAAAGGGATAAGATGGAGAGGGAGGGGAATGATAAGCTAATTTGGATTACCACCTCAAAATTCTTTCATCTTTAAATTCAACCACTCCTCTAGATGGATTAAAGCACTAAACATATCATTAATCCAAAGCACCAAAAATGAATTAAATAATTCACTCTTAGGTATATTTGAATTTATGAACATTTATCCAACTTCATCTACATCACAAAGTCCATTGAGTTTAAAGAGAAATTGGACATTTAAAATTGCAATCCAAACCAACAATCAAAAGGAGTGAGTAGAAAAAGCATTTTGAATCAAAGCTGCCCCTAAACAAGGGAAAAAATGCATTATGTTCCTGTGTAAATCAATTGAACTACTGTGTAAATCGATTTACACAGTACAATTTTCAAAAATCTGCACGAAATTGTTTCTGTGCAATCGATTGCACTATTACTGCAATCGATTGCACGCTGTTACAGACAACAAAACAGCATTTTAAAAGGCCAAATTCTTGTTCAAACTTTCCATCAAATACCTTGTGATCATGGATCCAATTGAGCATGAAAGTTACATCAAATTATGAGAAAATAACACCATTGGAATCACAAAGTAATGCTCAATGAATCAATCCCAAAGATCACCAAGAGATCACATTGTGAAAGATGAATTATCCAACTTACCAAAGGTAGATCTAAAGAATTATCAAAACAACTTCAAGAATTTGCTTCAATTCAACCACAAGAATCAATTGCCAAGCTTGGATGTGGAGAATTGATGGAGAAAAAGTGTTTGGATGAAGGTTTAGCTCAAAGATTAGTAAGCTTCAATACAAAGCTTACTAACTTTTTGAAAATTGAGCTTTGAGTGAATTTGGTAGATGGAGAGAATTGAGAGATTTTTTAGCAAGGTGGATTTGGATATCAAAAGCTTGAAATTTTAATGAAATGAGGGCTCTATTTATAGAGTTTTAGGATTGGGATTAGTGGTAATTTGGTAATTGATTCTTGGAGCCAAAATTTGAATTAATGATAATTCTTTCAAATATTAGAGCCAAAATTTGAATTAATGATAATTATTTCAAATATTATAGCCAAAATTTGAATTAATGATAATTCTTCTTAAAAATAAAAGATTGGCACTAAAATTTTAATTAATGGTATATCTTTCAAAAAATGAAGAAAAATTGGAGCCAAAATTTGACAAGTTTAAAATTGCTGATTTTTTTTCAAATTTTCACGTTGTGCAATCGATTGCACTATAGTCAAAATCGATTTGCACAGTGTATTTTTTCAAAAATGGCGTAAAATTAACTATGTGCAATCGATTGCACTCTAAGAGCAATCGATTGCATCAGTGAAAAAAAATGAATTTTTGTTAATTTTTCCTTTGCAAATAGAGATTTTAGGAAAATAATACTAGAAATCCTTATTTGTCAGATGCTTCGACTTAGTACCTACAAAACAAAAATATACAAAGACAAAGACAAATATTTTTTGTATTTTGATTAGAAGTTAGTCAACAACACATATATAAAATACACAACTAAGGTGCTTGGAAATTCCTCAAGAGCAAACTTAAAGATAGGAGATAGAAAAAGAGGAAGAACCAACCCTAATGTGATCTTGTTATGATCGAGTTGATATGATATGATAGAGGAATCATAGGGGGGGAAATTGGGGTACAACAGCTGCCCTTATTTAAGTGTCTTCTATCTAGAGATATGAAGGTTAAAAATATTCGTGTCGACGCGATTGAAGATACTTAAATATAAAACAAGCCCTATTTTTGTCCCTAAGATGCCATGAAATGCTTATGATTATGAATGCAAATAGACAAATATAAAGAGACGCAAGACACCACTGGGGATGCAACAAAAATGAAGAAACAAAGGAGAAACCCCACCAGGAAAATAAATCACTGGTGGTCCAAAAGAATATAATCAGAGAGGAGGATAACAAGCATCGATGTTCACTGCCGATGGCCTACCAACGTTCACTGAAGGTAGAAAGAGAAAAATATCATATCACCGTCGTTCACTGATGATGAACTATCAACGTTCACTGAAGATAGTAAAAAGATAACAAACACCGACGTTCACTTCCGATGTACTACCAACATTCACTGAAGGTAGAAAGAGAAAATATCATACCACTGCCGTTCACTGACGATGAACTATCAACGTTCGCTGAAGATAGCAAAAAGATAACAAACACCAACGTTCACTGCCGATGTATTACCTACGTTCACTGAAGGTAGAGAGAAAATATCATATCACCGTCGTTCACTGACGATGAACTATCAACATTCACTGAAGATAGAAAAAGATAACAAACACCGAAGTTCACTGCCGATGTACTACCAATTTTCACTGAAGGTAGAAAGAGAAACTATATCATATCACCGCCGTTCACTGACGATGAACTATCAACATTCACTGAAGATAGCAAAAAGATAACAAACACTAATGTTCACTGTCGATGTACTACCAACATTCACTGAAGGTAGAGAGGAAATATCATATCACCTTCGTTCACTGACGATGAACTATTAACGTTCACTGAAGATAGCAAAAAGATAACAAACACTGACGTTCACTGCCGATGTACTACCAACATTCACTGAAGGTAGAAAGAGAAAAATATCATATCACCGTCATTCACTGACGATGAACTATCAACGTTCACTGAAGATGGAAAAAAGATAAGAAACACCGACGTTCACTGCCGATGTACTACCAATGTTCACTAAAGGTAGAAGGAGAAAATATATCATATCACCGCCGTTCACTGACGATGAACTATCAACGTTCACTGAAGATAGCAAAAAGATAACAAACACCAACGTTCAGTGCCGATGTACTACCAACGTTCACTGAAGGTAGAGAGAAAATATCATATCACCGCCGTTCACTGACGATGAACTATCAACGTTCACTGAAGATAGCAAAAAGATAACAAACACCGTCGTTCACTGCCGATGTACTAACAACGTTCATTGAAGGTAGAAAGAGAAAATATCATACCACCGCCGTTCACTAACGATGAACTATCAATGTTCGCTGAAGATAGCAAAAAGATAACAAACACCGACGTTCACTGCCGATGTACTGCAAACATTCACTGAAGGTAGAGAGAAAATATATCATATCACCGCCGTTCACTGACGATGAACTATTAACGTTCACTGAAGATAGCAAAAAGATAACAAACACCGACGTTCACTGCCGATGTACTACCAACATTCACTGAAGGTAGGAAGAGAAAATATATCATATCATCGTCGTTCACTGATGATGAACTATCAACATTCACTGAAGATAGCAAAAAGATAACAAACATCGACGTTCACTGTCGATGTACTACCAACATTCACTGAAGGTAGAAAGAGAAAAATATCATATCACCGCCATTCACTGACGATGAGCTATCAACGCTCACTGAAGATAGCAAAAAGATAACAAACACCGACGTTCACTGCCGATGTACTACCAACGTTCACTGAAGGTAGAAAAAGAAAATATATCAAGTTTTCCCTAAAATTCTGGCGTTTTACCTAGAACGGGTCTCAACTTCTTCTTTAACCAAGGAATTCTTCCTGGAAAGGGTAATATGTAAGCTGTCTCAAATAAAGAGACTTCTATTTGCAAAGATTTCACAACGAGCTGCTTCTGTGAATTTGAAAGTCTTGCCATCCACTGGCGTAAGCTGACGACGGACTGCAAACTAACCACTCATAGAGGAAATAGAAAAAAAAAGTTACGTCGACTTGTACAGGGAAGCACAAGTTGCTCAAATAAAGAGACATGCTGCTTGTTATCATGGAGGATTGCAAAAAGAAACGACTTGCTAGGGATAGAAATATGGCTTCCTGGGGAAAGAGATATGACTTCCTAGGGAAAGAGATATGACTTCCTGGGGAAATGCCACGATATTCCTGCTGAGGAGATAAAGTCTTCTCGTGCAAAATAAATGCACCAACCAAAACTTGAAGTTTTCAGAAATCCAAAGTAAATAATATTGTCATGCAACCACAAATCCAATTCAGAAACAAACTGGAGCAAGATGGACAACGAAGATACATCCTTTGAGAAATAAACTCAAGAGGGAAAACCAAATTCAAATAAGCAAAGAGAGCTGCAGGAAGGTTAGAACACAATGTTAATGAAAAATGATTTGTAGCAATGCATGATGTATGTATGAATGTATGAGTGATATCGTGTATATGCTGGTAAAAGGATACATAATCAGTACAAACAAACAAAACTGCCTCAGGTACTAACAACATTGGGCTAAACTTCAACCAGAAAGATCAATCCAAGAAAGGTAAAAGCAACTGCGGAAACCAAACCTATTGCCTGTCCTAACTTCACTGAGGAGAAACATAATCCGGATGTAGCTAAATCAAACAGATATCGGGATAGAACATCTTTCTTCCGGTTTCAACGGAGAAACCAGTTTTTCAAAAGCAACATGCCTACTGGAGATTGCAAGACCAGCCTCAAATAAAGCAGACTAACGCCGAGACAATCAAACCTCACTGGGGAATTCAAGCCTACCCCCCTGGGGAAAGATGCGGATTGAAACTTTACATCATGAAAACCTATTCCGACAAAAGATGCCCTGGGATAGCCTTCTAGGGAAATCAAGAAGTCAACACTAATGCTAATACTGCAAAAAGAGCGACATCTTAGCACACCAAGGGAATAAAACCTTTCATCATATGAGGGAAAACTTTGTTGGGGAAACCGGGACAGAGGCTTCCGACCATGCAAACCCGAAATCAAAAGCGAACCAAGACTTGGTTGGGGATAATGGGACCACAAACCCAATACCATACCTTGCACCCACTGGTATCATCTTCAATATACAAAAATCACGCGCATACAACCGAAAATGACTTGAGAGAACCTTCCCAGGGAACCAAGAAGTTAACAGTACAGTAAGAAGTCAAAATTATGGGGATTTTAAATCAAACTCAACACTTGGTTAGAGAAAACCCAAAAAAATTGACAATTGTCTCAACACTTCTTAGAAAATATACCGCCCTTGTCTAGCTACTAGGGAAGCACATAACAACAATAATGTCGTAACAGGAGAAAGCACTGCTCTACAAGAGATTCCATATCAATAAAAAGGGAGAAAGAACTCCATCAAATGAGCAAAAGCTTCATATCTCTTTTTAAACTCCGTTTGATCACCACCTGGCTGGGTAAAGAATCACACTCAGCTGGAGAAGTCTGCAGCAAGATTGGAAAAATGGGGTTATAAACCCAACACTATAACACATACTGTAGGAAACCCTTTAATTGATCAACAATTGTTATAGGAATTCATACACACATCTACAAAACATATAACAAGAAACAATCCTACTTGAGGAAGGTTCTCGGCTTGGGGTAGACATAGCAGCTATCTTGACGAAATCTGGATATGCCCTTGGAAACCAATCTGGTGTCCCAAGTCTACCGTGCTGATCAAGGTAACTTTCATAACCTGCCTTTGGCTGCATGCTTTTAGGATAACCTTTCTGATCAAATGGCTTCTATAGATTTGTCGAATCTTGATGTAACTGCCCTAGATTGGATGAATGTTACATCCTCTTTGTTCCACAACTCTTCTCGGCAACATGCTTTTTGCTGATACTCAAATGTAAACTTTCATGATATCAAGCAGTTGTTTTACAAGCAGAAAATGTTTATTCTAAGAATGAAAATTCTAATGCAACAATTATGTAAGTCTTGAAGATTTTATTTGAAAAGATGTCGCAAAACCTTATGAACTAATCACTAGCCAGGATGCAACATGGATTTTTTTGTATGAAAGATAACAAAAGCATATGATACCAATCACAATAATTTATCAAAATTAATGGGAGTCAGGAAACACTATTTCATTGGAGTATGCTTTCTAAATAAACCCTGTTTTAATTAGGACTTTTGAGGGTTGTAACGTGGCCTGGTTCACAGTTTTAGAAAAAAAGATTTAAGGCTCAAAAATATTTGGTTCTCACCCCCTTCATGATGTTCTTCGGTCCTAAGTTTAGTTAACTTGACACGGACATTCATCTCTCAAAAGAAATTTCGAGATGGTTAAGGAATCAAACAAGGTTTTCTTTGGACATGCAAGTCACTCATTCCTGCTTCTTTTGGGTTCCTTGTCACGCGACTCTATTCTTTTCTGAGGATTTCACATTGTAATCCTTTATCTCATTTCAGGCTTTCCATTTCTTCCTTGCCTTCTGGACAAATTCCTTTTGACTTTGACTCTGAAGTGCAGCGGGATGCCCTGAATTTTGCCTAAGCGACTTGTTTTTTCAAGTTCCGACTTAGCGGGGCTTTTTGTCTCTTTATTTTTCATCATAATTTTTTTATTCATGTCATTTTTTTATGTTGAACATGCCGCGTGACTTCGAGTCATCTGTGACTTATCGGAAGAATTATAGTTGCCCTATGTGATCGGTGGATCTGGAACTGACTGTTTAACGCTGGTTCGCGAAATGTCGCGGAAGCAAGAGTCGCCACCGTCTTTTATTTTCTCCAATATGGAAAGGACAAAAGCACAGAAAAATTCCTTATAGAGATAGTTCTCGGTTCGGGAGGTAGATTTATAGAAAGGGAAGGTGTTAGCACCCTTTCTATCCATGGTTATCCATGGGCTCTTAGATACTTGCTCATTTGTGTTTTCAAAATTGTTTGTTTGCTTTTCAACTGTGGGTTTAAAATAAGTTTCTTTGAAAATTTCAGTTCGACTCTTATATCAGTCCTCAAGAGTGTTTGAAAAATTGCTTTTGAAAGCTTTTTGAAAGGTGTCGGTGTGAAAAAGAGTTTTTGATTTGTTTTGAAATTAGAGCAAGTATCTACGAGTCATCTACCTACCCTAAGGAATTAGTCTGTGTAAATGTCCTTGAGATAGTGCCATCCCACTATTGAGAGGCAGGTAACACCACTGTTGGAGGTGTTCGGGTCAATTCGAGGGTTCGGGACATTGTGGTCACCAGAGCAATGGGAAGACACCTTAGAAGCTACCCTCATGCCATGTTCATGGACATGAGGACTTACTAAAACATCCTCTACTCGACGACCACTTTTCGAGGGGCAAGGCAACAGTGAGGCGTACCCTAGGGGTGGTGTGTGATTTGTGTGTCATTTTCAGTTATATTTGTCTTGTTCATGCATTGGTGATCTACGCTTTGTTTTTTATTTTTGACATTCATTCTTTCATGTGGTTATTAACAGTTAAAGGTGCGAGAAGATAAAAGTCCTACGCTATTACAAAGGCGCGGGTCTACATCGCCAAATTAATCCAAGACCCGATTTGAATAAAATAAAAAATGCGGAAAAAATAAATATCCTAATTAATCTATTACAAGGCTTTGGGGCAAGTACATCAATTTCACAAAGAAAAATAAAATAAACGCGCGAAGAGAAAATTAAATTCGAAGGTGCGAGGGTGTTGGACCCTTTAAAGAAGTTACATTACAATTAATAAATTAATTAAGTTAAATAAAAGAAAGAATTTATTTTTGGAGTTTTTTGTATTTAAGGGGAATTAACTTGGAATTAAAAATTAATTAAACCCTAATTCTAAACATTTTTTAATTATTTAAAGAAATAAATTCAAGTTTGACCTAATTTACATTAATTATTTACATGGCATAATTATTTATAAAAATAACTGATTATTGAATATGGTGAAAAAGAAAGAAAAGGAATAAAAGTATAAAAACCTAATTTCTACATTTTTTAGTTTATTTTAAAAAACATTAAAATTAAACCTAGAATTAAAACTAAGCTAATTATTAAATTTATTTACAAAACAAAACATTAAATAATAAAATATATTTTCATTTTGACTTTTTCTGATTTTTTTATATTTTATGAAAATTATTTGAAGTAAAATTTAATAAAAGTGGTCAAAAGAATAAAATAAAAAAAAAAGAGAAGAAAAGAAATTAAAAGAGTATGCAAACATTGGGGGTGTTGACCCAAATTGAGGAGGTTGATCTGCAGTAATTTGGCCCAATAGAAGCTTGGCCACGTTGACTTTTCTGGCTTGTATGCACATGGTTGACTTAGGGTACATGGTGGACTCCAGATCCTGATCTTCAGATTCATCGCATGAGACATGTGGCGCTCCAAGATGGTGGATGCATGATGGACCTTAGGATGCAAGCTGCGTAGGAACACATTAAACAAAATGATATTGAGAAGGGAGGGGACCTGGGAATCGAACCCAGGTCCCAATGCTTGAGGGACACCTCAGTTACCAACCAGCCAAGCGCGTTCGTTTGTAATATTAGTGGAACCTGATGTATATGAGAGAGAACAAGTGCTATTAGTGTAAAACAAAAATTAAGCGCGAACGTTTGAATGGCCCTATCACGTGAAGACACCTAATCTTCTTCTTCGTTTTCCTGTAACAAAACGCGTTAGATAGCGGGGGTTTTAAACCCCCACTAAATGAAGCCACGAATAATAGCGAATAGGGCCTGGTTCATCATAAATTGGGCGCGAGGCATGGCTTTGAATCGTCATGAGCTTCTGGTTTCAATGGTGCCATTTAGGTTGGCCAATTTTTCCTCAAGCATAAAGCCCCAATTTATGGTTCCTGAAACCCTAAAAAATAGCCATGGCAATTTTCTATACAAGCAATGTTAATTCAATTCAATGATACCATGAGTTTCAGTGAATCCATATTAGTGTAAAACAAGCATTAGAATGTATGAATATGGCATATAAATCAAAACACGAATGTGATAAATATTAAGAACAGGACGGTTTCGTTCTACCAATTCTTAATATTAGAGGTTGTGGTTTCGATTGGAATAGATCCCTGGTGACCTTGGCAAGCTATTGGAATGGTTATCTTGCCTTGAAACGCACTGAAACTGTGTTTTCAGTTTTGAAAATTTTGGTGAAAAGTGCAAAATTCTTTCTTCTTCTGGGGCGCAGCTTTCAGGTCTTTTCCATTAGGTTTAGGTTTGTGTATGTATATGGAACGAATTAGGGTAGAAATCCAAGTCCATTAGCCTTTGCATTGATGAATCAAATATTTGATTTTTAATGTAATCTTTTCAATCTTTTTTCATGCCTTTTTGATATCAATCATGGCCAAATCTTTCCATATTAGTGATGCACGAAATCTTGGAGTTATGATAGACCTATTAGCTGCATAAAAAGATTTAAAATGCATGCTTGAGTATTTTTGTCATATTTTATTTAATTAAATGAATTAATGGTGATAAAAATTCAAATAAATAATAAAAAATGATGAAATAACTCCCCTTTGGGTCAATGGGTCGTGCATAACTTTTGGATAATGATTCTTGGAAGAAATTGTGGCCCATTAGCAATTTTGAGGCATTTGAAGCAAAGTTGACTTTTCAAAATTCCCAAAATTTTCCCAACTTCCACAAGGCATATCTTGCTCAATTTTTAATCTTTGATCATGTTCTTGGACATTTTGGAAAGGTCTTGAAGTCCTATAACCAATGCCTTTGGTCCCATGTCATTTTGATTTACCAATCTCAAGTTATGGTCTTTGACTTAAAGTGCCTTTTTGTTGACTTTTGAAAATGACCTATAATGTTGAGATTGATAACTTTTTGTGAGAGCATTTCTTGGACTTGAAGTGTGAAGAGGAGTTGTAGGAAATCTCATTCTATTCAAAATGAGATTTGGATGGAATTTTTCTGATAAACCATGTGGAAGTTATGCCTTGGTCAAGTTACAGTTGACTTTTTCAACTGTCCAAATATGGAAACTTTTGCATCTTGAGACTTTTTGAGCCATGCCTTGAGAATCATGATCAAGAATTGATCAAATGATGTCTGTGGCTTCAAAATAAGATGCTGACCAAAAATTTGAACTTTTGACTGTCAAATGACCATTTTACCCCTATAGTTGACTGTTGAGCAATTAGGGTTTTTGACTGTGCAATTTTGTGCTGTGAGTCTTGAAACTTAGCATGAGGATACTTGACAATGTTTGTAGGCATGTGGGACTTGATTGGATCCTTGGAAACTTCAATTTCTTTGCTAGAACCAAAACCCTAGTTTTTGACTGTTAGGAGGCCCTTGAACTGTGCAACCCTTGGGATATTTTGAAGCATGCTTTTGGCAAATCTTGAAGCATATGGGAGGGCAAATTTTGGGGTACAACACCCTATTTCTGGGTTGATGAAAGATAACCATTGTTGTATCATCATCTGCAAATCTCCTGGTATGCGAGAGATAGCCATTAAGATATTGTCAATTGACACACCCTCTTGATAAGTGAAGATTAACCATTATGGTTTTGACTTTCCTCAATCTTTCGAGGGATAACCATTGTTGTATCCTTAGATGCACACTCTTGATGAGATCTGAACACTCAATCAGATTAACTGAACATTACCCTGCCCCGAGTTTAAAAAATGAGGGTTTTTTCTGAATAGAAAAAGAAACTCCTACTTCAAGGCTCAAAGGGGTTAACAAAGGTTTCACTCCCTTATATCTCCGGTGTTTGAGGATTTGAAACAATACATGTACATTGTCAACAGGGTTTTATCCAAAAGCATACAACCAGAAAATTTGTGTTTTAATATCATCATCCTCCTCCCAATCTCTGCCTAGGCAAGAGAATGGGTAACAAGTTAGTATCATAAAGCAATTTAAAATTGAAAACAAATACGAGTGAAACGAATGAATTTCTTCAAGACAAACATACTCATTGTATTAAGATTAAACATTCAAATGCAAACAAGTTCTTACATGCAAACAGTGCAATGATAAACAAGAAAAATTACAAATGAGAAAGCAGTAAAAATGCTAATAAACTGAGAAGGCTAATCATCCTTAAACTCCAGGGCATTCTTCAATCACGTTTATTCTTCGGCAAAGATTTGACTTGAACCTCAAGACAAATATCCTTAAATGACAAGATACCACTTCAGACCAACCTCTGAACTTCAACCTTCAAAGCAAAGCAATCTTCCAAATCGTGCCCAAGAGCATCCTGATGAAAGGCACAGGAAGCGCCTGCCTTATATCCTCTTGGCAGTTTTTCAGGAACAATTGGTCGAGCTCGAGTTTGAACCAGATTCTTCTTCAACAAAGAAGGATATAACTCTGTGTATGTCATTGGAATTGGATCAAAGCTCATTTTCCTCTGATGAGCTTGCCCTTGATTTCCTTTTTGAGGTGCCCTCTGATATGCAATAGCAGTCAAAGTAACATTGACGACTGAAGTCACAGAAGTAACTTGTTGATTCCTATTATGAGATCCTCCTTGCCTACCACGAAGTATAGCGTAGGAGTATTGCTCTTTCTTTTTGGAACAACTATCACCATACTTCTTAAAACCATTTGACGACTCCCCGTCTTTAGATAAATGACCTTCACGGACAACTTCCTCTAAATGGACTCCCATGCTTACCATTTCGTTGAAATAAGTGGGAGCACTTACAACCATCTTCTCATAGTAGAAGGAACTGAGAATTTTCAGGAAGATCTTTGTCATCTCCTTTTCTTCCATGGGAGGAATCACTTGGGCAGCTACCTCACGCTATCTATGTGCATATTCTTTGAATGATTCCCTGTCTTTCTGGACCATGGCCTTGAGTTGGTCACGGTCAGGCACCATGTCCATGTTGTATTTGTATTGTTTGATGAATGCTTATCCCAAATCATTAAAAGTATGGATGTTGGCGCTGTCCAAGCTTATATACCACTTCAACGCAGCACCAGCCAAACTATCCTGAAAAAAGTGAATCAGCAGACGCTGATCATCAGTGTGGGTAGACATTCTCCTCACGTACATCACCAAGTTAGCACGAGGGCAAGTGTTTCCCTTGTACTTCTCAAATTCCGGGACCTTGAACTTAGCAGGCACTTTAACATTCGGGACCAAACATAGCTCATTCACATTCTGCCCAAATAGCTCTTTTCCCCATAGAGCCTTCATCTCTCTTTGCATTCTATCAAACTGCTCTTGGAAATCATCCATTCTGTCATAAAGACCAAAGTCTTCACTCAGCGGAGGGAAAGGACGACACGCATCTTCATTAACAAACGGAACCAAATTCACCGAAGGAGGTGCAGTAGGAACAGTATGCACCACAGGAGGTGCAGGAGTAACAACAGTCTGAACCACTAGAATATCTTGAGGGCCCAAATTGAAACCTTCAGGTGCAAAATTCTCTGGAATTCCCCACGGATAACCTTGAGGCATACGGTTTTGAACAACAGCCGGAGTAGCGGACACAGGAACAGTCGGAACTTCAGTACTTGCCCTTGTTGGTTGAGGTTGAACACTCGGTGGCTGATTCTAAGAAACCACCAGAGCTTCCATCAGAGTAGTCAAGTTGGCCAAGCCAGCCTTCAAAGCGGAAACTTCTTTGTGTAGCTCGCGATTCTCCTGTTCCAAGTTGTCCATCTTCTTTTTGAAGTTAGTCTGAGTGTTGTAGTGATGAGTCAGCTTGCTAAATGAAGTAAAGAAGCTTGGTAAGACACCTGGGTATGTGTGCAAGAAATATGTGCAATATGATGCATGATATGCAATGCATATGATCATTTTTACTTTATCATTTAATATTTCAAGGGATTTAACGTTTATATTGCAAACATCAAAATAATAACGCATTTGAAATACTGAAATTTTTTATTATAATAACTTCAAAATGGATTACAAGTTTCAATGATCCCAAGTACAAGATGAAAATTCAATCTAAAATCCTGAGAAAAATAACTGATGGAGATCAATCTGTACGCTGGCGCTTCCCTGTGAGCCTGGCAATCTGAGCCCTTAACCTCTGGTTTTCTTCCACGTGCCTGGTGGCAACTTCCTTCCAATCCTCTGAAGCAGGAAGTGAGTAATCAGCACCTGTTTGAGGCTTAGGAGAAAATAAATCCCCTTGCCTCTCCATAGACTCCACCGCTCAAATCTCAAGGATCTCGATCAAATCGTCTTTCTCCTTCAAGTCTTCCCTGTAGGAACTCTCTAAAGTCTGAAACTTGTTCTTCCAAGCATCCCTTTCTTGTTGCATCCTGACCAAAGCAAGCTGCAACTCTTCTAGATCATCTAACAAAGGAGGAGTGGTCTTCACAAATAGATCAGGCATGGGTGTCTCCCGAGTATACGACATCTTCAACTGAATGTCTCTCGATCGAATCCATTGGAGATATGGCTCCAAAGAAACAACACCCTTAGGTCCCAAATCCTTCCTACTCTTCTTATGAAAGTGACATCAGGCCTTCGCAATCTGCTCCCTAGCTTCCATGTGGTCTTCTCCTTCCTTCAGAAAGAAACTACTCAAATGAATACTGTTCGGCTTATCTCTCATCGGATAACCAAGTTGTCTTTATGCAAGAACAGGGTTATAGTTAATTCCTCCCTTTGTACCAAGAAGCGGTACATTGGGGAAACTACCATAACTGTCAATAATCTCCATATCCTGGTAAGCTCGATGATACCAATCAATATCCGAGTGAGTAAGTGCCATAATCTTAGGAGCCCAACGGGGTTCCTTCTTGACATCCCAAAAAGCATCAGACTGAGGCATATGAGAGATAAACCACAGGTATAATAGAGGCATTCAACAGATAATCATTCCCCAGTGATAGGAACTCCGAAGATGAACAGAGTAATAAGCATCACCCAACAGTGTAGGAACCGGGTTTCCAATCATGAAAATATTGATAGCGTTAATGTCGACAAACTTTTCCACATTAGGGAATAAGAATAATCCATAAGCAAGTAAAGCGAAGATGGCTTCAAAAGCAACCGTACTCTTCATTTTGGAAAAGTAACGAGCTTTCTCCAATAAGAACTGAGCTGGTAATCCTCTAATCCCTCCTTTGGTAGTCATATGGGCTTCCACCTCAGACTTCCCCGGATGAATCAAATCAGCAGTCTCATATGGTTTTGGCTCTCCCTCCAAACCAGTAAAAGGAACACGATCGGTAACGGGTAAATCCAATATATAAGAATACTCCTCCAGTGTAGGCATCAACTGATAAACGGGAAAATTAAAGCAGTGATACACCGTATTATAGAACTGGACTAGAGTTGAGAGAATACCCTCCTTCATCTTCAGCTTCATGAGAGGAATAATGGATCCATACTTCTTCCGAAAGTATGCAGAACACTCGATCTCTGGAATTATACTGATCAACTCATCTATCTTGGGATCCTTGAAACTGTATTTCCCGGTCTTTCTCTTTCCAGAATCCATGGTTAAAAGCACCTGAGGTATTCACAAATAGTCAACCTTTAAATCCCTTGAAATATTGTTTCTTCAAAAGATGCTTATGAGTGCATGGATTCATGATGCAACAATCACACACAAGATCACACATATAGGGTTCATAGGTTCAACGTCACGAGCATGAGGCCGAAGGCACTACCCATAAGGTATTGGTCTAAAAAGTTATCACCTTCCGAACAAGGTTCTAAGAGGTTCCCAGAGTCTACATCCTTCCTTTGGATATTACCAACTTCCCGATTATCTCGGTAATTAGTAATATTCTTAAGAAAGACTCGTCTGAGCGTAGTATCGCATGACAAATATTTCCGGATTAATCTGTCATAGCTTCGGCACTACACCTAAAAGGCCAAGATGGGTTAGGTAATCTACGGTCCTCAGCTTCAGCAGGCTCCCAGGTCAAAAGTAGTACGTCTTCCTGATTACTCGGTAAACGACACTACAATCAAAGGGGCCTCCACTGAGTGGGGAATCTCATGCCTCCTTTTTTGGGATTACTCCCTCAAAGTTAACATGAGTATACCGCCCGTCCTATCTTAAAGTTTGCCCAAGTTCGGGTATAGGACTTATGAGTAATCACCAAGAACCCTAAAAACCAGGAAAATCCAAACAAACATATATACAAAATATAACACATAAACACAATAACACATATACAGATATAAACAAAGATATGCTCAACCCACTTATGGATGGACCAACAAGAGGTCAATCTTTCCCCAGTGAAGTCGCCATTTTTTTTTGTAGCGGTAGAAATGTTCAAGACTAAGCCATTGGATTGACTAGACTTTATACAAATCAAAATCAAAATCGCCACTGCACTTTATTGTTTCCAAAGGAATGGGAAAAGAGCGAATAACCCAAAAAAGGGGGAAAGATTCAAGGTAAGGGGGTTGGTTATGCAAAGGGAAGGTATTAGCACCCTAAACATCTACGGTACTCCGCAGGAACCTCTTTGTAAAAATCTGTATATTTTGGCTATAAAAATGTGTTATATATAAAATGGATGGTGGAGGTGAGAAAATAAATATTTTTATGATTTTTTGCACCTGCCGCGGTTGCGAACCTTTAGTGCCTACGTACCACCTTTTGTGCAATAGGGGATCAGGGTACACGTAGTTCCTCTTTTAAAAATTTAAAACACAAGTGTGTTGGTTAATTTTAAGAGATAAGACATCATCGTCATTGTCCGTGTGGAAAACATACTTACTACCCACAATCATGAGAAAGGAGAATTTGCATCATCTCAAAGTGGAGGATATGGCTTGGATTTCAAAATCAACAATGCCTCACTCAACACCCAAGTGGAAAATATATCACTTCACTACATATTGTAGAAGTATAGTTGTTTGCATCACTACAAGGATTGACAAGAGTCTAATCTTTTGAGAAAGATTTTAAAATAAAAAGCCAAAGTGGCAAAAATGGTTTGAAATGAGATTGATTGACTTTTAGTCTTCTTACAAAAATGTCAAGGTATTATTAAATTGATTGAAATTTATTCATGAAAATACTTTGAAAATGCATGGACAGAATTCCAAGTTTATTATGAAAATGTTTCAAGTTTCAAAACAAGAAGGATTTTCAAAAGGAGGGAGAAGATTTTTGAAATTAAAGAAAGTGGGAGGAGATGAAGAGACTATCCTAAAGCATAAGGTAAAAGCTAGGGATAATAACCATCTAACCAACAAGAAGCCAATACTTGACATTATGAGTCAATATAGAATTCCCATTCTTCGGATTGAAACCAAGCAAGCAAAAATACTAGACCTCTTGAGAGAACCAAACTTCAAGTGTATTAAGTCTTCACAAAAATTGGGCAGAGTAACGGCTGTATACAGGTGAATTCCAGATTACAAACAAAGTATGTAATCACAATAACCTCCATACAAAACAAAAAACAATCCAATGTCTTGAGGTAAACCTCAAGAACTCCAGACAAAATAATCAGATAAGATCACAAGGTCTCCAAGATAGGCCAAGGTTTCTAATCCTAAGTCCAAGAAATAGTCCCATGCTCCATAATTCCAAGGATAGTAACCAAATAGTCCAAGTATCATTAAAGATTTTTATGGTTAATGTTGATTATTAGGTGTTATTAAAAGGAAAAGAAAAGCTCAAGTGAGCAAAATAAAAATGACATAAAAGTAAATGCTCAAGTGAGCAAAGATGAAAATAGCATGAAATGTAAAATGCTAAAAGTAAATGGTACATAAAGCATAAAGTAAAGTCAATTGTTAGAAATTAGGGGTTAGTTGGATGACCATCTTGAAACTTGCATTTGGAACTCATTAGAGGATTGGTAGAACCAAAGCCTCCACACAACAAGTTGCATTTGCTTTTTGTCAAGTATATCATCCATTTGGAATTCTCACAAGTAACATTTAATGATCAACAATGTTTAAGTGATCCGCGTTGACCAAAGGTGTTGTAGATCCATTAGAGGATTGGTAGAACCAAAGCCTCCACACAATGAATCTCAAGGTTATTGGATCAAAGAGATCAAATTAACATACTTGGGCTTGCAATCATAAGTTTGGGTCACAAATGATCATTTATTTGAATCGGGACAAAATTTAGCGCTATGTTAAGCAATCATAAGTGGACTTATGTAGAAGTCGCACCTATTTTGAGGCCGGTCAATAGCAATCTATGTACTTCATGTTTGGATAAATTATATAGAGATAATCATCCCTTAACATGTAGCACAATTAAAAAAAGTAAGGGATAATATGAAGAGGGAGGGGAATGATAAGCTAATTTGGATTACCACCTCAAAATTCTTTCATCTTTAAATTCAACCACTCCTCTAGATGGATTAGAGCATTAAACATATCATTAATCCAAAGCACCAAAAATGAATTAAATAATTCACTCTTAGGTAGATTTGAATTGATGAACATTTATCCAACTTCATCTACATTACAAAGTCCATTGGGTTTAAAGAGAAATTGGACATTTAAAATTGCAATCCAAACCAACAATCAAAAGGATTGAGTAGAAAAAGCATTTTGAATCAAAGCTGCCCCTAAACAAGGCAAAAAAAATGCATTTTGTCCCTGTGTAAATCGATTGCACTACTATATAAATCGATTTACACAGTACAATTTTCAAAAATCTGCACGAAATTGCTTATGTGCAATTGATTGCACTATTACTGCAATCGATTGCATGTTGTTACAGACAGCAAAACAGCATTTTAAAAGGCCAAATTCTTGTTCAAACTTTCCATCAAATACCTTATGATCATGGATCCAATTGAGCATGAAAATTCTGTCAAATTGTGAGAAAATAACACCATTGGAATCACAAAATAATGCTCAATGAATCAATCCCAAAGATCACCAAGAGATCACATTGTGAAAGATGAATTATCCAACTTACCAAAGGTAGATCTAAAGAATTATCAAAACAACTTCAAGAATTTGCTTCAATTCAACCACAAGAATCAATTGCCAAGCTTGGATGTAGAGAATTGATGGAAAAAAAGTGTTTGTATGAAGGTTTAGCTCAAATATTAGTAAGCTTCAATGCAAAGCTTACTAACTTTTTGAAAATGGAGCTTTGAGCGAATTTGGTAGATGGAGAGAATTGAGAGTTTTTTAGCAAGGTGGATTTGTCTATCAAAAGCTTGAAATTTGAATGAAATGAGGGCTCTATTTATAGAGTTTTATGATTGGGATTAGTGGTAATTTGGTAATTGATTCTTGGAGCCAAAATTTGAATTAATGATAATTCTTTCAAATATTAAGCCAAAATTTGAATTAATGATAATTCTTTCAAATATTAGAGCCAAAGTTTGAATTAATGATAATTCTTCTTAAAAATGAAAGATTGGCACTAAAATTTTGATTAATGGTATATCTTTTAAAAAATGAAGAAAAATTGGAGCCAAAATTTGACAAGTTTAAAATTGCTGATTTTTTTCAAATTTTCACGATGTGCAATCGATTGCACTATAGTGAAAATCGATTTGCACAGTGTATTTTTTCAAAAATGGCGTAAAATTAACTATGTGCAATCGATTTCACTCTAAGAGAAATCGATTGCATCAGTGAAAAAAATGAATTTTTGTTAATTTTTCCTTTGCAAATAGAGATTTTAGGAAAATAATACCAGAAATCCTTATTTGTCAGATGCTTCGACTTGGTACCTACAAAACAAAAATATAGAAAGACAAAGACAAATTTTTTTTGTATTTTGATTAGAAGTTAGTCAACAACACATATACAAAATACACAACTAAGGTGCTTGGAAATTCCTCAAGAGCAAACTTGAAGATAGGAGATAGAAAAAGAGGAAGAACCAACCCTAATGTGATCTTGTTATGATCGAGTTGATATGATATGATAGAGAAATCATATGGGGGGGAAAATTGGGGTACAACACATATCTCTTAGTGAACGAAGAAGTTTCAGGAACCCTTGATACTAGCTCTTGAGTTGGAGAGGTATTCTCACAAAGCTGATTCGGATAGTGTTTCTACGAGCGGAAGCCATGATCTGCAAAATAGAACAAAGATAAATTAACTTGGTCCTTGAAATGGTTAGTGTAATAAGAATAGATTCTATGTTATGATGCATGATGTTATGTTCAAACAGAGTAAATCACACACAAGAAAAGAACATAATAGACCTTAGGTTCAAAGGCTTGCATGAGGTTAAAGGTAAGTACCCTCCTGAAGTTTAGTTGGTTTCAAACCTGTCTTAGAAAAGTAATCGGGTTCTAAGGATTCTTAATATCACTGATCATCTTTTATCGGGTATTATTTCATCTCATTCAATCTTTTCTTGCGGCCGAAATATCCCAAAAGTATGATCTCAATGAGTGTAGCATCGAGTATCAACCAATCCTCAACTTTATACCGAGGTCGACTATCTCACTACTTTCTAATGGACAAGTTTGTTTAACTAAGGTTCTAAGGTCCATTAGTGCTTCACGACACCATGCGGCGGCCCCGTATTCTCCTTGTTTCAACACGAAGGATACTGGTACCAACCAAATTGTCACACCAACACAACCATCGCTTAAAACATATCGGTTTACACCATACAGTCTCCACGACCTATTGCTGTTTTCCTAAAAAGTGTCCCCAGATCCGGGTGTAGGATCTTGAACAATACCCAAGCAAAAACCCTTAAAGATATAGCAGGCAAAATAAACAAGAAAGCAATTTAAAAATGACCTAGATCCTAAGGTATACCCCACTTTATTTATATCCCCAGCAGAGTCGCCAGTTCTGTGATACGGTGGTAGAACTGACTGTTTTTTTTGTTACTACTGGTTTTTTGTGTTTTTTGTTTGCAAATGTACGGTAAGCAAGAGTCGCCACCGTCTTTTATTTCATCCAACAAAGGAAAATGGAAAAATAACAGAAAAAACCTTTTTCCAGATGTTTCTGAGTATGGGGGGTAGATTCTAGAAAGGGAATGTGTTAGTACCCTTTCTATCCATCGTTTTTCATGGGCTCTTAGGTACTTTCTCGTTTTTAAATTGCTTTTGTGTGTTTGTGTGCTTTTAAAAAAGTTTTGAAATTTCCTTAGTGCGGCGTTCCACTTTATGGTAACCCTTGTATCAGTCCTCAAGGGTGTGATAAAGTGTTTTTGAAAACTTTGTTTGAAAGTATTTGAAGGTGTAGGGTGTAAAAAGTTGTTGTTTTTGAGCAAGTACTTAATAGTTTCTACCTACTCGAAAAAGACTGTTCATTTTCTTATTTCCTTTAGATAGCGTTATCCTAATATTAAGGAGTAGGTAGCTCCATCGTTGGAGTTTAAGGGACAATCGAAAGGGACGATTACGGTCACTTAAGGCAACAGGGCGAGGTCTCTTAGTAATTTTCCTAAAACTATAAGATCATTTTTTTACCGAGGAAACATCGAAAGGGTCATCGAGGGACTAGTGATCTTTTGAATTAGAGGACAGCCACTTAAAATTATCACGTTTCGAGAGTAGTGACCATTTTCCGAAGGCAACCAAAGTGGGGAAAACCCTAGGAGTGAGCATGTGCAAGTTTTCGTTTTTAAGTTAATTATCTTTGCACAATTAGGGTTTTCTATTATTTTAAACATTGATTTATCTTTCGCATACAATCCTATTATCAAGCATCTAACAGTTTATAATGACGAAAAGTAAAAGTGCGAGAAGTTTAAACCTAGATATTACAAGGCCTTGGGGAGGGGGATTACATAACCAAAAACTTTGGGGAAAGGCGGTAAATAAAAGCAGTAATAAACCTAAGTTAAAAGCTATTACAACTTTGGAGTAGATACATTAATTTTAAAAAATAAATAAATAAATAAATAAATGCGCGCCAGAATAAATTAAATGAGGAATTAAAGTTTAACGAATCTAATTGATTTAGAAGAAAAATATTTTTGGATTTTTTGAGAAAGTAATTAATTTTGCAAATTAACCTAATTTCTAATTAATTTTAATTATGAAAAAGAAATTTAAGTTATCCTAATTAATCTAATTAATTAATGGAATTAAATATTTTATGGAAAAAACTAATTCTAATTTTTTGTGATTTTATGATTTTAAGATTTAAAAAAAAAATTTTAAAACAATTAAAAATAAATAAAACAATAAAAAAAGTTAAATAAATTAAAACAAAAATTAAAATAGGCCTGATGCTGGAAGTGATTCTGGGGGTGTGAATTGGAATTTTCCAGGCCCAGAATAGCTGGCCCATCTTCCTGACACGTGATCCAGTGAGGATCACCTTTGGAGGGTTCACCATGGGGATTGGTTGATTGGACGCTGGATTTGATCTTGGGAAGATCTAATGGCTGGCTCTAGAGGCGCATGATGGATGCCTGGTTGTGAGATGTGTTGGATCTGCAAAGAAATTGTAGGAAAAATAATATGCATACGCCTGGGATCGAACCCAGGACGTTTGCCTCACGCGTTCGTTCCTTGACCATCTGTGCTGGAAGGCTTAGTTGTTAATATAATAAACAAATAAAAACATAAGCCAACCCAAGTAGTACGCCCAAAAAAACGCACGTGGATTCAAAAATCACCCAATGGGAGTCTGCCACCTCTTGTCTTCTTTCTAGAACTGTGGTTTTTGGTACTAGGCTTTTACCTACAGACAGATTCACCACTATAGGCTATAGTGATAATTCTTGGGCATGGCTACAAACCTACAAAAATCAAAAATGCAGTACAAGCAAAATAAATCCCAACCAATGGAATGGATCGATTGGAAATAATCCCCTGAGCACGAATAGACCCTTAATTTTGCCTCTAACTAGGGTTCCCCAAATTGGAGCTCCGGAACCCTAGCCATGGTAGATGCCTATACCTGCACTCAAACTCCAATCAAAGTATTCCAGCACGTTGTAAACATGATAACAAGCATATATATATAATCAAAATATGTTTATGATGCCAGAATCAAAGAAATCAAAATTGAGAGGATGTGCAAACCGTGATTGTTCTTATGCTTGATTCTTGATGCTTTGAGGCTTGGGAACGAGTGGGATAGCTTCAGTGAAGGTCCAAGAGTATTGTTGTATCCTTCAAATTGCTTAAAACGGCCTATGGAGGGATACGTGATCAACACTTTTTGACAAAAAGTTTGAACTTTGTTCTTGCTTTGTGGGAGGCAGGCTGCGCATGAAATCTTCTGTTCTAGGATTGCAATACTTTGTTATATGTAGTAGAATCAATCTAGGTCATTAGAATTAGAAAGAATCAAAAGATGTTATGGTCTTGAATTTTGACTCTAATATTTCAATATTTCAATATTTCTTCCCATTCTCAAGCTTGCACGATTTGTTCTTTGTTTGACAGCTCATAAGGTATTCAATCAATGCCAAAACAAATCTTATCCCATTTATTTGATTTATTTTTGATTTAATTTGATTTAATTTGATTTAGTTTGAATTTTAAATAAATAAAATCAAAATAAATTAAATAAATAATTGAATAAGGAATGGAGGGTCCCATAGGTTGTGGACCATGCTAGGACTGAGATTCAATCTTGAAAAGATGGACCCATGTTGAAAAAATGCAATTTTGGGCATTGTTGACTTTGTGCAAATTTCCAAAAATGGCCAACTTTGAAAATACATATCTCTCTCAATTTTGACTCTAAGAGGGTGTTCTTGTACTTTTTAGAAATCTTAGGATGTCCTCTAAACAACCCTTTTGGTTTCATCTCAATTGGATCTTCCATGTTCATGTAAGGAGCTTTGATCCAAAAGGTGTTTTTGTTGACTTTTTGAAATGACCTATAATGTATGAACTTGTATCTTTTGATTGAGGCATTTCTTGAACTTGAGGGATGGAGATGAGTTGTAGGGAATTGGATTATCTTAAAAATGAGACTTGGATGAGAAATATCTGATAAAGTATGAGAAAGTTATGTCTGGTCAAAGTTTGGTTGACTTTTCCTATAGAAACCCTAATTTAGCAACTTTTGAGTTTTTATGAATTAGGAGAATTCCTTGAGGAATCCTGATCAACCCTTGATCAAATGATGGATATTACTTTAAAATGTTGATTTTGACCAAAAATCTTGAAGTTTGACTGTATATGGGTTACAGTTGACTTTTGACCTACTACAGTTGATTTTCAGGCATTTGAGCAGTTGACTGAGCAAACTTCTTGTGTAAGGCATGAAACTTGGCATGGATGATCTTGAGGACATATTAGGGCAATGGAAATCATTTAAGACCCTTGGAAATAAAACATCTTGATGAGGAGTGAAACCCTAGTTTGGGGCTCATTGTCTTAGGAGGAGGATTTGTCTAGTCAATCCTTAGTCAACTTGAGCAATTGAGGACCTCTAGGAGTATGTTTTTGTGTAAAAATGGGAGGGCAAATTTTAGGGTACAACATTTACATTATCTTTACATATTTTTATTGTTATTCATTATTCAATATGGTTGTAATAGTAATTAGGATTTATTTGCTTTCATTCCCCATTTGTAAATTTGTACCCCCATTCCCGAAGCTTTGTTATATCGTACGACTTTACATTTCTGTAATTTATCGCTTTCAATATAATTGCTAGTAATTAGGGTTTGTATGGAAATAATTAAAATCAACAACTACATAACCCTAGTTCAAGATAAAAATGCATGAAAACAAAACACTTTGCATACTCGCACCTCTAGGGTAACCCACACTTGTTGCCTCGGATAAAAATACTCATGTCCCTCGAACGTGGGATACTTTAGCAATGACCCTCGAATACAAGATCATAGTCCCTTGATGACCCTTCGATGTTTCCTTCGGTAAAACGATCTTAGAACCTTACGACAAATTGCTAAGGTATCCTACAACGTTGCCTTCTATGACTATACGACGATCCACATACGTCCCTTCACATCCAATGATAGGGCTTCTTATCAAATTAATGGCAAGATAGCAATATCTAAAGGAGGATTCTCGTAGTTCCTTACTCATAATCATTTTCAAAACAACATCATTTTAAACACATCAACACTTTCCAATTAAATATTTTCAAAAGTCAACACTTTGTATGCATTCTTATAGAGACGAGAATCATTACAAAGTTCGTCTAAACAATGACACTTTTCAAAAATACTTTCAAAACCAATAACAAACACATTTCAAATAAAGCATTTCAAAGTGAGCTAGCAACTAAGAGCCCGTAGATAACTGTGTGAAAAGGGTGCTAACACCTTCCCTTTTTATAACCTACCCCCCGAACTCAAGAAAATTATCAAAAGGTCTTTCTGGTTGTTTTCACCCTTTCCTTTATTGGATAAAAGAAAAGTCGGTGGCGACTCTTGCTATCCGCAACAATTGCGATAAAACACAAAACACCCAAGTCAGTTCTTCCACTGTATTACAAAACTGACGACTCTTCTGAAGATAATACTTAAAAGTGGGGTTACCTTAGAGACTAGATCACATTTAAATGCTTTCATTGTTTGATTTGTTTGCTTTACATTTTGGGTCCTTGTTTGGGTTTTGTATTGATCCTCTACGCGGATCTGGGAACATCATTAGGTAAGTAGCAAAATATTATGGAAACTGTGTGGGATATACCGATATGGTTAAAGTGATGATTGTGTTAGTGTGACACATTTGTTGGCACTGGTAGCCCTTGAGTCTGGTCAAGGAGAATACGGGGCCGCTGTGTGGTGTCATGAAGCACTAACTGATCGTAGAACCTTTAATTGAACAACTTGGCCATTATGAAGTAGTGAGATAGCCTGCTTTGGTGCAGTCCAAAGTTGGTAGATACTCGATACTACGCTTATTGAGATCAGACTTTCGGGATATTTTGGTCGTCAATAAAGAGGCTTGTGCTGAAATAATGCCCGATGAAGAAAGATCAATGATATTGAGATCCCCTAAAACCCGATTACTTTCTAGGACATGTTGAACCAACTAAACTTCTAGAGGGTACTTACCTATAAACTCCATGCAAGCCTAAACCTAAGGACTTGTTTTCTTTGTTTATATATGATTATTTGTACATAACGACTTATTTGCTTTGTTTGTGTATAATTATGTGTACGTAACATTATGACATTATACTGTCGTACCCCAAAATTTCCCTACCTCGACGATCATATTTTTCAAGATTATAAATAAAAGAGAATGTTTAATTAGGGATGGTTCAACAATATCTGATGGTCCGTTCTTAAATCCAAGACAACCAGGGGGTCTATTTTAATTCAAGGGAGTGGAGATTTCTAAATCAGAAAGACCCATATACCCATAGGCCCATTCGCGAAGGATGTTGGCCAATGGCCCATGAGATTCTTATATGAAGGTCTATTTTATTTCAAGAGGAAATTAAGTTGTTAATTATATAAAGGCCCTTTAGGTCACGTTTTTAGTAAGGGGAGGGGTGAAATTTCATGTTACAAGCCCATTCGTATGACCCATTTCTTTTGGTGATTGAATAAGCAAAGGGTGGGGGTAAGATTAGAAATTGCAGGCCCATTGAAGTTTATGGCTAGCCCATTTGGCCTTTCTATTATTCTTGTTTTATTTTAGAAAAAAGATTATTATTAAAAATTGTTGTTATTATTATTAAAAATCTTTCTTTACAAATTATTAAGAGGTTTATTATAATTATTTTGGTATTCATCATTAAAAGATTTTATAAACTATTAGATATTTTTTAGGGTTTAGTGCTTGGAAAAAAAGAGATTTGTGTTATGTTAGATCAAGGAGGCCATGTAGGCCCAGTCCGTATCAAAGGTACAAAAAAAATATATGATGTTGTTGCAATAAAAGTAGTAACATGCTGGGCTGGGTAATAGGAGGCCCAAAAGCTGTCATGCGCAAATCTGTTCGGAAAATAATGGAAACAGCTACTGTATCAATTTACCAAGAAATATGCACGTTTTTCATTCATTTAACTAATACTGTACAAATAATATTTGAATCAAATCTTGGAAATTAAATCAAATCCCAGTTTTCTTGTTACGGTAAAAGAGATTATAGTAAATTCTTGATATTAATAACAATCCAAGCCCATAATTCCAAAACCTAACTCAATCAAATCTTCAGCAAAATCTTGTAAATTACAACACAAATCTCAGAAAATTGTACAAAATATCTATAACTAAATCAAATCTGAAAACTAATTTTTTCTGCAAATCAAATCTTCTTCTAAAAATAAAAGAATCAATGTTACAGACCAGACCAATTCCATCCGAATCGAATCAATTACAAAAAACGAATAAAAAATTACAAAAAACAGAATCAATTACGTAAATCTAATCCCTAAATCTAAGCCAAAGATTAATTTGTAACGACAATTTGCAAAGCCCTAGAAAACCCTATAAATACTAGAGAGCTTGAATACAGACAGAGGGGGGAAGAATTCGAATACAGAAAAAAAACAGAAGAACGCGAAGAAGAAAGACCCGGTTTGCCGTTGAAGAAGAAGAGGAGGCAATTAGGGTTTCAATATCTAAAACCCTAATCACGTAAGCACCACCGTCGTCTCAACCTTCCCTCGCTACTGTCAGAGCCTGCAAATCAGAAAGAAGGATTAGAAACGAAGCTTACCGTCAGAGAGAAAGATTAGAAATAAAGTTCAAAGACAGAATACAACGCGCACATGGTAATCAACTTAGCTTTCGTTTATTGTTCTTGTATTTGGGTTTGTTGGGTGGTTGAAAAAGGAGGGTGTTGGGTTGGGTTTGTAGCGCCGCCGCGGAGGTGGTTGTTAGGATTTGAAAGAAAAGAAGGGAAAGGGTTTGAAAGAGAGAGAAACGGTGGGTTATTATGAAACGAGAATAATGTAAGAATAAAATGAAAAATAATTTATATTCAGTTTCAATCCAACGCACGCGCTTACTGTAGTTAACATGCTCCCTCAATTTTCATCCATGTGATCATCATCGTTCGACCGATAGGCCAAGTCCCATTGTAACACCTATGCACCCTCGCGTACCCAATCTCTCAGATATTCTCTCAAATGCATTTGGGCCTGGCCCAGCTACGTTGTGCACTCCCTTTAGTAATTATTACTAAGCAAGCAAATAATTCCACCCTCCCAGGCTTACCGGGCCTGAATTCAATTCAGGCCGTAACTCTTTGCACCCTCTGTTTTACTTCTTAACTACAACTGCACCCTCTGGATATTTAATTTTTTTAATTGTTTTTTTCACATATAATTACTATTATTTTTATATTATTTTATTACTAATATTATTTATTTTTATAATAATAATTATTATTATTCGTATTAATTGTTATTATTTTTTATTACCATATATTATTTATTAGCATGTAAATAAATTATTTTTCTTACAAAACTCATGTACATATTATTTTATATATTTGCATTAAAATATTTTCAATCATGCATTATTTAAGAGTATTTCGCAATTAATATTGTTAAAATAATATTCAACAAATATCAAAACTATTTTTCGCAATAAACTAAACTAAACAATCAATTTTCGCAAAAGGTTTCAAATCTATTTTGACTAATCGCGCATTTAGTCCACATCCCCGCAATCACTACACTCGGTCAAAATGTGAGGCGATTCAAATACTTTTGCAACCCCTAAAAAACACAAACCCCATACAAACTACGAATTGGGACTCTGATTCCTCACAAGAGGATACGTAGGCATACGATAAAAATCGTGGTGAGTTCCCCTATTAAAAATTAAAACCCTTTTCACCCGAAACCTAAACCTAAAATCTAATATCCTTAAGAATAGGGTAGATGAAAGGTTCCTAACACATTCCTTTCGTCTAATGAAGTCTGAATCTTAGAATCTCTATTTTACAATTTAGGGTTTCCTATTAGGTGCCCTTACTTAGGATAAAAACTGGTAGTGGCGACTCATTTAAAAACTAGTCACAACACATACCATAGCATTTTCAATAACCGTTTCTAGGATCTCAAGGGTCTGCAATACAGGGTTATATTGAACCAGACGTCTATCAAAGGGTAAGAGGATTTATTGTCCTCTAACCAAACACCGTCAAAGACCAAAGCACGATAACTTGAGTCAAGGTCTATGACCCATTTGACATGGTGGGCTTGATTCTCGTAGAAGGACATTCAACGATACGAAGTTCTTCAATCAAAGTTGTAGTCAAAATTCAACTTTTAACATCTTATTGTGTTTACCCCACGAGGTCCTTGAAAACATTTGCATTCACATTACATGCATCATAACATAAGCAGGTTTCTGACACAGGTTTCCTCATCTTTCTACTATTTATTTCAGTATAAGATAGATCTCGAACAGACTGTGAAGGACTTGCAGACACAAAACTCTCAGTTTCAAGAAAATTTTCTTAACTTAGCAAAGGGGCAGCAAAAACTGATGGCATTTCTGGTTACGAAGAAAAAGACCAAGAAAAAGGCCGTGATCAACATGGGGAAGAGATTCAAGGGCCCCATCCAATAACTTTAAATGATAGAAGATTCCTCCGAGGAAGATAAGAACCAAGACGAAGATGCCAAGAGTACCCGTGCTTGGGGTGGGAACAATCTAAACTATGAGGATGAGGACTATTTTGACGAACAATACCCACCCGCTAAGGACAAGTATAAGAATCTAGAAGACATATTGAAAGCTGTGGAAATCCAAGTTGTGCCTGGCTTAGATTTTGGTGATTTGGGTTTGGTTCTTGGGGTAGTGATCCCCCACAAGTTTCAGATTCCAGATTTTGCCAAGTACGATGGTGTCTCATGCCCAAAGCTTTACTTGAGATCTTACGTCCATAAAATTCAACTGCATACCGCTAATAAGAAGCTGTGGGTGCATTTTTTTTCCAAGAAAGTCTATCTGGGACTCAATTGGAGTGGTTTTACCAGTTAGAAGATTCTAACATCCATACCTGGGAGGACTTGGCCACCGTCTTCTACCGTCAATATCAATATAACACCGATCTGGCGCCAACTATGGTGCAGTTGCAAGGAATGACCATGGGTTCCAATAAAGGCTTCAAAGAATACGCTAAAAAATAGAGGGACCTAGCCGGAAGGGTTCAACCCCCTTTTTCTGATAGGGAGCCGGTTGATATCTTTATGGGAACTTTGACAGGACCTTTATTCAATCACCTAATCGGAAGCTCTTCAGTCGGGTTCACCGAGCTGATTCTAACTGGGGAACAAGTTGAAAATGGAATTAGAAGCGGAAAGATCCAAGTGGCTGCATTTTCTGATACCCAGAAGAAGCCATACAATGGGAAGAAAGAGTCCAATGTTGTGTACGGCCAAAAGGGTCGTAACAAGAGTTACCAAGACCAATCTGTGGAGGCAGTCCTGATCTCTAATCTTGCATCGGTGCAACAACAACAATGGGGAAATCAGCGAAGGCAAGACGAGCCCAAGAGACAATTTACCAAAATCAGCATACGATTGTCTCAAGCATTGCAACACATGTTGAGGATGAATCTGACTACGTTGATAGAACCTTGTGATACGGTGGGAGAACTGACTTGGGTGTTTTGCGTTTGATCATAAATGTTGCGGTTAGCAAGAGTCGCCACCGAATTTTCTTTTATCCAAAAGGAAAGGTGAAAAATCACAGGAAATACCTTTGAGATTGTTTCTTGAGTTCAGGGGGTAGATTATAAAAAGGGAAGGTATTAGAACCCTTTTTATCCATGGTTTTCCATGGGCTCTTAGTTACTTTCTAGATCACTTGCTTTTGTTTGAAATTGTGCTTTGTGTGGTTTTTGAAAGTATTTTGTAAAGAGGCCATTTGTTTAGGTAATCTTTTTAATGATTCTCGTTCGTAAGAATGTATAGAAAGATGTTAATCTTTTGAAAATGTTTTTAATTTTGTAAAATGTTTTGAAATGTGTAGGTGTTTGTTTTGAAAATAGCAAGGATGTTTTATTTGAAATGGAGCAAGTAATTTGGAGCAATCTACCTACTCAAATGTCTTTCTTGTTCATTTTCTTTTCCTTTGACATTGTTGTCTTACCATTGATTTGGTAAGCAACCCTATCTTTGGATGTAAATGGGACGGGCGTGGGTCATCGTATAACCATGATTAGCAATATTGAAAGGTATCTTAGCATTCTTTTTTGAGTGACTAATATCATTTTGTAAGGCAACTTTGAATAGCATCGTCGAGGGACTATGATCTTGTATTTGTTTGTTTTTTCTAAGATACCTTACATGCGTAATATAGCCATTTTTGTAAGGCAGCCAAGTGGGATAACCCTAGGGGTGTTTGTGTGTAAATGTGTCACTTTCATGCTTGTTTTTGTCTTGAATTAGGGTTTTCTATTTGATTGATTTTTATCTTCCCATACAAAACCCTAATTACTAGCATGTTATATAAAAGCGATAAATTGCGAAATTTAAAGTTACTACGCTATTACAACACTTATGGGAGGGGGGTATACAATTTATGAATTGGGATTGCAATAATATAAACCTAATTAATCTATTACAACCAAATTGAATTTATACAAGAATTGAAATATACAAGATGAATTAAATATGCAAGAATATGTGTATGGAAAGAATATGTTTGTTTGGTTTTTCATGTGAAAAAGTTTTGACCTAAACCTAATTAGAGAAAAATAAATAAATCAAAATTAAATTAACTTAAATCAATTAATAAAAGAAAATAATTAAGAAAATATTTTTTGAATAAAACCCTAAGTCTATTTGATTAAAAGAAAATAATTTTTTTTAAGAAAATGTATTTTTTTGTATTTTTTTTCTCTTGAAAATAACATATGGCATTATGAGATATTTTTGGTCTTTTTTTTATTAAAATAATTTATTTAATGGGTATGAAGAAAAAATAAATATTAACCTAGTTCTAATTTAATCTACAAGGTTATTTAATAAAAATAGATAATATATAACTAAATAAAAATATTTTTGTGAGAAAAATAGAATAAAATAAGCCAAAATATAAATCTATCATTTTTATATTTTTTATGATTTATAATATTAAGAAAAATATATTTAAGAAAACAAAATGAGAATAAAATAAATAAATAAAATGATAATGAGCCAGGGGTGTCACAAGTAAGCAGGGCGCATGATGTTAGCAAAAAACCATAGGCCCATGAAGTAGAGGCCCAGCGCTGCAAGAGACCAAAAAATGGAAAAAAGTGAGAAAAATGCAAAAGCCAGTGTGTTGAGGCTCGAACCCGTGACCTCTAGCAATTACGCGCGCTGCCTTACCACTGGGGTGGTTGTACATCCGTTTATATAAATAAAACCAAAAATATATATTAGAAACTGTTTCCTGAAGGCAACTTCATCTTCAACCTTGAGTCATGGCCGGACCACCTGTATCTTCCTCATTTCTCCATTAAAAATGGAAAGTTCAACATGAAAATTATGGGGTTTCTTCCCACGAGTTCAAACACATAACTTATGTAAACTAAAAGTCAAAGATAAAATCTAATTTTACTGGCCCTAATTTGAATCCTAATTTTTACATAAATTTCAAATCCAAAATTCTCTATACACAGTTAATATAAATGGAAACTATGAACATGGTTAGCTTTAGAGCAAGGATATCTACATCTTGTTTTCACAAATCAGGATCAAATGATGCTTGTATGAAGAGATAGAAGTTTGAGTTTTTACCTCTTGCAGCTGGAATCGTGAATGGAGTTTAAGCAAGTTTTGAGAAGGCCTGAAGGTCTGTTTAGCTTACTTGGGCCTCCATGAGTGTATTCCAACCCTTGCTTTGTCTTGAAAGTCCCTGAATCTCTCTACTCAAGTCAACTTGCAAGCTTGATATTTGAAAATGGTGGATGGTGATGGAGGAGTTACAGTAAGGGAACAACGGCCTGGATCACTTTGATATGATGTATATTAAGTGTTTGGGTGGATAAAACTTAATACGCACGAGTGGATTTCGAGATGGCTATGTGAGGTTCAAAATTGTCAAGTTATGGCAGATTCTGAGTTTGCAAAGTGTTTGGAAGTGTTTCGGAGTCTTAGCCTCCGTGTATCAACTTGAAAATAGTGTGTCTACTTATAAGCAAAAGGTCTTAAGTCTTGTAACAGCTCAGATTTAAAGAACTCACATGTTTTGCTTGGTTACTTGTTTTTGAAGCAAGGCTAGCAAGCATGGTTTCAAGGTGTAGTACCAAGCTTGTAGGGGGGATGAGACCTTTAAACATACTTGTTCTAATTGAGTGGAGTGTGTTTGTGTAGAAAAAACAAGTGCAAGGCTCAATGCAAGCTGACTTTGCATAAAGCTTGCTTTTCTAAAATGGCAATGTTGCCTTTCTCCCCAAAATGGAATTATTCTTGTACAATGCATTCAATGTTTGGCTTAAAGCTTCCAACAGCTGTGAAACCATTTAATTATGGAGTGAAAGTCAAGTTATAAGCCTGCAAAGTAGGATTTGTTCAGCATGCTAGAGTATTGGATCCAATGCTCTTCACAAAATGGCTTGAAATCCAAGTGATAAATCACCAACTTCATCTCTTCGATTCTCCTTACTCAAAAATGATCTCAAGGAGTTCTTGGACATTTTGGAAAGCTTGAAATGTTCTATATAACTCATCTTTGAATTTATTTTTAAAATTCCTCTTGGAACCATGTGAAAAATTGCCATGAAGTTAGGTCAAAAATCTGCCTAACTAGGGCAAAATTTCCCTAAGTTATTTTTAGTTCATGAGCTTGTATTCACAAAATTATATCTTGAGATCCAAGAATTTTTAGGAGAAATTGTGTGAAGCAAAGTTGTATATTTCATGGAGATCTACAACTTTCATGTTTGGAGTTTCCTTTGAAACATCTTGCCTCATGGTGAAAATTTGGCTCAAAGTTGTGAAAAAATAAGAAATTTTCTATACTTAGAAAAATTTCTAAGTTAAGAAATTTCAACTTTTCACACTAAAATCTTGAATTCTTGATTTCTTGGTGAACAAGTTTCATGTTTTGACATGTTTTGATGAATTATGATCTTTGGCATTTGATTTTGACCAAAAAGTCAAAGTTTGACTTTTCAGTATACAGTTGACTTTTGATCAGTTGACTGAAAAATTCATCTGTCAATCCAATGGACTTGTAGTGTTTTAAACCATATCATTAGGTCAAAGTGATTCAATTGGAATCTTAGGATCATGCTTTAACTCAATTAACCATTTGCTAGGTCAAAAACTACAAATTTCCCTTTCCCAATCAAAACCCTAATTTTGACCATTTTGCCCTTTTGATGATTTGATCAAATTTATTAAGGAGTTGTGGTCCAAACTTGATCAAATGCTACAAATGAGTTTAAAATATTGGTTTGGATAAAAAATTATGAAGGTTTACTGTAAATTGGCCATGGTTGACTTTTTCCCCAATACAGCTGATTTTTTAGGTCAACTGTTCAATTGACTGGTCAAAAGTGTGATCCAAGGCTTGAAACTTGACATGAGTAATCTTGGGAGTCCATAATGATCCATGAAAGCCATATGGGGTCTTGGAAGTTCAAAAATCCTTGTACAATCTCAAACCCTAATTTCCAGTCATCAGTGCTTGAGGAGGTGTCTTGAGCTGATCAAACCCTAGTGCAGTCATGATCCAAAGGAGATCTTGTGAAAATCCTTGATAAGTGAGATGGAAATTTTTGGGGTACAACAGCTGCCCCTGTTCAATATTCTTATGCCTGGAGAGTTAGATTGGCAAGTTTTGCCATTCGTGACTTGAAGGTGGAAGATGATTGGACACTAGAGTGCCAAGAAATTTACACTTGGTGATGTGAGAGTCGAGGGAATGGGCTTAAAGATGTCATTTGGAGAGGTGCTAGAAATTTGTTGGAGATGGGCTTGTAGATGCCATCCAAAAGTGATTGTTGAATTGTAATTTGTAAGCTGAAAGAATGAATACTAGAATGGCGTACGTGTCTATAGCGTATTTGTATTGTATCTGGAAGAGGCTTTGGTTAAGTGTCAGAATGGCATCCGTGTCTGGAGCATATTTGTAATGCACTTGAAAGTGGAATTAGAATGGCATCCATGTCTGGAGCGTATTTGTACTGTATCTGAAGTCTGCATCTGAATGAGTATCAGGATGGCATCCGTGTCTGTAGCGTATCTGAACTGCATCTGAAAGCTGAATCTGAATGAGTATCAGAATGGCATCTGTGTCTGGAGCGTATCTAAATTGTATCTGAAAGTTGAATCTGAATGAGTATCAGGATGGCGTCCGTGTCTGGAGCGTATCTGAACTGTATCTGAAATCTGAATCTGAATGAGTATCAGGATGGCATCCATGTCTGGAGCGTATCTGAACTGTATCCAAAAGATTGTATCTGAATGAGTATCAGAATGGCGTCCGTGTCTGGAGCGTATATGAACTGTATCTGAAAGCTAAATCTGAATGAGTATCAGGATGGCGTCTGTGTCTGGAGCGTATCTGAACTGTATCTGAAGACTTTGAACATTGTTAAGGATTAATGTTATCCTCTAAAAGATAAAATGTTAGCTAATATGCAATGTTATGTTGTATGAAATGAATAGTGTAATACATTTGTGTTATCAATGTGTATGATATATGGATGCAATGTATGCGTATGTGAGCTAGTTTGTTGCACTGTTGTTAGATTGGGGAAAATAGATCCCTGACTGCTGCTGGCGACTTCACTGGGGAGTGATAACTGGGAGTTTTGTTCCGCTGGGGATAAAACACCGTACTGTGGGGATTTCTTATGGAATAGCCTAGAGGTATTTCCATATCCATTCAATCCATTAATAATTGCCTCTTTTTTTTTGTTTATTTGTAAACAGTAATTATGTTCAAATGCATATGTTCAACAATGAATCATTGGACGTTTTTGTAGATAAAACACAAGCGTAAAGGGAAAAAATAGATGATTTCTGCACTTTCAAAGAGATATCATTGTATTGACTTTGAGTAAGATTTTGTACAGGGAGACAAACATTCTAGTAAGAGAATACCGTCGTAAAAAGAATGAAAATTTTGATACAAATAAAAGATAGCTATGTGTAAAAATCCCATGGGGTTTCCATTCTGCTATAGCCTTCGTATCTCTGAACATCTTGTCTATTTGTTGCCTTGTCCGAAGCTGATTGAATTGATCAGAACCGCTGAATTTGTTAGTTGAAGCTAAAGGTTGTCCGCGAGGTGATCCAACGGGACACATTCATACGCTTTAATTCCCTAACTTTTGCCTGGACCTCACTTTCGGGTTTTCAGTCCACCGGGAAACCCTTTTTTGCCCAAGTCGCCCTTTTGGGTCTTCAACTTGCCGGGTGTACAGATTTTTTGTTTTATCCCTAATTTTTTCCCGAACCCTTTTTGGTTCGTCGGGATGCCCTTGTTTTTCCTAGGTATGTCAAGCTAGCGGGTCTCTTATGCGTAGTATCTTTTGACCATGTCCGCGTTTGCAGGATGCGGCAGGTCACCGCCATCCATGGTGGTCAAGATCATCGCCCCACCAGAGAAAACGTTTTTGATTACAAATGGTCCTTCATAGGTAGGAGTCCACTTTCCCCTAGGATCACCTTGTGGCAGTATGATGCGTTTGATCACTAGATCTCCAACTTGATACACTTGGCGTCTGATCTTTTTGTTGAAAGCCTTGATCATCCATTTTTGATACATTTGACCATGGCAAACAACAATAAGTCTCTTCTTATCAATAAAGTTCAGTTGATCAAGTCGAGTCTGGATCCATTCGTCTTCGTTCAACCCCGCATCCTTCATAATCCTCAGAGAGGGGGATCTGGACCTCGATAGGCAAGACAACTTCCATGCCATAAACCAGAGAATAGGGTGTTGTCCCGGTTGATGTGCGATCTTTGGTATGATACCTGTGGAGAGCGAATAGTAGCATCTCATGCCAGTCTTTGTATGTGACTGTCATTTTCTGTATGATCTTTTTAATGTTTTTATTTGCAGCTTCGACAGGACCATTCATCTTTGGTCGGCAGGGAGAAGAATTGGGATGTTGAATCTTAAATTGTTTGCACAAGGCGGTGATCATAGTGTTGTAGAGATTTGTACCGTTGTTAGTGATGATCCTTTCCGGGATACCGTACCGTCAAATAACATTTTGTTTGATGAAGCGGGCAACAACATTTTTGGTAACGGAAGCGAAGGAAGCTGCCCCCACCCACTTTGTAAAATAGTCAATGGCCACTAGGATGAAGCGGTGTCCATTGGAGGTTGTCGGCTTGATTTCCCCAATCATATCAATCCCCCACATAGCAAAGGGCCAAGGAGCCGTCAAGATATTCAGAGGAACCGGAGGTACGTGCACCTTGTCAGCATAAATCTGGCATTTATGGCAGGTTTGAGAGTGTTGATAGAAATATGCTTCCATGGTAGATCAGTAATAGCCTTCCTGTAGGATTTTCTTTGCCATCGTATGCCCACTGGAGTGGGTGCCATAAGTGCCTTCATGTAATTCAGCCATGATCCTTTCAGCTTCAACCTTGTCTACGCACCGAAGTAACACAGAATCATGATTGCGTTTATATAGGATGTCGTTACTAAGGAAGAACTTAGCATAGAATCTCCTTAAGAAATTCCTATCATTGATTGAAGCTCCTTCTGGGTATTCTTGGGTCTCGAGATACCTCTTGACTTCGTGAAACCAAGGCTGGTCCACTACTTCTTTAGTATTAATCTCATGACAGTGTGCTGGTTCCTCCGTTCGTTCAATGGTGATCTGGGGAGCCTCGTTATCCCAATTAAGTTTAAACATAGATGACATTGTGGCTAGAGCGTTTGCTAGCTGGTTTTCTTCTCGCGGGAAATGCTCGAAGGTAATCTTCTCAAAATGTAGTAGCAATGTCAAAACATGTTCTTTGTAAGGGATAAGGTTTGGGTGTTTGGTTTCCATTCCCCTTTGATCTGGCTGAAAACCAAAGCTGAGTCTCCGAATACATCCAAGGATTTGATCCCCAAGTATATGGCAGCTTTGAGACCGAAGATGCACGCTTCGTATTCCGCCATATTGTTTGTACAATTAAAGCAAAGTCTGGCAGTAAAGGGAGTATGACATCCTTTCGGAGATATGAGTAGGACACCAATACCATTGCCCAGTGCATTGGATGCTCCATTAAAGAACAAGGTCCATCGGGATCCTTGTTCAGGTCTGTCATATGGCCTGAATTCTTCAAAGTTGTCTAATGTCATGATGTCTTCATCCGGGAATTCGAACTTCATGGACTGGTAGTCTTCTACAGCTTGGTGAGCAAGGTGATCGGCTAGTACACTGCCCTTTATTGCTTTCTGGGTAGTATATTGTATGTCATACTCTGTTAGGATCATCTTCCATCTCGCTATTCTCCCAGAAAGGGCAGGTTTCTCGAAGATGTATTTTATCGGATCCATTTTAGATAACATCAAGGTAGTATGAGTCAACATATACTGTCTTAGCCGGCGAGCAGCCCATGCCAGAGCGTAGCAATTTTTATCGAGTAGTGAATATCTGGTTTCACAGTCGGTAAACGTTTTGCTCAGGTAGTAAATAGCGTTCTCTTTTCGGCCAGACTCGTCATGCTTCCCCAATACACACCCCATTGAGTTTTCTAAAACAGTCAGATACATGATCAACGGTATTCCCTCGAATGGTGGCATCAACACAGGAGGCTCTTGTAAGTATTCTTTGATTTTGTCAAAAGCAACTTGGCATTCATCATTCCATTTGACTACTTGATCTTTCTTCAATAGTTTGAAGATTAGCTCACAAGTAGCTGTCAGGTGAGAAATGAATCTGGCAATATAGTTCAAACGTCCTAAGAATCCTCTGACTTCCTTTTCAGTGCGAGGAGCAGGCATCTCTTGTATTGCCATAACTTTGGCGGGATCTACTTCAATACCTTTTTTGCTGACGATAAAGCCTAAGAGTTTACCGGGCCGTACTCCAAATATGCATTTGTTTGGATTCAACCTCGGCTTGTACTTCTTCAGTCTCTCAAACAGCTTTTGTAAGTGATCAAGATGCTTTTCTTCTGTTTGAGATTTGGCTATCATATCGTCCACGTAGACCTCTATTTCATGATGTATCATGTCGTGAAATAGAGCTACCATGGCACGCTGATAGGTGGCTCCAGCATTCTTTAGTCCGAATGGCATTACCTTATAGCAGAAAGTGCCCACTGCGTGACAAAGGTTGTTTTCTCCATGTCCTCAGGTGCCATTTTGATTTGGTTGTAACCCGAGAATCTGTCCATGAAGGAAAACACTTTGTGTTGTGCGGTATTTTCAACTAGGATATCAATGTGGGGGAGTGGAAAATTATCCTTAGGGCTTGCCCTATTCAAATCTATGTAGTCCACACACATTCGCACCTTGCCGTCCTTTTTGGGTACGGGAACAACATTGGCAACCTATTGGGGTAAGAGGTGACAGCCAGAAATCCAGCGTTGAATTGCTTCATGACCTCTGCTTTAATCTTTTCTGACATATCAGGCCTCATTCGACGAACCTTTTTCTTCACTGGCAGACAATCCTCTCTTGTAGGCAGACGATGTACCATAATATCTTCATCAAGTCCTAGCATGTCTTCATACGACCAGGCAAAGACTTCAACATAATCGTGTAATAACTGAATCAGACGCTTCTTGATACTGGGTTCCAGATTGGCACCCACCTTGATCTCTTTTTTATCTTCTTCGGTACCTAGGTTGATTGTATCCACGGGTTCCTCGTGAGGCTGAATGGATCTTTCTTCTTGTTGTAACAGTCTGGCAAGTTCCCCTGGTACTTCACAATCTTCCTCACCTTCGTCTTCGGATTGGTAGATTAGATTCTCAGAGTCACAAAAGGCCATAACAGTATTGTTACCCATGGGATCCCGAATGGATGTATACCTGCATTGTGAGTGTGGGTGTGTGTAAGGGTATAGTTATCTTTGAAAGAAAGTAAAATGCAAAAGAAAAACAATGAACACAAAAGTTTGTATGCGAAAATGTCCATGATTCATTGATGTCATATGAAAAATGAGATGATAACCCTTACAAATGGACCATCGTGCCTCAGGTAAGACACAAGGTTTTTAAGAGTGCGAATTGTTTTGAATATTACAAATCCAACAAAATGTAAAGACAAATTACTGAGGGATAAAAGTGATCGGGATGAAGTCTCTAGCCTCCCAATTGTTAATCCCTCCATTGACAGTCGGGAAGATCCATTCCTCCAGATTGCAGCCATCTTCAACATCTTCTACTGTGTTGACCTCACGGTTGTTGATCTTCAAGGGTGGCCCTCCAGCACGGGAACGACGTACAGCCTTTTGAGCACTTGAAGTGAAATCTAGGCCAAACTTGTCAGACTTATACGGGATATCTGGGAGATGTCCCCATATAGTGCACCCTCCTTCTTCTACCACTGCTTTGGCATATTTCAGCAACGACATCCGGAATGGAGGCCTTGTAATCTTGGGAACATCCTTGGTCATTGCCACCTCTTGAGGGACTTCTTCAAAGTGTTGAAATGGAGTTTCAATTAATTCACCATCTAATTCCACATATCTGAAGGAACTGAGATGGATGATCATGTATTCTTCCTCTCCATGAACGGTGATAATCTTCCCTTGAACTGGATACTTCAACATTTGGTGCAACGTAGAAGTAACAGCACCAGCATTGTGGATCCATGGTCGGTCTAGCAAGCAGGAGTATGAAGGGCGGATGTCCATCACATAAAAAGTTTAATTGAAGGTTTGATTCCAACCTTTATGGGAATGTCTACCTCCCCATGTACCATCCTCTTCAAACCGTCAAAAGCCCTTACCACTATGTTGTTTGGCTTCAAAGTTAACCCCTCACAGTCAAGTCTATCAAGAGCTCTTTGGGGTAATACATTCAAAGATGAGCCAGTGTCCACCAAAACATGCGCCAGAGTTGTGCCCCTACATTCCACTGAGACATGCAATGCCTCATTGTGCTTTCTTCCCCTTGGCGTCAGATCAGCATTTGAAAAACCTAAACCATTGTCTTCAGTTCGGCTGGCCACGCAGTCTTGAAATTGATCGGCATATGTCTCTTGAGGTACATGGGCGGTTTTTAAGAACTTCACCAAGGCTTTTTCATGTGCCTCGAAACATAGTAGTAATGCCAGCATGGAGATTTTAGAGGCAGTTTTCCCCAGTTGTTCAACTACATCGTAGTCGCTTCTCTTTATGATTTTTAGGATTTCCTCCATTTCTTTCTTGGAGGTCTCAAGGATAGTCAATGACTGAGTCTTCGTCCAGACAGACTCAATCATAACACCTTTTCCTTGAGTCTCGGTTAACTCGTTAACAAGAGTGTTAGTAGGAATGACTATAGGGGTTGTAACAGCTTTGTCAATTGGAGTATTTGCATAGATGATTATAGGTGTGGGAGTAACCTTTGGAGCAGCCACAGGGATGATTATGGGTCCAGAAACTACTTTTAGGGGAGCAATTTTTGGAGAAAAGATCCTACCACTTCGGGTAATTTTGCTAGTTCCTGCAATGTTACTGATGTCGGTGTTGACTTTCTTGGAGCTTGAATCTTCGGCAGCTGGCCAGTTCTGTTTGATACCATGGTAATAGACATCCCCTCTATAATTCCATGGTATGGTTTTGTCTGATGTATATGGGACTGGTCTAGGCATTGTGATTATTAAAGGAGCTGCTTTCGGTACTGATGTAATTCTAACGGGTCTTTTGGTGGAGACCCTAGAAGAATTGGCGGAAATGGTAATGATAGAAACATCTTCAAAAGGAACAGGTGGAACAGAAGTCTTCCCGAATAAAATTTCTTTGTTATCTATTAGGCACTGAACACCTATTTTCAACAAAGGACAGCCGGTTGGGGAGGACAAACAGAGATGGCAAACTTCGCCACATCCCGAGAACACACCGGCATTCAACAGATTCATTTTAATAGTCAGAAGTGGGGTCATGAGTTCATCAATTGAAGTAACAAACAAATATTCTTCAACGGCATTGGTATTGTGGCCATGTTTGGGAATAGGGGAAGAAATGACATTTGGCTTTTCAGGTGCATCAAACTCAATTTATTTTGCTTCAATGAGGTCTTGTATTTTGTTCTTTAGAGCCCAACAGTTATTAGTATCGTGACCAGGACTTTCATATTGTTATGCGCAACGGGCATTGGGATGATAATGAGGAGATGTTGTATTGGGGTTTTTCGGAGCTTCTTTCAAGGTAGCTAAGTTGGATCTTAGTAGATGCGGTAATACTTGAGACGGGGTCATGTTGATTCTGGTGAACTGCCTGACTGGCCTTTCCATCCTTTGTTGATTATTTCTTTGTTGATCAGACTCAGGCTTTGGGATCATAACAGCTCCCACCATTGGTCGGCGTTCGGCCCTATCTTGGTTTCTCTGTGGGTATACGGCAACCACCTCTTTCTTTTCCATAAAGGGCTTCCTTACAGCTGTAGAAGAAGATCTGTCTTTCTGAATCTTTCCATTCTTTATATCGGCTTCTATCCTCTCTTCGGTCAATATTAGTTCAGTGAAACTTGCAGATGAACTTCCAATTAAATGATTGAAGAAGGGACCCGATAAGGTGCCTAGGAACATGTCTACCAATTCTCTCTCAGACAGAGGGGGTTGAACTCTTCCAGCCAAATATCTCCATTTTTGTCCATAGTCCTTGAAACCTTCATTGGACACCATGGCCATACTCTGGAGTTGATTACGAGTAGGCGCTAGATCAGCATTGTACTGATATTGTTTGTAGAAAGCTGCAGCAAGATCTTCCCAATTATGAACGTTGGCTCTTTCTAGTTGGTAAAACCAGTCAAGTTAAGTTCCAGACAGACTGTCTTGGAAGAAATGCACCCATAAGTCTTTATCAGCAGTATGGGGTTGAATTTTCCTCACGTATCACCGGAGATGCATTTTAGGGCATGAAACCCCGTCATATTTAGCGAATACAGGTGCTTTGAATTTCGGAGGAATCACAATCCCTGACACCAAACCCAATTCCTCCAAGTCCAAGCCGGGCACCTTTTGGATTTCCATCGTGCTCAGACGCTCCTCAAGATGTTTATACTTGTCATCAGCTGGAGGGTATTGTTCCTCAAACTAGTCCTCTTCTTCCTCTTCCTCCTATGATTCTGTCGGGACAACTGTCTCCTTGCCTTTACCATCTTGGTTGTCTCTTTCACCAGATGTTGTTGTAAAGTCCAAAGTCCTTCTTGTTTGCCCATGAAATCTTCTTCCCATGTTTAAGACTACGGTTACCTTCTTTGTTTTCTTTTTCCTCTCTCCAGCCAGTAAAGTCTTTAATTCTTCTTGTCCCTTGGCTAAGGTCAAGAGCAATTGTTAAAACTGTGTATTCTGAACTTGAAGATCCTTCACTGTTTGCTCAAGATCTATCTTACTGAAATAAACAGTAGAGAGATGCGGAGACTTGTTGCAAAAACCTGTTTATGTTATGATGAATGTTATATGCATATGCAATGTTTTCAAGGATTTCAAAGATTCAAATTTGTTTTAGACAAAAAGGAAACACACGTTATATTAATAAGATAAAGTTTGAGTACATAAATGCCCCTAGGGAAAAATAATACAAAACTCTAAGATAGAAAATTAGTGCGCATCCTCTTTGGTGCAATGTAGGCATTCAGAGTCTGCTCCTTATGAAGTAGCCTAGTAAGCTCCAAAACCTTCTTCTCGCTTGCGTAGAATTGGGCTTCGAACATATCTCGCTCTCCCTTTAGTTGTATCTAATCCATTTGTAGGTCTTCAAGAGATGTGGGCATGTCAGGATATAGGATAATGTATGGAACGTCTCCCTCCATGACAGGCTCAATGATTACCGGGAGAATGGAGGAGTAAGGCATCATAAGACTCTGAGCACGAGTTCGTACCCATTTGAGGTAAGGCTCAAGATGGATGGAATTCTTATGCCCCAAAGTCTTGCTATCCACCTTATTTAACATCCTCCAAGCTCGGATAAATCTCTGGCGAAGACCTTGATCGTCATTGTCGTAGTCAAATACCAAACCTTGAATCAGCATCTCGTGCGGGTCATCCCTTCGGGCATAACCAAATTGTCTTAAAGCTAAATAAGGGTTATAGGTGATTCTTCCTCTAATGCCAAGTAAAGGTACATTAGGAAATTCTCCACAACGGTCGACAATGATAACATTCTCTTTGGATCAAGAGCACCAATGAATGTATGAATATTTGAGTGTCATCAACCTTTGTGACCACCTTGAACCTTGCTCGTTCTTTAACAAAAATTAGGGAAGATGCGAAATAAACCATCTTACCAAGAGAGGAGTGCAACACATAAGGACACCTCTTTTCCTCATTGTGCGAGTGTGAAAAGAGTGTAGGATATCCCCTAGCAATGTAGGCACCGGGTTGCAAGATATGAAGATTTTAATGGTGTTGATATCTATGAGTTGGTCAGGATTTGGAAACAAGACCATCCCATAGATGAGGAGAGCCACAATTTCCTCAAAGGCTTGCAAGTCCAAAGAATTCCAACAGCTTTGGGCTTTCTCAAATAGGAACTTTTCTAGGAAACCCTTGACACCGCTCCTTGTTTCCCAATGAGTTGTGACATCAGATGAGTGCAAGTGTAGATATTGAGCAATCTCTTCTGGCTTTGGATCTCTTTCCGTACCGTTGAAAGGTAGTTGATTGAGAATGGGAATCCTCAATAGTTAGGAGAATTCTTCTAAAGTAGGCACAAGTTGATAGTCGAGAAATGTGAAGCAATGGTGTAAAGGATCAAAGAACTGAAAGAGCACCTTTAACATGTCCTCATCTATGTTGGAGGTGACCAATTTGAGCAGGCGACCATGTCTCTTGGTGAATGGAGAGTTTTTAGGAATCCTTGAAACTAGCTCCTTAAGTTGTGGAGGGACTCTCACAAGGTTGACTTGAATAGTTTTCCTGCGAAGTGAATCCATTTCCTATAAAACAAGAACAAAGATGAATCCCAAAATCCTTGAAATGGTTAATGGATGCATATGATGTTCATGATGTTCATGATGTTATGTACAAGTATGCATATATAAGTAAAGCAAACAAGTCATTAGGTTTAGGCTTGTATGGAGTTTTATAGGTAAGTACCCTCTTGAAGTTTAGTTGGCTCAAACCTGTCCTAGTAATAATAACCAGGTTCTAAGGAGCTCAATATCACTGGCTTGTTTCCTTGGTCATTGCTTCAGCACAAGCCTCTTTAATGGCTACCAAAATATCCCAAGAAACCAAACCTCAATGAATGCAGTATCGAGTATCTACCAACTTCAGACTGTACCAAAGTCGGTCATCTCACTACATCCTAAAGGCCAAGTTGGTCAAGTAAAGGCTCTAAAAGTTCATTAGTGCTTCAGGATATCACTCAGCGGCCCTGTATTCTCTTTGATTGACTCAAAGGCTACCGGTACCCACAAATATGTCACACTAATGTAGATATTGCTTAGACCATGTCGGTATACCCCGCAAAGTTTCCACAACATGTTTCTACTTACCTATAATGTATCCCAAATCCGTGTAGAGGATTTAAACCCAAACAAAGAACCATAATGTAAATCATACAAGTCAAACAATGTAAGCAAATAAATGTGATCTAATCCCTAAGGTAACCCCACTTTTAAAAATCCCCAGCAGAGTCGCCAGTTCTGTGATATGGTGGGAGAACTGACTTGGGTGTTTTGCGTTTGATCGCAAATGTTGCGGTTAGCAAGAGTCACCACCGACTTTTCTTTTATCCAAAAGTAAAGGTGAAAAAGCACAGGAAAGACCTTTGAGATTGTTTCTTGAGTTAGGGGGTAGATTATAAAAAGGTAAGGTATTAGCATCCTTTTTATCCATGGTTTTCCATGGGCTCTTAGTTACTTGCTAGATCACTTGCTTTTGTTTGAAATTGTGCTTTGTGTGGTTTTTGAAAGTATTTTGTAAAGACGACATTTGTTTAGGTAATCTTTGTAATGATTCTCGTTCGTAAGAATGTATACAAAGATGTTGATCTTTTGAAAATGTTTTCAATTTTGTAAAATGTTTTGAAATGTGTAGGTGTTTGTTTTGAAAATAGAAAGGATGTTTTATTTGAAATGGAGCAAGTAATTAGGAGCAATCTACCTACTCAAATGTCTTTCTTGTTCATTTTCTTTTCCTTTGACATTGTTGTCTTACCATTGATTTGGTAAGAAACCCTATCTTTGGATGTAAACGAGACGGGCGTGGATCATTGTATAACCATGATTAGCAATATTGCAAGGTATCTTAACATTCTTTTTTAAGGGACTAAGATCATTTTGTAAGGCAACTTTGAATAGCGTCGTCGAGGGACTATGATCTTGTATTTGTTTGTTTTTGCTAAGATACCTTACATGCGTAATATAGCCATTTTTGTAAGGCAACCAAGTGGGATAAACCTAGGGGTGTTTGTGTGAAAATGTGTCACTTTCATGCTTGTTTTTGTCTTGAATTAGGGTTTCCTATTTGATTGATTTTTTTATCTTTCCATACAAAACCCTAATTACTAGCATGTTATATAAAAGCGATAAATTGCGAAATTTAAAGTTACTATGCTATTACAACACTTGTGGGAGGGGGGTATACAATTTATGAATGGGGATTTCAATAATATAAACCTAATTAATCTATTACAACCAAATTGAATTTATACAAGAATTGAAATATACAAGATGAATTAAATATGCAAGAATATGTGTATACAAAGAAGATGTTTGTTTGGTTTTTTATGTGAAAATGTTTTGACCTAAACCTAATTAGAGAAAAATAAATAAATTAAAATTAAATTAACTTAAATAAATTAAGAAAAGAAAATAATTAAGAATTTTTTTTTGAATAAAATCCTAATTCTATTTGATTAAAAGAAAATAAGTTTTTTTAAGAAAAAGTATTTTTTTTGTAGTTTTTTTGTCTTGAAAATAACATATGGCATTATGAGATATTTTTGGTCTTTTTTTTATATTAAAATAATTTATTTAATGGGTATGAAGAAAAAATAAATATTAACTTAGTTCTAATTTAACCTACAAGGTTATTTAATAAAAATAGATAATATATAACTAAATAAAAATATTTTTTGTAAGAAAAATAGAATAAAATAAGTCAAAATATAAATCTATCATTTTTATATTTTTTATGATTTTTAATATTAAGAAAAATATATTTAAGAAAATAAAATGAGAATAAAATAAATAAATAAAATGATAATGGGCCAGGGGTGTCACAACAAAGCAGGGTGCATGATGTTAGAAAAAAAACCATAGGCGCATGAAGTAGAGGCCCAGCGCTGCAAGAGACCAAAAAAATGGAAAAAGTGAGAAAAATGCAAAAGGCAGCGCACTGAGGCTCGAACCCGTGACCTCTAGAAATTACGCGTGTTGCCTTACCACTGGGGTGGCTGTACATCCGTTTATATAAACAAAACCACAAATATATATTAGAAACTTCTTCCTGAAGGCAACTTCATCTTCAACCTTGAGCCATGGTCGGACCACCTGTATCTTCCTCATTTCTACATAAAAATGGAAAGTTCAAACATGAAAATTGTGGTGTTTCTTCCCACGAGTTCAAACACATAACTTATGTAAACTAAAAGTCAAAGATAAAATCTAATTTTACTGGCCCTAATTTGAAACCTAATTTTTACAGAAATTTCAAATCTAAAATTCTCTATACACGGTTAATATAAATGGAAACTATGAACATGGTTAGCTTTAGAGCAAGGATATCTACATCTTGTTTTCACAAATCAGGATCAAATGATGCTTGTATGAAGAGATAGAAGTTTGAGTTTTTACCTCTTGCAGCTGGAACCGTGAATGGAGTTTGAGCAAGTTTTGAGAAGGCCTGAGGATATGTTTAGCTTGCATGGACCTCCCTGAGTGTATTCCAACCCTTACTTTGTCTTGAAAGTCCCTGAATCTCTCTACTCAAGTAAACCTGTAAGCTTGATATTTGAAAATGGTGGATGGTGATGGAGGATTTACATTAAGGGAACAAGGGCCTGGATCACTTTGATATGATGTATACTAAGTGTTTGGGTGGTTAAAACTTAATACACACGAGTGGATTTGGAGATGGCTATGTGAGGTTCAAAACTGTCAAGTTATGGCAGATTCTGAGTTTGCAAAGTGTTTGGAAGTGTTTTGGAGTCTTAGCCTCTGTGTCCCAACTGGCAAATAGTGTGTCTACTTATAAGCAAAAGGTCTTAAGTCTTGTAACAACTCAGATTTCAAGAACTCACACGTTTTGCTTGGTTACTTGTTTTTGAAGCAAGACTAGCATGCATGGTTTCAAGGTGTAGTACCAAGCTTGTAGGGGGGCTGAGACCTTTAAACATACTTGTTCTGATTGAGTGGAGTGCGTTTGTGCAGAAAAAACAAGTGCAAGGTTCAATGCAAGTTGACTTTGCATAAAGCTTGCTTTTCCAAAATGGCAATGTGCCTTTCTCCCAAAAATGGAATTATTCTTGTACAATGCATTCAATGCTTGGCTTAAAGCTTCCAACAGCTATGAAAACATTTAATTATGGAGTGAATGTCAAGTTAGAAGCCTGCAAAGTAGGATTTGTTCAGCATGCTTGAGGATTGGATCCAATGTTCTTCACAAAATGGCTTGAAATCCAAGTGACAAATCACCAACTTCATCTCTTCGATTCTCCTTACTCAAGAATGATATCAAGGAGTTCTTTGAAATTTTGGAAATCTTGAAATGTTCTCTACAACTCATCTTCGAATTTATTTTGAAAATTTCTCTTGGAACCATGTGAAAAATTGCCATGAAGTTAGATCAAAAATCTGCCTAACTAGGGCAAAATTTCACTAAGTTATTTTTAGTTCATGAGCTTGTATTTACAAAATTATATCTTGAGATCCAAGCATTTTTAGGAGAAATTGTGTAAATAAAAGTTATAGATTTCATGGAGATCTACAACTTTTATGTTGGAAGTTTCCTTTGAATCATCTTGCATCATGGTGAAAATTTGACTCAAAGTTGTGAAAAAATAAGAAATTTTCTATACTTGGAAAAATTTCTAAGTTAAGAAATTTCAACTTTTCAAACTAAAATCTTGAATTCTTGATTTCTTGGTGAAAAAGTTTCATGTTTTGACATGTTTTGATGAATTATGATCTTTGGCATTTGATTTTGACCAAAAAGTCAAAGTTTGACTTTTCAGTATACAATTGACTTTTGATCAGTTGACTGGAAAATTCATCTGTCAATCCAATGGACTTGTAGTGTTTTGAACCATATCATCAGGTCAAAGTGATGAAATTGGACTCTTAGGATCATGCTTTAACTCAATTGACCATTTGCTAGGTCAAAAAACCAGAAATTGCCCTTTCCCAATCAAAACCCTAATTTTGACCATTTTGCCCTTTTGATGATTTGATCAAATTTCTTGAGGAGTTGTGGTCCAAACTTGATCAAATTCTACAAATGAGTTTAAAATGTTGGTTTGGATAAAAAATTATGAAGTTTTACTGTAAATTGGCCATGGTTGACTTTTTCCCCAATACAATTGATTTTTTAGGTCAACTGTTCAATTGACTGGTCAAAAGTGTGATCCAAGGCTTGAAACTTGACATGAGTAATCTTGGGAGTCCATAATGATCCATGAAAGCCATATGGGGTCTTGGAAGTTCAAAAATCCTTGTGCAATCTCAAACCCTAATTTTCAGTCATCAGTGCTTAAGGAGGTGTCTTGAGCTGATCAAACCCTGGTGCAGTCATGATCCAAAGGAGATCTTGTGAAAATCCTTGATAAGTGAGAGGGAAAATTTTGGGGTACAAAAAACCTCATCCAAACCCCAAAAATTATTCTCCTAACTACAATCCCGACATAAGATGTGCCTATCATTCCGGCAGTCCTGAGCATGATACTAACAATTATTGGGCACTGAAATGCAAGATTCAAAATATGATTGACACTAAGGAGATTGAATTCGGCCCTCCTGAGACTTCCAATGTGATCACTGCTCCCATGCCAAATCATTGAGAGCGTCCACTGCATTTTTAATTTTCAATTGTAATTTCTTTTATTTGTTCGAACACTTATCTATTATGGTAAACTTTGTTTCATTAATTCATTGCATATGTTTGTCTTGAATTAATCCATTCGTTTTCACTATTTTTAAACTGTGCTTTTTACTTCTTTCGTTTTATGATATTCAACTCCTGTTAAAAGCTTAAGCCGTTAGAGGGAGGATGATGAAAACGATACCATAACCTCATACAATATGATTTCGAATAGACCTTGCTGAAGATGTACATGCGTTGCTTCAAATCATAAATAGTGGAGTTATAAGGAAGATAATCCCTAGTCAAATTCTTTGAGCTTAAGAAGTAGGAGTTTTCTTTTTCACACAAATTGAAACCTTTAATCATAACCTGGGGCATGGTGGTTTCTCAATTAATTCAAATGCGCATTCAAATGCAAGCTCTATCTTCATACACGACAAATAGTGTCGAAGATGCTCTTCTAAATCAAAAAACGATAATGGTTTCCCTGTATTCATTAAAACAGGAAATCATTATCTCTCAAAACAAAAGCCCGCTAAGTCAAAACCTATGAAGGATACTTAAGAAAAACTGGGGCATCCCGCTGACTGTAATCTCAAAACAGTATGGCAAAAATTAGGGATAATAAAGTCAAAAAGAGGTCACTACAAATCCTCAACAATAGAAAAATGTTGCAAAATTGAATGCCTTCTCAAATAAACTTCCAGTATCTGAACCATCACAAAAATATCATTCTAGATTAAATTGGAATCCAAACACGCAATTTACTGAGTATAGGAATAAAGAACATCATGGAGAACGGGTTGGATACAAATAAACTTTGAGCCTTATCCTTTGTTTCTTAAATCGTGAACCAGACCATGTTACAACCCTTTAAAAGTCCTAATTGAAGCATAGCTTAGTTCGAAAGCATAATGTTACAAAAGGTATCATGACTCCTGTAAGGCTTACTGTAAATCCTGAGTTGAATTCATATTCTTACAAAATTCTTTGATTTTCTAAAAATGTATTTTTCAAAAAAATTCAAGACAAACATAAACTTTGCATTGTTTGACTACCGCTGTTTGCATATGGCCAATTGGTCGACAACAGAGAAATTCGCACGACGAATATCCAATGAACGAAAATTTTCTCAAGAAACAGAATCACTTCAAACGGGAAGAAACATTCAATGACAAATCTCCTATAATCAAGGGGGCATGACATGTTATTGTCCAACTCATCAGTGGCAGTCAAGTCAAGATTCCAAGAAATCTCTCATAAAGTCCTGAATAGCCAAGGGCAGGTCTCCACCAGAAATACTTAGGGAAATAAACATGAATTCTAGTAAAGGGTCACGTATGACCAAGAAAACATTTTCTGGAAGTACTAATTACTACTATGGATAGTGACAAATTCCTACAAATTCCCTTTCATAAGGTGATCCCCAGTGAATTCTCCAAAGCCACCTCTATAAGGTTATCCCCACAGAATAATCTTCTCAGATAAGGGTACAATCCTCCACAAGGCTATCCCTAACAAATGTTGAAACATATTCAAACAAAAGTGGGGCATCCTCCAGCCGATGAAATAGTCAAACTCACCAGTGGGTAGAGGAGTTTGATCCTCTCCCAACAAACGCACACATCATGCTAGTTCCCAAACTGATGGAAATTGTCGGCAGTTTATCATCTTCTAAATAAAATGCAGATACAATTTAAATACATATTTATTCTGACATTCATTCCAGACTCTCTTGCAGATACAATTCAGATACGATCCAGATATGGATGTCATCCTAATACTCATTCAACACATCCTTAGATACAGTCAAGGCTTGGAATTATTCTGACATTCCCCAACCGAGTTTGGTCTTCCAAAACTGGAAAAGAAACCTTGTAAAAATTCTTCCCCAGACGAATTCATTTCCCCAGTAAGATCGTCAGAATACTTTCCTCAACAAGGTTTATTTCCCCAACAGACTATAAATTCCCCAACTCAAGTTCTTTTCTCAGACCATTACAATTCAACAGACAAAACCCCTTATCCTCAGCGGAGTTGATACTATCCCCAGTAAGTTGCTACGAAGCCTGGAATCCGACCAGGTAATAGTTAACTTCATTCTCCTCAAAAAGTTGTTGTGAAGCCTGGAATCCGACCAGATAACAGTTTAACTTCATCATACCAATAAGTTGTTGCGAAGCCTGAAATCCGACCAGATAACAATTAACTTCATCATCCCTAGAAAGTTGCTGCAAAGCCTGGATTTCAGCCAGATACCAGTTAACTATCCTCTCCAAGACAAAAGTTTAACCATCTCTTTTATCCCTAATCAGGGTAAATAAGAATTAAATTCCCCAGTAGAGTAATGAACGGCTAAGATTCCTGAACTCTACTCCCCAAAGCAGAAATCAACATCCCCTGCAGGGTTTCCTCAACATGAATCCCCAACAGAAGTATTCAAGACAAAATTGAAGATACACATGCTCTTCATTCACAACAGTAGTCAGGAATTTATTCCCAGACAAAGATACACTTCAACAACATTTCACATTCATACACCATAGCATATGCATACGAAGCGCATATAGCACAACCTCATTTTTGAGAACATCATTACGCAATGAATTTTATACATCACGACATTGCATACATCACGACATTGCATACAACTAACTCTTTACCTTTTCAGGAAAAATCAATCAACAGATAATTATCATTAACAATTTTCAACAAATTCCATATTGATTCATGAAACAAGATATGGCAACTATCTACGAACAATAGGTCCAATATTAGTTCCTTAAATAAGATAAAGCAACTATCTACACGACCATACGAAGCAGCCCTACACAGTCTCCTTCTCATACGTTTCCAGATGCAGCTTCTCACGAGCTCATCCTAAATAAATCTTACACGGGTTCCTTCTCATATCTTACACAGATGCATCTTCACACGGTTTTATCCTGAAGAAATCTTACATGGGTTCCTTCTCATATCTTACACAAATGCAGCTTCACATGGGCTCATCCTGAAGAAATCTTACACGGGTTCCTTCTCATATCTTACACAGATGCAACTTCACACGGGCTCATCCTGAAGAAATCTTACACGGACAAATGCAACTTCACACAGGTTCATCCTGATGAAATCTTACACGGGTTCCTTCTCATATACATTTCTAAATGCAGTTTCACATGGACTCATCCCGAAGCAGCCCTACCTAGGCTCCTTCTCATATATTTCTAGATGTAGTTTCACATGGACTCATCCCGAAGCAACCCTATCCAGGCTCCTTCTCATAAATTTCCAAATGTAGTTTCACACGGACTCATCCCAAAGTAGCCCTACCTAGGCTCTTTCTCATATATTTCCAGATGCAGTTTCACACGGACTCATCCCGAAGCAGCCCTACCCAGGCTCCTTCTCATGTATCTCTAAATTAAGCTTCACACTGGCTCATCCTGAACCAATCTTACATGGGTTCCTTCTAATTTATTTCCAAATGCAGTTTCACACGGGCTCATCCTGAAGCAAACTTACACAGGTTCCTTCTAAGGTATTTCCAAATGCAGCTTCACACGGTCTCCTCACAGGTTCCTTCTAATACATTTCAGGACACGGCTTAACACAGGTCCATTCCAACATATCATTCAGATTCAATCGACCAAATATTTATTCTGATACTTCTCCGACACCTGTTGTTTCAGTATAAATTGACCAAAGATTTATTCTTATGCTTCTTCCAATCTCTATCAACAGTCACCTTGGATGACATCTATAAGCCCATCGCCGACAATTCTTTATCACTTCTCCAAATGGCATCCTTAAGCCCATTCCCGACACAATCAACTAACACATCATCAAGTGCAAATTTATGGGCACTCTAGTGTTCAATCATCTTCCACCTTAAAGTCACGAATGGCGGACCCGCCAATCTAACCCTTCAGGTTTAAGAAGATTTAATAGGGGCAGCTATTGTACCCCAAAATTTTCCCTCTCATTTCTCAAGACATTTCCCACAAGATCTCCAATGCTCAAGGATTCTCAAGAATTGATCAGACAAAATCACCTCTGAAACACTAAGACCACAACTTAGGGTTTTGACTAAGAACGACTGATCATTGACTTCTTGACCTAATACATGATCTAATGGATTAAAGTACAATTTCAAGGATTTAAATTCAACATGCTTACCTAATTTCATGGCTCAAAACATTTCTCAAGATCAATGGATTGATAGATAAAATTTGGTCAACTGATGAAAAAGTCAATTGTACACTAAAAAGTCAAACTTTGACTTTTTAATCAAATTTGAGTTTCAAAGATCACAATTCATCAAGACATTTAAAAATATGAAGCTTGATCATCAAGAAATCAATAAAGTCAAAAGGTCTTTGGAAAAGTCAACATTTTCTATACTTAGAAACTTTTTCTAAGTGTTTTAAACATGACATTTTTTCACCAAGATGCAAGATGATTCAAAGAAAAACTTCAACATGAAAGTTGTAGATCTTGACGAATTCTGCAACTTTGTATTAGAGGGTTGATGTCCAAAAAATTCTTAGGTTTTAAGATATGAGCTCATGAAGTCATGACATTTTTTGTATAAACACTTAGAGAAATTTCCAACAGATTTTGGTTAGTTTTCATCTCAACTTCTTGGCCAATTTTCATCAAGTTCCAGTTTGATTTAACAAAAGTAGAAAACATGAAAGTTTTAGAGGATGTTTCAATCTTTCCAAAATATCCAAGAGCATGAGTTTATCATACTTGAGTTAGGAGATTCAAGGGCCTGAAGTTGGGCATCCATTCTTGAATTACAATACATTTGGTTGAAGAACACATAATCCAATTTGCATGACGTGGTGCATAATCTTGCTTTGCATGCCTTTTGACTTGAAAATATATCCATAATCAGATGTTTACACAATTGATTGAACCATTATCCAAGTGATTCAAGTATTGTCCATTGCATCATTCCATTTATGGCATAAAGGCATCATTGCCATTCACATAAAGCATGCTTAATGCAATTATCAACTCCTTGAGCCTCTCAATTGTTTTCTCTGCACATCCACAATGTCAAAGTAAGAAGCAACATGCCTAAAAGCCTCTAGAAACTTCATACCATGCTTGTACCATGCATTAGAACACCAATTTTCACATAACTTGGTTGTTTCATCTCAACTAAACCAGAATTTTGACAGCTTGTAAAACAAACTCTCTCATTCTCTCAAAACTCTTCTTCAAATAGAGAGGCCATTTGCAAGCCAAGGCCTTCTTTTTATGTTAGTTTCTTTGTTTTGTATAACTATTGTTAACATCTGCCTATAATGCTAAGGACTTTGACGTTCATTTCTTTTCCTTTCCTAGGAACTTTCCAGATGATAATCATATGCTTTATGTTATGTCTTCCACCCAACTGTGTACCTTGCTGGAGGTCCAACTTACGAGGTGTTTCTTTGTGGGGAAAACGTTAGTCTGATATCCTAGGGAAATGCAGTTAGGCATGATTAACTTGAACAAGCATACTCGGTAAGGTTGGGTGGCATTGAAGCAAATGAAGGTGAGAAGGGATGATCTAAAAGTGATTGCTGGAGGAGTAGTCATCCAAATCCCTACCCAGTGTGAAGTGGTGGAGAGCTTAAAGACATTACTAGAGGGTTCTCTAGGTGTACTCAATATAATAGAGGAGCGAGTCTTAAAGCTCAAGGATGACATCGTGACGGCTTCCGCCCATTACTTTGAGGAGGTGAGAAGACGAGTTATTCTTCTTTATCCTTATATGGACTTGAGCCCCATGGATACTTTTCGGGTTGTTATAGATTGGGAGCTCATGGATGAAGAATGATTTCTTCCTCCTATTTCCTTTTTTATATTTTCTTTTATCCCTTTGGGGCTTTTGTAATTATTTCAAACAATGACATCACTTGTGAGCGCCTTTATATAAATTGTCTTTTACTATTGATTGTTTGTTAGGATTTGGTTTTAAAGCATTTGTTTATTATGATTTCCTCTTCGGATGGAAAGGATCTCTATCTTGGGGTCCAACATTTTTAATCGCCTCAATGGGTGGCAAGGATCCTAAATTAGGGATCCAGCGCATTTGATCGCCATAATGGGCGACAAGGATCTAACGTATTTAATCGCCCCAATGGGCGGAAAGGATCCTAACTTGGGGATCCAACACGTTTAATTGCTTCAATAGGAGACAAAGATCTCAACTTAAGGATCCAACGTATTTAATCTCTTCAAAGGGTGGCAAGGATCCCAGCGTGGGGGTCCAGCCTATTCAATCGCCTCAAAGGGGAAGCAAGGATCCCAACTTGGGGATCCAACATATTTTATCACCTCAATGAGCGGCAAGGATCCCAACTTGGGGATCCATCATATTTGATCACCTCAAGAGGCGGTAAGGATCTCAACTTGGGGATCCAATGTATTTAATCACCTTAATGGGTGGGAAGGATCCTAACTTGTGGGTCCAGTGCATTTGATCGCCTCAATGGTTGGAAAGGATCCCAATATAGGGACCCGACGTATTTAATTGCCTCAAAGGGCAGAAAAGATCCAACGTATTTGATTTCCTTAATGGGCGACAAGGATTTCAACTTGGGGATCCAACGTATTTAATCACCTCAAATGGGTTGCTCCCTTACGAGCTTGAATTTTCTGTACATAGATGGAATAATCAACGGATGCAAATAAATAAATAAGGATGGGGTGCCTCATTAAAAACCCTTGCCTCATTGATGATGTAGAGGGAAAAGAGCGCACCTCAGAAAAATAACTTGTCTTACAACCAGCGGTATCTTAATGCTCGCATATGAAACATTGTCAACTAGGTAACTAAACAATAAAAGGTAAAATGAGTACATTTATGACTCTAGAAGAAAGGGATATTTTTTGTATATTCTCTAAACTACATTATCTTGTGAAGTTATATAAGAAGCCTCCTTGCCTCTGCCAACTTCTATGGGCGACGTTATCCCAGAGCTAATCTTTTTCGCCTTCACGCATGTAAAGCGCGTACTCTTTAGCTTGAGGCTTTATGTGTAGCATTTCTTGGAAATCTCTTGATCTCCTCAAATAACAGGTACTCGCCCATCGGGGAGAGGATACTTCATGCATAGATATAGGGTAGATAAATCGGCATCCAGTCGGTTAAAGGTTGGTCGTCCAATAATCATATATATGAAGAATGAGCTTTAATGACTAGATAATTACCCTTTATTTATTTGGCCTGATCTTTCTCTTTGAATGTGATTTTTAGGATGAGGTATATTTTTACTTGTACATGCTCTCCAGAAAATTTGACCAATGATCCTTTGAAATGTTTCAAGTCTTCGGGATCGAGACGCAACCTCTCGAAGGCGTCCCAATAAAGTATGCCGATGAAGCTTCCTTGGTCAACCAAGACTCTTTTGATCTCCCACTCCTCTCACTTGACCATGATTACCATGGGGTTATCAGCTTATGGATGGACACCAGAGGCATCCTTTCTGAAAAGGCGGTCAAGGCCACCAGTGTTTCCATGTTCTTCACTTCAAGGAGATTTTCTACATTCAGCATTTGGCGAGCATTCCTTCATTGGGCGGAGCTGGTTTCTCCACTTCTGGAAAATCCTCCCGCTGCGGTGTTGAGAATTTGATGCATCATTTTGCTTCCCTCACCTTGGGGAACCTCTTTGGCTTTGTTTAGTTCCAGCACTATCTCTCCTACACGAATTAGATCTCTCTGCTGGGTTGGAGGAGTCTCCCTTTGCATACTTCTTAAGGTGCCCTTCTTGTATTAACTTTTCTATTTGCTTCTTGAGTTGGTATCAATCCTCGATCTGATGTCTCTTGACTCTATGAAATTCATATAAGCTCCCCTGCTCGGATCCCATTAAGTCATCTTTTGGAACAAGAGATACAGGGATATTATGCAGGTGAAGTACCTCACGTTAGATCTGCTCTCGACAAGTGTTCATAAGCGTGAAACTCTACGTACCAATCCGCCATTTATGTACCAATCTTCCCTGGTGACCACCTTTGCTAGCGTGACTACCGGCATTTGGGCGAGGGACTCGTTGAAATGTCCCGCCTTAAGTCTATTTTATAACGCCCCCACGAACATTTCATTGTTATGAGGGACAACCCTGATGGTTTCTTCATTGAAGCGTGCAGGGTAGTCCCTCAATGATTCTAACAGACCCCGACGAATGTTAAACAAGTTTGTGGTGGACATCTTTCAGTGGCGACTGGTGGTAAACCGGTGTACTAGCTTTCTTACTAGTTCTTGATAACTATTAATGGAGGCATGTGGTAGACCCATGTACCGCCTGAGGGCAGCATCTCTGAAAATTCGTGATAACAACTTGCATTTCAGAGAGTTTGAGGCTCCTATGATGGCAATCTGAGTATTGGTAGAGGTTACATTCTCGTAAGGATCTTTGCATCCATCGAACTTGGCCAAAGAGGGAGGTTTGGAACTTTCAGGGGCAGGCGATCTCCATATTTTGCATGAGAGCGACTGGGGGTCCAACAGTTTCGCCTCTTTCGGGGGATTGACGTCTTACTAGCACTGTTAGGTGTTATGGATGCCACCTTCTAACATCTGATTATAGCATCGTAGTTCGTCCATGGTGGTGCACATCTCCATGGTGTTGACATCACTCGCACCGCTGGCACCTTCTAGTGTAAGGGATGCAGTTATCCTATTGAACATGGCTGAGAATGGCTACATGTAGGAATGAAGGGTACGGCGAGACTGATGATGGTGATGAGTAAGGAGTGTGGCCCAGGTTAGTTTACTGAGGTACCATGATGGACGCCATTGTACAGATAAAAAAGTATAGGGGTGCATTTTCCCCATACAAGGGTAGTGAGACTCAGAGGCCTTAGTAGGTATATGCTATTTTTTGGAGGTTAGGACTTGCCCACGTCGGTGAAAAGTCATGTATGGTGGTGTTTTGAGGTAGTTTAAGGAACCAACTCACGTGAGGTGAGTGGCCCCATGGATGACCAGCGATGCTTAGTAACGCTCGGACGTTGTAACAACCGTGTGTTATGGTTGTAGTGAGCATGGTGCTCTTTTAGGTTGTGGCAGATATGTATGATTTAGAATCCGTCTCTTTTCTCTGAGGGAAAGGATATTTATAGAGGCTCCCTAGATCTAGAGTTTTGAGTTCTTCGTGGTATTAACTGCTCCCTTTTTAGTAGGGGAGGTTATTTGACCACCTTTATTTGAGGAGAAAATGGAAACTCCTGCTTCCTTACCTCTCACGTTGTGGCTGCTACCTATGGGCGAGTCCCCTTAATGTCACCTGGGCGGGATGGTTTCTTGGGAGAGGGCGCCCTAGTATAAATATTTTACAAATATAACACTATATATGATATTTTAAGAAATGGATTTAAGAGGCCAGAAGTGGGATCATGTAGAGTAAAGTATAAACATGGTGAAACAGTACCAATCATAAGATAGGATGTTATATTGGCATCAACTATGATAGAAATATGGATATTGTCAAAACCATGACTGGCAAGAGAAACATCTTCATTATTAGAGGGTAATTTAGTATTTTCCATTTGTTGGATATTCTCTTTAGGCCCTATGTGGAATCCTTATCTTTACTACTTTTGTGTATAAATATGTGTACTAGGTTTACATTTCAATACAATTAATTCTCTTCAATCATTTGTGGCAGCTTTATATCATTTATTCTTTTTCTCTCTTCTTCCTCAATTTCATCACCTTGCACCAACAAATTCGTATCTAGAGCTCTTGGTTTATTCTGAAATTCTGGGAAACACGAGTGATAGTGAGCTGTGTGTTTGTTTTTTGGTTCCTGATTTCTGTTGAATCTTGAACAAAAAAATCTGAAACAAAATCACACTGATTCTGTGGGTTTGGGAAACACTGAGTGAGAATTTGAGATCTGAGTTTTTTGTGCAAGGTTTAAGATGAGTGGAGGAAGTAGTTTGAACACTAAACTTCCAGTTTTTGATGGAAAAAGCTGGAACTGATGGAAGATACAAATGTGTGTGCTGTTTGGTGCTCAGGATGTTCTGGATCTTGTTACTGAAGGTTATGTTCCAGTTGCAACAGATGCTACTGAAGAACAAAAATTTACAGAAAGAGCTACGAGGAAGAGGGATCAGAAAGCTTTGTTCTATATCCGTCAGTGTATGGATGAAAGTATGTTTGAGAAGATTGCTGATTCGACGACATCGAAGGAGGCATGAGATATACTGGATAGATATTATGGTGGTGACGCGTCAGTAAAGAAGGTAAAGCTTCAGTCCCTACGAAAGCAATATGAGAATCTCAACATGAAGAACAGTGAGAAAGTTTCTGAGTACATCTCCAGAATAATTATGATCACTAATGAGATGAAAGCTTATGGAGAAACACTTTCTGAACAGGTAATCATATAAAAGATTTTGAGGTCACTTACTCCTCAGTTTGATTACATTGTTGTTTCTATTAAACATTCTAAAAATCTAGAAACCATGAGAATAGAAGAGTTGCAAAGCAGTCTAGAAGCGTAAGAGTTGCGTCTCACTGAAAGAACTTCTAAGAGGTAAGTGGAGCAAGCTCTGAAAGCTTCTTTTGTCAAGAAGGACCAGAAGCAGAGTAGACGTGGTGATAAATTCGAGAAGTCAGAAACCTCAACTTTTGATGAAAAGAAATATCAGAATGGAAATGAAAGGTATGACAAGAAGAAGGTTCAATGTTACTGTTGTAAACAGTTTGGCCATTTTGCCAGAGATTGTAGAAACAGAGGAAGTAAATCAAAAGAAGAAAATATAGCTAGAGGAGATTCTGATGATGAACTTGTGCTACTGATGGCTTCTGATTCTGATGGAAACTGTTCAGAAGATTGGTGGTATATGGACACTGGCTGTTCAAACCACTTGACTGGGAACAAACAATGGCTGATAGACTTTGACTCCAGAAGGAGAACAAAGATCAGATGTGCTGATGATAAGTATCTTAATGTAGAAGTTATGGGAAATGTCAGAGTCAGGGTGAAAAATGAAAAAAAAAACATTCTGATCAAAGATATTTGGTATGTTCCTGGAATTAAAAGCAATCTGATGAGTGTGGGTCAGCTTATTGAGAAAAGTTTCTCAGTGGTTATGAAGGACAACCTCTTGAAGTTGTATGATTCTAATCAGAAGTTGATTATGAAGTCTGAGCAGGGAAGCAACAGAACATTCAAGGTGAATGTAGAAACAGCTGAAGCAAAGTGTCTTAGTGCAGAAGGCACTGAAGGTGACAGTAAGTTGTGGCACAAGAGGTTGGGGCACTTGAACTATAAAAGCTTAGGGCATCTAAGTTCTAAGAAGCTCGTACATGGAATTTCGAAGATTGTGAAGCCTCAGAAGTCACGTGAGATATGCATGAAAGGCAAGAAACCCAGATTTCCATTTACATCTGAAGTAGCCCGCAGCGTAAATCATACTTTGGGAGTAGTACATTATGATGTGTGTGGACCCTTTCCAGTATCTTCACTTGGAGAAAACAAATATTTTGTGTCTTTTGTGGATGAGTTCACAAGAATGACATGGGTAACACTCATCAAGTGCAAACATGAAGTGTTTACTGAGTTCCAGAAGTTCAAGGTGAAAGTTGAGAAGCAGAATGGTCAGAAGCTGAAGATTCTGAGAACATATGGTGGAGGTGAGTATAACTCTACAGAGTTCCAGAAGTTCTGTGAGGAGAATGGAATAGAACATGAGGTTACTGCTCCATATACTCCTCAGCACAACGGTCTTACTGAAAGAAGAAACAAAACTTTACTTGATATGACCAGAAGTATGCTGAAAGAGAAGAAGCTACCTCACATGTTATGGGGAGAAGTTGTTGCCACGTCAGCATATGTTCTGAATAGGTGTCCAACAAAGAAGCTGAAGGAAATTGTTCCTTTAGAAAAATGGATTGGAGACAAGCAAAGTGTTAGCCATCTAAAGGTGTTTGGTTATGTATTCTACAAACACGTTCCAGAGGCTAGAAGACGAAAACTGGATGATAAAAGCAAAGTAATGTTACTGGTGGGGTACCACAGTACAAGTGCATATAAGCTTTATTGTCCAGAAACCAACAAAGTTGAAATCAGCAGAGACGTCATTGTGAAAGAGTCAGAAACATGGGATTGGAACAAGCTTCAATCGGATTCTGGTGTAGCGCCAACACCAGAGTTAGTTTGTGAAGATTCTTCAGAAAGTTCTAAAGACGAATCAGAGTCAGAAGATGAAGACTCTGAAGATGAGTCAGAATCTCAAGGAGATTCTGATAGTGGATTTGATTTTGATCTAGATTCTGATGATGATCCATAATCTGGTGGTGATTATATTTTTGGAAGGGAAAACTCTAAAGACATAGGGTCTGGAGAACAAGTTTCCAGAAGTAACTTTGAAGGTGGTAATTCTGAAGGAAGTAGTTTTGGACAAAGTCCAGAAGCTAGCATTGTTCCGAGTTCTGGAGAAGCTTCAGAACAAGTTTAGAGGCCACAGAGAATCAGACGAATACCAAGTAGGTTTGCATATTTTAGCATGTTGCATGATACTAAAGTAGATTCTGAAGGAGAAATTGTTCAATGTGCCATGTTAGTAGATTTTGAACCAGCGGGTATTGAAGAAGCTCTCAAGAAGAAAGTATGGTTGAATGCCATGAAAGAAGAACTTTAGGCTATTGAAAGAAACAAAACATGGAAGCTGACAAAGCTTTCAGAAAAGAAGAAAGCCATTAGCGTCATATGGGTTTTCAAGGTGAAGCTTAAGCCAGATGGATCAATTTCCAAACACAAAGCGAGACTAGTGGGTAGAGATTTTCTTCAGAAACCTGGACTAGATTACTTTGAGGTATTTGCGCCTGTAGCTAGACACGAAACAATCATACTGGTGATTGCTTTAGCTGCAAACAGAAATTGGCCTTTGATACATTTGGATGTGAAGTCTGCATTTTTGAATGGTCCGTTACAAGAAGAGGTATATGTGTCACAACCTCCTGGATTTGTGAAAAAGAATCAGTAAGGGATGGTATACAAGTTACATAAAGCCTTGTATAAACTGAAACAAGCACCCAGAGCTTGGAATCTGAAAATTGATTCGTTTTTCAAGAGGCAGAAGTTTCAGAAATGTGAGATGGAGTATGGTGTGTATGTGCAGCATTCTGGTAGCAATATGATTCTGGTGTGTATATGTTGATGACATAATGCTAACAGAAAGTTGTCCAAAATATATAGTCAAGTTCAAAGAAGTTCTGATGAATGAATTTGAGATGACAGATCTGGGAAATATAGTATATTTTCTAGGAATGGAGATTCTGTACTCAAAGAAGGGTATCATTCTGCATCAGCTGAAGTATGAACTTGAACTTCTGAAGATATTTGAGCTAGAAAATTGCAAGGCTGCTATCACACCTGCTGATACAAATCAGAAGTTGGACTCTGATTCTGATGGAGAGGATGTGGATGCTACAACCTTCAAACAGATGGTTGGTTCTCTAAGGTATTTGTGTAATACCAAACCTGATATTTGCTATGCAGTTGGAATGGTTAGCAGATACATGAGCAAACCAAAGTGGTCTTGTTGTACCCCAAAATTTTCTCTCTCATTTATCAAGATTTTCCTCACAAGATCTTCTTGGACCCAAGACCAGATTAGGGTTTGCTCAGCTCAAGACATCTCCTTGCACTGATAACCTGAAATTAGGGTTTGAGTTTGCACAAGGATTTTTGGACCATAAATGCTTCATGTGACTTTCATATACCATCTTGGACCCCTAATATTTCTCATACCAAGTTTCATGCCTTGAATCACATCTTTGCCCAGTCAATTGGACAGTTGACCTAAAAATCAGCTGTATTGGGGAAAAAGTCAATTGTGGCCAATTCACAGTTAAACTTCATAATTTTTTATCCACAATAACATTTTAGACTCATATGTACCATTTGATCAAGTTTGGATCACAACTCCTCAAGAAATTTGATCAAATCATCAAAAGGGCAAAATGGTCAAAATTAGGGTTTTGACTGAGAAAGGGCAATTTCTGATTTTTAACCTAGCCAATGACCAATTGGGTTCAAAAATGATTTCAAGGACTCAATGGCATCATCTTGACCTAATTTCATGGTTCAAAAGATCTCAAGTTCATAGGATTGACAAATGAATTTTGCAGTCAACTGATCAAAAATCAACTATGCACTGAAAAGTCAAACTTTGACTTTTTGGTCAAAATCAAGTGCCAAGGGTCATAATTAATCAAGATATGTCAAAATGTGAAACTTGTTGACCAAGAAACCTAAATTTGCAAATTAGGGTTTTAATTTGAAAAATTTTCATAACTTAGAATTTTGCCAAGTATGGAAATTTTCTTATTTTTTCTCAACTTTTTCACCATGATGCAATTGGATTCAAATAAAAATTCCAACATGAAAGTTGTAGTCCTCCATGAAATTTAAAACTTTGATTCACAAAGTTTTCCCAAAAGATGCTTGAATATCAAGTTATGATTTTGTGAATAGGGGTCCATAAACTAAATAACTTAGTGAAATTTTGCCCTAGTTTAGGCAGGTTTTTGACCTAACTTTATGGTAACTTTTCACCTAGTTCCAAGAGGTATCTCAAGTTCAATTTCAAATATGGATTGTAGAGCATGTTTCAAGCTTTCCAAAATGTCCAAGAACTCTCCAAGATCATTTGTGGTTAGGGAGAATCGAAGAAGAGAAAATGGCATTTTGTCACTTTTGTTCAAGCCATTTTTACATGAGTTCAAGTTGCAAATCAGATTCAAACATGATTGTACCTTGCATTACAGATCCTAAATCCCTTCTACACTCCATAATTAAATTCTAACTCAATTGATAATGGCTTTATTTTGACCTTTGGAGCATTGTACAAGAGTTTATTCCATTAATGGCATAAAGGGCACATTGCCATTTTGATAAAGCAAGCTTTTTGCAACTTTGCAATTCTTGAGCCATGGACCTGTTTCTTTTGTGCAAGCATTATTGTGATCGGTGGAAATAGAACTGACTGTTTTGGAATGCTGGTTCGTGAAATGTCGCGGTAAGCAAGAGTCGCCACCGTCTTTTATTTTCTCCAACATGGACAGGACAAAAGCACACCAAAATTCCTTATGAGAATGTTTCTCGGTTCGGGAGGTTGATTTATAGAAAGGGAAGGTGTTAGCATCCTTTCTATCCATGTTTATCCATGGGATCTTAGATACTTGCTCTTTATGTTTTCAAAATGTTTTCTTTTCAAATGTGAGTGGGTTTTTGAAAAAGTTTCATTGAAAGATTTCTGAATGACTCTTGTATCGGTCCTCAAGAGTGTTTGAAAAATTTGTTTTGAAAGCTTTTTGAAAGTGTCGATGTGAAAAGGTTTTTTGTTTGTTTTTGAAAAGAGAGCAAGTATCTATGATTCATCTACCTACCCTAAGGAATTAGGCTGTGTAAATGTCCCTAAGGTAGTGCCATCCCACCATTGAGAGGTAGGTAGCACCACCGTTGGAGGTGTTCGGGTCAATTTGATTGTAGGGACAGTGTGGTCACCGAAGCAACAGTAGGGCACCTTAGAAGCTACCCTTATGTCCTTGATCCTTTTTAATTCGAGGCAACCGTTTCGAGGCAACTATTTCGAGGCAACTGTTTCGAGGCAACTGGATCATGGACATAAGGACCGCTAAGACGTCATTTACTTGACGACCATGTTTCGAAGGCAACGAGTGAGGCGTACCCTAGAAGTGGTGTGTGTATTTGTGTGTTGTTTTCATTTTAACAGTTATCTTTGATCAAGGCATTGTGAGCTACGAGTTGCTTTTAATTACCATACATTCTTTCATGCAATTTAGAGTTTAGGAGTGCGGGAAATTAAAAGACGGAAACATAAAAGCTACGCTATTACAAGGCGCGGGTCTATACATCGCCAAAATACAAAGACCCGTTTTTGATAAAGATGCGGAAAATAAAAATGTGGTAAACCTAATTACTATTACATCCGGAAAGCAGTTACATAATGATCAAAAGAAAATAATGCGCGAAAAGAATAAATTGGATGTCCGAGGGTTTTGACCCTTTGCTTGAAATTAAATTAAATTAGGACTTAATTATTATTTAATTAAAGAAAAGAAATGTTTTTTATATGTTTTTTGTATTTATGAAAATAAAGAAAAAGAATTAAAAGTAAACCCTAATTCTAAATTATTTTTAATTATTAAAAAAAATGTCAAAGTTGACCTAATTTACTAATTAATTAATTTACAAGTTTATTTACAAAATAATAGTAATTAATAATAATAATAATAAATAATGAGGAAAATAATTAATTAAGAAAAAGATGAAAATGTCAAAAAAACCTAATTCTATATATTTTGTATTTATTAAGAAAAAAAGATTAAAGTTTAAAACATAAATTAAACTAAATTAATTGTTAGTCATTTATTTACAAAAACATGTTAGTGGTGAAATTAAATATTAATTAAAAAAACATTTTTTGAGTTTCTGATTTTTTATGGAAAATTATTTAATGGTGAAAAAAACAATTAAAACAATTAAAAAGAATTAGAAAAGAAAAGAAAAGAAAATTAAAAAGGATGCAAACCAAGGGGGGTTTCAGGCCCAAATGGAGGTGATATTGAGGAATCATGGCCCATGAACACAAGGCTCGTTTGACTTCTCATGGATCATGCGTATGCTGCTTGACTGGGGTACACCCTGGATATCATTCTGTGGCCATTGGATGAGTGATCAAGGCCACTTGGCAGGCTAACGTGTGAGGATGCATGATGGAGCCTTGAACGCTTGCTGCATGTGAACGCTTGAGGAAAAATAACAACAATTATATGGGGGGACCTGGGAATCGAACCCAGGTCCCTATACCTGCTAGACACGTCCTCCACCAGCTGAGCTATGAAACGCGTTTATTTACACAACGAATATTATATAGAAAAACAAATATTAATGGTATGAAATCAAAAAAATGCGTTAAAGTTCAAATGCTCCAGTTACAGGACGCCACGCATACCTTCTTCTTCGTTTTTCCTGCAAACATGAAACAAGTAGCAGGGGTTTTAAACCCCCACAAACTGAAAGTCCTGAAAATAGCGATTAGAAGAGGAGGAAATATAAAAAGGGCGCGATAGGCTTAATGGTTTCGTCTTGTTGCAACGATTTTGTCCATACAGGTTTGGTGGTCTAATTTTACAATATATGAAAACCCCCAATATTGAAACTCTGAAACCCTAATATCCTTCAATGGTGGATTTTGATACAAGCAGTTTTAGAACAATTAAACGTTACCAAAAGCTTCAGGGAGATGTTAGTAGCATAAATCAATAGTCAAAACACATGAATGATGCATAGAAATTAGAATTCGATTATGGAAATATTTGTGAAAAACGTGACTCTGTTCTACCGTTTCTTTGAGTATGAGAGCCTGTTCTTGGTTGCAATAGCTTCCTGTTAACTCAGGCAAGATGATGGAATTCTTTTTAGGCGTGGAAAGGCACTGCAAGTATGGTTTCAGTTTCACAACTTTCTTGATTTTTTTTGCAAATTGGTTATGGCCTCTGTGATACGGTGGGAGAACTGACTAGGGTTTTGCGTTTTGTTTTCGCAAATGTTTCGGTTTGAGCAAGAGTCGCCACCGACTTTTTATTTTATCCTAAGGAAAGGTTTAAAAAGCACAGCAAAAACCTTTGAGATATTTTCTTGGGTTCGCGGAGTAGATTATAGAAAGGGAAGGTATTAGCACCCTTTCTATCCATGGTTATCCATGGGCTCTTAGGTACTTGCTTAGATCAACTTGCCTTGGTTTTCAATTGTTTGAAATGGTGCTTGGTGTGTGGTTTTGAAAATGTTTTGAAAAGATGCCTTGTATAGGCTACCCTTGTAACAATTCTTTACTCGAATGTTTTACAAAAGGTGTTTGTCTTTTGAAAAGATGTTTCAAGGTTTTTTTTAAAGTTCGTTTTTTGAAAGTATTTGTAAAGTGTGGTTTGAAATTAGGCAAGTGTTTTCTTTGCAAATTGACAAGTACCTAAGAGTTATCTACCCTAAAGTTTTCTCAAAGATTCTTGTTATGTTTTAAACCTTTTGACAATTTTGTTCCACCATTGTATTTGGTGGACAACCTTGTATTAGGAGGTGAAAGGGACGGGCGCGGGTCATCGTTTAGACCATAATTGCAATAGTGTTAAATGTCTTTGGGCAATTTTTCTTTAAAAGGGACTTGATCATTCATTTAGGCAACATTTTGAGGGACTATGATCATTTGATTGTTTGTTTTACCCAAAGAAGTTCAACATACAATATGGCCCAATTTATTTGAAGGCAACAAAGTGGAATACCCTAGGGGTGCAAGTGTGAAATGTGTTGTCCATTTTTCGTGCTTTTTTGTCTTGTATTAGGTCAAACTATTTTTTTTGTTCATTTTATTCGCATGCAAACCCTAACTCTAGCATAGTATATTTAGAAAGCGATAAAGTGCGAAATTTAAATTCCTACGCTATTACAACACAATAATATGGGGAGGGGGGTACAATGTCTCAAATGGGGTATATTTAGACAAGAATTTAAACCTAACTATTACATCACTTTTTTTTTGAATATTCACAAGACAAATAATTGTATAATTAAATGGAAATTGAAATAAATATGCAAAAATATAAAAAGGGAATTTTTATATGTATGCAAAAAAGATATTATTTATGTGAAATAAAAAGAGAAATAACAAGGTATTATTTTTGGAGTATTTTCAAATTTAGGGCAAAACCCTAATTTTTTTAATCAAAAAGGGATATTAACCAATTAATTCATATAATAACTATTATTTACATACAAAAATAAAATAAAATATAGTATATTTGTAAAAAGGGCATTTTTTAGTATTAAATATTAAAAAATAAAATATGTACATTTTTTGGTATTTTTATCTTAAGCATATTAATATATACCTATATATTTATATTATTTACAAAATGTATATTATATGTATTAGTTAATAATATTTAATATTTAAATAAAAAAGGTAATTTTCCATAAAATATTTTCAGGAGGTAAAAATAAGATAAAATGTATATAAAAATATATTTGTACTATCTTAATATTTTAAACAAAAAGTATATATATATTTATCTATTTATGTACAAACTAAAGAAACAATCAAATAAATACTTAATAAATTCAAAAATGATGAGAAAAATATTTTTATATTTTTAATATGCTGAGAAAAAATAAATGAGTCAGTTAAAAAAAGAAAAAGTCAAAAAACATTAAAAATGAAGCAAATGGGCTCAGGGGTGCAAAACAAAAAAAGTGGTGTGAATAAGAAAATTGCTCAGGCCCAGCCCAAGAAGACATTGTCTTCAACCTTCAGCCAAAAACAATTCAAAAACGCGCGCCCTGTTCTTGATCTTCTAACTCCTGATTCCTGGCTTATTAATAAAAACTCATAACATAAAAAATGTTCAGCATCAAGAGACGAATCCAACCATATGTAGAACTTGATCTAACTCTCTAAGATGAGGGAGAATTTCTCCTCCCCCAAATCCTAACCTAGATTTTCTGCCATTTTAAACCTCAAATTCTCAGAGCTCAAGCAAAAGAAATGAAAAGTAAAAACATGTACATGTTCAGTGGCATGAGTAGAACATGGTTTATTCACAAACTTAGAGCTAATGATGCTTGATAAGAGAGATAGAAGTTCACCAAGATACCTGTTTAGCTGATGTTCTATCTGGCAATGAGGGAGCTTTCAGTGCAAGGTGATGATTGGAAAAGCTTCCTTGAGGTCCAGGGATGCTATTCCAATGTTTACTTTGTCTTGAAAGCTTCTGAATCGTGCTAGAGCACTTCACCTGCAAAACAAGAAACTGAAAATGGTGGAAGTGGTTAGAGGGATTACAGGTCGTGTTTCAAGTCATGGTTAGCTTGCATAGATGCTAGGGAATGTGTGTGAACTGGTTTGGGCAAGAGAGCTTGAGGGAAATGGAAGATGGCACTCAAACTGCAGGCCTGACCCTGTTTTTGCAGTTTGAAGATGATTCTGAGATTGGGAGTGTTTGAGAGGTGTTAGGGTCGTGCAAAAGCTTGGTTGAGATGTCTTGAGTATGTTTGATAAGTTCACTTAAGGGTTTGTGAGCTGATATGAGAGTTGTTGTAAGTTATGATGTGTTTCTTACACTTTAAGCAAGCAATGGTTCCTTTTGGCCTCTAGCCTGTACAGGCCCTCATACTATGCTGCATAATCCCTCCTTGATCAGTGTGATTAACACATAAACTTGTGCCAATTAGATATGGACTGTACTTCTTGGATTTGTAATTGGACATAAAGTGAAACTTTTGCAAAAATGGATATAATGCTTTTTCCAATTTGGGATTAATCCATCATACAATGCTTTAGCTCATGAAACGAGGTCTTAGCACAATGAACATGCATTAAATTATTGAGTGTTGGATGGTTTTAGGACCTGTAATCAAGGGGCATGCTGGTTTGAGAAGTTTGCACAAATTGTGAACATGAAAAATAGCCAATTCAAAAGTGAGTTTTTGCCAAATTGTGAAATTCGAATCTCTCAAGTCATGAGGTTGTTTGATGAGTTATTGGACATTTTGGAAAGCTTGGAATGTGTAATACAATCCATCTTTGAAATGAAAATTGAAATTCCAAGTGGAAGTGTATGGAAAATGGCCTTGAAGTGGGGTAGAAAACTTTGTCAAAATAGGTCAAAAACTCACTAAGTTAAGAATGGTTTAGTGCCCTTATTCAAAAATTTGTAACTTGAGATACAAGCCTCAAATGGGAAAACTTTGTGAATCAATGTTGTAGATTATGCAACAAGCTACAACTTTCATGTTTTGACTTTTGTTTGAATCCAAATGGATCTTGGTGAAAAAGTGGGGCAAAGTTGGGAAAAAATTAGGGTTTTTTATAACTTAGAAAAATTCTAAGTTATGAAAAATTCTAATTTCTAACCCTAATTTGCATTTTGTGATTTCTTGGTGAACAAGTTTCATGATTTGGCATGTTTTGATGAAAAATGAATCTTGACTCTTGATTTTGACCAGAAAGTCAAAGTTTGACTTTTCAGTATACAGTCAAAATTGATCAATTGACTGGGAAATTCAACTGTCAATCTTGTGTACTTGGGATCTTTTGAGTTGGTTGAACATGTCAAGATAATTCCATGGGGTTCTTGAGTCCATATGTGAGCTTGATTTGCCATTGGTTGGGTCAAACAGTCAAAAATTGCCTTTGTGCAGTCAAAACCCTAAAAATGACTATTTTGCCCTTTTGGTGATCTGATCAAATTTCTTATGGAATTGTGATCCAAACTTGATCAAATGGTCCATATGAGTTCATAATGTTGATGTGGGTCAATTTTCATGAGGTTTGACTGTCAATTGGCCACATTTGACTTTTTCCCCAATACAGTTGATTTCTAGGTCAACTGTCCAATTGACTGGGCAAAACTTGGAACTAAGGCTTGAAACTTGGTGAGGATAAACTTGGGGGTCCAATATGAAGCATGAAAGTCATCTTAAGCACTTTAAGTCAAAACATCTTGGTGCAAACACAAACCCTAATTTGGGTCAACAGTGCAAGGAGAGGTCTTGAGCAGATGAAACCCTAACTAGATCTTGGGCTTCAAAGGTTTTGTGATGAGAAATCATTGAGAAATGGGAGGGCAAATTTTGGGGTACAACAGTTGCCCCTGTTCAATCTTCTTGAATCCGAAGAGTCGGATTGGCAAGTTTGCCTTTCGTGACTCGAGGGTAAAAGGAGATTGGACACTAGAGTGCCCGGAAATTTGCACTCGTCAAAGCAATGAATGCGGGAATGGGCTTAGAGATGCCATTTAGAGATGGGCTTATAGATGCCATCTGGAAGGGAATATCAGGAAGGTGTCCAAGCTTTGGACCATCTCTGAACTGGGGGTCTGAACAAGCAATAGGTTGACATCCGTTGTTGGGAGGAATCCGTAAACTGTTTTCAGAAATTTGGAGAAGAAACTGAACAAGACATAGGTTAACATCCGTTACTTGGAGAACCCGTAAACTGTTTTCAGAAATCTTGAAGTTTTGAATAAGCAATAGAGCCGCATCCGTTGTTGGGAAGCGTCCGTAGGCTGTTTTCAGAAAGTCGCATCTGAACAAGTCGATAGGTTAACATCCGTTGTTGGGAAGAATCCATAGACTGTTTTCAGAAGTCTTGAAGAAGAATCTGAACAAGTGATAGGTTAACATCCGTTTATTTGGAGAACCCGTGAACTGTTTTCAGAAATCTTGAGGTTGAATAAGCAATAGAGCAGCGTTCGTTGTTGGGAAGCGTCTGTAAACTGTTTTCAGAAATTTGGAGAAGAAACTGAACAAGCGATAGGTTAACATCCGTTACTTGGAGAACCCGTAAACTGTTTTCAGAAATCTTGAAGTTTTGAATAAGCAATAGAGCCGCATCTGTTGTTGGGAAGCGTCCGTAGGCTGTTTTCAGAAAGTCGCATCTGAACAAGTCGATAGGTTAACATCCGTTGTTGGGAAGAATCCATAGACTGTTTTCAGAAGTCTTGAAGAAGAATCTGAACAAGTGATAGGTTAACATCCGTTTATTTGGAGAACCCGTGAACTATTTTCAGAAATCTTGAGGTTGAATAAGCAATAGAGCAGCGTCCGTTGTTGGGAAGCGTCCGTAAACTGTTTTCAACGGTTGAGAAAAGTCTGAATAAGTGATAGATTAACATCCGTTGTTGGGAAGAATCCATGAACTGTTTTCATAAGTCTTGAGAAGAATCTGAACAAGTGATAGGTTAACATCCGTTACTTGGAGAACCCGCAAACTGTTTTCAGAAGTCTTGAAGTTGAATAAGAACTGGCGTGGGGTTGCTTGATGATGAATCTGTGTAAAACTGCATCTGAAACTGTTAAGGATAGTTTTTTATTCTTATCCTGAAAAGGACAAAATGTCAGCTGAACACAAAATTATGTTGCATGAAATGTATGATGCAATATATGTTATCAATGGTATGATATGAATGTAATGAATGCGCATGTAAGTTGATGAGCCGCCTTGCTGGGGATAGATGAACCCTGGAGGGCTGCAGATAAAAGCATCCTGACTGCTTCTGGGAAGAATAATTCCTTGGCTGTGACTGGGGAATAAGGAGCTTGGGTTGTCTGCCAAACCTCTGGGGAATTCCTGATGCAATCTACTGGGGAGCACCAATCTAGCAGACTTATGCTGGGGATACAAGACCGGGAATCTTCAGTCCTGGCGACTTCACCGGGGAACTCAAGATTTATTCTCCTAAAACTCCGTGGGGAGAAGGCTCATTAGTCTAGCTCCGCTGGGGATTGATAATTTGAAGCTTTAGCTCGGCTGGGGACGCCGAAGCTTAAACTCTGAGGGGAATTGAATTCCGGAGGATTCTCTGGCTGGGGATTTGCAAAGATAAGTTACTGCTGGGGAATCTTGATGAACTCCGCTGGGGATAGGAAGAATTTTGGCGAGTGTGATCTTCCGTGGTTGTTAGCTGAGGATAACCCAGTTATAAGGCCTTGTGAGGAATAACTTTGAATAAAACTCGGGAGAGACGTCCGTGCTCTGCAGGGAATAAGCTTCCAGAATCTACTGGAGGTGAGTTTCAAGACTTGCTAGGGATATGGATTCCAAATCTCTCGGGGGCTTCCTTTGAAGGGTATCAAGATATCCAACTGCTCCTTTGACCTATTAGTAATCCTCTTTCCCGACTCATAAGAGAATGGGCATGTTTCAAATGCATATGCCTATTTAACAAAACATTGGACGTTTCTCAAAATAGTGCAAGAGAAAAGAAAAGGAAATGACACAAATTTCTGGGAAAAGTATTTGTATTGATTTTCTATGAGTATATTTGTACAAAGGAGACAATTATCCTAGTAAGAGGATTTTGTCGTAAATATTCGAAAGATTTATACAAAATAAAGTTGGCTATGTGAAATAATTCCATGGGATTCCATTCCGCTATAGCTTTCACAACCCTGAATATCTGCCCATTCAATGCTTCGTTTGATGATGACTGGATTGATCAGAAGCCTGGAACCGGTTGATGAAGAGATTGTCCTTGAAGTGATCCGACGAGACATAGTCATACGCTTTAATTCCCTAACTTTTGCCTGAATCGCCCTTTCGGGTTTTCGATCCACCGGGAAACCCCTTTTTGCCCAAGCCGCCCTTTCGGGTTTTCGACTTGCCGGGTGTACAGATTTTTTTGTTTTTATCCCTAATTTTTGCCTGAACCGCCCTTTCGGGTTTTCGATCCACCAGGATGCCCATTTTTTGCCCAAGCCGCCCTTTCGGGTTTTTCGACTTGTCGGGTTATTTTATGCGTAGTATCTTTTGACTATGTCTGCGTTCGCAGGGTGCGGCAAATCGTCGCCGTCCATGGTGGTCAGAATCATTGCACCACCAGAAAATATGCTCTTGATCACAAATGGTCCTTCATATGTAGGAGTCCATTTGCCCCTGGGATCACTTTGCGGCAAGATAATCCGCTTGATTACAAGATCTCCTACTTGATATACTTGACGTCTGACTTTCTTATTGAAGGCCTTGATCATCCGTTTTTGATACGTCTGACCATGGCATATAGCAGCAAGTCTTTTTTCGTCGATCAGATTGAGTTGATCAAGTCGGGTTTGCATCCAATCATCTTCATTCAAACCTGCATCCTTCATAATCCTTAGAGAAGGAATCTGGACTTCCATAGGCAAAACAGGTTCCATGCCATAAACCAAAGAAAATGGGGTTGCCCCAGTTGAAGTACGTGTCTTCGTACGGTATCCATGCAGAGCAAACGGTAACATCTCATGCCAGCCTTTGTAAGTGACTGTCATTTTCTGAATGATCTTCTTAATGTTTTTGTTCGCAGCTTCAACAGCACCGTTCATCTTCGGCCGATAGGGAGATGAATTGTGATGATAAATCTTGAACTGTTCGCACAATGCAGTGATCATTGTGTTATTCAGATTTGTACCGTTGTCTGTGATGATCCTGTCTGGAACACCATACCGACATATGAGATTTTGCTTGATAAAGCGGGCAACCACATTTTTAGTAACAGATGCGAAGGAAGCTGCTTCGACCCATTTGGTGAAATAGTCAATGGCAACCAGGATGAAGCGATGTCCGTTGGAAGTCGTGGGCTTGATCTCTCCAATCATATCAATGCCCCACATTGCAAAGGGCCACGGAGCAGTCAGGACGTTGAGAGGAACCGGAGGGATATGAACTTTGTCAGCATAGACTTGACACTTGTGGCAAGTACGGGAATGTTGATGGCAGTCAGCCTCCATAGTAGACCAGTAATAGCCTGCCCTTAGGATCTTCTTAGCCATCGTATGCCCGCTCAAGTGAGTGCCAAATGTGCCGCTGTGTATATCAGTCATGATCAACTCTGCTTCAGCTTTTTCCACACATCGGAGTAATACACAATCATGGCTTCGTTTGTAAAGGATGTCGTTGCTCAGGAAGAACTTAGCAACGAATTTCCTTAAGAACTTCTTGTCATTTACGGAAGCTCCTTCAGGATAATCTCTAGTTCCGAGATACCTTTTGATTTCATGGAACCAAGGTTGTTCCACTACTTCTTCGGTATTAATCTCGTGGCAATGCACAGGTTCATCCATTCGCTCGATGGTGATTTGGGGAGCCTCGTTATCCCAGTTGAGTTTAAACATGGAGGACATTGTGGCTAGAGCATCCGCTAGCTGATTCTCTTCTCGCGGGAAATGCTCGAAGGTAATTTGCTCGAAATGAGGCAACAATGTCAGGACATGTTCTTTGTATGGGATAAGATTAGGATGTTTAGTATCCCAGTCTCCTTTGATTTGACTGATAACCAAAGCCGAGTCCCCAAATACGATCAAAGATTTGATCCCCAAGTCTATAGCAGCCTTGAGACCAAAGATGCAAGCTTCATACTCAGCTATGTTGTTTGTGCAGCTGAAGCAAAGTCGGGCCGTGAAAGGTGTGTGACAACCTTCTGGAGAAATGAGTACTGCGCCGATACCGTTTCCAAGTGCATTTGAAGCACCATCAAAGTACAGGGTCCATCGAGATCCCTTTGCGGGTCCGTCATATGGTCCGTCACCTTCAACGTTGTCCAAATTCATGATGTCCTCGTCTGGGAAGTCAAATCTCATGGGCTGATAATCTTCGATAGCCTGATGAGCCAGATGGTCAGCTAATACACTCCCTTTTATAGATTTTTGGGTGGTGTACTGGATGTCATACTCAGTTAAGATCATTTGCCATCTAGCTATCCTTCCAGATAAAGCGGGCTTATCGAAGATATACTTGATAGGGTCCATTTTGGACATCAACAAGGTAGTATGAGTCAGCATATACTGTCTTAGTCGGCGAGCAGCCCATACCAAAGCGCAGCAATTTTTCTCGAGCAGTGAGTAGCGAGTCTCACAGTCGGTAAACTTTTTGCTAAGGTAATAAATAGCATGCTCTTTTCGGCCAGACTCGTCATGCTGGCCCAAAACACACCCCATTGAGTTATCCAAGACGGTTAAGTACATGATCAATGGTCTTCCTTCGACGGGTGGCATCATAATGGGAGGTTCTAGCAGATACTCCTTGATTCTATCAAAAGCAGCTTGACAATCGTCGTTCCATTCCACTACCTGATCTTTTTCCAAGAGTTTGAAAATTGGCTCACAGGTAGAAGTTAGATGTGAGATGAATCTGGCAATATAGTTTAAGCGCCCCAAGAATCCTCTAACCTCCTTTTCAGTACGGGGAGCAGGCATCTCTTGTATTGCTTTTACTTTTTCCGGATCGACTTCAATGCCTTTGTTGCTTACAATGAATCCCAGGAGTTTACCAGACCTAACTCCAAAAGTGCATTTACTTGGATACAGCATGAGCTTGTATTCTTTTAACCTGGCAAACAGCTTTTCCAGATGTTCAAGGTGCTCTTCCTCTGTTTGTGACCGAGCTATCATATCGTCTACGTAAAATTCAATCTCATGATGTATCATATCATGAAATAAAGCTACCATGGCGCGTTGATAAGTTGCCCCTACGTTCTTTAGCCCGAACGGCATCACCTTGTAACAGAAAGTGCCCCATTGTGTGACAAAAGTTGTTTTCTCCATGTCCTCGGGGGCCATTTTGATTTGATTGTAGCCCGAGAATCCATCCATGAAGGAAAACACTTTATGCTGAGTTGTATTGTCGATCAAAATGTCGATGTGTGGCAGCGGAAAATCATCTTTGGGGCTGGCCCTATTCAAATCCCGGTAGTCCACACACATCCTGACTTTGCCATCTTTCTTGGGTACCGGCACAATGTTAGCGACCCATTGAGGATAGGACGTAACAGCCAGAAAGCCAGCGTCGAATTGCTTCATTACTTCTGCCTTGATCTTTTCAGACATGTCAGGCCTCATTCGGCGAACTTTTTGCTTGATTGGTGGACAATCCTCTCTTGTGGGGAGACAGTGAACCACGATGTCTGTGTCTAGACCCGGCATGTCTTCATAGGACCAAGCGAAGATTTCAACATACTCATTCAACAACTGTACCAAGCGCTCCTTGACTTTTGGTTCCAGATTGGCACCCACTTGCACCTCCTTCCGGTCCTCCTCAGTTCCCAAGTTAACAGTTTCTAATGGCTCTTCATGCGGTAAGATGGCCCTTTCCTCTTGTTGTAGAAGTCTGGCTAGTTCCCCTGGTACTTCACAACCTTCGTCATCTTCATACTCGGCTAGATTGACCAGATCTTCAGAGTTATTGAAAGATACAGCAGAATAGTCACCCATGGAATCCGGAGTGGATGGGTACCTGCATTGGTGAGTGTGGGTGTGTGTAAGGGATAGCCATCCTTAAACAAAAAATGCAAAAGGAAAGAAAATGAACATAAGCAGTTTATCAAATGAAAAACGTCCAATGAATCATTAAACATGGCATATGAATATGAAAAATAATCAAAACCCTTACAAGTAGACCTACATGCCCCGGGCAAGGCAGGAGGTGAAAAGATAGTGTACGGATTGTTTGAAAGTAAATATTACAGACCAAATAGGAAATGTTTAACAGATAAATTACTGATGAATAAAAGTGATGGGGACAAAGTCCTTAGCCTCCCAATTGCTCAATCCTCCTCTGACAGTTGGATAAATCCACTCTTCAATGTTGCTCTCCTTGTCTTCATCTTCCAGGGCGTTGATTCCGTAGGGAGAAATTTTGACTGGCTCCCTTTCAATCTTCGCACGGCGCATAACTTTCTGGCCAGCGGCTGTGAACCCCAATCCAAACTTGTCAGTCTTATGCGGAATGTCAGGTAACTGCCCCCATGCTGAATTCTTCCCTTCTTTTATCGCGGCCCTTGCATCTTCCAGAGATGCCATCCTGGCCATCTGCCTCGGTGCCTCAGCCGTCAACTTCGCTACTGCTATTTCAGGAAGGACTTCTTCGAAATGTTGAAACGGCGTCTCAATGAACTCCCCTTCTACCTCCACATATCGGAAAGAATTTAAGTGGCTAATCATGTACTCTTCTTCGCCATGGATAGTAATGATCTTTCCCTTGACAGGATACTTCAACATCTGATGCAAGGAGGAGGTGACTGCCCCAGCATGGTGTATCCAAGGCCTACCCATCAAGCAAGAGTATGACGGGCGGATGTCCATCACATAGAAAGTGGATTTAAACACCTCGGTGCCTATCTTGATGGGAATTTCAACCTCTCCATGGACCATTCTCTTCGAACCATCGAAAGCTCTGACAACAATATCACTCGGCTTCAATTCCAACCCTTCACAATCTAGTCGGTCCAAGGCCTTCTTAGGCAAAACATTTAGCGACGAACCGGTATCAACCAAAACATGTGCAAGAGTGGTTTCGCGACACTCGATTGAAATATGCAAAGCATCATTGTGGTTTCTGCCTTTAGGGGTTAAGTCGGTATCAGAAAAACCTAGTCCATTGTCCGCAGTCAGGCTAGCCACGCAATTTTGAAATTGATCCGCAGAGGTTTCCTGGGGCACATGAGCTGCCTTCAGGAATTTTATCAGGGCTTTAGCGTGCGCTTCTGAGCAAAGTAGTAGTGCCAGCATGGAGATCTTGGAGGGGGTTTGCCCCAGCTGTTCTACCACATCGTAATCACTTCTCTTGATTATCCTCAAAATCTCATCCATTTCCTTCTTGGAGGTTTCCGGGATAACCAAGGGTTGAGCCCTCGTCCTGACGGGCTCATCTTGGATTCCCTTACCTTTGTCAGTAGCGGTAGGAGAGATAGTACTAGGAACAACAACGTCTTCAATCAGAGGAGTTCTAGCAGAGAGTTTTATTGGTGAAGGGATGACTTCGTTAGCTGATGAGGGTCCAAAGACTGCTCTTAGAGGGGCAATCTCTGGAGAAAATATTCTCCCGCTCCTGGTGATTTTGCTGGTGCCCGCAATGTTACTAATGCTGGCTCTTTCATCATCCGAACTTTCTTCAATTACCTCGATTTGCTTGATACCATGGTAGTAGATGTCACCGCCATAGTTCCAAGGTATCGACTTCTCAGAAACATAGGGAACAGGTCCTGGCATTGTTATCTTCAAAGGAACAGATTTTGCAGCTGGTGTAATCTTAACAGGCTTTTTGACGGCCTTGGAAAGATTGGCGTGAATGGTTATGATTGAGACATCTTCAGTATGAACTGGAACAGCGGAGACTTTTTCAAACAAAATTTGTCGACTATCCATAAGGCCTTGGATGCCTTTCTTCAGTAGCGGACAATCAAACGGCAGAGAGTAGCAACAATAGCAGTCTTCTTTACATCCCGGGAAGATCCTGGCCCTCAACAGATTCAACTTAATGGTTAGCAGCGGAGTAGTCAGATCACTGACATCAGCAACATACAAATCTTCTTCAATGGCGTTGACATTTCGGCCGTGCTTCGGCATGGGTGCAGATATCACATTAGGCTTCTCTGGAGCGTCAAACTCTACCTCCTTAGCCTCTATCAGGTCTTGGATTTTATGCTTGAGTGCCCAGCAATCATTGGTGTCGTGTCCAACACTGTCCGAATGGTAGGCGCATTTAGCATTGGCATGATAATACGGAGAGGACGTATTCACATTCTTTGGTGCCTCCTTGATGGTGGCGAGGTTCAACTTCAGTAGATGGGGAAGCACTTGCGCTGGAGTCATATTAATGCGGGTGAAATGCCGTTGTGGCCGTTCCACCCGTTGTTGATTTGGTCTGGACTGGTTATAGCGAGGTTGCTCGCTTGGAGTGTTTTGAATCATTACGGCCCCCACAGTTGGCCGACGCTCCGTCTTCCCTGCTCTTCTCTGAGAATATACCATAGCTGTCTCCTTCTTAAAAGGTTTCTTCTCAACACTTGCAGCAACACCCTTCTGAATCTTTCCTGACTTGATGCCAGCCTCTATTCTTTCGCCTGTTAAGATCAAATCGGTAAACCCCGCGGAAGAGTTACCAATTAGATGATTGAAAAATGGCCCAGATAGGGTCCCGAGAAACATATCAACGAGTTCACGATCGGTTAAAGGAGGTTGCACCCTGCCAGCCAAATCCCTCCATTTTTGTGCATATTCTTTGAATCCCTCACTTGTTCCTAGTGACATACCCTGAAGCTGGGTACGAGTAGGAGCAAGATCAGAATTATACTGGTATTGTTTGTAGAAAGCGGTGGCCAAATCTTCCCAATTTCTGACACTGGTTCCTTCTAGCTGATAAAACCACTCCAACTGAGCTCCCGACAGGCTATCTTGAAAGAAATGAATCCAGAGATTTTTATTTGCTGTATAGGGTTGAATCTTTCTTACGTAGGACCTGAGATGCATTTTGGGACAGGACAGCCCATCATACCTCACAAACACTGGTACTTTCAATTTTGGGGGAATCACAATCCCGACAACCAAGCCCAAGTCTTCAAAATCCAAACCCGGTACTCTCTGTAGTTCCATGGCAGCCAATCTGTCTTCTAAACCCTTGTATTTATCATCAGCTGGAGGATATTGCTGGTCAGAATAATCTTCATCCTCTTCAACCTCTTCTTCCTCTGCATCAGACTCGGAAGGCACCGCAACTCCATCTCTTTTACTAGTCCCTTCATCAGAAGTAGGAGGAAATTCAAGCACTCTCCGAGCTTCTCTGTCAAATCTTCTCCCCAAAGTAGCCACCCCAATCCTCTTTTTCTTCTTCTTCATTGGGTCCTTATTCCCCAATTGAGTCTTGATATCCTCCTGACTTTTAACCAAAGTCATCAGGAGTTGCTGGAACTGTGCATTCTGAGCTTGTAGGTCTTTGACTGTTTGCTCGAGATCCATCCTACTGTAATAAACAGCAGACAGCTAAGGAAACCTGGAGTGAGACCTGCTTATGCACATGATGAATGGTATGCTTATGTATGCAATGCATTCAAGGATTTGGAACATTCAAAATTGTTTCAGACAAAGAAGAACGCACGTCATATTAATAAGAAGAAATTTGTTAGTACATAAATGCCCCATGGGCCAAATATTACAAAATAAACTTCTTAAGGCAGAAAGACATTGCGCATCCTCTTTGGTGCGATGTAGGTATTGAGGGCCTCTTGCTCGTGGAGTCGGCGGGTGAGCTCTAGAACCTTCTTTTCACTGGCGTAGTAGCTAGCTTCAAAAGTATTCCGTTCCTCCTTGAGCTGAATCCAACTTTTCTGCATTTCCTCCCATGATGTAGGCATGTCTGGATGTAGGATGGTGTAGGGAACCTCTCCTTAACTGACGGGCTCTTTAATCACTGGGAGTACATGAGGATAAGGCATCATTAGACTTTGGGCTCGGGCTCGTACCCACTTGAGATAGGGCTCAAGAGGGATGGAGTTCTTGTGTCCCAGAGTCTTGCTATCGACCTTGTTGAGTTTTCCCCATGCTCTGATGAATCTTTGGCGAAGTCCTTGCGCATCGTTGTCGAAGTCAAAAACTAGGCTAGGAATCAACATATCATGAGGGCCGTCCCTCCGTGCATATCCAAATTGCCTCAAAGCTAGGCAAGGGTTGTAGGTGATACCTCCCCTGATTCCAAGTAAAGGAACATTAGGAAACTCTCCGCAATGATCGACAATGATGACATTTTCTCTGGACCGATAACACCAATGCACATCAGAATGAGTAAGAGTCATCAACCGTTGGGACCACCTTGTACCTTGTTCATTCTTTAGGACAGATTGTGGAAGGTGCGAAATAAACCACCTTGCAAGGATAGAAGTACAGCACATGAGAACACCCCTCTTTCTCATTGTTCGTGTGTAAAATGAGTGAAGGATGTCCCCAAGCAATGTTGGTATTGGATTTCTGGACAAGAAGATTTTGACGGCGTTGACATCTACCAATTGGTCAGGATTTGGGAACAAGACCAACCCATAGATAAGGAGTGCCACAATTTCTTCAAAGGCTTGTAGGTCCAATGAATTCCAACATTCCTGTGCCTTCTCAAACAAGAATTTTGCTAAGAATCCCTTGACGCCGCTTCTGGTTTCCCAATGCCCCTTGATGTCAGATGGTTGTAGATGTAATGCTCGAGCAACATCTTCCGGCTTTGGTTCCTTTTCCGTACCGTTGAAGGGTAGTTGATTAAGGATAGGGATTCTTAGGAGTTGAGAAAACTCCTCCAAAGTGGGTACCAACTGATAATCAGGGAAAGTGAAGCAGTGGTGAAGAGGGTCAAAGAACTGGAATAGCACTTTCATCATGTCTTCTTCAATGTTGGTGTTGACTAGGCTGAGCAGTCTACCATGCCTTTCACTGAAGGATGAATTTTCCGGAATTCTTGAGGTGAGCTCTTTGAGTTGAGGAGAAATTCTCACAAGGTTGACTTGAATGGTATTTCTGCGAGGAATTTCCATGACCTACAAAACAGGAACAAAGATGAAGATCCAAACCCTTGAAATGGTTAGTAAATGCATATGATGCTTCATGATGTTTATGATGTATGCACAAAACATATGTACAAGCAAATCACACCAAACCCTAGTTTCAGGCTTGCATGGGGTTTCATAGGTAAGTACCCTCTTGAGTGTAGTTGGCTTAAAAACCTGTCCTATAAATAGTAACCGGGTTCTAAGGAGCTCAATATCACGGGATTGTTTTCATTGTTCATTGTTTTGGTTTAGCCACTTAACTAGCGACCAAAATATTCCAAGAAAACAACCCTCAATGAGTGTAGTATCGAGTATCTACCAACTTCGGACTGCACCAAAGCCGGTCATCTTACTACCCCTAATAAAAGGCCAAGATGGTCAAGTAAGGTTCTAGGTCATTAGTGCTTAGTGACATCACTCAGCGGCCCCGTACTCTCCTTGATTGAACTCAAGGGTTACCGGTACTCACAAATATGTCGCACTAATATAGTTATTGCTTCGACCGTGTCGGTATACCCCGCACAGTTTCCACAACGTATTGCTATCTATGAATGTTCCCAAAATCCGGGTGTAGGATTGCAAACCCAAACAATAGAGCCAAGATATAAAGCAAACAAATCAAACAATTAGTCATGCAAGAGGGTGATCTAAGCCCTAAGGTTACTCCACTTTTAAAGGAATTCCCTTCCCCAGCAGAGTCGCCAGTTCTGTGATACGGTGGGAGAACTGACTAGGGTTTTGCATTTTGTTTTCGCAAATGTTTCGGTTTGAGCAAGAGTCGCCACCGACTTTTTATTTTATCCTAAGGAAAGGTTTAAAAAGCACAGCAAAAACCTTTGAGATATTTTCTTGGGTTCGCGGAGTAGATTATAGAAAGGGAAGGTATTAGCACCCTTTCTATCCATGGTTATCCATGGGCTCTTAGGTACTTGCTTAGATCAACTTGCCTTGGTTTTCAATTGTTTGAAATGGTGCTTGGTGTGTGGTTTTGAAAATGTTTTGAAAAGATGCCTTGTATAGGCTACCCTTGTAACAATTCTTTACTCGAATGTTTTACAAAAGGTGTTTGTCTTTTGAAAAGATGTTTCAAGGTTTTTTTTAAAGTTCGTTTTTTGAAAGTATTTGTAAAGTGTGGTTTGAAATTAGGCAAGTGTTTTCTTTGCAAATTGACAAGTACCTAAGAGTTATCTACCCTAAAGTTTTCTCAAAGATTCTTGTTATGTTTTAAACCTTTTGACAATTTTGTTCCACCATTGTATTTGGTGGACAACCTTGTATTAGGAGGTGAAAGGGACGGGCGCGGGTAATCGTTTAGACCATAATTGCAATAGTGTTAAATGTCTTTCGGCAATTTTTCTTTAAAAGGGACTTGATCATTCATTTAGGCAACATTTTGAGGGACTATGATCATTTGATTGTTTGTTTTACCCAAAGAAGTTCAACATACAATATGGCCCAATTTATTTGAAGGCAACAAAGTGGAATACCCTAGGGGTGCAAGTGTGAAATGTGTTGTCCATTTTTCATGCTTTTTTGTCTTGTATTAGGTCAAACTATTTTTTTTGTTCATTTTATTCGCATGCAAACCCTAACTCTAGCATAGTATATTTAGAAAGCGATAAAGTGCGAAATTTAAATTCCTACGCTATTACAACACAATAATATGGGGAGGGGGGTACAATGTCTCAAATGGGGTATATTTAGACAAGAATTTAAACCTAACTATTACATCACTTTTTTTTTTGAATATTCACAAGACAAATAATTGTATAATTAAATGGAAATTGAAATAAATATGCAAAAATATAAAAAGGGAATTTTTATATGTATGCAAAAAAGATATTATTTATGTGAAATAAAAAGAGAAATAACAAGGTATTATTTTTGGAGTATTTTCAAATTTAGGGCAAAACCCTAATTTTTTTAATCAAAAAGGGATATTAACCAATTAATTCATATAATAACTATTATTTACATACAAAAATAAAATAAAATATAGTATATTTGTAAAAAGGGCATTTTTTAGTATTAAATATTAAAAAATAAAATATGTACATTTTTTGGTATTTTTATCTTAAGCATATTAATATATACCTATATATTTATATTATTTACAAAATGTATATTATATGTATTAGTTAATAATATTTAATATTTAAATAAAAAAGGTAATTTTCCATAAAATATTTTCAGGAGGTAAAAATAAGATAAAATGTATATAAAAATATATTTGTACTATCTTAATATTTTAAACAAAAAGTATATATATATTTATCTATTTATGTACAAACTAAAGAAACAATCAAATAAATACTTAATAAATTCAAAAATGATGAGAAAAATATTTTTATATTTTTAATATGCTGAGAAAAAATAAATGAGTCAGTTAAAAAAAGAAAAAGTCAAAAAACATTAAAAATGAAGCAAATGGGCTCAGGGGTGCAAAACAAAAAAAGTGGTGTGAATAAGAAAATTGCTCAAGCCCAGCCCAAGAAGACATTGTCTTCAACCTTCAGCCAAAAACAATTCAAAAACACGCGCCCTGTTCTTGATCTTCTAACTCCTGATTCCTGGCTTATTAATAAAAACTCATAACATAAAAAATGTTCAGCATCAAGAGACGAATCCAACCATATGCAGAACTTGATCTAACTCTCTAAGATGAGGGAGAATTTCTCCTCCCCCAAATCCTAACCTAGATTTTCTGCCATTTTTAAACCTCAAATTCTCACAGCTCAAGCAAAAGAAATGAAAAGTAAAAACATGTACATGTTCAGTGGCATGAGTAGAACATGGTTTATTCACAAACTTAGAGCTAATGATGCTTGATAAGAGAGATAGAAGTTCACCAAGATACCTGTTCAGCTGATGTTCTATCTGGCAATGAGGGAGCTTTCAGTGCAAGGTGATGATTGGAAAAGCATCCTTGAGGTCCAGGGATGCTATTCCAATGTTTACTTTGTCTTGAAAGCTTCTGAATCGTGCTAGAGCACTTCACCTGCAAAACAAGAAACTGAAAATGGTGGAAGTGGTTAGAGGGATTACAGGTCGTGTTTCAAGTCATGGTTAGCTTGCATAGATGCTAGGCAATGTGTGTGAACTGGTTTGGGCAAGAGAGCTTGAGGGAAATGGAAGATGGCACTCAAACTGCAGGCCTGACCCTGTTTTTGCAGTTTGAAGATGATTCTGAGATTGGGAGTGTTTGAGAGGTGTTAGGGTCGTGCAAAAGCTTGGTTGAGATGTCTTGAGTATGTTTGATAAGTTCACTTAAGGGTTTGTGAGCTGATATGAGAGTTGTTGTAAGTTATGATGTGTTTCTTACACTTTAAGCAAGCAATGGTTCCTTTTGGCCTCTAGCCTGTACAGGCCCTCATACTATGCTGCATAATCCCTCCTTGATCAGTGTGATTATCACATAAACTTGTGCCAATTATATATGGATTGTACTTCTTGGATTTGTAATTGGACATAAAGTGAAACTTTTGCAAAAATGGATATAATGCTTTTTCCAATTTGGGATTAATCCATCATACAATGCTTTAGCTCATGAAACGAGGTCTTAGCACAATGAACATGCATTAAATTATTGAGTGTTGGATGGTTTTAGGACCTGTAATCAAGGGGCGTGCTGGTTTGAGATGTTTGCACAAATTATGAACATGAAAAATAGCCAATTCAAAAGTGAGTTTTTGCCAAATTGTGAAATTCGAATCTCTCAAGTCATGAGGTTGTTTGATGAGTTATTGGACATTTTGGAAAGCTTGGAATGTGTAATACAATCCATCTTTGAAATGAAAATTGAAATTCCAAGTGGAAGTGTAAGGAAAATGGCCTTGAAGTGGGGTAGAAAACTTTGTCAAAATAGGTCAAAAACTCACTAAGTTAAGAATGGTTTAGTGCCCTTATTCAAAAATTTGTAACTTGAGATACAAGCCTCAAATGGGAAAACTTTGTGAATCAAAGTTGTAGATTATGCAACAAGCTACAACTTTCATGTTTTGACTTTTGTTTGAATCCAAATGGATCTTGGTGAAAAAGTGGGGCAAAGTTGGGAAAAAATTAGGGTTTTTTATAACTTAGAAAAATTCTAAGTTATGAAAAATTCTAATTTCTAACCCTAATTTGCATTTTGTGATTTCTTGGTGAACAAGTTTCATGATTTGGCATGTTTTGATGAAAAATGAATCTTGACTCTTGATTTTGACCAGAAAGTCAAAGTTTGACTTTTCAGTATACAGTCAAAATTGATCAATTGACTGGGAAATTCAACTGTCAATCTTGTGTACTTGGGATCTTTTGAGTTGGTTGAACATGTCAAGATAATTCCATGGGGTTCTTGAGTCCATATGTGAGCTTGATTTTCCATTGGTTGGGTCAAACAGTCAAAAATTGCCTTTGTGCAGTCAAAACCCTAAAAATGACCATTTTGCCCTTTTGGTGATCTGATCAAATTTCTTATGGAATTGTAATCCAAACTTGATCAAATGGTCCATATGAGTTCATAATGTTGATGTGGGTCAATTTTCATGAGGTTTGACTGTCAATTGGCCACAGTTGACTTTTTCCCCAATACAGTTGATTTCTAGGTCAACTGTCCAATTGACTGGGCAAAACTTGGAACTAAGGCTTGAAACTTGGTGAGGATAAACTTGGGGGTCCAATATGAAGCATGAAAGTCATCTTAAGCACTTTAAGTCAAAACATCTTGGTGCAAACACAAACCCTAATTTGGGTCAACAGTGCAAGGAGAGGTCTTGAGCAGATGAAACCCTAACTGGATCTTGGGCTTCAAAGGTTTTGTGATGAGAAATCATTGAGAAATGGGAGGGCAAATTTTGGGGTACAACAGTTGCCCCTGTTAAATCTTCTTGAATCCGAAGAGTCAGATTGGCAAGTTTGCCTTTCGTGACTCGAGGGTAAAAGGAGATTGGACACTAGAGTGCCCGGAAATTTGCACTCGTCAAAGCAATGAATGTGGGATTGGGCTTAGAGATGCCATTTGGAGATGGGCTTAGAGATGCCATCTGGAAGGGAAGATCAGGAAGGTGTCCAAGCTTTGGACCATCTCTGAACTGGGGGTCTGAACAAGCAATAGGTTGACATCCGTTGTTGGGAGGAATCCGTAAACTGTTTTCAGAAATTTGGAGAAGAAACTGAACAAGCGATAGGTTAACATCCGTTACTTGGAGAACCCGTAAACTGTTTTCAGAAATCTTGAAGTTTTGAATAAGCAATAGAGCCGCATCCGTTATTGGGAAGCGTCCGTAGGCTGTTTTCAGAAAGTCGCATTTGAACAAGTCGATAGGTTAACATCCGTTGTTGGGAAGAATCCATAGACTGTTTTCAGAAGTCTTGAAGAAGAATCTGAACAAGTGATAGGTTAACATCCGTTTATTTGGAGAACCCGTGAACTGTTTTCAGAAATCTTGAGGTTGAATAAGCAATAGAGCAACGGCCGTTGTTGGGAAGCGTCCGTAAACTGTTTTCAGAAATTTGGAGAAGAAACTGAACATGCGATAGGTTAACATCCGTTACTTGGAGAACCCGTAAACTGTTTTCAGAAATCTTGAAGTTTTGAATAAGCAATAGAGCCGCATCCGTTGTTGGGAAGCGTCCGTAGGCTGTTTTCAGAAAGTCGCATCTGAACAAGTCGATAGGTTAACATCCGTTGTTGGGAAGAATCCATAGACTGTTTTCAGAAGTCTTGAAGAAGAATCTGAACAAGTGATAGGTTAACATCTGTTTATTTGGAGAACCCGTGAACTGTTTTCAGAAATCTTGAGGTTGAATAAGCAATAGAGCAGCGTTCGTTGTTGGGAAGCGTCCGTAAATTGTTTTCAACGGTTGAGAAAAGTCTGAATAAGTGATAGATTAACATCCGTTGTTGGGAAGAATCCATGAACTGTTTTCAGAAGTCTTGAGAAGAATCTGAACAAGTGATAGGTTAACATTCGTTACTTGGAGAACCCGCAAACTGTTTTCAGAAGTCTTGAAGTTGAATAAGAACTGGCGTGGGGTTGCTTGATGATGAATCTGTGTAAAACTGCATCTGAAACTGTTAAGGATAGTTTTTTATTCTTATCCTGAAAAGGACAAAATGTCAGCTGAACACAAAATTATGTTGCATGAAATGTATAATGCAATATATGTTATCAATGGTATGATATGAATGTAATGAATGCGCATGTAAGTTGATGAGCCGCCTTGCTGGGGATAGATGAACCCTGGAGGGCTGCAGATAAAAGCATCCTGACTGCTGCCGGGAAGAATAATTCCTTGGCTGTGACTGGGGAATAAGGAGCTTGGGTTGTCTGCCAAACCTCTGGGGAATTCCTGATGCAATCTACTGGGGAGCACCAATCTAGCAGACTTATGTTGGGGATACAAGACCAGGAATCTTCAGTCCTGGCGAATTCACCGGGGAACTCAAGATTTATTCTCCTAAAACTCCGTGGGGAGAAGGCTCATTAGTCTAGCTCCGCTGGGGATTGATAATTTGAAGCTTTAGCTCGGCTGGGGACGCCGAAGCTTAAACTCTGAGGGGAATTGAATTCCGGAGGATTCTCTGGCTGGGGATTTGCAAAGATAAGTTACTGCTGGGGAATCTTGATGAACTCCGCTGGGGATAGGAAGAATTTTGGCGAGTGTGATCTTCCGTGGTTGTTAGCTGAGGATAACCCAGTTATAAGGCCTTGTGAGGAATAACTTTGAATAAAACTCGGGAGAGACGTCCGTGCTCTGCAGGGAATAAGCTTCCAGAATCTACTGGGGGTGAGTTTCAAGACTTGCTAGGGATATGGATTCCAAATCTCTCGGGGGCTTCCTTTGAAGGGTATCAAGATATCCAACTGCTCCTTTGACCTATTAGTAATCCTCTTTCCCGACTCATAAGAGAATGATCATGTTTCAAATGCATATGCCTATTTAACAAAACATTGGACGTTTCTCAAAATAGTGCAAGAGAAAAGAAAAGGAAATGACACAAATTTCTGGGAAAAGTATTTGTATTGATTTTCTATGAGTATATTTGTACAAAGGAGACAATCATCCTAGTAAGAGGATTTTGTCGTAAATATTCGAAAGATTTATACAAAATAAAGATGGCTATGTGAAATAATTCCATGGGATTCCATTCCGCTATAGCTTTCACAACCCTGAATATCTGCCCATTCAATGCTTCGTTTGATGATAACTGGATTGATCAGAAGCCTGGAACCGGTTGATGAAGAGATTGTCCTTGAAGTGATCCGACGAGACATAGTCATACGCTTTAATTCCCTAACTTTTGCCTGAATCGCCCTTTCGGGTTTTCGATCCACCGGGAAACCCCTTTTTGCCCAAGCCGCCCTTTCGGGTTTTCGACTTGCCGGGTGTACAGATTTTTTTGTTTTTATCCCTAATTTTTGCCTGAACCGCCCTTTCGGGTTTTCGATCCACCGGGATGCCCATTTTTTGCCCAAGCCGCCCTTTCGGGTTTTTCGACTTGTCGGGTTATTTTATGCATAGTATCTTTTGACTATGTCTGCGTTCGCAGGGTGTGGCAAATCGTCGCCGTCCATGGTGGTCAGAATCATTGCACCACCAGAAAATATGCTCTTGATCACAAATGGTCCTTCATATGTAGGAATCCATTTGCCCCTGGGATCACTTTGCGGCAAGATAATCCGCTTGATTACAAGATCTCCTACTTAATATACTTGACGTCTGACTTTCTTATTGAAGGCCTTGATCATCCGTTTTTGATACGTCTGACCATGGCATATAGCAGCAAGTCTTTTTTCGTCGATCAGATTGAGTTGATCAAGTCGGGTTTGCATCCAATCATCTTCATTCAAACCTGCATCCTTCATAATCCTTAGAGAAGGAATCTGGACTTCCATAGGCAAAACAGCTTCCATGCCATAAACCAAAGAAAATGGGGTTGCCCCAGTTGAAGTATGTGTCGTCGTACGGTATCCATGCAGAGCAAACGGTAACATCTCATGCCAGTCTTTGTAAGTGACTGTCATTTTCTGAATGATCTTCTTAATGTTTTTGTTCGCAGTTTCAACAGCACCGTTCATCTTCGGCCGATAGGGAGATGAATTTTGATGATAAATCTTGAACTGTTCGCACAATGCAGTGATCATTGTGTTATTCAGATTTGTACCGTTGTCTGTGATGATCCTGTCTGGAACACCATACCGACATATGAGATTTTGCTTGATAAAGCGGGCAACCACATTTTTAGTAACAGATGCGAAGGAAGCTGCTTCGACCCATTTGGTGAAATAGTCAATGGCAACCAGGATGAAGCGATGTCCGTTGGAAGCCGTGGGCTTGATCTCTCCAATCATATCAATGCCCCACATTGCAAAGGGCCACGGAGCAGTCAGGACGTTGAGAGGAACCGGAGGGATATAAACTTTGCCAGCATAGACTTGACACTTGTGGCAAGTACGGGAATGTTGATGGCAGTCAGCCTCCATAGTAGACCAGTAATAGCCTGCCCTTAGGATCTTCTTAGCCATCGTATGCCCGCTCAAGTGAGTGCCAAATGTGCCGCTGTGTATATCAGTCATGATCAACTCTGCTTCAGCTTTGTCCACACATCGGAGTAATACACAATCATGGCTTCGTTTGTAAAGGATGCCGTTGCTCAGGAAGAACTTAGCAGCGAATTTCCTTAAGAACTTCTTGTCATTTACGGAAGCTCCTTCAGGATAATCTCTAGTTCCGAGATACCTTTTGATTTCATGGAACCAAGGTTGTTCCACTACTTCTTCGGTATTAATCTCGTGGCAATGCGCAGGTTCATCCATTCGCTCGATGGTGATTTGGGGAGCCTCGTTATCCCAGTTGAGTTTAAACATGGAGGACATTGTGGCTAGAGCATCCGCTAGCTGATTCTCTTCTCGCGAGAAATGCTCGAAGGTAATTTGCTCGAAATGAGGCAACAATGTCAGGACATGTTCTTTGTATGGGATAAGATTAGGATGTTTGGTATCCCAGTCTCCTTTGATTTGACTGATAACCAAAGCCGAGTCCCCAAATACGATCAAAGATTTGATCCCCAAGTCTATAGCAGCCTTGAGACCAAAGATGCAAGCTTCATACTCAGCCATGTTGTTTGTGCAGCTGAAGCAAAGTCGGGCCGTGAAAGGTGTGTGACAACCTTCTGGAGAAATGAGTACTGCGCCGATACCGTTTCCAAGTGCATTTGAAGCACCATCAAAGTACAGGGTCCATCGAGATCCCTTTGCGGGTCCGTCATACGGTCCGTCACCTTCAACGTTGTCCAAATTCATGATGTCCTCGTCTGGGAAGTCAAATCTCATGGGCTGATAATCTTCGATAGCCTGATGAGCCAGATGGTCAGCTAATACACTCCCTTTTATAGCTTTTTGGGTGGTGTACTGGATTTCATACTCAGTTAAGATCATTTGCCATCTAGCTATCCTTCCAGATAAAGCGGGCTTCTCGAAGATATACTTGATAGGGTCCATTTTGGATATCAACAAGGTAGTATGAGTCAGCATATACTGTCTTAGTCGGCGAGCAGCCCATACCAAAGCGCAGCAAGTTTTCTCGAGCAGTGAGTAGCGAGTCTCACAGTCGGTAAACTTTTTGCTAAGGTAATAAATAGCATGCTCTTTTCGGCCAGACTCGTCATGCTGGCCCAAAACACACCCCATTGAGTTATCCAAGACGGTTAAGTACATGATCAATGGTCTTCCTTCGACGGGTGGCATCAGAATGGGAGGTTCTAGCAGATACTCCTTGATTCTATCAAAAGCAGCTTGACAATCGTCGTTCCATTCCACTACCTGATCTTTTTTCAAGAGTTTGAAAATTGGCTCACAGGTAGAAGTTAGATGTGAGATGAATCTGGCAATATAGTTTAAGCGCCCCAAGAATCCTCTAACCTCCTTTTCAGTACGGGGAGCAGGCATCTCTTGTATTGCTTTTACTTTTTCCGGATCGACTTCAATGCCTTTGTTGCTTACAATGAATCCCAGGAGTTTACCAGACCTAACTCCAAAAGTGCATTTACTTGGATTCAGCCTGAGCTTGTATTCTTTTAACCTGGCAAACAGCTTTTCCAGATGTTCAAGGTGCTCTTCCTCTGTTTGTGACCGAGCTATCATATCGTCTACGTAAACTTCAATCTCATGATGTATCATATCATGAAATAAAGCTACCATGGCGCGTTGATAAGTTGCCCCTGCGTTCTTTAGCCCGAACGGCATCACCTTGTAACAGAAAGTGCCCCATTGTGTGACAAAAGTTGTTTTCTCCATGTCCTCGGGGGCCATTTTGATTTGATTGTAGCCCGAGAATCCATCCATGAAGGAAAACACTTTATGCTGAGCTGTATTGTCGATCAAAATGTCGATGTGTGGCAGCGGAAAATCATCTTTGGGGCTGGCCCTATTCAAATCCCGGTAGTCCACACACATCCTGACTTTGCCATCTTTCTTGGGTACCGGCACGATGTTAGCGACCCATTGAGGATAGGACGTAACAACCAGAAAGCCAGTGTCGAATTGCTTCATTACTTCTGCCTTGATCTTTTCAGACATGTCAGGCCTCATTCGGCGAACTTTTTGCTTGATTGGTGGACAATCCTCTCTTGTGGGGAGACGGTGAACCACGATGTCTGTGTCTAGACCCGACATGTCTTCATAGTACCAAGCGTAGATTTCAACATACTCATTCAACAACTGTACCAAGCGCTCCTTGACTTTTGGTTCCAGATTGGCACCCACTTGCACCTCCTTCGGTCCTCCTCGGTTCCCAAGTTAACAGTTTCCAATGGCTCTTCATGCGGTAAGATGGCCCTTTCCTCTTGTTGCAGAAGTCTGGCTAGTTCCCCGGGTACTTCATAACCTTCGTCATCTTCATACTCGGCTAGATTGACCAGATCTTCAGAGTTATTGAAAGATACAGCAGAATAGTCACCCATGGAATCCGGAGTGGATGGATACCTGCATTGGTGAGTGTGGGTGTGTGTAAGGGATAGCCATCCTTAAACAAAAAATGCAAAAGGAAAGAAAATGAACATAAGCAGTTTATCAAATGAAAAACGTCCAATGAATCATTAAACATGGCATATGAATATGAAAAATAATCAAAACCCTTACAAGTAGACCTACATGCCCCGGGCAAGGCAGGAGGTGAAAAGATAGTGTACGGATTGTTTGAAAGTAAATATTACAGACCAAATAGGAAATGTTTAACAGATAAATTACTGATGAATAAAAGTGATGGGGACAAAGTCCTTAGCCTCCCAATTGCTCAATCCTCCTCTGACAGTTGGATAAATCCACTCTTCAATGTTGCTCTCCTTGTCTTCATCTTCCAGGGCGTTGATTCCGTAGGGAGAAATTTTGACTGGCGCCCTTTCAATCTTCGCACGGCGCATAACTTTCTGGCCAGCGGCTGTGAACCCCAATCCAAACTTGTCAGTCTTATGCGGAATGTCAGGTAACTGCCCCCATGCTGAATTCTTCCCTTCTTTTATCGCGGCCCTTGCATCTTCCAGAGATGTCATCCTGGCCATCTGCCTCGGTGCCTCAGCCGTCAACTTCGCTACTGCTATTTCAGGAAGGACTTTTTCGAAATGTTGAAACGGCGTCTCAATGAACTCCCCTTCTACCTCCACATATCGGAAAGAATTTAAGTGGCTAATCATGTACTCTTCTTCGCCATGGACAGTAATGATCTTTCCCTTGACAGGATACTTCAACATCTGATGCAAGGAGGAGGTGACTGCCCCAGCATGGTGTATCCAAGGCCTACCCAGCAAGCAAGAGTATGACGGACGGATGTCCATCACATAGAAAGTGGATTTAAACACCTCGGCGCCTATCTTGATGGGAATTTCAACCTCTCCATGGACCATTCTCTTCGAACCATCGAAAGCTCTGATAACAATATCACTCGGCTTCAATTCCAACCCTTCACAATCTAGTCGGTCCAAGGCCTTCTTAGGCAAAACATTCAGCGACGAACCGGTATCAACCAAAACATGTGCAAGAGTGGTTCCGCGACACTCGATTGAAATATGCAAAGCATCATTGTGGTTTCTGCCTTTAGGGGTTAAGTCGGTATCAGAAAAACCTAGTCCATTGTCCGCAGTCAGGCTAGCCACGCAATTTTGAAATTGATCCGCAGAGGTTTCCTGGGGCACATGAGCTGCCTTCAGGAATTTTATCAGGGCTTTAGCGTGCGCTTCTGAGCAAAGTAGTAGTGCCAGCATGGAGATCTTTGAGGGGGTTTGCCCCAGCTGTTCTACCACATCGTAATCACTTCTCTTGATTATCCTCAAAATCTCATCCATTTCCTTCTTGGAGGTTTCCGGGATAACCAAGGGTTGAGCCCTCGTCCTGACGGGCTCATCTTGGATTCCCTTACCTTTGTCAGTAGCGGTAGGAGAGATAGTACTAGGAACAACAACGTCTTCAATCAGAGGAGTTCTAGCAGAGAGTTTTATTGGTGCAGGGATGACTTCGTTAGCTGATGAGGGTCCAAAGACTGCTCTTGGAGGGGCAATCTCTGGAGAAAATATTCTCCCGCTCCTGGTGATTTTGCTGGTGCCCGCAATGTTACTAATGTTGGCTCTTTCATCATCCGAACTTTCTTCAATTACCTCGATTTTCTTGATACCATGGTAGTAGATGTCACCGCCATAGTTCCAAGGTATCGACTTCTCAGAAACATAGGGAACAGGTCCTGGCATTGTTATCTTCAAAGGAACAGATTTTGCAGCTGGTGTAATCTTAACAGGCTTTTTGACGGCCTTGGAAAGATTGGCGTGAATGGTTATGATTGAGACATCTTCAGTATGAACTGGAACAGCGGAGACTTTTTCAAACAAAATTTGTCGACTATCCATAAGGCCTTGGATGCCTTTCTTCAGTAGCGGACAATCAAACGGCAGAGAGTAGCAACAATAGCAGTCTTCTTTACATCCCGGGAAGATCCCGGCCCTCAACAGATTCAACTTAATGGTTAGCAGCGGAGTAGTCAGATCACTGACATCAGCAACATACAAATCTTCTTCAATGGCGTTGACATTTCGGCTGTGCTTCGGCATGGGTGCAGATATCACATTAGGCTTCTCTGGAGCGTCAAACTCTACCTCCTTAGCCTCTATCAGGTCTTGGATTTTATGCTTGAGTGCCCAGCAATCATTGGTGTCGTGTACAACACTGTCCGAATGGTAGGCGCATTTAGCATTGGCATGATAATGCGGAGAGGACGTATTCACATTCTTTGGTGCCTCCTTGATGGTGGCGAGGTTCAACTTCAGTAGATGGGGAAGCACTTGCGCTGGAGTCATATTAATGCGGGTGAACTGCCGTTGTGGCCGTTCCACCCGTTGTTGATTTGGTCTGGACTGGTTATAGCGAGGTTGCTCGCTTGGAGTGTTTTGAATCATTACGGCCCCCACAGTTGGCCGACGCTCCGTCTTCCCTGCTCTTCTCTGAGAATATACCATAGCTGTCTCCTTCTTAAAAGGTTTCTTCTCAACACTTGCAGCAACACCCTTCTGAATCTTTCCTGACTTGATGCCAGCCTCTATTCTTTCGCCTGTTAAGATCAAATCGGTAAACCCCGCGGAAGAGTTACCAATTAGATGATTGAAAAATGGCCCAGATAGGGTCCCGAGAAACATATCAACGAGTTCACGATCGGTTAAAGGAGGTTGCACCCTGCCAGCCAAATCCCTCCATTTTTGTGCATATTCTTTGAATCCCTCACTTGTTCCTAGTGACATACCCTGAAGCTGGGTACGAGTAGGAGCAAGATCAGAATTATACTGGTATTGTTTGTAGAAAGCGGTGGCCAAATCTTCCCAATTTCTGACACTGGTTCCTTCTAGCTGATAAAACCACTCCAACTGAGCTCCCGACAGGCTGTCTTGAAAGAAATGAATCCAGAGATTTTTATCTGCTGTATAGGGTTGAATCTTTCTTACGTAGGACCTGAGATGCATTTTGGGACAGGACAGCCCATCATACCTCACAAACACTGGTACTTTGAATTTTGGGGGAATCACAATCCCGACAACCAAGCCCAAGTCTTCAAAATCCAAACCCGGTACTCTCTGTAGTTCCATGGCAGCCAATCTGTCTTCTAAACCCTTGTATTTATCATCAGCTGGAGGATATTGCTGGTCAGAATAATCTTCATCCTCTTCAACCTCTTCTTCCTCTGCATCAGACTCGGAAGGCACCGCAACTCCATCTCTTTTACTAGTCCCTTCATCAGAAGTAGGAGGAAATTCAAGCACTCTCCGAGCTTCTCTGTCAAATCTTCTCCCCAAAGTAGCCACCCCAATCCTATTTTTCTTCTTCTTCACTGGGTCCTTATTCCCCAATTGAGTCTTGATATCCTTCTGACTTTTAACCAAAGTCATCAGGAGTTGCTGGAACTGTGCATTCTGAGCTTGTAGGTCTTTGACTGTTTGCTCGAGATCCACCCTACTGTAATAAACAGCAGACAGATAAGGAAACCTGGAGTGAGACCTGCTTATGCACATGATGAATGGTATGCTTATGTATGCAATGCATTCAAGGATTTGGAACATTCAAAATTGTTTCAGACAAAGAAGAACGCACGTCATATTAATAAGAAGAAATTTGTTAGTACATAAATGCCCCATGGGCCAAATATTACAAAATAAACTTCTTAAGGCAGAAAGACATTGCGCATCCTCTTTGGTGCGATGTAGGTATTGAGGGCCTCTTGCTCGTGGAGTCGGCGGGTGAGCTCTAGAACCTTCTTTTCACTGGCGTAGTAGCTAGCTTCAAAAGTATTCCGTTCCTCCTTGAGCTGAATCCAACTTTTCTGCATTTCCTCCCACGATGTAGGCATGTCTGGATGTAGGATGGTGTAGGGATCCTCTCCTTCATTGACGGACTCTTTAATCACTGGGAGTACATGAGGATAAGGCATCATTAGACTTTGGGCTCGGGCTCGTACCCACTTGAGATAGGGCTCAAGAGGGATGGAGTTCTTGTGTCCCAGAGTCTTGCTATCGACCTTGTTGAGTTTTCCCCAAGCTCTGATGAATCTTTGGCGAAGTCCTTGCGCATCGTTGTCGAAGTCAAAAACTAGGCTAGGAATCAACATATCATGAGGGCCGTCCCTCCGTGCATATCCAAATTGCCTCAAAGCTAGGCAAGGTTTGTAGGTGATACCTCCCCTGATTCCAAGTAAAGGAACATTAGGAAACTCTCCGCAACGATCGACAATGATGACATTTTCTCTGGACCGAGAACACCAATGCACATCAGAATGAGTAAGAGTCATCAACCGTTGGGACCACCTTGTACCTTGTTCATTCTTTAGGACAGATTGTGGAAGGTGCGAAATAAACCACCTTGCAAGGATAGGAGTACAGCACATGAGAACACCCCTCTTTCTCATTGTTCGTGTGTAAAATGAGTGAAGGATGTCCCCAAGCAATGTTGGTATTGGATTTCTGGACAAGAAGATTTTGACGGCGTTGACATCTACCAATTGGTCAGGATTTGGAAACAAGACCAACCCATAGATAAGGAGTGCCACAATTTCTTCAAAGGCTTGTAGGTCCAATGAATTCCAACATTCTTGTGCCTTCTCAAACAAGAATTTTGCTAAGAATCCCTTGACGCCGCTTCTGGTTTCCCAATGCCCCTTGATGTCGGATGGTTGTAGATGTAATGCTCGAGCAACATCTTCCGGCTTTGGTTCCTTTTCCGTACCGTTGAAGGGTAGTTGATTAAGGATAGGGATTCTTAGGAGTTGAGAAAACTCCTCCAAAGTGGGTACCAACTGATAATCAGGGAAAGTGAAGCAGTGGTGAAGAGGGTCAAATAACTGGAATAGCACTTTCATCATGTCTTCTTCAATGTTGGTGTTGACTAGGCTGAGCAGTCTACCATGCCTTTCACTGAAGGATGAATTTTTCGGAATTCTTGAGGTGAGCTCTTTGAGTTGAGGAGAAATTCTCACAAGGTTGACTTGAATGGTATTTCTGCGAGGAATTTCCATGACCTACAAAACAGGAACAAAGATGAAGATCCAAACCCTTGAAATGGTTAGTAAATGCATATGATGCTTCATGATGTTTATGATGTATGCACAAAACATATGTACAAGCAAATCACACCAAACCCTAGTTTCAGGCTTGCATGGGGTTTCATAGGTAAGTACCCTCTTGAGTGTAGTTGGCTTAAAAACCTGTCCTATAAATAGTAACCGGGTTCTAAGGAGCTCAATATCACGGGATTGTTTTCATTGTTCATTGTTTTGGTTTAGCCACTTAACTAGCGACCAAAATATTCCAAGAAAACAACCCTCAATGAGTGTAGTATCGATTATCTACCAACTTCGGACTGCACCAAAGCCGGTCATCTTACTACCCCTAATAAAAGGCCAAGATGGTCAAGTAAGGTTCTAGGTCATTAGTGCTTAGTGACATCACTCAGCGGCCCCGTACTCTCCTTGATTGAACTCAAGGGTTACCGGTACTCACAAATATGTCGCACTAATATAGCTATTGCTTCGACCGTGTCGGTATACCCCGCACAGTTTCCACAACGTATTGCTATCTATGAATGTTCCCAAAATCCGGGTGTAGGATTGCAAACCCAAACAATAGAGCCAAGATATAAAGCAAACAAATCAAACAATTAGTCATGCAAGAGGGTGATCTAATCCCTAAGGTTACTCCACTTTTAAAGGAATTCCCTTCCCCAGCAGAGTCGCCAGTTCTGTGATACGGTGGGAGAACTGACTAGGGTTTTGCGTTTTGTTTTTGCAAATGTTTCGGTTTGAGCAAGAGTCGCCACTGACTTTTTATTTTATCCTAAGGAAAGGTTTAAAAAGCACAGCAAAAACCTTTGAGATATTTTCTTGGGTTTGGGGAGTAGATTATAGAAAGGGAAGGTATTAGCACCCTTTCTATCCATGGTTATCCATGGGCTCTTAGGTACTTGCTTAGATCAACTTGCCTTGGTTTTCAATTGTTTGAAATGGTGCTTGGTGTGTGGTTTTGAAAATGTTTTGAAAAGATGCCTTGTATAGGCTACCCTTGTAACAATTCTTTACTCGAATGTTTTACAAAAGGTGTTTGTCTTTTGAAAAGATGTTTCAAGGTTTTTTTGAAAGTTCGTTTTTTGAAAGTATTTGTAAAGTTTGGTTTGAAATTAGGCAAGTGTTTTCTTTGCAAATTGACAAGTACCTAAGAGTTATCTACCCTAAAGTTTTCTCAAAGATTCTTGTTATGTTTTAAACCTTTTGACAATTTTGTTCCACCATTGTATTTGGTGGACAACCTTGTATTAGGAGGTGAAAGGGACGGGCGCGGGTCATCGTTTAGACCATAATTGCAATAGTGTTAAATGTCTTTGGGCAATTTTTCTTTAAAAGGGACTTGATCATTCATTTAGGCAACATTTTGAGGGACTATGATCATTTGATTGTTTGTTTTACCCAAAGAAGTTCAACATACAATATGGCCCAATTTATTTGAAGGCAACAAAGTGGAATACCCTAGGGGTGCAAGTGTGAAATGTGTTGTCCATTTTTCATGCTTTTTTGTCTTGTATTAGGTCAAACTATTTTTTTTGTTCATTTTATTCGCATGCAAACCCTAACTCTAGCATAGTATATTTAGAAAGCGATAAAGTGCGAAATTTAAATTCCTACGCTATTACAACACAATAATATGGGGAGGGGGTACAATGTCTCAAATGGGGTATATTTAGACAAGAATTTAAACCTAACTATTACATCACTTTTTTTTTTAATATTCACAAGACAAATAATTGTATAATTAAATGGAAATTGAAATAAATATGCAAAAATATAAAAAGGGAATTTTTATATGTATGCAAAAAAGATATTATTTATGTGAAATAAAAAGAGAAATAACAAGGTATTATTTTTGGAGTATTTTCAAATTTAGGGCAAAACCCTAATTTTTTTAATCAAAAAGGGATATTAACCAATTAATTCATATAATAACTATTATTTACATACAAAAATAAAATAAAATATAGTATATTTGTAAAAAGGGCATTTTTTAGTATTAAATATTAAAAAATAAAATATGTACATTTTTTGGTATTTTTATCTTAAGCATATTAATATATACCTATATATTTATATTATTTACAAAATGTATATTATATGTATTAGTTAATAATATTTAATATTTAAATAAAAAAGGTAATTTTCCATAAAATATTTTCAGGAGGTAAAAATAAGATAAAATGTATATAAAAATATATTTGTACTATCTTAATATTTTAAACAAAAAGTATATATATATTTATCTATTTATGTACAAACTAAAGAAACAATCAAATAAATACTTAATAAATTCAAAAATGATGAGAAAAATATTTTTATATTTTTAATATGCTGAGAAAAAATAAATGAGTCAGTTAAAAAAAGAAAAAGTCAAAAAACATTAAAAATGAAGCAAATGGGCTCAGGGGTGCAAAACAAAAAAAGTGGTGTGGATAAGAAAATTGCTCAGGCCCAGCCCAAGAAGACATTGTCTTCAACCTTCAGCCAAAAACAATTCAAAAACGCGCGCCCTGTTCTTGATCTTCTAACTCCTGATTCCTGGCTTATTAATAAAAACTCATAACATAAAAAATGTTCAGCATCAAGAGACGAATCCAACCATATGCAGAACTTGATCTAACTCTCTAAGATGAGGGAGAATTTCTCCTCCCCCAAATCCTAACCTAGATTTTCTGCCATTTTTAAACCTCAAATTCTCACAGCTCAAGCAAAAGAAATGAAAAGTAAAAACATGTACATGTTCAGTGGCATGAGTAGAACATGGTTTATTCACAAACTTAGAGCTAATGATGCTTGATAAGAGAGATAGAAGTTCACCAAGATACCTGTTCAGCTGATGTTCTATCTGGAAATGAGGGAGCTTTCAGTGCAAGGTGATGATTGGAAAAGCTTCCTTGAGGTCCAGGGATGCTATTCCAATGTTTACTTTGTCTTGAAAGCTTCTGAATCGTGCTAGAGCACTTCACCTGCAAAACAAGAAACTGAAAATGGTGGAAGTGGTTAGAGGGATTACAGGTCGTGTTTCAAGTCATGGTTATCTTGCATAGATGCTAGGGAATGTGTGTGAACTGGTTTGGGCAAGAGAGCTTGAGGGAAATGGAAGATGGCACTCAAACTGCAGGCCTGACCCTGTTTTTGCAGTTTGAAGATGATTCTGAGATTGGGAGTGTTTGAGAGGTGTTAGGGTCGTGCAAAAGCTTGGTTGAGATGTCTTGAGTATGTTTGATAAGTTCACTTAAGGGTTTGTGAGTTGATATGAGAGTTGTTGTAAGTTATGATGTGTTTCTTACACTTTAAGCAAGCAATGGTTCCTTTTGGCCTCTAGCCTGTACAGGCCCTCATACTATGCTGCATAATCCCTCCTTGATCAGTGTGATTAACACATAAACTTGTGCCAATTAGATATGGACTGTACTTCTTGGATTTGTAATTGGACATAAAGTGAAACTTTTGCAAAAATGGATATAATGCTTTTTCCAATTTGGGATTAATCCATCATACAATGCTTTAGCTCATGAAACGAGGTCTTAGCACAATGAACATGCATTAAATTATTGAGTGTTGGATGGTTTTAGGACCTGTAATCAAGGGGCATGCTGGTTTGAGAAGTTTGCACAAATTGTGAACATGAAAAATAGCCAATTCAAAAGTGAGTTTTTGCCAAATTGTGAAATTCGAATCTCTCAAGTCATGAGATTGTTTGATGAGTTCTTGGACATTTTGGAAAGCTTGGAATGTGTACTACAATCCATCTTTGAAATGCAAATTGAAATTCCAAGTGGAAGTGTATGGAAAATGGCCTTGAAGTGGGGTAGAAAACTTTGTCAAAATAGGTCAAAAACTCACTAAGTTAAGAATGGTTTAGTGCCCTTATTCAAAAATTTGTAACTTGAGATACAAGCCTCAAATGGGAAAACTTTGTGAATCAAATTTGTAGATTATGCAACAAGCTACAACTTTCATGTTTTGACTTTTGTTTGAATCCAAATGGATCTTGGTGAAAAAGTGGGGCAAAGTTGGGAAAAAATTAGGGTTTTTTATAACTTAGAAAAATTCTAAGTTATGAAAAATTCTAATTTCTAACCCTAATTTGCATTTTGTGATTTCTTGGTGAACAAGTTTCATGATTTGGCATGTTTTGATGAAAAATGAATCTTGACTCTTCATTTTGACCAGAAAGTCAAAGTTTGACTTTTCAGTATACAGTCAAAATTGATCAATTGACTGGGAAATTCAATTGTCAATCTTGTGTACTTGGGATCTTTTGAGTTGGTTGAACATGTCAAGATAATTCCATGGGGTTCTTGAGTCCATATGTGAGCTTGATTTGCCATTGGTTGGGTCAAACAGTCAAAAATTGCCTTTGTGCAGTCAAAACCCTAAAAATGACCATTTTGCCCTTTTGGTGATCTGATCAAATTTCTTATGGAATTGTGATCCAAACTTGATAAAATAGTCCATATGAGTTCATAATGTTGATGTGGGTCAATTTTCATGAGGTTTGACTGTCAATTGGCCACATTTGACTTTTTCCCCAATACAGTTGTTTTCTAGGTCAACTGTCCAATTGACTGGGCAAAACTTGGAACTAAGGCTTGAAACTTGGTGAGGATAAACTTGGGGGTCCAATATGAAGCATGAAAGTCATCTTAAGCACTTTAAGTCAAAACATCTTGGTGCAAACACAAACCCTAATTTGGGTCAACAGTGCAAGGAGAGGTCTTGAGCAGATGAAACCCTAACTGGATCTTGGGCTTCAAAGGTTTTGTGATTTGAAATCATTGAGAAATGGGAGGGCAAATTTTGGGGTACAACAGCCTCTGAGCAGTTTTCACGTGTGTTCTGCACTAGGGTTCACTTGTGCCTTTGTATGTGAAGCAAATTAGGTCAAAACCTTGGCCCAAAAGTCCATGAATTAATGTTTCATATCTTTGATTTTCACCATATATTTTTCAATCTTTTTCCATGAAAACTTTTCCAATTATGGAAGATCTTGTCCCCTTGAGTGATGCACGAAATCCTTAGCATGTGTGGAGTATATTTGCTGCATAAAAAGATTTGACAACCATTATTTGATATTTTTCTACAATTAAAACCAATTAAATGAATTAATAATAATAAAAATTCAATTAATTAATTAAAAATAAGAAAATAAATCATTTTGAGCTCAATGGGTCGTGCATAGGCTTTGGGTAATGATTCAAGGAAGAATTTGAGGCCCATTAGCAAATTTGAAGTGTTTTAGGCAAAGTTGACTTTTGAAAGTTCCCAAAAATTTCCCAACTTCTCCAATGCATATCTTGCTCAATTTTGAAGCTATGATCATGTTCTTGGACATTTTGGAAAGGTCTTGAAGTCCTCTAACCAATGCCTTTGGTCCCATGTCATTTTGATTTAACAATCTCAAGTTATGGTCTTTGACTTAAAGTGCCTTTTGTTGACTTTTGAAAATGACCTATAATGTTGAAATTGATAACTTTTTGTGAGAGCATTTCTTGGACTTGGAGTGTGAAGATGAGTTGTAGGAAATGTTATCCTCTTCAAAATGAGCTTTGGATGGGATTTTTCTGATGAACCATGAAAAAGTTATGCCTTGGTCAATTTGCAGTTGACTTTTCAGCTGTCCAAAAATAGAAACTTTTGCATCTTGAGACTTTTTGAGCCATACTTGTGGAATCATGATCAAGAATTGATCAAATGATGATTGTGGCTTCAAAATAAGATGTTGATCAAAAATTTTGACCTTTGACTGTCAAATGACCATTTTGCCCCTGCAGTTGACTGTGGAGCATTTAGGGTTTTTGATTGGGCAACTTGATGCTGTGAGTCTTGACATATGAATGATTGACAATGTATGTAGGCATATGGGACTTGATTGGACCCTTGGAAACCTCAATTTCTTTGCAAGAATCAAAACCCTAATTTTGACTGTATCAGGAGGCAATTGGACTGTGCAACCCTTGAGAGATTTTGGACCATGCTCTTGCCAAATCTTGAAGAATATGGGAGGGAAAATTTTGGGGTACAACAGTTGCCCCTGTTCAATCTTCTTAGACCTAAGGATGTAGATTGGCTGGCGTTCCTTTTGTAATCCGAAAGTGGAAGATGATTGAACACTAGAGTGCCCAGAAATTTGCACTCGCATAGTAGAGTATCAGCAGTGTGATAGCAGAAATGGGCTTACAGATGCCATTTGGAGACTGTTGGTATGTGGATGGGCTTATAGATGCCATCTGTAGATGTGACCGAACCTTGTCGAGAATGGGCTTATAGATGCCATTTGGAACTGTAATGGTATGTGGATGGGCTTATAGATGCCATCTCGGTGTCGATCGCGTAAGAGATTCCTTAGCGAGAACTTGCGTACCTGAAAAAAGAAAATAATTACCTGGCCTGTTACAGGGGTTGATCTTCAAACTCTTCCTGTGGATGTGCCCTGACTGGATACAGGTATCGAATCTTTAATCAATTACTCACAGATGTGCCCTGGCTAGATACACGAGTCGAATCTTTAAACTCTTCAGACGTGCCCTGGCAGGATACAGGAATCGAGTCTGGAATTAGTCGTCAACAGATACACCCTGGCAAGATACAGGAATCGGATCTTCAAACTCTTCAGACGTGCCCTAGCAGGATACAGGAATCGAGTCTGGAATTAGTCGTCAACAGATACACCCTGGCATGATACAGGAATCGGATCCTCAAACTCTTCAGACGTGCCCTGGAAGGATACAGGAATCGAGTCTGGAATTAGTCGTCAACAGATACACCCTGGCAAGATACAGGAATCGGATCCTCAAACTCTTCAGACGTGCCCTGGCAGGATACAGGAATCGAGTCTGGAATTACTCGTCAACAGATACACCCTGGCCGGATACAGGAATCGGATCTTCAAACTCTTCAGACGTGCCCTGGCAAGATATAGGAGTCGAGTCTGGAATAGTCGCTCACAGACATGCCCTGGCTAGATACAGGAATCGGATCTTCAAACTCTTTAGACGTGCCCTGGCAAGATACAAGAATCGAGTCTGGAATTAGTCGTCAACAGATACACCCTGGCAAGATACAGGAATCAGATCCTAAAACTCTTCAGACGTGCCCTGGCAAGATACAGGAATCGAGTCTGGAATTAGTCATCAACAGATACACCCTGGCAAGATACAGGAATCGGATCCTTAAACTCTTCAGACGTGCCCTGGCAGGATACAGGAATCGAGTCTGGAATTAGTCGTCAACAGATACACCCTGGCAAGATACAGGAATCAGATCTTCGAACTCTTCAGACGTGCCCTGGCAAGATACAGGAATCGAGTCTGGAATATAGTCATCAACAGATACACCCTGGCAAGATACAGGAATCGGATCTTCAAACTCTTCAGACGTGCCCTGGCAAGATACAGGAATCGAGTCTGGAATTAGTCGTCAACAGATACACCCTGGCAAGATACAGGAATCGGATCCTCAAACTCTTCAGACGTGCCCTGGCAAGATACAGGAATCGAGTCTGGAATTAGTCGTCAACAGATACACCCTGGTAAGATACATGAATCAGATCCTCAAACTCTTCAGACGTGCCCTGACATGATACAGGACTCGAGTCTGGAATTAGTCGTCAACAGATACACCCTGGCAAGATACAGGAATCGGATCCTCAAACTCTTCAAACGTGCCCAGGCAGGATACAAGAATCGAGTCTGGAATTAGTCGTCAACAGATACACCCTGGAAAGATACAGGAATCGGTCCTCAAACTCTTCAGACGTGCCCTGGCAGGATACAGGAATCGAGTCTAGAATTAGTCGTCACCAGATACACCCTGGCAAGATACAGGAATCGGATCTTCGAACTCTTCAGACGTGCCCTGGCAGGATACAGGAATCGAGTCTGGAATTAGTCGTCAACAGATACACCATGGCAAGATACAGGAATCGGATCCTCAAACTCTTCAAACGTGCCCAGGCAGGATACAGGAATCGAGTCTGGAATTAGTCGTCAACAGATACACCCTGGCAAGATACAGGAATCGGATCCTCAAACTCTTCAGACGTACCCTGGCAAGATACATGAATCGAGTCTGGAATTAGTCGTCAACAGATACACCCTGGCCGGATACAGGAATCGGATCTTCAAACTCTTCAGACGTGCCCTGGCAAGATATAGGAATCAAGTCTGGAATTAGTCGTCAACAGATACACCCTGGCAAGATACAGGAATCGGATCCTCAAACTCTTCAGACGTGCCCTGGCAGGATACAGGAATCAAGTCTGGAATTAGTCGTCAACAGATACACCCTGGCAAGATACAGGAACCGGATCCTCAAACTCTTCAGACGTGCTCTGGCAGGATACAGGAATCGAGTCTGGAATTAGTCGTCAACAGATACACCCTGGCAAGATACAGGAATCGGATCTTCAAACTCTTCAGACGTGCCCTGGCAGGATACAGGAATCGAGTCTGGAATTAGTCGTCAACAGATACACCCTGGCAAGATACAGGAATCGGATCTTCAAACTCTTCAGACGTGCCCTGGCAGGATACAGGAATCGAGTCTGGAATATAGTCGTCAACAGATACACCCTGGCAAGATACAAGAATCGGATCTTCAAACTCTTCAGACGTGCCCTGGCAAGATACAGGAATCGAGTCTGGAATTAGTCATCAACAGATACACCCTGGCAAGATACAGGAATCGGATCCTCAAACTCTTCAGACGTGCCCTGGCAAGATACAGGAATTGAGTCTGGAATTACTCGTCAACAGATACACCCTGGCAAGATACAGGAATCGGATCCTCAAACTCTTCAGACGTGCCCTGGCAGGATACAGGAATCGAGTCTGGAATTAGTCGTCAACAGATACACCCTGGCAAGATACAGGAATCAGATCTTCGAACTCTTCAGACGTGCCCTGGCAAGATACAGGAATCGAGTCTCGAATTAGTCGTCAACAGATACACCCTGGCAAGATACAGGAATCGTATCCTCAAACTCTTCAGACGTGCCCTGGCAGGATACAGGAATCGAGTCTGGAATTAGTCGTCAACAGATACACCCTGGCAAGATACAGGAATCGGATCTTCGAACTCTTCAGACGTGCCCTAGCAGGATACAGGAATCGAGTCTGGAATTAGTCGTCAACAGATACACCCTGGCAAGATACAGGAATCGGATCCTCAAACTCTTCAGACGTGCCCTGGCAGGATACAGGAATCGAGTCTGGAATTAGTCGTCAACAGACACACCCTGGCAAGATACAGGAATCGGATCCTCAAACTCTTCAGACGTGCCCTGGCAAGATACAGGAATCGAGTCTGGAATTAGTCGTCAACAGATAAACCCTGGCAAGATACAGGAACCGGATCCTCAAACTCTTCAGACGTGCCCTGGCAAGATACAGGAATCGAGTCTGGAATTAGTCGTCAACAGATACACCCTGGCCGGATACAGGAATCAGATCTTCAAACTCTTCAGACGTGCCCTGGCAAGATATAGGAATCAAGTCTGGAATTAGTCGTCAACAGATACACCCTGGCAAGATACAGGAATCGGATCCTCAAACTCTTCAGACGTGCCCTGGCAGGATATAGGAATCGAGTCTGGAATTAGTCGTCAACAGATACACCCTGGCAAGATACAGGAATCGGATCCTCAAACTCTTCAGACGTGCTCTGGCAGGATACAGGAATCGAGTCTGGAATTAGTCGTCAACAGATACACCCTGGCAAGATACAGGAATCGGATCTTCAAACTCTTCAGACGTGCCCTGGCAGGATACAGGAATCGAGTCTGGAATTAGTCGTCAACAGATACACCCTGGCAAGATACAGGAATCGGATCTTCAAACTCTACAGACGTGCCCTGGCAGGATACAGGAATCGAGTCTGGAATATAGTCGTCAACAGATACACCCTGTCAAGATATAAGAATCAGATCTTCAAACTCTTCAGACGTGCCCTGGCAAGATACAGGAATCGAGTCTGGAATTAGTCATCAACAGATACACCCTGGCAAGATACAGGAATCGGATCCTCAAACTCTTCAGACGTGCCCTGGCAAGATACAGGAATCGAGTCTGGAATTACTCGTCAACAGATACACCCTGGCAAGATACAGGAATCGGATCCTCAAACTCTCCAGACGTGCCCTGGCAGGATACAGGAATCGAGTCTGGAATTAGTCGTCAACAGATACACCCTGGCAAGATACAGGAATCGGATCTTCGAACTCTTCAGACGTGCCCTGGCAAGATACAGGAATCGAGTCTGGAATTAGTCGTCAACAGATACACCCTGGCAAGATACAGGAATCGTATCCTCAAACTCTTCAGACGTGCCCTGGCAGGATACAGGAATCGAGTCTGGAATTAGTCGTCAACAGATACACCCTGGCAAGATACAGGAATCGGATCTTCGAACTCTTCAGACGTGCCCTAGCAGGATACAGGAATCGAGTCTGGAATTAGTCGTCAACAGATACACCCTGGCAAGATACAGGAATCGGATCCTCAAACTCTTCAGACGTGCCCTGGCAGGATACAGGAATCGAGTCTGGAATTAGTCGTCAACAGATACACCCTGGCAAGATACAGGAATCGGATCCTCAAACTCTTCAGACGTGCCCTGGCAAGATACAGGAATCGAGTCTGGAATTAGTCGTCAACAGATAAACCCTGGCAAGATACAGGAATCGGATCCTCAAACTCTTCAGACGTGCCCTGGCAAGATACAGGAATCGAGTCTGGAATTAGTCGTCAACACACCCTGGCCGGATACAGGAATCGGATCTTCAAACTCTTCAGACGTGCCCTGGAAAGATACAGGAATCAGATCTTCAAACTCTTCAGACGTGCCCTGGCAAGATACATGAATCGAGTCTGGAATTAGTCGTCAACAGATACACCCTGGCAAGATACAGGAATCGGATCTTCAAACTCTTCAGACGTGCCCTGGCAGGATACAGGAATCGAGTCTGGAATTGCGACAGTTGATAGTAATTATCTTTGTATTGACTTTTGTCCTGAAAAGACAAAATGTTAGTTGTATGCAATGTCATGATGTATGAAATGCGTGATGTTCTCAAAATAAATGAGATTGTATGTTCATGATGCGTATGTGCATGCTATAATGTATGAAGATGCAATGTTTATGAATGTATTTTTTTTGGGAAAATAAATCCTTGACGAATGCCGGGAAGTCAAATCCTGGGCTGATGTCTAAGAGTAGAGTTCTTCGTCGCTGGGGGATGATGGTTGCAAGAATAAACCTGTAGGAGAATATGACTTTGTTGGTGAGTTGCTCTGTGGGAAGAGAGGTACTTTGCTGAGATGTTGATGATAACTCCGCCGGGGATACCATTGTTGAGCTCTGTTGGAAGATTTGGTGAGCTCCGCTGGGGATAGGAAGACTTCGCCGGGGACGATCTTTCCGTGGTAATTAGCTGAGGATAACCCAGTTATAAGCTCTGGTGGAGCATAATCTTATGAATAAAGCCGGGGAGAGATGTGTACTCTGCAGGTGATAAGCTTCCAGAATCTACTGGGGATAAGCTTCCTACTGGGGAGATTGATTGAACTCTCCTGGGGAAATTTTCAGATTGGACTGGGGAATGGCTCCACTGGATGTCCGGTATTTCGCCGGGGAACAATCTTAGATTAAGACTGCCGGGGATGCTTGTAGAGGAATATTTGTATACTCCTTTAGGGAATATTGAGATCTTCGGGGGATAATCCAACTTCCTTGAGGCTGACAGTAGGCTAACTCTGCTTGGGGGAGAGTATTGCTGACTTGTTGGAGAATACTGTGCCTTGTTAGGGTTGATGGGAGACCAACTGCTTGGGGAGAATTGTTGAACCTTGTCTTACTCGGCGGGGAGTGAAGGTATCTGGGTTACATTCTTCGACCGAACTTACCTTGGTACCTTGGTGGACAGAGCAATTAGATCGCTTGGACAACTCATTATTGCCCCTGTTTCTGCGTGAGAAGGTACCTGTGGAGGTGCTTGATGATTGCCGATTGACAAATCTTCTTCTGGTAGGCAAGTGACGAGATGACGGAACATAGTCGTACGCTTTGATCCCTAACTTTTGCCTGGACCGCCCTTTCGGGTTTTTAGTCCACCGGGATACCCATTTTTGCCCAAGCCGCCTTTTCAGGTTTTCGACTTGCCGGGTGTACAGATTTTTTTTTTATTTCATCCCTTATTTTTGCCCGAACCCTTTTGGTTCGCCGGGAAGCCCTTATTTTTGCCTAGGTGTGTCAACCTAGCGGGTCTTTGATTGTGCGCAGTATTTTTTCGTCTATGTCCATGCTCTCAGGATGTAGGGAGGTGCCCCTGTTGTTGTATTGCCAAAAGATCTTTGTTTGATCAGGTAAGATTCATAGCTGGAATTCATGTGCACTGCCCCAAGTGACTCAGATGGAGATTTTCCCCAAGCTGGTTGGCCTTTTGAGAGATTCTTCGGATCTTGACTTAACTGCCCCAGATAATAGACCATGATCATGTCTGCCCCTTGATTGGAAGTGTTTTTTGTTCACTAGATATTCTTCGTGCGAATTTCTCTGCTGTTCGAACAAAAAGTCATATGCAAACAAAGTTATGTTAAAAATGCAAAGCTTATGTCTGTCTTGAAGTTTTTTGAAAATGCATTTTTTCCATAAAAACAAGTGAATTTTTTGTAAACTGTGATGTCAGCTCGTTATTTTACCGCAAGCCTTAAGGAGTCAGGATACCTTTCGTAACAGTATGCTTTCGAACTAACCCATGCTTCAGCTAGGACTTTTAAGGGTTGTAGCGTGGCCTGGTTCATGGTTTAATAAACAAAGGATAAAGGCTCAAATTATTTGTACCCACCCGCTCTTCGTGATGTTCTTCAAACCTAAACTCAGCTGATCACGCGTTAGACCTTGTTTGAGTCTTTGTCCTGATATTCCAATGATGGTTCGGATATTGACAGTTTATTTGGAATAGGCAGTCATTCCTTTTTTTTTTGGTTGAGGGTTTGTAGGACCTCTTCCTTTTTTGATTTTGTTATCCCTATTTTTTTTTTGTTTGAACTGTTCTTTTGTGATTACAGTCAGCGGGATGCCCCAGTTTGTAAGTCTCCTTCATAGGTTTTGACTTATTGGGTTTTTATTTTGAGGAATGGCGACTTCCTATCTGTATGATTATATGAACCATCACTGTCTTTTTTTTTTGTCTCAGAAGGACTTCTTTGATGCTATTCGCTGTACACTTGGATCAATTGAGAGAGCTACCCTGCCCCAGGTTATAATTAAGGGTTTTAATTTTTGAAAAGAAAAAAAAAACTCCTACTTCTTTGGCTCAGAGGGGTTGACAAGGGATTATCTTCCTTATAACTCCAGTGTTTAGGGATTTGAAACAATGCCTGTACTTCATCAGCGGGGTCTGTTCAAAAGCATACTGTAAAGATCGTGGTATCGTTTTCGTCATCCTCCCTCAAGAGGCTTAGAATTATTAATTGAGTGTCGACATCAAAAAATGAAAGCAGTTTGAATATAGCGAATGCGAATATATTGATTCAAAACAGACATATGTGATGCATTAATGAAATAATAGCGTTTGACATGATAATTGTTTGAACAATCAAAAGAAAATTACAACTTGAAAATTCTAATGGACAAAAAGTCTTCTCATCTCAGGAATTATTACTTCAAATGGTGAATCCTGTAGGGATGGTAAAAGCACTCAGCCTGACCCACTTGGGTGAAATCCACTGCTCCTTTATTAATCAGGTCCTGGACCTTGTTCTTCAGAGCCCAGCAGTCGGCAGTGTCATGTCCAGGACTATCGGAGTGGTATGCACATCTTTTGTTGGGATGATAGTTAGGAGCATAGATGTTGGGATTCCGGGGGGGAGCTCTTAGTGTAATCAGATTCAACCTCAATAGGTGTTGTAAAGCTTGAAACAGTGGCACGTTGAGCTGGGTGAATTGCCTCTTGGACCTGCTTGGCTTACTCCGATCAACATGTTGCTCTGGGCGGGGTTGTGGTTGGACCTGTGAAGTGGTGGCAATTTGGAGAGGTCCATTCTTCACCATACCAGACTCTTGTCCTCTTGGAAGTTGATCAATGACCTGGTCCCTGACTTGGACTGGTTGCTTCATGTTGTATTTGTCTTGATGAAGTTGACTGATCATGGTCCTCAACTCTTCTTGCTCCCGAGCTAAGCCTTGAATGAGAGTCGTTTGCCCCAGCATCTGGGTTCTCATTGTATCCACCTCAGCTTGCAGACGTTTCAACCGTTCGTCCTTGTCATCTTCGGGATTTTTCTTGGCCAGATTCCCCATGAGGAGTGTCCTCAACTCTTCTTGCCCCTTGGATAGGCTTAGGAAGATCTCCCTGAACTGAGTCTCTTGAGCGTGAAGACCCTGTTTATCTTGTTGGGAAGCCATTGCTGAAATAAACAGCGACGAAGGTAAGTGACCTGTAAAAAAAGAAGTACCTTTAATGCAATGATATGTATGATATGCATGCAATGTTTTCGAGGATCTCGCGGGGTAAACAAGAAAATTGTTAGAGTTTGCATTTTGTAGCTTGATGGAAGGCACTGCATATTGTTGAGAGGCCTTCTTCAAGAGTCAAGGCTCACCATATCGGGTGGGTCATAGCCCCTGACTCAAGTTATCAACCTTGGCTAGAGGAAAATAAATCCCCTTTTCCCCTTGCTAGACATCATGACCTGCATCACAAACCCTTGAGATCCTTGAAATGGATTAGTCCTTATGTAGGATGCATGCAATGGTATGATGGTATGGTGTTATGCTATGCGTGGAGCAATGTAGGTAAACCCTGTTATGAGTCCAGATTAAGGACTGTAAACAAAACCTGCAAGAAACTCAAGTGTCAGATAACAAGCATGCAAGTAGTCAAGTTTGAAGGCACACAAGTCACACAAAAGAGCCCTTAGAGTTTAGGCCAGCATGGGGTCTAGGTACTACCCTCTTGAAGTTGGCGGGCTCAAAACCTGTCCTATTAGAAGTAATCGGGTTATAAGGGTCTCAATATCATTGGATTGCTTTTTGTGTTCATCGTTTCGATTTAGCCACTGAACTGGCGATCGAAATATTCCAAGAAAACAACCCTCAACTGAGTGTAGTATCGAGTATCAACCAACTTTGGACTGCACCAAAGTCAGTTATTTCACTACCCTAAAGAAGCCAGGATGGTTCAATTAAGGTTCCTAAGGTCAGTTGATGCTTCACGACACCACGCGGCGGCTCCGTACTCTCCTTGACTTGACTCAAGGGTTACCGGTACTCACCAAAGTGCCACATCAACGTAGCAAACTGCTTCAACCGTGTCGGTATACCCCGCACAGTTCCCTCACAGTTTTGTTGCTACTTTCTAAGAGTTATCCCCCAAATCCGGGTTAGGATCTATGAAACTCCCAAAACAGGCCCGCAATTTTAAAGCAAACAGATCAAGCAATTGAAAACATGATGATGAACTATTCCTAAGGTACACCTCACTTTATTAATTCCCCAGCAGAGTCGCCAGTTCTGTGATCGGTGGAAATAGAACTGACTGTTTTGGAATGCTGGTTCGCGAAATGTCGCGGTAAGCAAGAGTCGCCACCGTCTTTTATTTTCTCCAACATGGACAGGACAAAAGCACAGCAAAATTCCTTATGAGAACGTTTCTCGATTCGGGAGGTAGATTTATAGAAAGGGAAGGTGTTAGCACCCTTTCTATCCATGGTTATCCATGGGCTCTTAGATACTTGCTCTTTATGTTTTCAAAATGTTTGCTTTTCAAATGTGAGTGGGTTTTTGAAAAAGTTTCATTGAAAGATTTCTGAATGACTCTTGTATCGGTCCTCAAGAGTGTTTGAAAAATTTGTTTTGAAAGCTTTTTGAAAGTGTCGGTGTGAAAAGGTTTTTTGTTTGTTTTTGAAAAGAGAGCAAGTATCTATGAGTCATCTACCTACCCTAAGGAATTAGGTTGTGTAAATGTCCCTAAGGTAGTGCCATCCCACCATTGAGAGGTAGGTAGCACCACCGTTGGAGGTGTTCGGGTCAATTCGATTGTAGGGACAGTGTGGTCACCGAAGCAACAATAGGACACCTTAGAAGCTACCCTTATGTCCTTGATCCTTTTTTAATCCGAGGCAACCGTTTCGAGGCAACTATTTCGAGGCAACTGTTTCGAGGCAACTGGATCATGGACATAAGGACCGCTAAAACGTCCTATACTTGACGACCACGTTTCGAAGGCAACGAGTGAGGCGTACCCTAGAAGTGGTGTGTGTATTTGTGTGTTGTTTTCATGTTAACAGTTATCTTTGATCAAGGCATTGTGAGCTACGAGTTGCTTTTAATTACCATACATTCTTTCATGCAATTTAGAGTTTAGGAGTGCGGGAAATTAAAAGACGGAAACATAAAAGCTATGCTATTACAAGGCGCGGGTCTATACATCGCCAAAATACAAAGACCCGTTTTTGATAAAGATGCGGAAAATAAAAATGCGGTAAACCTAATTACTATTACATCCGGAAAGCAATTACATAATGATCAAAAGAAAATAATGCACGAAAAGAATAAATTGGACGTCCGAGGGTTTTGACCCTTTGCTTGAAATTAAATTAAATTAGGACTTAATTATTATTTAATCAAAGAAAAGAAATGTTTTTTATATGTTTTTTGTATTTATGAAAATAAAGAAAAAGAATTAAAAGTAAACCCTAATTCTAAATTATTTTTAATTATTTAAAAAAATGTCAAAGTTGACCTAATTTACTAATTAATTAATTTACAGGTTTATTTACAAAATAATAGTAATTAATAATAATAATAAATAATGAGGAAAATAATTAATTAAGAAAAAGATGAAAATGTCAAAAAAACCTAATTCTATATATTTTTATTTATTAATAAAAAAAGATTAAAGTTTAAAACCTAAATTAAACTAAATTAATTGTTAGTCATTTATTTACAAAAACATGTTAGTGGTGAAATTAAATATTAATTAAAAAAAACATTTTTTGAGTTTCTGATTTTTTATGGAAAATTATTTTATGGTGAAAAAAACAATTAAAACAATTAAAAAGAATTAGAAAAGAAAAGAAAAGAAAATTAAAAAGGATGCAAACCAAGGGGGGGTTTCAGGCCCAAATGGAGGTGATATTGAGGAATCCTGGCCCATGAACACAAGGCTCGTTTGACTTCTCATGGATCATGCGTATGCTGCTTGACTGGGGTACACCCTGGATATCATTCTATGGCCATTGGATGAGTGATCAAGGCCACTTGGCAGGCTAACGTGTGAGGATGCATGATGGAGCCTTGAACGCTTGTTGCATGTGAAGGCTTGAGGAAAAATAACAACAATTATATGGGGGGGCCTGGGAATCGAACCCAAGTCCCTATACCTGCTAGACACGTCATCCACCAGCTGAGCTATGAAACGCGTTTATTTACACAATGAATATTATATAGAAAAACAAATATTAATGGTATGAAATCAAAAAAACGCGCTAAAGTTCAAATGCTCCAGTTACAGGACGCCACGCATACCTTCTTCTTCGATTTTCCTGCAAACATGAAACAAGTAGCAGGGGTTTTAAACCCCCAGAAACTGAAAGTCCTGAAAATAGCGATTAGAAGAGGAGGAAATATAAAAAGGGCGCGATAGGCTTAATGGTTTCGTCTTGTTGCAACGAGTTTGTCCATACAGGTTTGGTGGTCTAATTTTACAATATATGAAAACCCCCAATATTGAAACTCTGAAACCCTAATATCCTTCAATGGTGGATTTTGATACAAGCAGTTTTAGAACAATTAAACGTTACCAAAAGCTTCAGGGAGATGTTAGTAGCATAAATCAATAGTCAAAACACATGAATGATGCATAGAAATTAGAATTTGATTATGGAAATATTTGTGAAAAACGTGACTCTGTTCTACCGTTTCTTTGAGTATGAGAGCATGTTCTTGGTTGCAATAGCTTCCTGGTAACTCAGGCAAGATGATGGAATTCTTTTTAGGTGTGGAAAGGCACTGCAAGTATGGTTTCAGTTTCACAACTTTCTTGATTTTTTTTTGCAAATTGGTTATGGCCTCTGAGCAGTTTTCACGTGTGTTCTGCACTAGGGTTCACTTGTGCCTTTGTATGTGAAGCAAATTAGGTCAAAACCTTGGCCCAAAAGTCCATGAATTAATGTTTCATATCTTTGATTTTCACCATATATTTTTCAATCTTTTTCCATGAAAACTTTGCCAATTATGGAAGATCTTGTCCCCTTGAGTGATGCACGAAATCCTTAGCATGTGTGGAGTATATTTGCTGCATAAAAAGATTTGACAACCATTATTTGATATTTTTCTACAATTAAAACCAATTAAATGAATTAATAATAATAAAAATTCAATTAATTAATTAAAAATAAGAAAATAAATCATTTTGAGCTCAATGGGTCGTGCATAGGCTTTGGGTAATGATTCAAGGAAGAATTTGAGGCCCATTAGCAAATTTGAAGTGTTTTAGGCAAAGTTGACTTTTGAAAGTTCCCAAAAATTTCCCAACTTCTCCAATGCATATCTTGCTCAATTTTGAAGCTATGATCATGTTCTTGGACATTTTGGAAAGGTCTTGAAGTCCTCTAACCAATGCCTTTGGTCCCATGTCATTTTGATTTACCAATCTCAAGTTATGGTCTTTGACTTAAAGTGCCTTTTGTTGACTTTTGAAAATGACCTATAATGTTGAAATTGATAACTTTTTGTGAGAGCCTTTCTTGGACTTGGAGTGTGAAGATGAGTTGTAGGAAATGTCATCCTATTCAAAATGATCTTCGGATGGGATTTTTCTGATGAACCATGAAAAAGTTATGCCTTGGTCAATTTGCAGTTGACTTTTCAGCTGTCCAAAAATAGAAACTTTTGCATCTTGAGACTTTTTGAGCCATGCTTGTGGAATCATGATCAAGAATTGATCAAATGATGATTGTGGCTTCAAAATAAGATGTTGATCAAAAATTTTGACCTTTGACTGTCAAATGACCATTTTGCCCCTGCAGTTGACTGTGGAGCATTTAGGGTTTTTGACTGGGCAACTTGATGCTGTGAGTCTTGACATATGAATGCTTGACAATGTATGTAGGCATATGGGACTTGATTGGACCCTTGGAAACCTCAATTTCTTTGCAAGAACCAAAACCCTAATTTTGACTGTATCAGGAGGCAATTGGATTGTGCAACCCTTGAGAGATTTTGGACCATGCTCTTGCCAAATCTTGAAGAATATGGGAGGGCAAATTTTGGGGTACAACAATTGTCCACGGATATCAATCTTTGTTCACCAACTCTCTGCAGCCTACAAGCAAGCAAGTACAAGCCTTTGGCACAAGTCACTTCACTTTTCTTCAAAAGCAAGAAAAGTTGCAAAAGTGAAGAGAACTTGTACATCTGATAAAGGGTGGACTTGGCTTCATTATAAACAACTTCACAAACTTTTTGCAAGCTAGAACACGAGTACACAACATCCAAAACCCTCCCAAACAGAAAAACTTCATTTTTCTGCCCAAACTTGCAGTTTGTGCAAAACTCTTGCAAGCTCAAAATTGGCTCATGCGTTTTTCCTTGTAATACTTCAAACATCTTCCATACATCCTACCTAAACCATCCAAGCCCTTGTCCTGTGGCTGTAACCTCTATTTCAGACATCACCATTTTCAAACTTGAAGGTTGTAGGTTGACTCGTGCAGGAGGTTTCAGCCATCCACAAGGCCAGCTAAGCATTGGAAAAGCTTGAGGGAACTTCAAGGAAGCTCACACGATCCTCAGGCCTCACTCAAAGTCCCCACATTGCCATATCCAAACTCGGCTGAACAAGGTATTTTTCAAAACTCTATCTCTCTATTTAGGAATCCTCAAGCTTTGATTTGTGAAGCAAAGATGTAGTCCTTAACATGGTGAAGCTGTACATATGCATAGTTGTCATTTATATTAACTGAGTAGTGAGAATTTGAAGCTTGAAGTTCATGAAAAAATTAGGTCAAAAATTAGGGCTACAGAAATTATCCCTGATCTTTGAGAGTTAGATTATGAATCTTATATCATTGGAATCATGATAAAAAATGCTATATGTTTCATGTTGCAAGTTTTTATTTGTATGCAAAGAATAGCAAGTTGCAGGTTTTAAAAAAAACGCGCGCAAGGAAGTGGACGGAGGACAGGGACGAAGTTGTTCTGGGCTTCTGTTTTTGCTTTCCATACCCCCTGACTACTATTTGCACCCCCTTTGCATATTTTTATATTTTTGCATATTTTCTCATATTTTTTATGTTTATTGACTTTATTTTTTTTTTCTGAACATTAAAAAATCACAAAAATATTTTCTTAATTTTCTGCATTTTATTTTATTTTTTTATCTTATTTTTTGCATAAAATATTGATTATTTAGAATAAGTAGAATTTATTTTCTTAAAATAAATAGTAAACACATTTAAAAATATCATACATTTTTATTTTTATTATTCATACACATAAAATATTATTTTCACATATATTTTAATTTTTAATATTTATAAATAATTTTATTTATTTTTTCTTATACATAAATGGATAGAATAAATAATATAAAGCATAATTTTCTTTTAAATAAAAAAAACTAGGGTTTCACCCTTTCAAAAATAACAATATTATTTTTTATTATTTTTAGGACTTAAATAATTTTATTTTTTCATACATAAAATTAATACAAAACATTTTTGCATATTTACATTTTTATTGCATTTTTAATATTTGTATATTTATTTAATTTGCAATAATTCAATTGGGTTGTAATAGTATTTTAGGGTTTTTTATTTTGTGCAAATATCCCTATTCAAAAACTTGTATCCCCCCTCCCATAATAATTGTTGTAATAGCTTAGATTTTTTTACGCAATTTATCGCATTATATACATGTTTAGTAAAATTAGGGTTTGCATGATAAGACAAAAATCAAATAAATAGAATGACCTAATACAAGACAATCAAAGGCATGTAAAATGACAATGCATTGCACACAAGTACCCCTTAGGGTTTCATCCACTTGGTTGCCTAAACAAATGGCCATGGTATGCATGCAAGGTATCTTGGCAAAACAAAACAAAACAAAAGATCGTAGTCCCTCGATGACGCTATCAAAAGGTTGCCTAAACAAAGATGATCTTGGTCCCTCAAACAAGCTAAGATACTTGGCAACATTGCTATCATGGTCATACGATGACCCACGCCCGTTCCGTTTAACATCCAAAGATAGGGTTGTTTACCAAAGCAATGGTAAAACAACAATGTCAAAGGAATAAAAATGTATAGGAAAGACATTTGAGTAGGGTAGATAGTTCCTAGTTACTTGCTCTCTTCAAAACAAATCCTTGCTATTTTCAAAAACAAACACACACATTTCAAAACATTTCCAAATAACTTTCAAAACATTGAAACATTTTTCAAAAAACAAACATCTTTGTATACATTCTTACGAACGAGAATCATTACAAAGATTGCCTAAACGAAAGGCCTCTTTTCAAAATACTTTCAAAATCACACCAAACACAAAACACCATTTCAAACAATTGTAAAAGCAAAGCAAGTGATCTAAGCAAGTAACTAAGAGCCCATGGAAAACCATGGATGAAAATGGTGCTAGCACCTTCCCTTTTCATAATCTACCCCCGAACTCAAGAAAACATCTCAAAGGTCTTTCCTGTGCTTTTTTAACTTTCCTTTTGAATAAAATAAAAATCGGTGACGACTCTTGCTAAACCGAAACATTTGCGACGAAACGCAAAACCTCAAGTCAGTTCTCCCACCGTATCACAGGTCTCATTACCAAGCTGCTGTCAAGATTCTGAGGTATGTAAAAGGAACTCTAAAATATGGAGTGTTATTTTCATATGGAAGAAAGACCGAATCATAACTTCTGAGTTATTCTGATTCTGATTGGTGTGGAGATAGAGTTGACAGAAGAAGTACTTCTGGGTAGTTGTTCAAGTGTCTGGGAGGTCCAATTTCTTGGAGGTCCAAGAAACAGCCTGTTGTGGCTTTGTCAACATGTGAAGCTGAATACATTGCAGGTTAAGATTGAAATAGAGAAATCTCTAAAGTTGTTGATTAATAACAAGTCTGCAATCAATCTTGCCAAGAATTCGGTGCTACATGGAAGAAGCAAACATATTGAGACGAAGTATCATTTTCTGAGAAGTCAAGTGAAGAAAGGAGTGTTACAAGTTCTGCATTGTAGCACTCAGAAACAGCCGGAAGATATTCTGACGAAGACGATAAAAATAGGCTAATTTCTTCGCTTGAGAGATGAAATTGGTGTTGTTAACTTCTGATAGTTACTAAATTACGGGATGGTATTAGAGAGTAATTTAGTATTTGTCATTTGTTGGATATTCTCTTTAGGCCCTTGTTTCCAGTGATTTCTGGTAAACAACTGCTAGTCCTCCAAACTATCGAATAATCTTTCTTACTGTTATTCAATCCCTCTGGTAACTCACAGGATCGACTAGATTGATCCTAGGACTCCTTGGATATTAAGGTTACTCTCACAATCAAACAGATATTCATGGTTGGTATTGTATAAGTGTTTGGCTTGTTTCGATCTCTCTCTCTAAGAGTCTAAAGATGTAATCAAAATGTGTATGAAACTAAGTTATACGAATAAATGCTAATTGTAATGCTAATTGTAAAGACATATAAAACTGCATGAAAATGAAGTAAATGGTTTCGATTTACAAAACGGTTAACATAAAGGGTTTCTGGAACATAAAGGTTTGAAATGTGAAGAAAACGTTTAATGCAAGAAATCTGTAAATGATTTTAAGTAAAAGTATGCGTTCGAAAGACAAGACTTGAAGGTAAAGGTATGGAAAAATGTGACAGTTTTATGAAATATAAAGTGCTCGAAATATAAAGAGAATAATAAAATGTACAACTTTGAGGAAGAGACTTCGAAGTGAAAAGACTGTAAATAAGAAAACTTGTAAATGTTGTTTGACAAAAAGAATAGAGGAAAGTACTGGAAATGGTAAAAGGTTTTCATTAAATCAGAAATACATGGTGCTATCATACATACATTTCTCTTGCATTCGTTTCCCTTGCCATGTGGTAGTTTGAATGTTATTGAGTATTTTGTATAATAGATATGACACACGAAATCCTAATACTAAGACTTCTATTTATACTAATTCGACCCTAACGGTCTCGCCATAGGATTATGCCACGTTTCAAACATGCAGGACAATGCTTCTTTTATCTTTCCACGTGTCCCCAAATGCTCCAACACATAACTTTCAAACTTTGAAAGTCCCGCTTCCATTTGAATTTTAAATGCTTTGGTGTTTCTCCGTTTCGAACGCTTTTCCCAAACACAGCCTCGCTGTTGTTTCGAGACTCCTTTAGATATGTTCCCATAATTGTCGTTCGAAGCTCCAAGCTTTGACACACTTATTCGAAACACTGCTTCCGCTACTTCGAAATATGACGTTTAATTATGGTTCGATCAAAACGTTTAACTTATTTGGCTTCTAAATAACATTATCAAAATCTTCAGCCAACAAATTGCCCCTTTAAAATATGTATTTCGATTCTTCTAAGAAATACCTATTTTAAACATCTACACAAGATTTTGATAGGACTTTCGAATCATCGTAACATTTAATGCATTTGACTCCAGTCACATCAATCATAGCACCTTTTGGATTCCTTAACCGCCCGGAGTCACTTCACGGCGTGGTGCAGTTATAAGTAATGATTATTTTTTTAAAATAACGCCTATTACCTATATTAACTTCACGCCACCTCTTCATCACACCAACCCATGATCTCCACGTATCACACCTCTATTCGGTGGATGTTTAAACTTCCCATTATAAAACATCAACTTAATCTTCTTCTTTTCTTTTCACACTCTAAATCTTTCATACTCTGAATCTTTTACCCTCCTTCTCTCACAAAACAATCTAAGCTTTCAAACATCTTTCAAAATGTCTTCTTCTACTTCATCCCAACTCAAGAAAGTCTCCAAGAAGAAAGGAAAAACTACCGGAGCTATCATGGAAAGTAAAATCATCACCATCCAAGGCCAATCTGCTCTTGCTCCTCAGATGATTTCCAAAGAAAAAGAAATGATGTACGCATCACAGGTACTCATTCCTACCCACGTTGCTGGTAAGAGGTTAGCCTTAAATGGCCCTCTTACGGTTTTTTAAATATTAAAGGACACCAGGACAATTTTTCCCGTCTGTTATAGCTTCAAACCCTTATTCAACAAAATGGATGCCCCTAGGGCAGTAGAATCTCCTAGTTCAAATACCATAGAAACCCCAGTTGTTCCTCCCAAGGACCCCTTTGTTTTGGATTATGTAAAAAGCAATTTTAAGCCATTTCGATCTTGCCCTACTTCTGATATTGCTTACCAAAATTGGTTCACGAAAGTAGAAGCCAAGAAATCCCAGCAATGGGAAGAATTAGGCATTTATAACCTGATTAAGCTATCGAATCCTGGATTCACCTACAGCCACCCTCTGCTATTCGCGTCCCTTTATTTCTGGGATAGTACCTACAACACTTTCCATCTCCCAGGTGGAATGATCACCCCAACCTTCTTCGATATAGCGGCCATTACTGGGCTGTCGCCAGTGGGAGAAACTTATGTACCTGACAACAAAGAGCACTCAAGCATAATTGACTTCGAAGTCAAGTTAGCCAGTTTTTCCAAATTTATCAGTCATTATCATGCTGAAGGGGACAATGTGTCTGACGTAGAGCACATTGCTTTTTTAACCCTGTGGCTGTCAAGATACGTTTTCTGTAGTAGATCCCTACAGGTAGCTAGTAGGTTCATTCCTCTAGCTAGGGATTTACATGAAAATCGAAAAGTGTGCCTAAGTGAATTACTCTTAGTTGACCTCTATGAAAGCCTGAGGTCAGCTGTTTCGAGCCTCAAATCCCACACCTCCAAAAACATTTTATTGGCTGGCCCATTTTGGTTACTCCAACTATGGCTAAATGCCATGTTCGAACCCTCCTTATCAACCGCCAATACCATTGATGAGCAAGATTCTGAGATAAGTGATACGATAGTCGAAGGCACTAGGCTTCGAAGACTAACTCCTAATGATGACAAAGATGACTTCAAAGTTCAATTCTCGAAGTACATCATGATATTCTCCAAAAGGCACAAGTTCGAAGAGAGCATGGCGCCTTTTGCTTCGAGGGCTCATGGACCTTCTTGGTTCACCATGGCTCTCTCAGAAGCCATCAAGAGCAAGGAGATTCAGGATGTATGGAGAGCTTTCTTGCTGCCTAGACTCATCTCTTCAAGGATAACCCCAGCCAAGAACCAAATTCTTCTCTTTGCCTACCAACCAAACTTCGTTTCGAGGCAGTTTGGCTTATGCCAACTGATTCCCGAACCTTTGTTCCAAACTGAGAGCGCCATCACTTCTGGACGAACTTTCAAGGCAAGGGAAGCCAAAATACAGCAAGAACAATATCAAGGCTTTGCCCAATTTGAGCTGATAGCCTTCGAACCTACCCATCTCGCGGCTAAAGGATTTCTGGAGTGGTGGATTAAGTTTTATCAAACTTATATGTTCGATACACTTATAATTCGACAGAAACTAATTGATGCCTTCGATGTGCAGGTACCAGCAAAGAAAGGTATGTTTACTCATGCCAAAGATATTAAAGCTTTTCAAAATTATTTTGAAACTACTTACGACCCCACGCGCTTGGACTCCACTGTGCATCAAGCATCTGAGACCTTGAAGGAAAAATTTAAACAAAAAGTTTCTAAGTTAAAACTTCCTTCAGGGCTGTCACCTGAGGATAGGTATAGGTTGGCATTCGAAATGCATCCACCTAAATTTCCCAGATTACCTACCTCAGAATTGGCTCTGGCTTGGTTTCCCCCATATCCATGGTGGTTTACTTGCAAAGAGATGTTCAAATATCTTCAAAGGAAACCAAAGCCATCTGAGACTGTGACATGGGCTCGATACTGGCTTCATGATTTCCCAGGACACCTTCGATACGACCTTTCTGCCATGTCAATTAAATCTGATCAAGGCACAGGTGCGAATGCTTGGGAAAATCCCAAATGTCTTTTATTTTCCATATCTTTAACCTTTGCTTTAATTGTTTCGATTCTCAGCTATCAGGATCAAGACAGCTGCCTCGAAGTCGAAGGAAGGGAGTGCCTCTCAAGCCTCCATCGAAACTACTGACAAAGTGACTCCACCCGAAACAACTACTACTGCTGCAACCACAACAACAACAATAACGCCAACAACAACAAGTGCTCCAATTCCAACGGTAATCACTTAGCCTTGATGTTTCGAATTCACTCAAGCTTTATGGTTTATATCTAACTTTTCGTTAAAACTCTTTCAGACCAACAAGCTTCCTCCTACTACTCCCAAGAAACGGAAATCAAGCACCACTGGGGAAGACCCCAAGGCTGGAGGAAACTTAAATACTGCTTCGAAGAAGAAGCCAAAGAAAGATACTTCTAAAAGCACTGTTCCGACTAGTGTCTCTGGACTCGATTCCAGGGATGCTGCTCCCTTACCCAAATCCAAAAATCCACCTTCGACCTCCAACCCACCGTTGGAACGTATAGCTAGTAACCTCTCCTCTGAGGGTCCACAGGTAAATTGAACCTCTAAAAATTGTTTCTAATACTAACTTCTTATTACCTTGGTGAATGTTTTTCTTTAACATTCTGCTGTTCCTTGCAGAACATCTTGAATCCAACTTCCACCATTTCGACCTCACCATCCAAGGCTGCTGCTCCGCTCAACTCCTCCCCTCAAGGAGATTCCAGCAACTTGGTCCAAAATAAAGGTTCCTCCAATATGGCGGTTCTGGCTGGAACTTCCGAACAGCAGGATGATCAAGGTACCTCCATTCCTCTGAAAGAGGTGAATGAAACAATACTTCAAAAGTCTGCAGAGGATTCGCAAAGGGCTTCTCTTCAAAAGTCCCCTCTTGAAACTCTTCAAGAGGACCCAAAGGACACTCAAACTGAAGAAGAGAAAGCTGATTCTAGGCAAAGAGCCGAAGAATCTGCAGACGAAGAATCTGAGGAGGAAAATGCCAATGACGAGGAAAATGTCAATGACGGTTCGACTGCTGGGACGGAGTCCAATGCAAATAGCAGCGAAAGGGATGGTATCGAAGTGGTAGACTTGGACGAGGATGAAGAAGACCAAGAGCACGAAGCAAATGAAGGGGATGGTAATGCAATCAACGAACCTCTAGAGGTTGAAACAAACGTGGTTCCCCTACGCGTGGAACTCCCCCAATCCTCTCTGTCTCGAATGACTGACGAGGAACTGGCACTTCTGAGACGAAATGACCCTATTGGGTACATGAAGGCAAAGTTGGCTCAGAGGCACGTCCCACTCGCTAGGGCTGGCACAAGTTCAACCAGCTATCCTCTTCCCACAGATGAAAGAGTTGTTCTTCTTAACAAAATTAGGAGAACTATTCTCAATGTGGATATATTCGAAGTGCTTAAGCAAGATAGTACTGCTTGCTATACTATGAAGGAGCTGCTCACAAAGGCCAATCTTTCCACCTGCTCCTTGCCAGTTAGTACTCTCTTGTTTGATCTTCAGAATTTGCTGGACAACGTAACTGGCTACCTTCTCCAAGACGAATCTGCTGCCAAGAAGGTTCAAGAGAAACGCATTGCCATGGATGCCGCTTATGAACAAGCTTCGAAACTCTCTCAAGAAGCTGAGGATCAAGCTATGCATCTGAAGCAGGCGAAAACTGATTATGAGGCTCGAGCTGAGTCCATTCTTATTTGGGAAAGGCAGATTCTGGAACTTCAACAGAAAGTTAAGGAGGCTAAGGAACAACAACTAGCCTTCGAAACCAATCCTGCAGGTAACCAATTCGAAGAGCTTCTCAACCAGGGGCTTTTAGAAATGGAGACTGCAGAACAACTTAAAGGGGAAGTGGCAACCTTGGAAGGAGCCAGGCGGTTTGCTCAGCAGAAACTTGAAACATTTCGAAGCACCTTTAATCGATTGAAAAATAATGCTTATTTCTAGGTTTTGATGTTTATTTGACTATAATTTTGGTTTCTTACGTGTAATATTCGAACAACGCCATTTTGGCATTCTATCTTGCCATCTTGGCTTTTTATAATATTTTGTTTACGTTGTTACTATTCGAATCTCCCGCAGGCTTGGCTTATATTTCTTTAAATATTTCCCATTAACCTTTAGGACACGTTTATCATCCAAGAGTTCTTTGACTTCGTATGCATTGTTTGAGAATACTTTTAATATTCGAAAAGGTCCTTCCCAATGAGGTGACCATTTACCTAACGCTTTATTCTTCTTATCCATAGGCAATATGACTCTCCAAACTAAGTCATTAATAATGAATACTTTTTTCTTCACCCTTTTATTGTATGTTCTGGCCACCCTTTCTTTTTGCCTCATCAAAATTTCCAATGCATGTAATCTAATTTCGTCCAACTCAACTAATTCATTCATCATCATTTCCCAATATAATGCAGTTGGGATTTCATTTTGTCTCTGAATTCGAACTGATTGCAGATGAATTTCTACTGGTAACACTGCATCATGACCAAACGTAAGTTGGAAAGGCGTAGTGTTAGTAGCTTCCTTGGGAGATGTTCTACAAGCCCATAATACTTGGTCCAGAGTTTTGTGCCAGTTTCTTGGCTTCTTGCCAATATTCCTCTTGATTAATCCTATTATTACTTTATTTGCTGCTTCGACTTGTCCGTTTGCTTGAGCATAATATGGTGTTGATGTTAGCAATCTAAACCCCATTTCTTGGGCAAATCCTTGCATCTTTCTACCAGTAAATACAAAGCCTTGGTCTGTAGTTATGCTTTCTGGCAATCCGAACCTGTAGATAATGTGCTTCTGTATAAATTCAATAATTGTCTCTTGATCAGCAACTACCAGAGGTATAGCTTCGATCCATTTGGTAAAATAATCTACTCCCACCAAGATGTATTTCTGTCCTTTAGACGAAGCAGGATTTATTTCTCCTATCAAATCCAATGCCCATCCTCTAAATGGCCACGGTTTGATGATCGAATGCAACTCACTTGCAGGAGCATGTTGAATTCCTGCATGTTTCTGACATTCTTCACATCCTTTAGCAAAGTCTATGCAATCTTTGAGCATGCTAGGCCAATACAAACCGTATCGAAATAGCAACCATTTCATTTTATGGCCTGCTTGATGTACCCCACATGCCCCATTATGGACTTCAGACAATGCTAAGTATGCCTCACTCTCTCCTAGGCATTTCAATAATACACCCTCTTGGGTTTTTTTGAACAATTCGTTCCCCATGAGAAGATATGACAATGCTCTATATTTTGTTTTTCTATCCACCTTTAGAGTTGGGTCTGCTAAATAACTCTTTAATGGACTTCGCCAATCTGCATCTGACAAAGCATTTATGGCTAGTATTTCGAATCCCTGTTTCTCAGCATATCCCAATCTCATACTTTCCAGATCCGATGGAGTGAATCTGGTAGCCATAACTCTTCCCCTTAATTCGACCAAATCCTTAAAGTTCTTGGTAGACACTTTATAGCCTGAAGCCAACTGCGCTAAGTCATTTGCTTCTTGGTTTTCTATTCTTGGTATGTGTTGAATATCCATGTATTCAAATTTCCTTAATAGCCTATTGACTATGACGAAGTATACCATTAAATTTTCCTTTATGCACTTGTATTCCTTTGTGATTTGTTTGACCACTAATTCAGAGTCTCCTTTAATTTCGACTCTGGTTGCCCCCAATTCCAACAAAGCTTCAAGTCCAACAATGAGTTCTTCATACTCAGCTTCGTTGTTCGAACAACGAGGACCATCTAATTTATACTTGAATTTTGTTGGAATTCCTTCAGGAGAAATTAGAAGGACTCCAACACCACTTCCATTCCTGTGGGTTGAACCATCAAAGTACAATTTCCATGGTTGCATTTCGACGTAACTCATGCTTGTCTGCTCAACCAATGAATGGTCCACAATGAAATCAGAAATCACTTGACCTTTCATAGCTTTTAAAGGCATGAAAGTCAATGAATATTCTGTTAAGGCTAAAGCCCACTTGCCAACTCTGCTATGCATTATTGGTTTTGAAAGCATATGTTTAATGACATCGAAATGAGATGAAACATAAACATCAACAGGTTTTATATAATACTTGAGTTTCATACAAGAGAAATACAAACAGAGACATAGCTTTTCTAAATTGCTATATCTGGTCTCTGCATCATTTAGCACTCTACTTAAATAGTATATGGCTCTTTCGACGCCATTGTTATCCTCTTGTGCTAGCATGCTACCTATACTAACTTCAGAGGCAGATATGTACAATCTCATGGGCTTTCCCCATGATGGTGGAGACAAAATAGGAGGCTGAGAAAGATATTCTTTTATTTTGTCAAACGCCTCCTGGTGAGCTTCGCTCCATTCGAAGGCTTGACCTTGCTTCAGACGAAGTAACGGAGAGAAAGCTTGGGTTCTTCCACTCAGGTTCGAGATGAATCTTCTTAGGAAGTTAATTTTTCCTAGCAGAGATTGCAACTCCCTTTTTGACGCAGGTGCTTTCGTCTCCATTATGGCTTTGGTTTTGTTCTGGTTGATTTCGATTCCTTTCTTGTGAACCACAAAACCAAGAAAATCTCCAGCCTGCACAAAAAATGCACATTTAAGGGGATTCATCTTTAAGCCATGTTTTCTCATTCGTTCGAATGATTGGCTTAAATGATGCAAATGTGCTTCTGCAGATATATATTTTATGACTATATCATCAATATACACCTGCATGAAGGTTTCGATGAAATCATGAAAAATTGAATTCATCGCCCTTTGATAAGTTGCCCCAGCATTCTTTAAACCAAAAGGCATCACCACCCATTCGTAGGTTCCTAAGGCTCCAGGGCAACGAAATGCTGTTTTTGCAACATCTTCTTCAGCAATGAAAATCTGGTTATACCCAGAGTATCCATCTAACATACTCAAGTATTCGAACCCTGCAGCAGAATCTACTAGCATTTCTGCCACGGGCATGGAATATTCATCCTTAGGGGTTGCAGTGTTTAAATCCCTAAAATCTATGCAAATTCTTAAAGAACCATTTTTCTTAATAACGGGTACTATGTTTGCTAACCATTCAACGTACCTTGTTGTTCTGATGAATTTGCAGTGCAGCAACCTTTCGATCTCAGCTTTAATTTTTGTGAGAACCGCTGGTGCGAATCTTCTGGGAGTTTGTTTGATGGGCCTCTTGCCATCTTTGATTGGCAGTCTGTGTTCGACCAATTCCCTCTTTAAACCAGGCATCTCATCATAATCCCATGCGAAGCAATCTTTGTTTTCCTTAAGGACTTCGATCATTTTCTTCTTGAGGCCTGGGCTAAGTTTAGCACTTATGTAGGTTACTTTTTTTTGTTTTTTCATCCCCTAAGTTGACTTCTTCGAGTGGATCCTGTGCCAACATTTTGGCACCTGAGTTTATGGGGTCCCTCTCGAAGCCTAAAGGTTCTTTATCATAGATGGCATCCAACCTTTGATCCATCTCAAACTCTTCGATGAGTGAGCATTTCGAACCCTCCCCACTAACTTCGTTCGTCTTTATAGTTGATTTATTTATTTCAGCCTCTAAGGCCGCTTTTGATTTGTTCTCAGCCATATAGGCCGAAATCCTTTCGAAAAAGGTGGACTCAGTCATGGTTAAGGTTGTCGAAGTCCCAGCCTGCTGGCCGTTTTTGTATAGTGCTTTCGACTTCCTCTTCTTCACTGATTATTGTTCTATCTCAGTAAAGGCCATCATGGCGAAGGGTCATGTAGTAATGGGCGTTTCTAGTTTCATTAATCTCATCATTTGGAACACATGGAGCAATCTTTGCCAGATTTTTATCATAATCCCTTTTGTCAACTAAATTGACAGTTGACATAAAGTAACTCTGGTCTGCTTCGATGTTTTCCACGATTCCATCATCTCTCCACAGAACTAGTCGTTGATGCATTGACGAAGGAACTACCCCCACGCCATGGATCCACTCTCTTCCCAGCAGCAGGTTATAGTTGGCCTTGGCTTCGATCACCATAAACATGGTGGGCCTACAGCTTGAGCCTATTGTCAATTCCAACTGGACCACCCCCAGCGTTTTGCCCACTTTTCCCTCATAATTGGACAGAACCATATTATGGGGCTTGATATCTCCTTCGCGGATCTCTAATCTTTTTAGCATGAAATGGGGTATCAAATTTACTGCAGCACCCCCATCCACTAGAACTTTGTTCACACCATGGACACCAACTTTCGCCCGAATGAAAAGTGGCTTGAGATGGTTCTTCATTGCAGGTTCTGGACGTTCGAAGAACGCATTTTGTTCCTCAACAGCCCCATTGTCCATCACGTAGTAGCACACGGGCCTATGTTTCATCAAATCTGTGGTGTCTTCCTCCTCATATTCGTTGATTTCGGTTTCCTGCCCAAATTCGCAGGGAAGCACAGACACCACGTTACAGTTCAAGTTGAATGAAGACTCCCCCTTCGATTCGAAGTTATCTGTTATCATATCTTCGTCCTCTTCCGGTCCTGGAGTGTATTCCTTTGGTTCATCGCGTTGTTCTTCAGAGAAGAGCCTCCTATTGACTGGAGGTTTATCTTCAGTTTGATTTTTTGGTTTGTTGGTGCTAGATTCACCTTGGTTTTTTGTTGAAGTATCCCCTTTGTTTGCCACAGCTTCTCTCTCAGCCTTTCGAATCCTTTGCTGTCTGCGCCACTGGGATCTTGACATGGGGTTCCTTCCTTTGTAATTCTCTAATCTCACTTCCTCCCTTTTTGCTGTGTTGAATTGCCTCCTGTATGTCACAGCATGGCGTACATTTCGTTCAGCGTTTCTCCATCTATCTTTGCCTTTGTCATTTCTGACTTGTAACCATCTATCGGTTGGCACTTCAGCAGGGAGTTTGAAAGTTACTCTTCGAGCAGCCTTGGGGTGAGGGCTATCAGGCCTTCGCTGTTTGTGTCTGTTGTCGAAACGTGGGCCCATCTGGGCAGTTTCTTGATGGTTCCAGCAAGGGGCGAAGGGAATCGTTTCGAAGGCCCTGGCCATGCTTTGGTCATACACAGCAGAACACCTTGGGAAAATCAAGCACTTGGTTGCCCCTTTGTAGCAGCGAAAAACAAACTGCAGCAAACTTTCTCCAGCCTTGGGATAACACCTAAAAAGCTGGTTATCCTGGCGCCAATTGTTGCCAGTTCGAGCCCTCTGTACCCTTTCGAAATTCGCAGCAATTCTTTGATTGCAGAGGATGATGCACCTAGGGCATAATATCATGCCTGAATCTCCTTTGTGGCATGTCATGAGATAATCTTTGAGACTAGCATCTCCAGTGTGATTATCCCCCATTCTGTACTTTTCTTTTTCTAAGTATTTTTCCACTTCCTCCATCTCAGAGCGAGGCCTTTCCATATCCACCATATTTATTTCCACATCCCCCTCTTTAGCTTCATCATCACCCCATCCTGTGGGCTTTATATCCTCAATCTGAACCTTCGAACTCTCTGGGGCAGAATATTTGACCAAATAGTCAAATTTTCCACTGGGTTCCCCCAGAGTGTCCCATATTTCCTTCTGAGGGGGAATTGGCTGCGTGATTTGGACTTTCTCCAATTCCAGTCTCAAGCCTTCAGTGACTTGTGTTAATCCTTCGTTTTGATTCCCTTGGCCTTCAGTAGCCTGGGTTTCTCCTGCAACAGCTACAGGTGCAGCAATCGAAGTCTCTGGCGTATTCTGGATGTCTTCAGTGACCTCCTCGCTGACTTCGACCATCACCCAGTTTTCGACTCCAGTATCCTTCTCTTCTGTTAGAGCGTCGCTTCGATCAGTTTCCACCATGTTGACCTCTCCAATGCATGCAGGCTCGGAGTAGTTGGTGTCTGCGACGTCCAAGGGATCTTCGTCCACTTTCATCTTCACCTTATCAGCAAACTTTAGTCTGCCATCTTTGATCGCGTTTTGAATCAAGTCCCTGAAAAGAAAACATTGTGAGGTCTTGTGGCCTAGGAAACTATGATATTTGCAAAATCCCCTCTTCTTTCTCTGATCCAAAGGAGGTATTTTGACATTTGATGGCACAATTAGTTGGCCATCTTTGACAAGTAAGTCAAAAATTTCGTCACATTTAGTGACGTCGAAGGTATAAACCTTCTTTGGAAATTTATCACTTTTCTCATTTTCAACAATATCTTTCCCTTTTGTGGGAACTAACATTTTGCAGGAATAAGGCGGGGCCTGTTTTAATTCAGCGAGGTCAATTTCGACCTCTTCGAATTCGAATTCAGGATATTCTTCTACTTCCTCAGTCCCAACATAGGAAATCCTTTCTTTCTTGCTATTCTTAAAGACTCTGGCTTTTTCGGCCTTTAGTCTTTCGACCTGTCGAACCCTATCGGCTAACTGAGCCATATCCCTCAAATACTGAGTGTCTAGTTTCTTTCGAATAGAATAATCCAAGCCACCGGCAGCCATTTCGACTAACTCATGTTCAGGCACTACTGTGTAACATCTGGATTTCAACAGCCTAAATCTATTCAAATAATCATCTATGGGTTCGGTGAACTTTCTCTTAACACTGGCCAGTTCCTTCAAACTTATTTTCGACTGTCCCATGTAGAATTGTTCATGGAATAATCTCTCTAAGAGGGCCCAGGTGTCAATAGACCCAGGGGGCAAAGTGGTAAACCATGTGAAGGCGTTTTTTGTCAAGGAACTTGGGAAGTATTTGATCCTGAGATCTTCATTATTGGCTATATCTCCCGCTTCGGTTAGATATCTCGCTATGTGTTCGACTGTTGACTCATTGGTATCCCCAGCGAACTTTGTAAATTTAGGGACTTTATATCCCCTTGGTAAATCAGTATGCATTATGCAACCCAATATAGGAGAAGCGTAATTTGGCCTCCTCATTCCTGTGTTGAGGCCATTCTGGGCCATGACCCTTTCTATCATGGTGGTTAGGTTGTTTTCTGCCAAGATGTTATCGTTTCGAACCCTATGAACGACGGCATCGGCATCTTGATTTCGACCAACCAAGACAACTCCCCTAGGTTGTTCTTCCCGAAATTCTGGGGCTTCTGGCCTTTCGATCCTTGCCCCTGGTTCCATAACTTCCCTTTGTGGACCCGGGATTATTGGGGCTTCTAACCTTGGTGCTCTGGCCCCTAAGTTAACTTCTTCTCTGGGTGGTCTATAAATTGAGTCGTTAGCAATTTGTTCTATACCAGGCGTGTTTGTTCGAAATCCCGCCTGATTCTGCCTATGCCTTTCTGGAGGAGCAAAGAAATCTGCTATTCGACTCATATTGTCAGCGTTTTCCCTGTTCGTCACGGTCACATTCTGCACTATTGGGGCAAATATCTCCTGCATGGTTTGCGCTAACACCCCTATCATATTATGGTTACTGTCATCCATCAATTGCCTAAAAGCCAACTGATTATCTGTGGTTAGGATAGGCAATGTGCTATAACCCACTGACCCTTGGTTATTTGTCATAAACTGATTCGCCCCAGACCCAGACCCTAGTTGTGGAGATGAATTCGATGTGGAATTGTGTAAACCTGCCATAAAAGATGTTGGCATTCCATAAGAGGAATTTCTGATTCTATTCCCATCGAAATCGGGTGGTCTAGTTAATGGGGTGGCGAAATGGGATTGTGTCCCTGATGGTGGAACGAATCCCCCAGGGTAGCCCATAGTTCCAGTATTTCCTAAGATCGAACTATTAGTTGATATGCCACTTATTCCATTGGTGGCTATGTTACTGGTCGAAGATGCAACAGACTGTGCATTCGAAGGGATTACATTAGATGTTCCGCTCGAAATGGACGCGTTAGTGCCTGTTGCATGTGGGCCACTTTGGTCCCCTTGTTGATTGTCTGAATTAGACATTTTGTCCAAACGTTTTCTTCTGGATAAAGGTTGGTTGCTGTTGGTTATCTTACCACTTCTCAGGTTCATAAAACAGCAAACTTCTTAGGTTCCAACGTTTTTGTAATGGTTACGTCTCAACAATCCTTAATTCTGATATCCAATTATTGGTCCCACCGGGTGTGCCAATTTGTTTCCAGTGATTTCTGGTAAACAACCGCTAGTCCTCCAAACTATCGAATAATCTTTCTTACTGTTATTCAATCCCTCTGGTAACTCACAGGATCGACTAGATTGATCCTAGGACTCCTTGGATATTAAAGTTACTCTCACAATCAAACAGATATTCATGGTTGGTATTGTATAAGTGTTTGGCTTGTTTCGATCTCTCTCTCTAAGAGTCTAAAGATGTAATCAAAATGTGTATGAAACTAAGTTATACGAATAAATGCTAATTGTAATGCTAATTGTAAAGACATATAAAACTGCATGAAAATGAAGTAAATGGTTTCGATTTACAAAACGGTTAACATAATGGGTTTCTGGAACATAAAGGTTTGAAATGTGAAGAAAACGTTTAATGCAAGAAATCTGTAAATGATTTTAAGTAAAAGTATGCGTTCGAAAGACAAGACTTGAAGGTAAAGGTATGGAAAAATGTGACAGTTTTCTGAAATATAAAGTGCTCGAAATATAAAGAGAATAATAAAATGTACAACTTTGAGGAAGAGACTTCGAAGTGAAAAGACTGTAAATAAGAAAACTTGTAAATGTTGTTTGACAAAAAGAATAGAGGAAAGTACTGGAAATGGTAAAAGGTTTTCATTAAATCAGAAATACATGGTGCTATCATACATACATTTCTCTTGCATTCGTTTCCCTTGCCATGTGGTAGTTTGAATGTTATAGAGTATTTTGTATAATAGATATGACACACGAAATCCTAATACTAAGACTTCTATTTATACTAATTCGACCCTAACGGTCTCGCCATAGGATTATGCGTTTCGAACATGCAGGACAATGCTTCTTTTATCTTTCCACGTGTCCCCAAATGCTCCAACACATAACTTTCAAACTTTGAAAGTTCCGCTTCCATTTGAATTTTAAATGCTTTGGTGTTTCTCCGTTTCGAACGCTTTTCCCAAACACAGCCTCGCTGTTGTTTCGAGACTCCTTTAGATATGTTCCCATAATTGTCGTTCGAAGCTCCAAGCTTTGACACACTTATTCGAAACACTGCTTCTGCTACTTCGAAATATGACGTTTAATCACCAACATTCATCACTAGCTTTAGATATGTTCCCATAATTGTACTTATTCGAAACACTGCTTCTGCTACTTCGAAATATGACATTAATCACCAACATTCATCACTAGCTTCACTTCTTGGAGACCCAAGGGTATACTTGTATCTTGAAGAATAAAGGAAGGATCAAAGACTTTTGTTGCCCATCCCAATTGACATACAAATGATGCAGCAGATTGCAGTTGTGACAAGTCAGCCTGTAGGGTTGTTGCTAATTCAGCAACATATGCATTTTCATGTGAACAAAAACAGCATACAACCGTCTTGCATCACAGAGGAATTGAAGAGTGAGCTTGAGTGGCTAAGAGGGTTACAGCATTTACGTAGAGTAGCTAGCGGTGTTACAGCGTCTGCGGTGAATGGGTGTGAATCCACAATAAACTTCATTCAATAAAATGTACTAACTTCTAGCTAATGCTCTTTAGGCACTTTTAAAAGTCAAACACATTGTAATTAATAACTTAATATATAACACCTTCAACAACCAAATACCAGAAGTTCTCCATAAAACCTCAACAATTCATCATTCTCAGTCACAAGTATACATTCCAACATAAAGAAAACAAAATTCTTAATCAATTAATAACTTATTAAACTAAAATAAAATCAAGAAAACTAAAGGCAAAAACATTTTTCATCATCCACCTGTGACATTATCATTAAAGATTTCGATGGTATCGTTTTTGTCGAATTCGATAGAAATGTGGGATTTCGATGAATGAGTTTCGACGTTGTGGTGAAATTTGGTATCTCCGTCTATGGATAGTTTCTGATGATCAGAATCTGTAGCGGCGACTAAGAGTTGAATGCATGAGTTTTGAAAAATCGCGCACTTCCAAATGTCGCCGTCGTCTTGGAGAATTTCACCATTGAAAATTAGGGTTTGTTTGGAAATAGGGATTCCTTGATACTTTAGAACTTTTTCTTTGATTTCCAAAATAGTATCAAAGAAACCTATTTCAATTGAGAATTTTCTTCCTCTGTGAACTTCAAAGGTTACATCCATTTTATGTAAGTGTAGCTCAATTCAAAATGATGATATATATATATATAAATAATATCCATCAATAAAACTGATAATTGGAATACATAATCAACAAATTTTTTTTTTGTGATGGAAAGAAGGGTGCTGCTATTCATGTAAGGAATGAAATCAGCATAATTAATGGAATGAATCGTGATTCGTGTATTTAAAATAATTAAACCGAATCATTATATTTATTATAATTTGGTTTTGAATATGCTTGTCAAATTATTCAAATTAAATTTGTAGATTTGAAAGAGATTTGATTATGTAGTTCAAATATTTCTCTTGTATTTATTTATTTATTAAAAAGAAAAAAATTTCTTATATTTTATTTATATTCATTAGTGACAAAATTATCTTGTATTTTTATATATTAATCAATGAAAAATAAATGTCACACTTTTTTTATATGGATGACAAATAAATGTCTCATATTTGTTTATATATTTATTAGTGATAAAAATGTATCTTATTTTAAAAAAAAAAATTAGTGACAAGTATTTATCTAATAATTTTTATATTCATCACTGACGAACATACATTTTGTATTTCTTTATGTATAAGTGATAAGTATGTGTCCTCTATACTTAATACCTAATATTTCTTTATGTATAAGTGATAGAATGAGTTTTTTGATTTTTTTTATACTCGTTACTGACAAATATATTTCTCTTATTTGTTTATGTATCAATGAAAAATGATACTTAATATGTAATTTATTTTTATGAATCGAACTCAGTAAGTTTTCATTGAAATAATCAACATATTAAATAAATTAATAGGATATCTGCGATTTATTACACATTTTTATTTCTAAAATATAATAAATAAATAAAATTATTTAATCAAAATAATTTATTATTTAAAAAAGATATATTTTTATTTATATTTAAATTATAAATATAATTGATTCATATATATATATATATATATATATATATATATATATATATATATATATATATATATATATATATATATATATATATATATATATATATATATATATATATATATATATATATATATATATATATATATATATATATATATATATATATATATATATATATATATATATATATATATATGAATCAATTATATTTATAATTTAAATATAAATAAAAATATATCTTTTAGTAAATTGGATATATTTAAGATGACTATAATCAAATTGGATGCTAAATAATTGAATGAGAATGAAATCAATCATATTAAAAATAATATATTTAAAATATTATTTGTCATAAAAATATTAAATATATTTTTTAGTAAATTGAAGTTAAATAGAAACAATTCAAATTAAATTTCTTTGTCAAAAGCATTTTAAATTATAAACTTCAACTAAGAATAACTAATTAATATTTTAAATTAAAATTAATTGAGTAATTTAATTTTTCTATACGTGTTAAAAAAATAAAAAGTTATGAACGTCCATAGATTTAATCTCCTTTATTTTCTTTTTCTTTTTTAAATGTTAAAGAGGAAAATTGTGAATGAACTTTAATGAGAAATGTTAAAACGACTTTGAAGAAAAAAAGTAAAATATATTACTTTCAAAAGAGGGGAAAAAATGAGATACAAAGATTAAACTATTCAATGGGTTTTTTTGATTTTCAAATTTTATAATGAATAATATTTGAATTTTCAACATTATATTTATAAATTTCGTTACATTAACATTACTAAACCATTTATTTAATTCAAAACGTCAAATATTTATGAAAACCATTTATAATGAAAATTAGGTATTAATCATACAAATATTTATTTAATTCAAAACGTCAAATAAATTTATTCTCTTTCATAAATTATTAGTCATAAAACCATTTATTTCCAAAACTAATAAGATGACTATAATCAAATTGAATACTAAAAAATTGAATGAGAATGAAATCGATCATATTAAATTGACATTCATTAGCTACAGTAAAATAATAGAAGGGGTCTAAATTTCATTTCTTCCGCACATTAAAAATAAAGTGTTTTAAATATTAAAACTGTTAAATTGTAATCCAATGTGTTAAATTATGTGTCAAAAAGATTTGATTTGTTTTAGATTTAAATAGATTTGATTTAAATTTATAATAAATTAGATTTAATTTAGTAACAAAAAGATTATTTTGAGTTTTGGGCTTAGGGTGTAAGCTCAGCTATAAATAGAGGGAGTAACCCCTATTTTGTAAGTAAGTCAAACAATTCATTCACCGTATTTTGCAGTTGCAAAGTGAATAAGAAAGTTTTCACAGTTTTGTGAGCAGCGAGAAACTCTGCAGAAATTATTTTGTCTTGTCTTCTTTTCTTTGTTTATCTCATAATTAAATTGTCATTGTGGTAGAAATTCATCATAGATTTTGGTGGATTTCCAATATCTGGTATCAAGAGCTTTGTTTCGATTCAAGGGAAGTGTCAATCAAGAACGATTGAAAAATTCACGATGACAAGTTATGGGAATGCAAATTATCCAGCAACCCTTTCAATTCTGAAAGTTGACAACTATGAGAATTGGTGCAAACGGATGAAAGTCTTATTCAGGTGTCAAGGTCTTTGGGACCTTGTAAAAGATGGAGTCGAAGCGCTTGGAGAAAACGCTTCAGGAGAAGAAAAAGAAGAAATACATAGAATCTGAGAAGCTGAGTTATAAAGCATTATTTATAATTTATCAATGTGTTAGCCCAGACAATTTCGAAAAGGTTAGTGATTCAGAATCTGCAAAAGAAGCTTGGGAAATCCTTGAGAAGTCTTTTGGAGGCGCTGAGGAAGTGAAAGAAGTGAGGTTACAAACTCACAAAAGGACCTATGAACTGCTTCAGATGGAAGACAGTGAAAGCATATCTGATTTCTTCACTAGAGTTACAAAACTAATAAATCAAATCAAGATATGTGGAGAAGCGTTAACAACAAGGGTTGTTGTGTCGAAGATCTTGAGATCTTTAGCTCCTAAGTTCGACCACATAGTGGTGGCGATAGAAGAGGGGAAAGACTTGTCGAAATTGACAAAGGAAGAGCTTCAAGGGACACTGAATCTCATGAACAAAGAATGAACGAAAGAGCTGCAGGAAAATCGAAGAGTGATGTGGCCTTGCAGGCACATTCAGCAAAAGAGACCAAAGGAAAAGGAAAGTGTTTCGACAGAGGTAGAGGTGGCTACAACAAAGCGAATGATAGAGGAAACCAGATTGAAGGAAACCTGTCGAATCAAAGAAGATCATACCAAGGCAACCAAAGAGGTGGTGTTGCAAATAGAGGAAGAGGTGGTGGTCGAAAAGCTGATAAGAGTCACATTCAATGTTACAATTGTCAGAAATATGGTCACTATTCAAGTGATTGTCCAGAAAAACGAAAGAATCAAGAAAGTGATGCAAAGCTTGCAAAACATGAAGAAGAAGAAGAAGAAGAGATGATGTTGATGGTCACAACAAGAGATGAAGATAGATTCAAGGACCAATGGTACTTGGATTCAGGATGTTCATCACATATGTCTGGAAGGAAGACTGGTTCGTCAATATAAAGCCCTCAATGAAAAATATGGTAAAATTTGCAAATGACAATACCCTAGCAGCTGAAGGTATTTGGTGATGTTATGATTATGAGAAAAGATGGCAAAAGGTCAGTAATCTCCAATGTGTTGTAACATACCAGGCATGAAGAGCAATTTGCTCAATATAGGGAAGTTGGTCGAAAAGAATTATAAAGTGTCAATCGAAGATAAGATGATGAGAGTCGTTGATGCAAATGGAAGATTAATCTTAAAGGCTCCTATGTCTCAGAATCGAACCTTCAAGATTGAACTAAATGTGATGGAGCACAAGTGCCTTTCGACTGCAGCTAGCAGAGATGAATGGATATGGCATTATAGACTAGGCCATCTCAACTTCAGAGACATCAGAGATTTGAAGAGAAGAATATGGTTTCAGGATTGTCAGAAATTGACATTCCAAACGAGGTATGTGAGGAATGTGTGCAGGCGAAGCAACACAAGAATAGATTCAGCAAGGATGCAGGAAGCAGATCGAAGGCTAGTCTTGAAGTCATATACTCTGATGTATGTGGACCAATCCAGGTGGATTCGATGGGAGGTAACAAATACTTTGTTAAATTCATAGATGATTTCAGTCGAAAGCTATGGACTTACCTGATCAAGAAGAAAAGTGAAGTGGTCTAAGTATTTACCAAGTTTAAGTCTATGGTCGAAGACAAAGTGGTCGAAAGCTCAAAGTTTGAGAACTGATGGTGATGAAGAATATGTGTCGAAAGACTTCGCAGATTATGTGAAAAGGAATGGATTGTGCATGAGGTGGTGCCACCCTATATCCACAATAAAATGGATTGTAGAAAGGAAAAATCGAACCATCATGAATATGGTGAGAAGTATGTTGAAAGGCAAGAATTTACCTAAGAGTTTTGGGGTGAAGCTGTTCGACTGCAACATACATTTTGAACAGATGTCCTACAAAGAAGCTAGAAGAAATTACTCCAGAAGAATGTTGGTCTGGTGTGAAGCCTAGCTTGAGTCATCTGAAGGTATTTGGATCTATTGCACATAGACATGTGCCAGATCAGTTGAGAAGAAAACTTGATGATAAGTCAAGTCAAATGATTCTAGTTGGATATCATTCGACAGGAGGCTACAAGTTGTTTGATCTAGTGAAAAAGCAGATTGTGATCAGCAGGGACGTGATCATAGATGAGTTTAAAGAATGTGGACTGAAAATATCAAGAAAGATTCAGTGGAATCCTTCTTGAAGAGCCCAGAAACTCAAGTCGAAAGAGAAGTTCGACAAGAGGAACCAGCAGATATACCAAGTACAAGCAGGTCTCAAAGACAAGACGCATGCCTGCAAGATTGCAAGATTGTGTGATTACATCAGATGATGTATAGATAATGAAGGTGAACTGGTACATTATGCTTTCTATGCAGATGTCGAACCCGTTAATGCAGCTGAGCATTAAAGGATTCGAAGTGGGTGAAAGCAATGAACGAAGAAGTAAGTCTATCGGAAGACAACAACACTTGGTCACTTGTCAAATTGCCTCAAGGTAGAAGGGAATTGATGTCAAGTGGGTATAAAAAGTGAAAACGAATTCGAAAGGTGAAGTAACTCGACACAAAGCAAGACTTGTGGCGAAAGGATTTCTACAGAAAGAAGGAATAGACTTCGATGAAGTTTTTGCACCTGTTGCTAGGATTGAAATAATCAGGTTGGTTGTTGGTCTAGCAGAAATAAACAGTTGGCACATATGTCAAATGGACGTGAAGTGTTGCATTCCTAAATGAACCCTTAGATGAAGAATTCTATGTTAAACAACCAATTGGGTTTGTGAAACATGACGAAGAAAGAAAGGTGTACAGGCTACATAAAGCACTGTATGGATTGAAATAAGCTCCAAGGGCTTTGAATAAGAAAATTGATAGTTTTCTAAGGGAGAAGGAATTTGTGAAGTGCACAACTGAACATGGAGTATATGTAAGAAGAAGCAGAGTAAATTGCTTAGACTATGTCTCTATGTAGATGATTTGTTGATAACATGTAGCTGTAAAAGTGAGATCGATGACTTCAAAGGTGATCTCAGCAAGGAATTCGAAATGTCTGATTTGGGTGAGATTTCATATTTCCTTGGTATCGAATTCTACAAGAGCAGTAGAGATTTGATGATGCATTAAAGAAGATATGCAGGAGAAATTCTCAAGAGGTTTGAGATGGAGAATGCAACTCAACTTCGACACCTGCAGAACCAAGACTGCAACTGTCGAAAGATGCAGATGTAAGATGATGTTGATCCAACCCAATACAGAAGACTTATTGGGATCATTGAGATACCTTTGTCATACAAGGCCTGACTTAGCATATAGTGTAGGTATGGTAAGTAGATTCATGCAGAAGCCAAAGGTATCACATCTAGCAGCGGTGAAGAGATACTAAGGTATCTCAAAGGAACTTTCGATTATGGCATTTTGTTTCCTGCAGTTGATAAAGGAAAAGAATGCAAGTTAGGTGGGGATACACTGATTCGAGTTGGTGTAGTGATGCTGAAGATCGAAAGTCAACAGCAGGATATGTGTTTATGTTAGGTGGTGCACCAGTTGCTTAGGAATTCAAGAAAGGAACCAGTAGTGGCATTATCATCATGCGAAGTAGAATACATAGCTGATTCTCTTTGTGCATGTCAAGCAACTTGGATGGTGAACTTGGTCGAAGAAATAACAGGGGAAAATCATGGATCAAATACCATTGAAGATAGACAGCATGTCAACTATTAATCTGGCGAAGAACCCAATAGCACATGGTCGAAGTAAGCACATCGAATGAGGTTCCATTATCTTCGAGAGCAGGTAGCAGATGGAAAGATGAATTTGGAACACTGCATAACTGAGAATCAGATTGCAGACATCATGACGAAGGGAGTGCAAGTTGAAGTATTCAGAAAGCTAAGAGTCATGATGAACATAGATAGTTTAGACACAATGAATTAGGTGGTGTGTTTAAATTGTAATCCAATGTGTCGAAACTATGTGTCGAAAAGATTTGATTTGTTTTAGATTAAATAGATTTTTATTTAAATCTAGAATAAATTAGATTTGATTTAGTAACAAAAAGATATTTTGGGCTTTGGGCTTTGGGTGTAAGCTCAGTTATAAATAGAGGGAGTAACCCATATTTTGTAAGTAAGTCAAGCAAGTCATTCACAGTATTTTGCAGTTGCAAAGTGAATAAGAAAGTTTCACAGTTTGTGTGTCTTGTCTTCTTTTCTTTGTTTGTCTCATAATTAAATTGTCATTGTGGTAGAAATTCATCATAGACTTTGGTGAATTTCCAAAAAAAACAAATATCAATGTGTGAAACAGAAATACTTTTTGTCAAAAAAAATATATTTAACATTTTTTAGTAAATTGAAGTTAAATAGAAACAATTTAAATTAAATTTCTTCGTCA